>OOIN01000027.1:0-682140 GCA_900323505.1 Ustilago trichophora | reverse complement strand
TAACCCTAACCCCTAACCCTAACCCTAACCCTAACCCTAACCCTAACCCTAACCCTAACCCTAACCCTAACCCTAACCTAACCCTAACCCTAACCCTAACCCTAACCCTAACCCTAACCCTAACCCTAACCCTAACCCTAACCCTAACCCTAACCCTAACCCTAACCCTAACCCTAACCCTAACCCTAACCCTAAGGTTGAGCTCAATGTTACAGAGGTTATGGAGGTTCCAGCCTATGTTAAGGAGGTTGGACTCCAGGTTGACAAGGTTAAACCTTGAATGATGGCGTACAGCACCAAACGTGAAACATAAACCTCTTTCCCTGTCCATGCCCACCTCTTTGGACCCCAATGCATGCCCTCACACCATCTGCAGCCAAGTTGATTAGTAGTTTCAACATCTCGACTGAAAACTTTGACGGCTCGGAAAGTTACGTTAATCGTTAAACTTTAACAATGTTTGTAACTAATATACATCTAAACACCCCAACTGATGTTCCCAGAACAAGAAAATTGCATATAGTTTTTTGCCTAGGACCAGTCAGTCATATAACCCCGTGCGTGCAAGTGCTGATAGTGCACGTGCGCGATCTGAGCTTCCGAGATCCGAAAAACGCACAAAGAAGCAAAGCTGGGCCTGCCAAAGAAAATTTACACCTTTTTCGAATCAAGATCGGTAGCTGTGCCACGTTGATCAACAGGTTGATCGATAGGTAGCAAGGATCTTCAAGACCGATGATCAACAGCTGCTTAGCTGATTGACAGTGATGCCATTGTAACTCGATAGCTCAACCTTTCAAGACCAATAGCTTGTGTCCTTTCGATAGCAGCATGACTGACCGGACCGAATACCATTGCGCAAGAGTGAGACTGCAAGTACAACAGAAACTAGACATTGAATCGCTGAATGGCCGTGGCAGCATTGTGATCACGACCAAGAGGATGGCCGGCCTCAGCAACTGCTAACCAGCATGTGGCTTTGTGGATCCAGCCGTTACAGCCTGTGACTGTGTTGATGGTGGCATTGATGACGTTGAAAAGACCATTGTGGTTAACAAGCTCCTGGTGAGTGACAACAGGTTTGACCTTGGCAAAGACGTTCTCCGCGATGTTAAGCCATGGCGAGTAGGACGGAAGGAAGTCAACTTGATGGCCATGCTCAGCAACAAGGGCCAGGAAGCCGCATGTGGGGAAGCGAGCATTGTCCATGACAAATGTTGCATGCTGGCCAGGGCCATCAAGTCGGGGGAAGATCTCCTTGTTAAAAAGGTCGATGAGCTTTGCGGTGTTCCAGGCACCTGTGATGGTACGATGCGCACATATGCCTGTGCAATAAGCGGCACCAAGCAACGAGACATTGCGCTCCGTGTTGTGCGGGCGGTGCTGCTGTCGAGCACGCTGACCAGCAACTGCACGACCTCGAGACCGGGTCATGTGAAGATGGAAGCCTGCCTCATCAAAAAAGGTGACATCGGAGTGTGTCTTTCCTTCCAAGCGAAAGCGGTGAGCATACTGTTGGCGGGCTGCAATCGTTTCCGGGCTGTTGTGGCAGCTGTGCTCAACACTGATTCGCTTGAGTGTCATATGGTGAACCTAAGAGTGGAAGATAGAGTATGCAAGACCTGAGTGCTCCTGCGAGCGACTTGCATCGAGAACCTCGAACTTCCACTGGTCCACGCTACCCTTTGTGCCATCGGCTAGAGGCCCGCAAACCATGGCGCCGATCCACCATTCTTCCTCTTTGCCTTGGGCGAGGGGAAGAGCAAAGCCTTTCTTCTCTCGCAACAAGAAACGTTCGTTTTTCGCGCTGGTCTGAGCAGGATACGAGTAGTAGACGTGCATGTCTGGGCCTACTTTTTCGATTTCAATGTGAACCGAGGTTTTGGTGTGAGAGGGTAGAGGGGAGACGTTCCAATCTGAGAAAGGGTTTGTGGCTACCACGCTGTGTCACAAGTAACATGATCAAGGAAGAAAGTTGAGTCAGCATTTACTTGAGATACATCTGATGCGCGCAAGGGATGGTGAATTCGAGGTGATTACTTACCCGACGTACTTTCTTCCGCCTTCGTTTTCGATTCCTGACTTGAGCCAAACTTGACCTTGACCGTTTGGGGTTTCGTTGGGATTGACGCGCTTGACAAAGAGCGTTGTTTGTTGAAACCTCTCAGTCCCTTCCTGGATGACGACGCCGGACAGCTTCCAGTCTTGATCAGGAGCCAAGCGAAGAGTTTGATACACTACAGGTCCGGACGAACGGTGTGCGGAAGACTCGGGTTGAGATCCAGGTGCCGTGGTCCACCAGTCGGTTTTGGCTCCAGAGTTGATCGAAATCGAGTAAGTTGAGGTTCCCTTGACAGCGGATACGGTGTGCGAAGAAGTAGAATTGGGGTCGTAGAACGACCACTCGGCATCGTTTTGGGACATGATGCAGGAAGTATTTGTTGTTGCTGCGTATGATGTGGTGCAGAAGGAAACGATGCCGTCGCCATTTTAAGGAAGAGTTGTGACGCTCGGACCTCCACCCCAATACCGGTTGATTGACCGACACTTTCCCCGGATGTCAAGCCTCAAACCACATCGTCTTCTCAACACGTAAAGTGCAGGAAAAGCTTTGGTATTTAGAGAGAGTCTCACAACGAAAAGCTCCACGTCGATCCTCGTACCAGCATCCGAGCCAGACCAAAAGGAGACGCGCCCGCTTCCCCGGCGTTTAGACCAAATCGGACACGTGGGTCTGCATTTTTGTTTCTTGGCAGACCGAGTCAGCTTCGTGCTTTGATAGGAATTCCGGCGTAGCTTTGTTCTGCTTGTCGCACAGATCCTAGGCCGCCTCTCATGACGTCGCGATATCATGGTCCTTCAACGATAATGCGGCAAACTTCGCACGATTCAATCAACACGCACACCCGCTATCAAGGAGGAAATGCAACACTACCTCAAATTCTCGTTCTACTGCTCCTCCCTAGACCGCTCCACGGAGTTGTGCAGGGAAGGTCTGTTTTTCCCCTTCTTAACATCTTTTGCTGGTTCTCTCTTACCTCCCGGTCCCCAGATGTCGCGCAAGAACGCAGTCATCTCCTCAAACAGCTCCCGATACGCCCCTCTTGTGCTAATGTTGTGTGCACTGTCGGTAAACATTCTGAATCTGAATCCTCTCACTTTGGCCTTGGTGAGAAGGTCTAGCAGGTGGGCAGAATTGCTGTAGTGGACGTTGTCATCTGCACTGCCCTGCATGAGGAGGTACTTTGTCTTGGAGAAGGCAGAGTTGACGTGGATCGAGGCCGTATCGTATCCCCTTGCGTTGGTGGCTGGGCTCTTCATGTAGCGTTCGGTATAAACCGAGTCGTAGAACTCCCACTTGGTGACTGGAGCAACCGATACCGCTAGGGAGAAGATGTTTTGATCAAGCTCTACACTTTTGCCTGTCAAAAAGCCACCGTAGCTCCATCCCCAGAGACCAATTCGTGTCTCGTCGACATAAGGCAGTGTGGAGATCAACTTGGAGGCTTCATTGACGTCCTTCGCCTCGAGGTCGCCGAGATTGCCTGCGACCGAGGCACGGTAAGCTTGGCCCTTGAAACCAGTTCCCCGGCCATCAACTACGACGACAATGTATCCGAGAGTAGACGCGACGTATTGGTGCCAATCAGCACGGTTCCATCGGGCATCGACGAGCTGCGAATCAGGTCCGCCGTAGACCCGCACGAGTACAGGATACTTTGTAGCGCCAGAAGGATCAAAGTCGTGCGGCCGGATCTCCTTGACGCTCGCCACCGCTTTGCTGCCGTCTGGCATGGTAGCGTTGAGAACAAGCTGGTAGAAGGTGTTGGATGGCTTGACATACTGCGAAGATAGCTGACGAAGCATCTTGTTCTCTTCGAGCATAAGCTCGAAGTTGGGATCGTCGACACCAACCACTTTTTGGTAGGGCACATCGGGACCTTGGTAGTTAAGTACATAGTAGGCTCCTTTGGGATCAAAGCTGACGTCGTAGCTGCCTGGCTTGGAGACGTCTGTCAACGCCACAGGCTCCTTGACGGTGTAGGTAGCAGGGGTGGATGGACCACGAGAAGGAACCTTCTTCCAATCGGGGAGCTCGACAAAGTAGACGTTGCGCAATGCTGGCGTTGGTCTTGCTGCGACAAAGTACGCTCGGCCACGCTTGGCATCAACGTGTTTCAGGTCTGCGATTTCCCACTTGCCGCTCGTGAGAAAGATCGGCTTGTCTGATGTAGCTGAATCGTAGTAAGCGAGATGTCGATAGCCTGCTTGCGAAACGACAATATCGAGATAGGCGGTGGAGCCGACCGAGAGGTTGTGATGCGAGAGCGGTTCAATGGTCTGTGCGGCGCGAATCCACCCGCTCTTGTCCGCACGCGCGTCTTGCCTACGTACAACTTGACCAACAACATCCACACCCGCGGCGTTGACCCTTGCTTTGTTGGATAGGTCGAAGTTGACGATGCGCATAACGTCGCTGTAGCGGTCTGTCTCGCGTACCAAGAGCTCGTTATCCGAAACCCACTTGACCTCGGTCACCAGCCTCTCCTTCACCCCAGCATCGGTGGAGAGCAGCCTGTCTATCTCGTTATCCGCCTTGCCCTTGTTCGACATGGGGCTGTGCAGCGTGTACTGCGTCGGCCGAACAGTGACTCCCTTGCGGGTCGCCTCCCTGATCTCGTCCAAGTCGATCATCTTGACGCTTACGATTGGATTTGGGAAGCCGGGCTTGGGATATTTCATCTTGGTCATCTTCTGATACGGTGCCGTGAAGCCTGCTCGGTACGGATCCGGGTTGTATACGGGGAATTCGTACACTGGCACCGTTGTTTCATCCAATCGCAGATAAACAAGTTTCGAACCGCCCGGAGAAAACCACATGACTGAATCGCTTCCGTACACTTCTTCCTCGTATACCCAGTCTGGGACGGCGTTGAAGATGGTCGTCGCTCCATCGTCGGTCACTTTGACCGGGTCATCGCCGGCGCGTGGAATGAAATAGAGGTTGTTGTCTTCGACGAATGCGATACTAGGCGGATTCTGCGTGTTGGTAGCCGGCTTATTCGGCGCCCAAGCTGCAAACGATACTTTGGGCGGTTCCTCAGGTCCAGACCCGAGCGAGGTCGTCTTTTTGGTGGCAATATTGTGCAGCCACAGATGACTCTTTTTGCTGTATCGCCATTGTCCAGTCTCGCTGCTGAAGAAAAGGACCCAGCGGAGATCCGGAGAGAATTTGAAAGTGGTCCAATCGAGCATCCTGCCTTTGCCATCGAGCACGTTCTTGCCTTCGACGACCAGCACTTTGCCTCCGAATGGTGCCACCTTGCCCGTGCCCGTCTTGTGATGTCTTGCGTGTGTGACATCTTCGAGCCAAATGTCGCGCTTTGCCCAATCGACGTGAGAGAAGACGCCCTCGTCAGGATCCTCCTCGCTCCACGTAAGGTCACTGGTTTGAGGGGCGAGCGTGCCGCCGAAGACGGTGTCCATGTCAAGCGGCATGAGATCATGGCCATCATGCGTTTTAGAGCCAGACACCTCTGCTTCGGATAAGCCGGTGCCGAGCGAGGCTTGGACGTAAGTGTTCCAGCCGGAGTCTTGGAAATCGACTTGGAAGGTGGAGGTGTTAGCGAGGGCGTAGTGACCGGCGAGGGTGTCTGGGGAAGAGGGTTGCTTCCAGATGCTAGGCGTAGACGAAGCAGTTTCGGATGAAGGCGCGGATGCTGAGTTGGCTGGGGATTTCACGGCACTCGAGGCAGTGGATGAAGCGGGGGAGGCGGTAGTGTTGGACGATAACCACTGCAATAGAGGCAGTGCCAGCATGAAACCCAGCACGACTCCGATAAAGATCGAGCAGCCTGCAAACACGCTCGGTCTCTTGTTGCTTGTTGCTAGTCTTGTCCACGCGGGCTCTCTTCTTCTTCGTGCTCTGCCATCTCGATCATCTTGCATCAGGCCGACTTGTTCATCATCGTCCAGCCGCACACCGAGTCCATCTTCGAGATCATCTGCGTGCGCATTGTAGCGCGAAGACGTTCGCTTCGGAGGGTAGATGGACGAAACGTCGGGCGAGGTGTCATCGCGATACCGCTCGAGCTTTTCGTCGTCGACAGTGGCATCTGATGCAGTTGCTTGCGAGTCGTAGGATGCGCGTGGCAGCTTGCGCGGGTCGACCATGGTTGCCCTAGGGGAGTTTTGGTGGGGGAGGTATGATGGTAGCCTACAGCAAGCCCGAGATTATAGCTTTGCTAGCATTGATGTTGTGAGAGATGCTTGCTTGTGTTGCTTTGTGCTTGGTCTCACTGTGTCAATGTGGAATGCTTGAAACAGGATAGCGTCGACCTTTCCAGCTCAGCTGCTCTGACAGGGAAAGCTAAAAACGAGTCAGGGTCCAGCCTGGCGTGGCTTGATAGCCGGCCAACGTGAGAGAGAGCTCGGGCCAAGAAAAAAAAAATGCCTGAATTGGAGCTCTTTCAAAATCCAGAGCTCGTGCTGCTGCTGTCACATTTTCCAAGAGAATCTAAGGCGATGCACAGATTCGCTTCGGCTGAGAAATGTGCAATCGGCTCGCTCGCCGCATTCCCCGTGGCTGAGGCGGAGCATCCGATGTTTCGAGCAACAAGGCTTGCCCGCCTGTTCTTCTTCTTCGGATCTTTTAGAATGACACGACCTGCATGGCAGCTGCCCTCACGCGACCTACTGTTCTGTGCTGTACTGTACGCTTCTCATCCGTCCTTGGCCCGGCCCCGACACACAAGTCCTTCCACAATAGCACATAGCAGAAAAGCCAAAGCGTTGCATGGAAACGAGATACTATAACAAAGGCTGGTCATTCAGCACTAATAGTGACAATCCAGAATATCGAAAACACAGGTAGAGTCAAACGAGCGTGATCAGACAGTCCTTGAGTGGACATCTGCCTGCAGAGGCAGTGCCATACACCAACAGACATGTCCAAGTGGGAAACAAAAGAGTGTGGGGTGTGCCCTCCGTTCGAAAGCATACAGACAAGGTTTCAGAGCGGAGACAAGGGAAGAGTTAGAGATGCCGAAGCCGTGGTATTGGGCCGGCCGCAGCTGTCAAAGCTATACGCCCAGAATCCCGGGTATCATGTTGCTCCGCCCAGACGACAAAGAGCTACTAGGCTCATGCCGCAGGGCCAAGCGAACCAAAAGGGGGGTTCTCCTGTTTTGGGTTGAGCCTACACCGGCGACTTGCGCTTGGCGAGACCAGGTGAGGTCGATGTCTGCATTAGCACGGGTGTGCCTTGCGCGCTAGGTCCCGAATTGGATGCAGTACGCTTCATGGGCGTTCGCATCGCCTTGGCATTCGGTCCGCCTGAGTCTGGTCCAAAAAAGCTCTGATCCGCCATAGTCAGGTTGTTGCCGTACGCAGGGAATCCATTGTTGGCGACAAATGGTGAGCCATTGAATTGCCCGCCTGCCAAGGCTCCAGGTGCGGGCGAGGGTGGAAGTGGCGTATTGATGGCGGCCATCATAGCCTGATGCTGCGGTGTAAGCGGCGACTGCGGCATGCTCATCACGCCAAGCCCAGCATTGCTTGCAGACAGGCCCGCAGAAGTGGGGCTAACGCCGTGGTGCATGCCTCCAGGTCCAAACATGCCTGCTGCCGAAGTGTCGATCGCCAACCCTGCCAGACCGGGTCGATTCACTCCTGGGCCACCTCGACCAATGTTGAATTGCGGAGGGGCCATTTGGCCCTCGCCGAACGATGCGGAGCGTTGCGGCATACCGGATGCCGCCGCCATCATGACGGCTTCGCCATGCATCGATCCATGCAGCGGTGAGCCGTTCATCGTGAGCATACTTTCGCTGTGTGCCGAGCTCGATGAAACGCGACGAGAAACGGGCGTGCCTACCATGCCAAATCCGTCGGGTGCTCCGCCATACGTAGGATGAGGTCCGTGCATGGCTTGAGGTCCGTGTGCAGGGCCCGGTCCCAAATTAGGGCCCATGCGCAGGCCGCTAGGCCCCACACCAGCGCCAAACTCGGGCTCCGTGACAAATATGGGAGGACCATCGTGCCCCTGTGGCGTCCATAAACCTTGAGGTGGCATGGGCGAGGGAAGGTCGAGCGTTGGGATGCGTACATCAAAGCCGAGATTGCCACCACTCGTCTTCTTGACGTGCTCGAGCACGAGCCCCAGCACATCTCGGAGCTGGGTGGTGAAGGTGCGGAGCGCCATGTTCTGCTCGGTGAGTTCTTCCAATCTGAATTGCATCTCGTCGACCTGTTGTCGCAATTGCATCTGCCCGACGCTGACGCTGTACTGAAGGTCGCGGGCTTCTACACGAGCGTGCTCGGAATCGAGCGCTTTTCTGCGGATATCATCCAACAGATCGGGACGCCCTCTGAGGAACTTGGGATGGGAGAACTCCCAGATCTGGGCATCGACCGACTGACGATGGCCTCGCGGTGTCTTGTTGACCTTGTAGAAGCCATACATGTTGAGTTGACGGATGAAGCTGGAAAAGTTGCTGTGCTTGAAGTGCTTGCCGAGGACCTCTTTGGCAAATTCGTCAAAGTTGCAGACCATGACACTGGTGCCATTGCGGTTCCAGCTGATGAGGTGCTGGTAGTCCGGGTCGCTGACCATGCGGAAGAGCTTGTAGACAAACTTGGAGCTCTGCCGCTTTTCTGCGGCCAGATCGGCTTCGGACTGGCTCGTGACGTTGGGGTCGTCCACCGAGACGTCGCCCATGCTCTGATTGGCCATGCCGCTAAAGCCAGAGGTGGGGCTGTCAGCGGTGTGCGAGTTGGCGCTCTTGATCGAGGTGGAGCTATAAGAGCGCATAGCGGCGGTCATGCCTCCTGTCTCGTTGTTGATGGCGTACTCTGTTCGGAGCGGCGAGGAGGCATTGGGGGCGCCAAGATGCTGTTCGGAAACAGCGCTGTTTGGGCCATCGGGATGCAAGAGCGGCGATGTGGACGAGGATGGCATGTTGAAGGAGGCGCCGGCATCGGCTGGAGAAGCCAAGTTGGATTGGGGCGAGGAGGCGGTGGTGTTGGCAAAGTTGAGTGAATTGCCGAGGCGCTGCTGCTGCTGTTCGCCCTCTCCTTTTACAGAGAGACCAGAGATGTTGAGATGAAGGTTGCCGCCGGACGAGCTGGGTCGCATCTGCGTGGCATCGTTGCCATAGACGCCGAGGGAAGAGTCGGCTGCGCTGACATTGCCAAGATGAGCCAAGGACGAAGGCGAGTCGGAGATGGTATGATGAAGTTGATGATTGGGCGAAGAGAAGGAAGGAGCTTGGAAAAAGGCATCAAAGGCCGGGTCGAAGCTTTGACCGTTTTCGATGCCGTTCATCTTTGTCGTCGTCAAGCTTGCCTAAGCTGTCCAAAGCAGAGCCGCCAAATGAGGAGTTGTACTGGCGTGGTGGGGGTTGCAGTCGATCTTTGCGGTGTGCTGAGTCGTAACTTTGCAGCCGAAACACAGAACTTTCGATCTGATGGTAGAGAGTAGCTGGATAGCACCGTCACTGTAAAGCAGTCGAGCTCTGTACCCAATGAATTGCCAGGAAGCAGATATAAGCCACCGAGTTTCGCAATAAGCTCAAAGCTGAAGCGTAGATGGAGCGGTGATGCAGGTGGAGTGCGGAGTGGTGGGCAAAAAACGATGCAGTCTACTGAAGTAGCAGCAAAGAATGGTATGAAGGGTGCGGACAGTGGGAGAAAAAGAGCGTGGAGAGCGGTCGTCGACTAGGATCGAGGCGGCAAGTTGGACTATGTGGACAGAGGAAATAACCGTAGAGGAGCAAAGTCAAGTTGATCGACGGTGCTTGTCAGTCCATTCCGTGATCCAGATCCGAGATGGTTCGATGAAATGTCGATGTGGCCAAGAGGGCGGCAAGTGACTTGATGCTGCAATGTTGGGCACGAAAGGGTCCTTGGAGACAGCAGCACGGTCCTGATGTGTGCGTACAGAGAGTGTCGAGGTTGGTGGAAGGTAAGCAGCGAGGACCGGACGCCAAGAGATGGTGGTGGAAGGCGAGCTGAGGGAAGGGCAAGGAGAGCACGATAGCGATCACGTTTCGGGGAGAAACTCAAGAATGAGAGGTTTAGCGGGGGAGAGCAGCGGACGGACCGACAATGCAGAAGAGCGCTACGGGCAGCAGGCTCGATATCGCGAGTCGAGTCGAGAGGACCGAGAACTATAAAAAAAAAAAACAAGAAAAGAAAAAAAAGTCAAAAGGCCAGGCAGTTGGGCAGGCACAGTTTTGTTTGAGCGGAGAAGGGGCTTTGACAGCTTGTTGGCAAGAGAGCTTGAGCTTCAGGGTGCTTTTTCTGAAGAGCCTTGTGGGCCGCTAACCTGTTACTTGGTTGAAGTTGAGCGGTGCGGACTGACCAACGCAAGATACAGCGACAGGGCAGCAGCATCTGTCTCTCGTTCGATTTTCAGGCAACTGGGCAGAGGTGCAAAACATGAGCAAAACCGGGCTGTCTTCGGCGGAGAGCGGCTACAAATATGGACGCTGTCTTTTACTCTCTACTGTACACTCTGCCCTCACGCTATTCGGAAGACTCGCGGGGCGCGGGCAGACAGAGAGCAAGAGAGACTACAGCACCAGGTAGGTGAGCAGTGTTTTCGCTTGTGCCATCGACATACGCTGTCCTGTGCCGACGCTTTGATAGCGCGTTTTGCTTCCCACCGCCGACGACTCCCCCACTCTTCACCTGAACCCTGTCGTCGCAGCGTCACCGCCTCGAAAAGAAAAAGAAAAAGAGTTTAGGCAGACAAACACACGTCCTAACAGTACACGCGTGCGCGCGTCTCTGGCCTGAATGCTGCCTGCGTGTGTGCGTGCAGTTATGTGCGTGTGTTGCTTGTGCAAATCAGTCGATTCGGAAGCGAGCAAAAAGTGCAAAATGATTCGACGTGCTTCGCCCAGGCCTGCCTGCCTGCCTGCCTGCCTTACCTGCCTAACCTAACCTGCCTCGCACATGTCAAAGCCAAAGCAATCTTAGGACTTGCCGACATTCTCGCACCTCATTCGAGCTCGAGCAAGTGGCTGCAGTATCGAGATTGGAGCATTAGCGCCGCTTTGTCTCAGCCTTAGAAGAAGCGACACACACATACAGCACACACACACACACACACACACACACACACACCCGCAGCACAACTCGTGTCGGAACAGCACCAAGTCGGCTGTGCATTGCTCCGCTTCAGCCCCTGTCTTCATCTCGCCGTTTACAGACAACCCACAGCATTTTCATCAAAACCAACTTCATCTTGTTCCGCCCCCGCTTTCATTTTTGGTGCATGCCTGGCATCAAGACCGCGGCTCTTGAGAGATAAAATCAAAGTCAACGGAGCTCCGCCTCCTATTCAAAGCGTGAATTTTTGCAGAGGCCGCTACCTCTTCCCCGTCAATCTCTCTTTCGTTGTCCCTTTCTGTTGGCCTCGATCGTCATTGTCGGTCTTAGTCCTTCGTAGCCGATCGCACTTGGGTCTAGCCTTGCAATCTACTTGAGCTCTGAGGTATCAACACCGGAAGTCAACTCGGCTACGTACTCTAAGCAACTCTTGTCAACATCCGGGTATTGCCGTTCACTCAACCGTTCGCATATCCAAGCGAGCCAAGCAAAAGAAGAGACGCAGCGTCGATCACAAGTGCCCATTTCGCCGGCCCGTCTCTTGCCACGGAAACAGGACCCAAGCATTGCAAGCCTTGCCTGGCTTAGGATCGAGCTACCAATGCAAAATTTGCTGCAGCCATATGCTTCTTTAGGTTTCCTCGGATATGCGGGAGGCGCAACGCAGTTCTTACCAATGGTTGCATTTCTTCTTTGGGCGCTTCCACTTTCTGCCCACTGGCAATGCCGAGTATACGGCTCATGCCGAGGTCTACATTGGTGATACGAGTCAAAGCTGGCGTTGCAAAAGCGTCGGAAAGTAAAACTATTGTACATTTGGTTCATTGCTCATCATGGCTGACAAAGCAACTGTGTCATTGAGGCACTGCGTCCTCAGGGCATAGTAGCGATACTGGTACGCAATGTTGCAAGACACTTTTACATGGACCGGCCGACGTGTTCCTTGTCATCTCCAGTTGTTGATGGTGGTGGTGGTGGCGGCGTCGTACTATTGGTGCTACCAGCGTCGGATGGCTGGTGCGGAGCCCATCTCCGCTGCCAGCTTTTCGGCAAGAGTGCCAGTAGAAATCCGAGTCCCCCTCCGATCGATGCAAGAGGGGCAGGTCCAAAACGGCTTGAAGGAAGTGGCTGGGACATCGAAGGCGAGTGCGAGTCCGGTTGCAGATTCGGGAACGGAAATGCCGGCAATTCTAGCAGCGACGGTTGTTGTTTCGACGTGGACGGGCTGCCTTTAGAATGGGCATCGCGCTCCTTGGCTTCGATTTCGCTGATGGTGCGGTTGCGCTTCCAGCCGTATTTAGACCTGAGGTATTCCTACGGCAGCGGCTCGCTGCTCGACGAGAGTCGATTCAAGTGAAGGTATACGTCCGTGCCGTAACCTTCCATCGAAATCAGCTTGAGATCTCCGCCAAAGTAGCGTGCGTACAGCCTTGCCAGCGGCAGACCGTAGCCGAATCCAGCCATCGGCGCTTTGAAGTCGGAAGCGTTAAACTCGGGATCCAGGTCTTCGGACTGTGCGGTGGTGTACATGTAGGTCCACACCAGCGGCATCTCACTCCTCGGGATTCCTCCGCCCTCGTCACTGATCTTGATAGTGATATCCTCCTTGCCTTCGACCACAATCACTTTGATCGGCGGGAAGTTATCCTCCTGGTCGACACCGTAGCGCTCCACCACAGCTCGGAGCGAGTTCTTGAGAAGCTCAAAGAGCATGTGGTTCAAGTGACTTGGCACGTACATGAACGTCAGATCCGGAGGACAGACGAGCTGGACGGGTGGACCTTTGAAGAGACCGTAGTGCTCTTCGCAGACGAATCTGGCGTTCTCGATGGCCTCGTGAGCCATGGCGCCGACGTTGGTGTTGGTGCAGATGATACCGACGTACTGCTCGTGCTCCTGGTTGCCATCCACCTTGACACGGGCGATCTGGTCGGAAAGCGAGTAGTCACCGCTGCTGCTGGTACTGCCACCGCTACCAATGAGTTTCGAAGAGGGGCGCTGCGAAGAGCGGCTGAGCGCAATGTGCTGTCCGATCAGGATACGTATGCCGATTCGAGACAGATAGAAGCGATCCAGGAAGGCTTGTACATCGGCTTGGAGCGTGTTTCGCTTTCTTGAACGCTTGTACTCGAGCACACCTTGGGCGATGGTGGTGACAACGGCGTCATGCCTCTTCTTGATTTTTTCTAGCGCTTTGGTAAAATCTTCGTTGTACTGCTCGATCTCGCTAGGCCATTGGTGGTCTGGCAAATTGGCGTAGTAGCGATGTTCGAGAAGAGCGCGTGATCTTGACCCGTTGCCGTTCTTTCCGTTGGCGTTCTTGGGGACAAGTGCCTTGGCAAGGCCGGCATCGCCCTCGCTGATAGTTGCCGACTCGAGCAGACTGGGATTTGGTTTCGACTCGGGGAGGGGTTCTGCGTTCTTCGAGGCGGTCTGCAGCAGCTTTTGCACCGAGTCAGACAGCTGGGGCTTGGGGAAGTTGACGAGCTCCTCAAAGGACTGTGCGTACCAGTTCTTGACTTTGACGATCGAGGGCATCTTGGAGAGGTCATGCGGCAATTCGTCGAGTTCCTTGACACGGTGCGCAAGTCGGATGGGGAGCTCTTCGGCCAGGAAGCTGCCTGCTTGCAGAATCGTACCGGGATTTGGATTGCGGCCAAACTGGACCATCTGGCGTAGCGAGATGCCCGTCTGTGGGAAGCTGGCGAAGTGATGGAGTTGCGACCATAGCTTTTGGGAAATGCTGTAGCTCCTGTGCGCGATTCAAAGACGAATGGACATAGAGAAGGGGGAAGTCAGAATGCGGTCCGCTAGCGCGATGGACGCTGAGATAAAACTTACATGGTGGACGAATGCTGTAGCTGAACACAGCTGTGCAGGGATCAAGGCTCTTGGCTTCTGCCTGTGCAGAATAGGCAGAATAATGGACCTGATTTGGCTCACGGAGCAGAAACGCTGGCGTAGAATCGGCAGTGTTATGGCGTCTGAGGACGCGCAGTCTCTTTCCCTTTCCCTGCAGGGTAGAATGGCGAGGTCGACAGCTGATGCTTAACGTTGATACCAATCGGCTACGCTCCGATGCCAAGAGGATCAAATAAGGCTACGCTTGAGTGATCAGAGACGAGGGTCGATCTTGGAATATACGCCCAAGGTCGAAACGGCAGGTTGACTTGTGCAAGTGCTTGCGTGTTGTATGACGGGGATGCAAAGGATGGTCCGAAGCAATTTAGAGCGATTTCGAATGCAGAGAATGTCGTTTGCTCTGCACGGATACGAGTGTAAAGTGTTCGATGCCTTGCTCAGAGGAAAAGGCTCGCCTTGAACAGATGCTTTGGACTGATAGGATGATGGGAGATAAGAAGCGAAGAGGCAAGAGGTAAGCAGCAAAGCAAGGACAACGATGGTGCTTGGATTCGGCCAACGATGCGGGGAAGCTCGTGAGTGAGTCGATTGGACAATTATGCGAGCTCTGCAAACACCAAAAGGGAAGAAGGCGGCCAAAGAGCAGAGCAGAGTGGGAATTACCGGGTCTACAGTACAGTACAGTACAGTATTTTGAAACCAAAGCGGCCAGTGTCAGAGTCACAAGGGCGCGGAAGCGGGGCCGGAGACATTGTGTGTTGCTCGGTGCTGATGCTGCAGCCAGAAAGAAAGAAAGAAAAAAAAAGAGGAAAGACCCGGTCCGCGAGCGGACAATACGCGGCCCAGCAGCGCAAGCGACTTCGAGAAGCAGCTGTGTCAATTAGTTCTGGATTCACACATAGACACACTTACCTGTATACAGTACGTACTGTACAGTACAGTACACACACTACGGCTCGAAAGGGCTGCTAAAAAGCCGGTGGTCTGGCGCTCTCCTCGTGTTGAATCGACTCTGTCGAGCATCTTTGGGCGTGAAAATCAAGCATTTTCGTACAAAAAGTAGTTGTTAGACTTTGAATCTCGTCTGGATCAGGGAGAAAAAAAATCGAATCAGAGACGGATGTACTGTACCATACAGGCTTGGCAGATCTTCGGCGACTCTTTGAATAGCTTCCTCTTAGCTGCGACTTGACATCAATCACCTGCTGCTGACTACTCTGGATTGTACCAACAAGATGGACCCTGAATCCGTCCAACCCGTCCTTGCGTGCTTCCGACAATCTCTATCTGGCATTGTTCAACGTATTGTTGACAGGTTCCTTTGATTGGCGTGCTCCCCGCCCGCAACACTAAGCAGCCCTACTGTACAGAGGTGACACGAATCTGCCACAGCTGATATGCACATCGACCATGGAAGAAGAATAATTGAGAAGCACATGTCCAAGAGATGTCAAAAAGGAAAATTCGCTGATGTTGATAGCTGAGGTTCACGCGAGATGAGTGAGCATATGAATCATCTATCGAGACCACACTGCCTTGTCTACTTTGCCGCTGTCTTCTGCTAGGTTCAGCGATGGTGCCAATCTACTCTTCAGCGTAAGATCTGAACGGGCTCAAACAAACCGGGATACTGTTGCCGTGCACGACGCAACTGACTCTGACTTCCGACTCGGTATGTGGCTGGATCGTTTGTCAAATTTGTGCGTCGAGCTCACAGAACAAAGCGGTATGAGCTCACTTGCCTGTCTGTTGAAGTCATGAAAGATGTCCAAGGCTGGACTTGAGTGTACGCTCGATCGAACAAGAGGCACAACAGCACAGCCGAGTGTTTGCTACGTTCATGGCGTGCTGCCTACGAGGAGTGGGCTGCCCACCCAAGCCGTGCTGGGTCCATTCATCTCTCTCAAAATCGTATAAGAAGCCGAATCCTCTCTTCCCAGCTCAACTACGACACCCCAACAATGACCATCTCTCATTCAAATCCCCATCTTACAGCTATCGCCAACATGTCTGAAGCTTACGCCGGAAAGTCTGATCAGCAGATCATCGACAAACAGGTACGTGCTCCGGGGTCAGCGAGACTTTGGTCGATCTGTGAGCATGAGAACTGACAGCTTTGAACCTTTCCATCCCCCAATGCACAGTTCCGGGATCTTGACCACAAGTTGGACAGCCGCCTCAAGGATTCTTTCAACCCCAAGACCACTGTTACTTTGGAAGAGTCCGGTGTCAACGAGTCAGGTCTCGACAAGTTTCCTGGCGCCTCTGTCAGCGTCGGTCGCACCAGCCAGACTGGTGGTGGCACCAACCCACAGAACATCCCTCCTGAGGAAGGAGGAGACAACCGAAGCCAGCGCACTGGCAAATCGAGCATCCGCTTTGAGGGCACTGGCAGTCCTGAAGACAAGAAGTTTGAGGCCCTCCGTGACAATCCTGGAGGATTTGATGCTGCTCCCAGGGGTATCGACCAGACTCGCCAGCCTCAGCTGAACGAACCCATCCCGCAGACCGAGCCTCAGCGACTCGAGGCTGACCAGGAAGCTACTGCTCGCAGCCACGTTATCAACTTGTGACACAACACTTACTTCCGTTCTTAGCAATGCATCTGTAATAAGATTCTCAGTCCCCTTAGATCCTTGAACCGAAATGACGTTGTGTCAATGCATCAATTAACCATGGCTTCCCTGCAAGTGTTGAATGCCAAGGTCAGGAATTGTTTCTGAGCCGGGATCTCCGATTCCTGCTTTTCTGGGTCAACAAAAACCCCGATCGATATATCGTATCGCGCCAATTCGGCTCCGGTCTGACATCAAGGCGCTTGAGACGGAGAAAACAGGCTCAAAGCACGCCTCGCCAGCCAATTCGTGATCGATTTCTACCTTTTTGGTCTTTTTGAAGAGGAGACTACACAATCCAAGTCCAAATTAAATCGTCGTTGACGAAAATTCAAATTTTGGAATCGAACCTTCAAAACTCTCTGAATACAAATTTGCCCCCGATTGCTTTTTGAATTGCGAATCCGAATCCATCAATCGTCCGGAAGACTTGAATTTGAATCCAAAAGGAAGGGCAGCAAAAGAGCACGTTTGACGCGGTAAATTCAGCACAGCAGCACAGTGAAGCTACTGTAGACCTAAAGAGAGAGGTGTGAGCTTGCTGGTCAGTGTTGAGCAAAAGAGAGTCGCTTGCAATCAGAAAGCGGAAGCCCAGTCTCACCATCGCGAACCTCTAGCGGAGAGAGAGAGAGCGAGACAGAGAGACAGAGAGACCAAGTTGAGCAGCTCTTTCTTCCAGAGAGAGTTGACTACTGTCGAATCCCAAACCACGCTTGGTCGCCATCATCTCTTGATCATCCACCACCTCTCTTCATCCACACCGAATCCCTCAATCCTCACCATGTCGTTCCGTGTCGCCGCCCGTCGGGTTCCCACCCTCGCCCTTGCGCGACCCACCGTCGCTCCCCGTGCCGCCACCTCAGTCGCCGCTATCCGACTCTACAGCGACAAGCCTTCGCCCGAGGCCCGTGCCAGCTCGATCCTCGACGCTTTGCCCGGCAACTCGCTCGTTAGCAAGACCGGTTGGGTCACTCTCGGAACCGGTCTTACTGCCATCGCCATCAGCAAGGAGATCTATGTTGCCAACGAGGAGACTGTCATCCTCGTCGGTTCGCTCATCTTTGCCGTTCTCGTCGGCCGTGCCATCACCGGCCCCTACAAGGAGTGGGCTGACTCTCAGATTGAGGTAAGGATCACCACGCTTTCTCCAGCAGATTGGCAGCAGCCTGCAACAGCCCGCAACAGCATCGCAGCAACATAGCAGCCAGCCATTCGGAAAGGACTTCAACTCCACGTTGGGACAACGACACCGATATCACAGGTTCAGATCGCAGTGCAAACACGTAGCATCATCCTCCCAGGGGCTGGTGCAACTGCAGCTCAAATCGACGCCCGCAGCGTATCTGGCTCCATGCCCATCGACGGGGAAGACGACAGAGCTTGTGTGGAGCAAGGGTCACAGTAATGGAGATGGGTCTGCATAGCAAGATCGTCAGGCAGATTATTACCACCACCGAGAGGCACCATCAATACCTCTTGGGATTGTTGGCATGCTTGTGTTTTGCTCAATCGCGTCATTCTCGTCTTTACATGCAAACATGCGATTGCTGTCCACGCCAATTCGCAGTATCTGGACATTGCACTCGACCGGAAAGCGGGAGGGTCATTCAAACCGAGTATTTTGGCTACCGGGCATCTCCATGAGCATAGCCAAGCTCATCACCACACGCTAATTCGCCTCGACCTTACACCTCATTTTTTCAACAATTTGGCAATCATCCTCAAGCTGGCTGCTGCTGCCATCTTTGAAGTTCTAACGTTCCTTCTTGATTCACTTTAAGCATCTTGTAGCCAACACTGACGCTCTTTTTCATTCCGTCATCGTCCATTGACAACAACAGAAAATCTCCAACATCCTAAACGGCGCCCGCGCCAAGCACACCGAGGCTGTTCAGGCTCGTATCGACTCGGTAGAGCAGCAGAAGGACGTTGTCGGTCTCACCCAAGCCCTGTACGCTGTTGCCAAGGAGACCGCCCAGACCGAGAAGGAGGTTTTCGAGCTGCGACAGAAGACGGCGCTCGCCGCCGAGGTCAAGTCGGTGCTCGACTCGTGGGTTCGCTTTGAGGCAAGCGAGCGTGAGCAGGAGCAGCGCGAGCTCGCCGCTAGCGTGATCAAGAAGGTTCAGGACTCGCTCAAGGACGACAAGCTGCAAAAGCAGATCCTCGACAACGCCGTTGCCGAGATCGAGAGCCTCGTCAAGTCCAAGGCCATCTAAACGCAATATCAAACCCGAAACCACATTTTTAAGCCATCATTCATGGATCGGACAAAGCAACGACCACCTGTGCCTTGACCGAACTACCATTCATCTTCCACCTTTTCGTTCAATAGGTGCAGCATAGCCTAACTGGGCTTCTCTGTTGCACAAGTGAGCACGTAGACCATGTAGCTCATGCGCTCGTAATACAAGCAAAGCTTCCGAGATTGGTCCTGTAGAGGGCGTGGATGAAAACTTGTGATATCGGTCGTCGTCTCGTTGTGGTTTCCAGATGATGAGAGAAGATGTCGAATTGAACAGGGCCGAGGTTGAGAAGTGCAAGAGATGCGTGGAATATGTGCTATAAAATTACAAAGGTGCAAAGTGCGACCCGTACTCCGATCGCGGTCTTTGGGACGATCAAATTAAAAGGGGGGTTACTACAAGAGAAATCAATGCTTTGTTCTTTCTGCTAAGGATGAATGCTGCTTTAGTTGTTCAAGTTGAGGTTGGCGGTCTTGTCCTCGACCGACTCGGTGTCTGCGGTTGGCTTTGGTGGCACAGGCTCGGCAGGCTGGAGGGTGGAACCCTCTGGCCCGTCAATCATGCGCTCGAGCAAGTACTTGACGACGACCTCTTGTTCCCTCATCTGTGCCTCGCTCATGGGGCCCCTTCCTGCGCTGTTCCTGACATCCCAGAGCTTCCTCTGTGATCCATCGTCTTCCTTGTCCGTATGCGCCTGTGCGCTCTCTGCGTCTGCCTTGGGCTGTGATGATGTGGAGTCCGACTTGGGGTGGAAGATGAGGTTGAGTTTCTTTGCCTGCTCTGGGTTCTCCTTTTCGAGTTTTTCAATGTGAGCAACGAGCGCTTTGACGGTGTCGAGATGGCCATTGAGGCCGGCCCAGTGGAGTGGAGTGTTGCCCGAGACGTTTTGTGCGAGCAGCGAAGGCAGATCGGCATGGGGCAAGAGGTAGTTGACCACATCGAGGTGGCCGTTGGCAGAAGCATAGTGGAGAAGGGTGTTGCTATCATCGTTCTTGATGCTGGCCAACAGTTCCGTGGGAGAGGAGGTGGAGGAGAAGAGCGGGGAGAGGGTAGACTCAAGGTCCTCGAGATCGCCGTAACGGGCCGAGAGAAGGAGGTCGTCAATCTGGTCGCTGGTGAGCGAGGCGGCTTTGTCCGACATTGTGATGATGTCTTTTTTAGGTGTGTTTTTCAGTGGTGGTGTAAGTGGATGCTGTTTCAAAATAATACTGGTGAAGAAGATATGATAGATGGAAAGAAGCGACGCTGTTCGAGGTGTGATTGAACAGAGAGATTCAGGTGGCCTAAGCCTTGTGTAGTGTCCTTCTCAGCAGAGCGTCTTGGCTTCACATTTCAACTGAGAAGTTTCCAACCTCTTTTCTTTTTTTTTTTTTTTTTTTCTTTTTTTTTCACGGCTTTGGACTACTTTGCGACTTTTTCTCGGCAGACGGAGGAGCATCTGTCGGGAAATTTTGATTTGAAATTTCGTTTCTCACTTTGCTGCTGCCCCTGCACAACTTTTTTTTTTTTTTTTTTTTTTTTTTTTTTTTTGGGCAGTGGGTCAACAGCTCGTCAGGGTCTCTTTCTCTGTCACTCCCTCCACGCTATCTCTTCACCATCACTTCTTGGCTTGTTCGTCTTTGTCATCCTAACCCGGATCACCCGAAGTCATATCCTTATCGTCTTTTCATCGATAGGCTCCCAGCTGCAACATCCGACTGGGCTCTCTTAAGCTCTAAGCAAACCATAGTGAGCTTTTCTCAGCCACACCCTCCAGAGATGGCACCCACCCGCACAAAGTCGAGCATCGGCCAGCCCGCTCAACCAACCCAATCATCGCGCAAGGGTAAAAAAGCATGGCGAAAGAACATTGATCTCACTGCCACCGAGGCTTTCCTCGAAGAGCAGCGCGATCCACTCCGCCAAACTGCATCTGACGTCCTCTTTGTCGAAGACCGTTCAGGACAAGAAACGCTTCTCGCCAAACAGGCCCGCACCAAGCGTCCACTCAAGAGTCTTGAGATCCTTCAGCGTAACTTTGGTCACGCCGCGCTCGAGCCCGCCCGCAAGCAGAAGCAGGCCGCTGGTGTCGACAAGAAGATGGAACAGCGTCTGCGCAAGATGGTTGGTCGTCAGCAGGTCTCTACCCAAGGAGACGCTTCTGCCATTGTCAACAATAGCGCTGACGTTGTCAGCAAGAACCTGAGCAACGTCTACGATGTCTGGGGCTCCTCTGCCTCCTCCTCTTCTTTTGACTCGAAGACTAAGTCTCGGGCACCAACAGACGAGCAAGAATGGATTCCAGCCCAGGTAGCCAAACCCCTCATCCACGTCCCCAAGACTCTCCGTCGCGATGACTACAACAACATCGCCTCCTCTCTCCCCGCCATCGATCTGCCTCACCCCGGATCCTCATACAATCCCGACCTCGAATCGCACGAAGCCCTCATCCAAGAGGCATACGAAATCGAGGCACGACTCGAAGCAAATGAGCAGATGGACAAGGCTGAGCGCGACAACTGGCAGGCCAAACTCGCCACCATCGTTGCTCGTGAGGCAGAGCTCCGACTTCAAAAGGATGACGATCTCAAGCGGTACCGGGGCATGGACGTTGACATGCCCGGCATTGGCTCCGATGGCGAAGACGCCAATCAAGATGCAGACTATGCTCAAGGTAGCGGAGACGAATCCGAAGGCGAAGGAGAGCAGTCTAGTGTACTAAAGCGCAAAACTCGTCAGCAGAAAGCCCGGGCCAAACGTGTACGCATGCAACAAGCCGAAGCTGCCCGTCGCAAACAAGCCCGTATTGAAGCCGCAGCCATCCTCCAATTGCCCGCCCTCAAACGTCGTCAAGCCCGCCTCGCCGCCGCTCGTGCACAAGCCGCAGAAGAACGTCGTCTTCAGAAAGAAGCCGTCATGGCCAAACAAGGTCTCTCAGGCATCAAGCTTGGCAAGCACAAGGTGCCACAGCAGCACATTGATGTACAGACGGGTGACGAGCTCAGTGAGAGTCTCAGGACGCTCAAGCCCGAGGGTAACTTGTTCAGAGATCGCTACAATAAGTTGCAGGCGAGGGGTGTGGTTGAACCAAGGGTCAAGCAGACGCCAAAGAGGAGGACGCACAAGCTCAAGGGCTACGAGACTCATGACTACAAGAAGTTCACCTAATAGCTTCATCCGCCTGTCTTGCATAACTATGATCTCCATTCTTTCGCTCTCGTTCATTTGTATTTTGCCTTTCGATCGCTGGCTACGAGTGTGCGTACGTGGTATGATGTGTGTTGCGACATGTGAACAGAGCAAAAGACAAAGTCAAGTCCAAAGAAATATAACGCCAATCAGGTGGTCGCAGTATTCTTGCCCTCGACCTCAACTATTTCCGTTGCGGTCTCTTCCGTGGATGCTGGCACAACAGCTTCCGGTGCTGACCCTGCCACAGCAGCAACAACAGCCTCTTGCGCTTGAGCCTCATCGGCAGGATCATCGACAGCTGCGGAGATTGCCTGCGCAACTTCGTCAGTGGCTGGGGCTGGGTCAGCCATGGTGATGTCACTTGCTTCGGCAGGGGCTGCTTGTACGTCTTCGGATCTGATAGCAGGAACAGCAGCTGCACCTTCGGTGGCGTCGGTAGCTTCCGTGACAATTTCACCAACGGCCGCTGCGGTTGCGTCGGCTGTGCTCGAATCAGTTGCGGAAACGGGTGCTGAGACTTCGGTCGTTGTGAGAGCGTTGTCAGAAGACGCTTGAGCTGGAACCTCGGCAGGTGCCAGAACAGGAGCTGTAGGGGGTTCTTCGGCAGCAGCGGTTGCGGTGGCGACGGCGAGGGCGGCGGGAGGTTGAGCTTGAGCCTCAGTGCTTGTAGCGGCAGGAGCAGGAGCAGCAGCAACACCACCACTGGCTTTAGTCTCGGCGGCAGCAGCCGGGACCGGCGTGGGTGTGGACGTAGTTGGTGCAGGTGCTAAAGCTGCTTCGGGTTCAGCCGCAGCCTTCGTAACTCCGAGTTCAAGGTTGAGCTTCGCGATGGCCTCCTTTTCAGCTTGTCTGCGAGCCGCTTCCTCTTCCGCTACCTTCGTATTGTCCTTTGTCTCGGCATCACCAAGATCGGCAGCGGTTTGCGGACCAGCCTCCATCATGGCATCGTCCGCATTGGTTGCATCTGCCGCGACGGCCTTTGGTGGACGCAGCTGCTCTGGAGTCTCGGCCCTCACAAAGCCAACGCCCAGGATCCTCCCCCGTGAAGCGTTCTCCGCCCAGACCGGCACCTCCCCAGAGTCGCCGTCTTCGCTCTTCCCTTTGGTCCGATGTGGCTTCTTTGCATTCGCATCCTCTTTCAAGAATCTCAGCTTCTCACTGTGCTCCTTCTCCAGCCGTGCCACGTCCTCCTGAATCGCCTTGACCTTTTCCTTAAGATCCTGCTGCTTGACATCAGCATACGGACTCGGCGCAGGCGTCAGTGTATCGATTCGCCTCGCATCGAAAATCATGCTCAACAGTTCGTGATTGCGCGCATATCTCGCGACTGCAATGTCGCGCGCAGTGAGACGGTCGAGATCGTCAAAGATCGACTCTGGCATCTCGTCTGCGATGGTGGGTGGCAGATTGAGGCCCAGGAAAGGTGCGTGAGATGGACGGCCGGGATAGCCTTGGTGTGGATGCTGTGGATGAGCTGGATGCGGAGGGGGAGCGTGCATGGACGGTCGGCGGGCAAGGTGCTGTGGCTGCTGGTGAGGGTGAGGATGCGGATGCTGTGCGGTAAGCTTACGCTTGCGTCCACGGGCAGAAGCAGGCGTAGGAGAGTCGAAATAGTGATGTTGCTGCTGTTGCTGCTGTTGTTGCTGTTGCGGATGCTGTGGGATAAACTGTTGCGCGTGGGGGTGAGGGTGGTTCATCATGCCTGGAGAAGGGGAAGAAGCACCCATACCTGGATGGCTGGGGTGGCCGTGCGGTGGGGGCATGTTCATGGTGGTGGCGTGGTAATCGTCGGAGAGGCCAGAGAATAGATTTTGTGATTGCAAGTAATTTCTTGCTTGCAAGAGGTGTGATGTGTTGCTTAATAGAGAGCGCGAACAGAGATCTCGTTGGTGTTGGTTGAAAGATGAGAAGATGCAAAGATGCCGACTTGTCCAAGTCTGGCAGGACAAGTCTGGCAGGACGAGTCTGGCAGGACGCGACTCGAGAATCCACTCATCCTAAAGAGGCGCGACACACTACCGCCCGAATTGCGCCCGAATTGGTGTCCACCTTGATTTTTTTTATGGCTCTAGTGTGTTAGACCGATCGACTCAGCGTTACTCCACATTTCGAGCAGAAAAGGAGAGAAGAGCGCTTCGGCCACACTGAAAAGTGACACATCCCTTTCCTCTACACCCACCCAGCGTTTGACGCCTTCTCATCAACCCTCCTTGATAAAGCATCAACAGCCCCACGGACGCCGGCATCGAGTCTCGGCCTCTTGATAATCTCGCATCCAGCAGAGCGGGAAAGAGGAAGGGCGATAAGAGCTTTGGCCATATCTACAAGAACCTCTCGCTCCTTGACCTTTGGTAGAGCGCCCCCATGCCTCCTCGCATAGCAGACGACGAATACGTCGATGACGGCGCGGACGATGCCGAAGACTTTCTAGATGATGATGATAGCGGCGACGAGTATCGTTCTGCCCCTTCCCTGCCCAAGCTAGGCACACTTCGAGGCGGAGTTGCTGCCCGCTCCTCTGCTGCTGCTTCCGCATCCAATGCCAAATCGGGCCCCTCAAGCGGTGCAGCCAAATCCAAGACTGCATCCGCCTCCAAGTCAAAGTCCAAGGATCAAGGCTATTCGTGGGAAGCGACGTACAAACGATCGTGGGATGCCGTCGCTGAAGATGACTCTGGCTCGCTCGAATCCGCAGTACGCTCCATCATCGAAGGCTCCAAACGCCGACGAGTGCTCAAAGACGTCGCACCAGTCCAACGAGGCATCATTCGTCATCTCGTCCTACTTATCGATCTTTCCGCCAGCATGCTTGAAAAGGATATGCGGCCCAATAGATTCGACGTGACCCTCCAATACGCGCGTGAGTTCGTCAACGAGTACTTTGACCAAAACCCCATCGGCCAGCTTTCTGTCATCGGCACGCGCGAGGGCATCGCCGAGCGCCTCGCTATGATGGGCGGAAACACTGTTGACCACACCGCCTCGCTCAGCAACAAGCGCCGTCTCGAGCCGAGAGGAGAACCGTCCTTGCAGAATGCGCTCGAAATGGCGAGAAGTAGCTTGGTTCATCTTCCAGCAAGCAACTCACGCGAGATTCTGGCCATTTTTGGTAGCCTGACCACGTGCGATCCCGGCAACATACACGATACCATCAACACTCTGGTCAACGACAACATTCGTGTCTCAATCGTGCATCTCGCAGCCGAGGTCAAAGTGTTTAAAGATGTCTGCACCCGGACCGGCGGCACATTCAGCGTAGCACTCAACGAAGGCCATTTTCACGATTCGCTCTTTGAGCTCGTTCCGCCACCTGCAGTCGAAGGTGTTCCCCGCAAGAAACGCCGCACTATCAACATGGACGGAGAAGAGGACGAACAAGTGCAAAACGGCGTAGACCTACTCCAGATGGCGTTTCCTCTCCGGCTCCCTGCCCATGCCACACCAACCCTCTGCGCTTGCCACTCTCGTTCTCGCGGTTCTGGCTACGTCTGCCCTCGATGCGGTGTCAAAGTCTGCGACGTCCCCACAGATTGCCCAGTCTGCGGAATCACCATCGTCATGTCTACCCACCTGGCCCGATCGTATCACCACCTCTTCCCGGTTCCCAATTGGAAAGCTGTGTCTTGGGCAAGCGTCAATCACGAATTCTCGGCAGCGGCGTGTTTCTCGTGCAACTTACCATTCCCCGCGCAAGAGAACGACAGAAGTGCGGCTGCAAATAAGGCGCTAGAGGAGGCCGGATTGGCAGCTAGCTCACGGTATAGGTGCGGAAGGTGCGGAAAAGATTTCTGTCTCGAGTGTGATGCATTTGTTCATGAACAGTTGCATGTCTGTCCCGGTTGCTGTTAGCAGCCAAATACGATGTTTCCAATCTCAGGCTTGTACTGATGCGTGTGAATCTGTATGATCTCTGCGAGACGAAGAGCAGTAACATGTCTTCGATCAGCTGGGACTCGACGGGAACAATTGATTATCATTCAGTTAGTGATTCGTATGTTTGCCCAAGTAGCATCTCGAGCTCCTTTGCTGAGAAGCGAGAGAGATCTTCACTTGGCATGCTGACAAATTGAATTGCTCGAGCAGAAGATCGTCGGTGATACTACTGTACTCTGATGGACGTGAGACTCTTATGCAGCGCTCCATTCATTATCGAGATCCGAGATCCAAGGTACATGCACACGCGCACACCCTCGCTCAGCCAAAACGCCACAACACAAACGATGCCATCCATCCCATCCATTCCACCCACCATCTTATCGTCACTGGATCTTTGTAGGACAACGACAGATAAATATGACGCAGGCAATGACAGCTAGTACGCTTGTGCCACCACGTGTCCACGTTTCTGATCTTCGCTAAATCTCTTCCCCGGCACACAACTCCGGTTCTCGTCTCATTTGGGCACGCACACCATGTCTTTGTCTGCGGGTCAAAAGTCGTCGCGAGCAGCAACAATATCTGCAAGCGACCACTGTTGCTCGTGTCAGATAGATGATGTGGCTCGACAGTGCATTCTCGTGCGTTGCAAAAGTCAGGTTGTTACAGGCTTTCTTCGGGGCTTGTTTGATCCGGAAACTGACTTAGAAATGCGAGACCTCTACGCTGGCTACACCCTAGACCTGTTCGGCACTTTGGCCAACAAGCTCAAATGCGACCACCAACATGATGTCAGCCAATGCTCTCGTAGCGACATCCACACTTCGACGTTGCTTTCGCAAATGCTCGCTGTTCACCTGCCGACGTACGACGCTCAACGTCTCAAATCGACCGCTGAATTGCAGAAGTATCTCAATTCCATTGACGAGCAGCTCGATTATCTCAAGACACACCTCCAGAGCCAGCAGCCCGACTTTGTTCAGCTCTGCTTCGACCTGCTGCACTTGGCTCTGACCCAGCACGATCGGCTTGTCCAGACTCCGCCCACGCCACCGGCTCAAGCAGCCGACTACGTCGGCGACAAGGTGCGATCCGACTTTGCCCTTCCTTTCTTTGGACATCTCGACTCGGTCCTTCAAGCAAACATAGTCAATGCCAACAACTACATTGACCAGCATCCCAACCTTGTCTACTCCAAGTCGTTTCCAATCCTGCAATCCTCCGGTACGGGCAAGTCGAAGCTTGCTGTGCAGCTCTCTGCTTCTCATCCTGGCTTTCTCGTCTGTACCCGTTCTCCCGGCACCGAACTCCAAGTGTCTTTCCCGCCAAACGACAAGTCGGTGTACGACTTCCTCTCCAAACAATACGCCTCTTCATTACAAGCTCACAAGCGCGTCGCCTGCTGGCTAGCCGCCTACTTTGACGTCTTGGCAACCGCCCTCACCCACCGCATGAGAGACAGCAACTGTTTCAAACATGTCGACTCGCAACGTTATCATCCCACCGTCAAACGCGGCCACGACGTCAACTTGTGTTGGCAGACTGTCGTCTTTCAGCTCGCCCTGGCCATCCACGATGGTCCAGACTTTATCCAAAACTATAGCTTTGATCAAGTCGCACCTCTCGGCGCCAAATGCCCCAAATCCCAACTCGGCTTCGAATCCCCCACCAGCGCCGACAAATCTCTCGAAAGAACCGATGACCGACTGTAGACAAATACCCACGACCAAAAAGTGTCGCCAAACCCTCCCGCTGCGTTTCGTACGCATCTGCTTGACAAGATTGACAAGTTGGCCAAAAGCAATTGGAAGCAGATCGATGACGGACCTGTTCAGCCCGAGCCGGCGGCCGCTTCAACCTCAACCTCGGCTTTGACTTCTGGATCGCCCGCTAGACCCTTAACGGAGCAAGCGATTGCCATGCATTATGCCCGCCGATACATGCAAACGCCTCTGAGGCGTCTCGAGCGCCTGTTGCCCGACAAGCTCCTCAAGACGCACTTCTTTTTCCTGGCCATCGACGAGATCTTGCCCATTGCCCACACCTTGCCAATTCTGCGTCGGCTCTGGCGCGAAGCCCAACCAGCTTCCACCTGGCTCATGCTCATCGACACAGACTCCCAAGTGGCCCCGCTCGCAGGCATCCAGGTCCGCAAGGCATCGGCTCGGCTGGATACACAAGATGATCTGCTAGTCATTCCTCCTTTTGTCAAGCTTGGCTTCGATGCCGTCATCAAGCACAGGATCGAATCGTGCAGGGGCGATTTTTACCAAGGCAGGCTCACGTTTGGTCAACTGCTGGAAATGCTCAGCTGCTTTGGACGTCCGCTGTGGAGCACCAATCTGTATCGTTCCGTTGACGAACCCACACGCCCTAACATCAAAAATATTCTGGCCAAGTTGCTCGCCGACCAACATTTTCCTGACGCATGGCCGCGAGCCACCGAACACGATCTTAGAAACGCGGACTCAATCCCCTTCAAGGCCTTGATGGCGATTGTTGAGCAGCGTCTGCCGCTACATTTCGTGGGTCACCAGGGTGCACGTGTCGTTCCGCGCCCGCAAATCGACTCCAACACAAACTTTGCCATTCGCTCTGCATCCAAGAAGCAATCCGCACCAGTAGCGGACGACAGCAGTGAGCTAGACCTCGAGACCCGTTCCACGCTGTTTTTGCAGGAACAGGCATCCAAGCATCTGCGTGTCATCAGCAAGGTGCACGATAATGTCAACTTTTTCGTCACCTGCACCGTCTCGGAACCTGCGCTCTCGCTTGCCGTTGCTTCGCTGCTTCGCGGCAATTCGACATCCTCAAGCACTTTGATCAAGTGCGCAGACAAGTGGTCGCAGGTGGTGCAGGTGCTATGCCATGCACGTCGGACTGATGCTTGGAGAGGAGGGTGAGGAAGGTTTCCGGCTCCTGTGCACTTTGGCAGCTGACCTGGTCGCAGAGGAGCGAGCCAAAAAAGAGCAGATGCACAAGTCGACCGGTGCCACGCGGCCAGGCGCCAAAGGTGAAGCTAGTGCGCAGGCTTTTTCAGCTAAGTGCGATCCGATCCCTTTGCAGTCGTGGCTTGACAAGCTGTTTGGCAAGGTAAACCTCGAACCAGAACTGCGCGCCTGGGCTTCCAATTACTACATCAACTTTACCCATTTCTTGCGGCTAGGCGCGTATATCTATTCGGACGAGCTCAGCAATGATGCCAAGCGCCTCGACATTACGGCATTGGCCGAGTACTGGTGGCGTCAAGCGGCGATCAACGGTCGACAGAATCAGCCCGCTTGGGATATCATCATTCCCATCTACCGCTCGGTCGGTCCACCTGCGCTTTCTGACCGGTTTGAACCAGCACGGGTCTCCTATATTGCTGTTCAGGTGAAAAACAAGGAGAGTGACACCTCGGCAACGCGATTCTTTGGACCCAGCTTCCGACAAGGCGAGAGCTCCAAGGGTCTGGATCCGCGTCTCGGGTTTGACAATGAGTGCCTCGAGATCTTTGTCGATCTGCGCTCGCCCACGGTCTTGCCACATCGATTCGAGTGGCTGGCACCAAACGAAAAGGAGAAGCTTCAGCCACCATTGACTCGTCTGCATCTCACAGTCAGTGGCCGCAGCCCCGACGTGTTTCCCCTGATCCGCAAACTGTCAAGCGAAGCCGCGGAACGGCTTCCACTCCTCTTTGGCAGCACTGTGCCAAGTTTGGAAGAGTCGAGCTCTCGTCGGCAACTCTACAAGGTCCTCAATACCAGCTCAAATTCTGTGGCAAAGTCTGAGTTCGAGCGACTGGAGCGCATCCTTGACGGTGATGGACCGGCTCATTTGTGGGATTGTAGTACGAGTCGGGCTCGTAAGCGTGCGCGCACCAAGATTCCTTGGGCAGCGGCCGCCGCGACGGAACAACAGACCGCTGAGGACAACGATGACAGCGGCCATGACGACAACGACGACGAAGAAGACATGTCTTGACCCACCTACAGTATCCCTCACCACTGATGGTACCGAATGAATCTGGTCGAGGGCCGCATCACGCGCATGCACTGGCATTTGTTTTGGACAATCATGAATGAGAATAAATTGCTAATTACATCCAAGTGAATCCGGATTTCAGCGATTTCGGTTGTGACAGAGATGGAGCATGCTATCGAGTGATTGAATGTACAGTCGAGCAAAGCCTGCCGACCTTCTAAAACTCATCGAAGCTTCACCTAGAAGGTGAAGCCGTCGAGTAGAGATATTGTCTAGCTCGAGAGAGCGACACGTCAGCGCCAACTCTGCCTCTAAGCATGCTTCTGCCCCTGAGCCTGCTTCTGCTTCTCGATGTCGTGCCATCATTGCCATCAAGCGAGGCGGCTACCGGTCTGGGCTCGTATGTGTACTTTCTCGCAGGCGGAACGTACTTGGGCGGCTCACCCTGCTCGTCGCACATCTCTGCCAGGCAGGGTGAGAAGAAGATCTGGCCTTTGATCGCCTTGCGCAACGTCATGGTCGTGATGAAGATCCAGAGTATCACCTCAATCAACGCCAGCACGGTGCCAATCACCCTGAAAGCACCAGAGTCGAGAACCGAGCCAAACTTGATCGCTGCCGTTGCAAAGACTCCAAGAGGGAACGTGAATCCCCACCAACCCAAATTGAAGGTCAGCTTCGAAACGAGCCACAGATCAACCAGGCTGGATACGGCGAGGACAAGCCAAACCAATCCAAGGCCCCAGATGACAAGCGCCACAGGGACAGAAACAGCGTAGATAGCGGTAGCCATGATGCGGGCGGTCTCGGCATCGGTTGCGCTCGGACTGGGCAAAGCTGTGTTGTCGTTAAGCGCGAGCTTGTAGAGGACCGAAGAAAGTTGGAGAAGCGCAAAGGCGCCTTGACCGCATGGTCCGAGTGGCAAGAAGGTGCTGACGATGAGTTGTGCCGGAGGGATCTTGTAGATAGCTTGGCGAGCATAGTATAGCGACATGAGCAAAAAGGCCATGCCGAATCCGGTTCCCCAAAGCACCCAGCAAACAATCAACGTCAGCTTGGCGGGCGACGGCGGAAGAATGTCGGCGACGAGACCGCCGGAAGCTGAGCATACGATTGTCGTCACTACGGGCAAGAACCACACGGCAGTGATCTTGTCGAGTGACTGTACATGTCGGGTGAACTGGATGAAGGGCAGACCGATGCAGATGGCAAGCGACAAAACGGCGTTGATCCACCACAAAGTCCAAGTGAAGGTGGCGAAACCGGAGCCCCAGGCTGGCGCTGCAGAGATGGCGCACATGGAAATGATGGTTGTCATGCCCATAGCAAAAGTACCCAAGAAGAGCGACTGGGTTGGATGGAAGAGCATGATCCAGAAGAGCTGTGGCCAGATGACGTATCTAGCTATGCTGATGCCGAGGAAGAGCAAGAAGAGCAAGACGTTGAAGCCAAAGATGACGTTTGAAATGATGCCGAGTCCGTTGAATTGGTAGGGCAGCTGATGGAGCAAGATAGAGGTGATACCAAAGCCCATGGTCACACTGAACCAGCTTGGGGTGAAGTGCATAGTGATGCGGCGAAGCTCGGAGCGAAAGCGCTGCGAGCGAGTTAGAGTCAAAGGTGAGCTTGCTTGAGTGGTGGATGCAGCATTGGAAGCAGTCGAGGCAGTGTTACGAAGCTCGTGCTGGTGCTGAGAAGCGAGGTCATCTGATTCGTGCTCCTTGTTGTGAGTGAGTGAAGGGGGATCTGTGGCTAAGGATGGATCCATGTTGGGTGGGAATGTCGGGTAGAAGATGTCGGCTGTCTGTCCAGGGGGTGCTGGTGGCTCTCTGGAGCCTCTTTCGAGATCCGCCATGCTGGATGATATTGTCGAAGGTTGATCAAAGGAAGGAGGAACGTTCGGCACAAAGTGCCAGTGCCGTGATACTATAACATGAGCGAGGCGAAGGTGCTGTAGGATGTCAATGATGATGAAGAAAGCTGAGTAGATGGTCAACCATAGTGATGTCGCACGAGCTGTCTTGTGACTCAGAGGATACACGAGGACTTGGCCGACGCACCAATTCAATAATGAGAGCGGACATTTCTTCGGCAACCTGCCGTGGCTCCACCAAAAAAAGAAAGAAAAAAAAAAAAAAAAAAAAAAAAAAAAAAAAAAAAAAAAAAAAAAAAAAAAAAAAAAAAAAAAAAAAGAAAAAAAAAAAAAAAGAAACAAGCGTAGCTAGTCTAAGCCGATGGGAAATTTCGGACCGACGCAGCGTTGGCCGAATTCGGCTTTTTGGCTGTGGCGTGCTGTCCGGCGGAAATCACAAATTTCATTTGGTTGCAAAATCGCTCAGGGTCCTGCTCTAAGCTGGGGATAGGATTTGTCGGCTGCAACGTGGCTGCTGCCCTTGATGAATCAATATCACGAGGTTGCATCAATTCGGAAGATGTAGATACAGTACACTCAAGGCTTGAATCTAGTCTAGTCGGTCAAGATCTTCTTGGATCTCGCTAACACCTTCGCGCTTGATGAAGCGCCTGACAAAGTAGTCCTTGTTAACGGCAATCCAGATTAGCACCTGGGCGGCGAGGAGGGCCACTAGCATGGGCGGGAGAATCTTGATCCCTTGAGGCGCCTTCTGTGAAATGACGCCGACCAGGAATGGGATCAACGCCATTCCTGCCGCTGAGAAGGATGAGATGAAGCTGATGGCCGCCGTGAGATGACCTCTTGGTCGAACCGTACGCTCACATACTCGAATCATCAATACAAAAGCCGGTCCCATGAAGACACCCAGCAAGGCGAGCGCTACAGCATTGGCGATAATGTTGGGCACCAGCCACACCAAAAGCTGGAGTCCGACAGCACAGAGCAAGTAGACCACATTGGCTAGTTCATCGCCCAGCCAGGCGGTGACTGGAATCAGAAGGACACGTCCAAAAGCGATACCCGCCCAGAATCCAGAAACGAGTGCGTTGGCGTCAGCCTCCTGGTTGCGGACCAGTTGGAGGTACGAGCTGGTCCATCCACCGACCGTAACTTCGCTTCCAACATAGGTGAAAGCAAACAAGGCGAGCAGTACCACTTTGGTTTGACGGACGACCGCTTTGAGCTTGTAGAGGCCAGTTTGCGAGTTGGTCGGAGCAGGCACCGGGTGCATCTCGGAGCCAGATGCTTGTGATGCAGTGGGCATGAAGTCGAGAGCTTTGTCGGCTGCGGGCGTTGGTGTGGTTGGTAGAGTCGAGTCCTTGTCCTTGACATCCTGTGCCGTCGACGTGGCTAAGGTTTGAAGCTCCATAGAGGTGTTCGAGTCACGATTGTCGGCAGCAGGGCCTTCGATGTGCTCATCCCTCTGTAAGCGGAAGGCGACAGAGACGAGGGTGAGGACGACAGTGGCCAAGCCCAATGAGACGCAAAAGAAATATTGGAAGCCGACGCCGCTTCGTCCAAAGTGCAAGAAAGGGATGGCGGCCAAAGGCGAGATGAGGGCGCCGACGCCGTATAAGAAGTGTGCCAAGGACAGTCTGACGTTCGCTTTGGGTCGTTGACTGATCCAAACGTTGACGAGTGCATCGAGCGTCGAGGTAGACATTCCCGAGAAGATCATGGCTACGATGAGTACCGGGAAAGGAGGCATAGTGAGGAAAACGATGGGAAATACGAGACCGAGCGCAGCAGCTCCACTGATCATCTTGCCGAACCCGAACTTGTCCATGACAGGTGAGACAAAAGTAGCAGCAATGATGCAGCCGACGAAGGTTCCCACGAAGAGCATAGAGACCAGCACGAAGCTGAGATGCCAGTGCTCGCGAATCGCTGGAAGAAGCGCACCAGGTGTTGCATCAACGAAGCCGGCGAGGAGAAAGCAGGTGTAGAGCGAACACTCTTTTAGGAACATGGTCTTGCTGTTTGGATCGCCCTGGCCAGCAAAATGCGCGATGCTCTTGACAGCATGGCGAACGACACCTCCGGTACGCGAACGGAGGGCGGAAGCTGGACGAGAGCGTGGTGCGGATGAGGACTGTAGGTCAATCGAAGGGTCTCGTAGCGACATGATTGCGATGTAAAAAATGTGTCTCAAGAGAGGCGGACCAAGGCGAGGATTGACGAGTCGGCTTGGTCCGATGCGCCTCGCTTTATACAAAGCGTGGGAATCCGTCAAAGCAGCGGGGACACAACCGGCGTCTTTGGATCAGAGAGTACAGTAGTGTGTGTGCGGGTTTCCCACCTGTCAAAATTGTCGGTCCTTGCCTCGGTCGCTCGCGTGTAGCCTGCCGAAAGCCACGCAAAACGCACACTCTACTGACTTGGGCGCGGGGGCAAAAATGGCCGCTGAGGCCGAGCGTGGGGTTGAACAGAAAAGGCAAAGCAAAAAATTGCGCAGCACGGTACCTCGCAGCTCCGCTCTGCTCAAGCATCATGTGAATTTTGGTCTCTCTCTCTCTCTCTCTCTCTCTCTCTCTCTCTCTCTCTCTGTTTGCCGTTTTGTCGCCGAGCCACCCTCGCATCCCCTACTGCACACAGAGGGTTGCTCAAAGAGCCAACATGAACACTACTACTAGAGATGCAATGCATAGCCTCGTCTTCCAGCTTCGGGCATCGCGGTGTCCCAAATGTACCGCTTGACCACCGACGGCGTCAATGAACCGACATGACTCGATCCCACCAATCCGTACCGTGTCTTGCTCGGTTAGCTGTCATGACATGGCATGTCAAACAACCTGTCAAGCATGTCTTGTCGACGTCGAGTTGCGTCCAAAAAGTACGTACTGTACTGTACAAAAGAGTCGCTTGTCTCCGTGCTGTTCTCCGCGGGCTGCCAAGCCTTGCAACCGCTTGCATATCGCACTCCGAATTTCGACCGAGCCCCGCCCTACCTTTTTGGTCGTACTGAATACTGTAGCCTTCAACTCCATTTGATCCCATCAGCATCCTTTCCGGCTCATCTTGATGCCGGGAATAAACACTTCATCCTTTCCGGCTCATCTTGATGCCGGGAATAAACACTTCATCCGCCGGCCAATTCAACCTCGGAAGACCACATCCTCCCCAACCTCATCTTGTTCGACGCCGGCCAATTGTTGCACATCAGGCTCGGTCAAATAATGGATCAAAATGTAGAGACGCTGAAGGGAATGAGCTTAAGCCGTCCAAGGGTGATGTGTTCTTCGGTGCTGCCAATTCAAGAGATTCCCGGTTGTCTGATTCAGATGGAGGAAGACAGAGTACAGGTCATCTTTGGATCGTCGAGGCACTGCGAATAAATCTACGCTGTTAGGGTGCGCATCGCCGATACCGATGCTTTAACAGTCGAGCTAAATTTTCACAAGTGTTTCTTTTCTTTTTGGCAGCGCTGATGATCTCGTCACTCCGCAGCTGTGTGGGCCAAGGCAGAAATTCGCACGGATCGAGCAAAAAGAGCAAGCCCATCCCGAGCAATCACGGCCTCTTGACAGCCTCGACACTCTCGCCTCTATGCATCTCTTTCCGACACCTGACTTCAGTAGACCCGTCCACCTCACCAATCCACTCAAACCATTCGACTCGACATCGGCCTGCTCCCGAGCTGAGCTCTAAAGGCGGGCAGCTGACCACAACCATGTCGGAACCAGACCGTACGCAACGAGGTCAGAGCTCATCCAGATCTCACCAATTCCAAGTGGCCGCCGATGAATACCAAGCTCCCTTCCAACTGCCAAACAAACTCAAACAAGCAGAGGAAGCACCTGTCGAAGCGGACGTCGCCGAATTTGCTTCGTCACCCTACTTTGACGATCAGGAAGCACGAGAAGCTTTCGAATGGGCTCAGTCTCAACGCGACGCCGATCTCGCTGCCAACGACGAATCCGGCGCTGGTGTAGAAATCGGTCGTAGACGCCGACGAGACAGTCAGGTCGGTAGCTATGACGAAAATGCAAGCATCTTTGACGGCCCTGGTGCCGGTGCCGTGCCCAGTTCTATCAGTAGTATGCGTCATGAGATGGCTAGGCCAGAGCTAGGCCGTCGCGCTTCCCGAAGCTCTCGTCGTCGTATCTCGATGGAGGGCCGCTCGCCACGCCGCTCCCGCAAGCTCTCCAGTGCATCTGCCCAAAGTGAAGCCATCACCACATCAAGCGAGCGTAGCGTCTCTCCTGACTCGGTCGCTGGTCGTCGCAAGCCCGCTAGCCAGCGTAGCGGTAGCACCTATCGCTTTGGAAGGCGTAAGCGCGTACCCGAAGATGCCGATCTCACCGGCTCGAGCCAGCCAAAAGGTATGCTTGGCTCCATCCTTGCTTCCATCCGTGGCGATCGAGGCGATGATGACGACGATGCACGCAGCCGCCGCTCCTTCTCTCGACCTCTCCTCTCACGCAGGCGCTCGTCAGGCTCAGTCGTCTCGTCGCGAGCAGCTAGATCCGACGCAGGTCGCAACGACGACGACAATGAAGATGAAGATCTCGACGACAGCAGAGGATGGAGCGATGACGACTACGGCTTTGACGATGAAGACGACGACGATTCCTACCACTCTTCGGACGACGATTCCACCAATCGCAACGGCATTCTCCCTTCCGCTTTTGGCACACTCAGTGGTGCAGTCGATCCCGTCTTTGGAGACACGCGCTTTTCCACCGATCATCCTCCAGAGGACGAGCTGGACGCTGAACTCGGCGGTCGCGATCTCGAGGCAGGTGACGCTTCAGCCTTCGGCCGCTCGGAAGCCGAGCTGCGTTCCAGCTCCCACATTCGTGGCCACGGCGTCAGTGCTGCTGCCGCAAAGCGAGAGCTCAGTTTCCTCGACAAGTCTTCCAAGAGCCGTCAGCAGGTCTATCTCACCGAAGAAGATACTTTTATTCGTTTCACCGGCTACCGCACGCTCGTTGCCAACCAGATCATCTACTCCGTCATCTGTTTCCTTACCCTTGGCATCGTCTATCTCATCGGCCGCTGGCTGCCTCGCTTCCGCCTCAAGTGGGTTTGCAAGGAGGTCGACTTTGAGAACGCCGAATTCATCATGGTCGAAAACCAGTGGGGCGACCTCCACAAGGAAAAACTCACCACCATCCCATTTGCCCGTCCACTCGCCACCGTCTTCCCGCATTCATCGCGTGAGCCGCCTTCCACTCAGGCCGAGTTCCAATCAGCACCTACAATCGACCTTCCTCCCGAGCTGGTCAACAAGAGCAATGCTCCCTCCAAGACTGCTTCCGCCAAGAGCAGCATCATCAATGGCGGACAGCCCGCCAATGGCACCAGCAACGCTGCCGATACGCCTACCATGAAAGGCGCCCTACCAATGCTTTCTGGCGTCCAGACTGAACAGCTCATGGATCTCAGCTTCTTCGACTACCGCTACACCCGCTTCGCGCTCCATCCGCCCACAGGCCGTCTCCGCATGGTCAAAGACTGGCGTGACCCGCTCTGGACCTCGCTCAGCGCCATCAATGACGGCATCAGCTGGGACGCAGAGAAGGACCGCACCACCGTCTTTGGCAAAAACGTCATCGACATCCAAGCAAAGTCCACATGGCAGTTGCTTGTCGACGAAGTACTCCACCCCTTCTATATGTTCCAGATTGTCTCCATCATTCTCTGGTCCTTCGACAACTACTACTACTACGCCTTCTGCATTGCCGCCATCTCGCTTTTCTCCATCTTGACTACACTCATCGAGACTCGGCAGACCGTCAATCGCATGCGCGAGATGAGTCGTTTCACCTGCGAAGTCAAGGTGTTGCGCGAAGGCAGCTGGCAGGTCCTCGACTCGAGCGATTTGGTGCCCGGCGATGTCTATGACGTTGCTGAACCTGGTTTGCTGCTCTTCCCAGCTGACAGTGTCCTACTCAGCGGCGATGCCATCGTCAACGAAAGTATGCTCACGGGTGAGAGTGTCCCCGTCAGCAAGGTGCCGCTCACTACGCCCAGCATGGTCGGTCTTCACGCTGCTGGAACCGAGGTCACCGCAGACCTTGCCAAGCACTTCCTCTTTTCTGGCACACGCATCATCCGCATTCGCGGAAGTGGTGCCACCGACAAGAACGAGGCTGGTGCCAGAGCCATGGTCGTCCGAACTGGCTTCAACACCACCAAAGGTGCTTTGGTCCGCAGCATGCTCTTCCCCAAGCCCATGGGCTTCAAGTTCTACCGCGATTCGTTCCGCTTCATCGGCTTCCTTGCTGCGACCGCCGGTGTCGGCTTCACCTTTGCTGCTGTCAACTTTGTCAAGATCGGCATTGCCTGGCCCACGATCGTCATTCGTGCGCTCGATCTCATCACCGTTGTTGTCCCGCCTGCTCTGCCGGCCACAATGTCGATCGGTATCTCCTTTGCCATCAATCGCCTGCGCAAGCAAGGCATCTATTGTATCTCGCCAAACCGCGTCATCATCGGAGGCAAGGTCAATGTCTTTTGCTTTGACAAGACAGGCACTCTTACTGCCGACGGTCTGGACGTGCTCGGAACGCGAACGATCGATCTCAAGGCGGGCAGATTTAGCGAGCTGCACGAAACAGTCGACGAAATGCCGGTTGGTGCAGGAGCCAAGAACGATGCGGATGCGCGCAAGATGCCGCTGCTCTACGCTTTGGCCACCTGCCATTCGCTCAAGGTGGTCGACGGTGAAGTCATTGGCGATCCGCTCGATGTCAAGATGTTCGAGTACACTGGCTGGACTCTCGACGAGGGCAAGGAGCGCTCAGCTAAAGCAACTACGAAGACAGGTACAGCTAAAAATGGCAAGTCCAAGCTGACCGAGAGGCCCCCGGCGCTTGTTCAGACCGTGGTGCGCCCTCCGGGCGGCCAAGCCTTTGAGGTGGAGGATGCGATCAAGTCCGGCCGTCACGCTCACTTCCTCGAGCTGGGCGTGCTGCGCACTTTCGAATTCGTCTCGTCCCTTCGACGAATGAGCGTCATTGTGAAGCGTCTCAAGTCGCAGTCAATGGAGGTCTTTGTCAAGGGTGCGCCTGAAGTCATGGCCGACATTTGCGACAAGGACACCTTCCCTGCAGACTACGATGATCTCCTCTCGTACTATACCAAGCACGGGTACCGTGTTATCGCCTGCGCGGGCAAGTCAATGGCAGGTATGAGCTGGATCAAAGCACAGCGCATGCGACGAGAGCAGGCCGAAAGCGGACTCCGCTTCCTCGGACTCATCATTTTCGAGAACAAGCTCAAGGAAGGTACCGCCCCAGCGATCGAGGTGCTCAAGAACGCCAACATCATCACCAAGATGGTCACGGGCGACAATCCGCGCACGGCGATCAGCGTTGCGCGAGAATGTGGCATGGTTGGCCAATCCGCACACGTCTTTATGCCAAGCTTTGTTCAAGGCGACCAACGAAGCCCAAGAGCCGTGATTGACTGGTCCAGTGTCGACGATGACCGTATCAAGCTAGACCCATACAATCTGCAACCGAGGGAAGTGGATCCACACGTGCTGGACCTTGAAGAGTTTGATTTCGCCGATTACCAGCTCGCACTAACGGGCGACGTCTTCAGGTGGCTCATCGACTATGCACCCGTCGAGACGGTCAGGCGTATGCTGATCAAGGGCACAATCTTTGCACGAATGTCGCCGGACGAGAAGCACGAGCTGATCGAGCGACTACAGGCAACAGGATACACTTGCGGCATGTGCGGTGACGGTGCCAATGACTGCGGTGCTCTCAAAGCAGCTGACATCGGCATCTCGCTCTCTGAAGCTGAAGCCTCCGTCGCCGCGCCTTTCACTTCTAATCGCGGCGATATCTCTTGCGTAATTGACTGTATCAAGGAGGGACGCGCGGCATTGGTCACCTCGTTCGGTTGCTTTAGCTACATCTGCCTTACTTCCATGATCCAGTTCATGACCGTATGTTCGTTGTACAGCTTTGGCGGCTCCATGGGCGACTTGCAGTTCCTGGCGGTAGACTTTGGTGTTCTGGCTCTGAGTGTCTTCTCCGCTCGGACGGGTCCACCGTAGATCCACTAGGAAACACGCCACCGACATTATCATCAATGCAGATTTTACAGCAGTGGCAGTGGAAGCAGAGTGTGGCTGAAGTGAACGCGTGGCGGTCGGTGTTGAGAAGACGAATCTTGAGCCAACGAAACTGGTCGAGAAGATCAAGGATTGCAGTGCTTTTCGCGCAGGCACTTTCTTGCACAGGGTTGGGAAGGCATTTGATTTGGCAAAATAGTGCAAGATGACAGAACAAGTTACCAGAGCTGGCGGTTGACGCCGAGCTCCATGTCGTTGATCGACGAGGACCCGTGAACAAATAGCGATACAATACAAGCAAGGTAAGAAACGAAGAGATGGGAAACGGGGGTATAATGTGCGGTTGACGCTTTGTCAAGATATGGAAGAGAAGGGAGCGCCTTTAATCCCAGATCCAACTGATGTACTTGAGCCAAGTCTTTTGGCCTTGCTTGAGAGCGTCTTCTGCCTCCTGCTCGATCCTGGCTTGCTCGGCACGCTGCTTGGCTTCTTCGATGGCCTCTCGCAGAGGCAGATCCTCGAGGTTGACCCACTTGGTCTTCTTGATAAACTTCCAGCCCAAGAAGAAAGCGATGACGAGCGGGATGTCGAGGTAGCTCGAGACAAAGCTGTTTGCGTTCCACCCGCCTGTAGTGAAGACTCGGAAGCCACCGGTGAAGAGGATGATGAGGCACATGACGAGCGCTGCGTAGCTCGAGTAGAGTGTCCAGCCGTTGTTCCAGGGAAGTTCGGATGCGGGGATGCCTTGACGCTTGAGCGCAGTCTTGAGTCTGATGTGGTTGAAAAGGAGCGTCGACCACGAGACGAGCACTCCGGCCGAAGTCAAGCTGAGGAACCAATAGAAAACGGTCAGAGCGCCAGAGGAGAGCGTCATGAAGCTGAGGAACATGAACGCTGTAAAGAAGAGAACGGCGTAGATAGGAATTCCCCACGAAGTGGTGCGAAGGAAGAAGCGCGGTGCCTGACGCTTGAGAGCGAGCGAGTAGAGGACACGAGTGCCTGCCAAGAGGGCTTGGTTTGAAGATGACCATGCCGACGTGATGACGATTGCATTTACGACCGATCCCACGGCTGAATATCCTGCAGTAGAGACGGCGATGACGAACGGCGATTGAGCCGCTGTTCCGGATTCATCGTCGAGACGCGGATCATCGGAAGACACCAACATGCCGACAACGAGAACCGCAAGCAAGTAGAACAGAACAATGCGGAAAAAGACCCTCTTACAGGCTCTTGGGATCGCACGTCCGGGGTTGCGCGTCTCTGCAGCGGCCATAGCCAAACTCTCAACACCAGCAAAGCTGAAGACCGCATTGACCATGACCGACCAAAATCCAAGGAATCTACCCCATGCTCCCTTACCGATGTACTCGACAAAGGGGCCTGGCTTGTCCCAGTATCGGAAGCCGATACGCTCGACACCAGGAATGCCGCCGAGGTTAACGACGAGGCCAAAGATGATAAGAAAGACGACCGTGAGAAGCTTGAGGGAGGCGAAGATGAATTCGGTCTCACCAAAGGCGCGGACAAAGGCAACACCAATGACAAAAGTCAGGAGGATGAAGATCATGATCCAGAGCGAAGAGTTGATGTCTGTCCAGAACTGAAACAGGACGCAGATGGCTGAGATCTCCGAGGGAATGGAGAGCAGGTTGCCGTATACCAAGTTCCAACCCACTGCAAAACCCCAGGCGGGGTCGATGAGGAAGTCGGCATGTCGAACAAAGGATCCGGTGACAGGGAGGAGAGCCGAAACCTCACCCAAGGCGAACTGCACGGCGCAGACGATGGCTCCAACCACGGCATAGCCGAGCAAAGCACCCAAAGGACCACCAGTCTGAATTGAACCGCCGAGTGAAAGGAAGAGACCCGTACCAATCGAACCGGCCAAGGCAATCATTGAAAGATGACGCTGTTCCAAACCTCGCTTGAGGTGCACCTGCTCGGTGGTGGTGACACCTACGTTGGCGTTATCTTCCGACGACGTGGCGTGGAAGGCCTTGTCGATCGAGCCACCATCTTCCTCGGATCGAAGCTTGTTGTTGTGCGAAGCTTCCATTGACGAGCCTGTGCCGATAACGGCCTCTTGAGTTTGCGACATGGTGAAGGCGAGGAGGACCGAGAATGTTGTACGGAAGGAACCCCTGGACGATGCTCACGTTGCACACAAAGTAGGGGAAGACGGACTCGCAAAAGGTTGCTAAGGATTGCAGAAGCTGGCTCAGGAACGCTTGTCCGGGCTAAAGATAAGCTTCGCTCGTTAAGTTCCTGTAGCGCCTTAGTTGAGGAAAAATTGTCGAGGTTTTCCCAACATGTTCGATTGCACAAGCGAGCACGAAAACTCGAGCCTAAAGCAGAAACCGAATCAGCACACTAGATGTCCACGCGGTCTTTGCGCTCCAGCCCTTCCAAGGTTAGAAGGGTCGCACGACCCTGACTTCTGGTTGGTTGCTTCACTCGACATTGTGCTCTCGAATGGCGTTATGATTTGTTGGTAGGACGGGTTGCGGAGTTGGACACCACAAGGAAAATTTTCCAACGTTCCGCGGGTTCCAGAAAATCAAAACCAGAAAAAATCACATGTCAAAACAAAGTCTCGGCCAATTCCGTTTGACCTTTTTCCTGCGGAGGAGAGCAGAATTGCAGAACACGGTACTTTGCTCGGTTTAACAGTAGCCAAATTACCGCACCTACTTGGCTGAGGATCCGCAACAACTCGGTCTTGTTCGTGTTCCTGTCAAAGTCACTTGTATAGGGGGGAGAGCACAAGATCGTGGATCTCGAGAACATCCAAATCCATGACTAACCCGTCCTACTTTCTTAAGCAGAAAGACGACTTATTCTTGCTCCGTTAGCACCCGAGAACGCAAACCAAGGGTATCGGAATTGCGATATGCCAAGAGCAACGTGTGGTGGTGCAAAACGTACAAATACAGCAGAAGAGAATGAGTGAAAAGAAAGCTAGGCATCTCCGTCGTGCTGCATGCTCCTTTCGACAGCCTTGTACAGCTTGCTTCCGTGTTTGCGCGTCTTTGACCTTCTCGAGCGGCGTGCCAGTCGCTGGAGGCCTTTGACGAGCTTGACGACGTACTTGGACAGGATCGACTCGAAGACAAAGCAGAGCACCGTGTTGAGGACTACCGCGATGAAAAGTGCGATGTGGAATGAGCGCGGGAACTCGACCAGCCCGAGCAGGTCAAAGATGAATCCGGATGGTGTGAAGAGGGCATAGAGAGAGAGACCTAGCAGCAGCGTGACGGTCGCCATCAGCCACACGTTGGTGTACAGAGGCTTACGATAGGGGAACCCTGTGCTGTATACCAAGGCACCTGTGATGTATTGGAACGAGGAGACGAGGAACACGGCCGAATTCTCCGGATTAACGACATTGAGCTCGTCAGGGTTGATCTCGGGGGGCTCGTACCATGGTTGACGTCGAACGTAGTAGAAAGCCCACGCCTGAAAAGCGCCACAAATGGCAACCTGACCGATGAGACTGACGAGCACCTTGACCGAGACGAGGTTGGCGGTGGGCGCGCGAGGATGGATTGGAGTGTGACCGTGCGAGTATGTGGTAGTCATGGTGACCGGTGATAGGGCGGAGCCTCCGGAGAGAGGCTGCAGCTCGAATTCGTCGTCGTCTGAGGAGGAGATGCTGGCGGGCTTGGACTGCGCTGCTGTGGATATGCGCAGCCTTTTTTATGCGTCGCTTGGGAGTTCGTGTTGTTCGATCGATGGATGCTAAAGGTAGCGAGCGGTTTGGACGACAAAGGCGATGATGATGCGGAGGTGCGTTGCTGCTTGAAATATCAAAATGCCAAAATTTGCGCCTCCACACCATCTGTTGTACAGCACGATCTCACATCTTTGAGAAGACAATTCGGGGTTCGGCAACTGAGAAAGGCCGACATTAGTGTATGCCATGTGTGATTGACAAAGAAAGCGCACAAGCCTGTTTTGTCATCTGTGCTTGACCAACATCATCCTGTTTCTTTTTCCCCAACCAATCATCTGTTGATGCTGCGGATCCCTTCGTTGCACACGCTTTGCACCTCGTTGCTCCTTCTACTCGTCTCTGTACTCTTATACCGCGATCAACAGCGCCACACCTCTGGACCAGGCATATACATCGACACCGAACTGTCAGACACCCACCACAACTCATACAACGATACACACAACATGACCACCCCCTCCAACAATTCAAGACCCAAGGTGCTGCTGGTCAACGACGATGGCCCACCCTCTGCGTCTTCACCCCACGTTCTTGGACTGTACGAAGAACTCGTTGCCCTCGGATGGGATGTGAGCGTCGTCCTCCCTTCTTTCCAAAAGTCGTGGGGATCCATGCAGTTCTCCCTGCAAGGACCCGTCGCCGTATGGTACTACTATCCTCTCAAAGACAACTTTGACGGCAAGCAACCCGGTACCGCAGAGTCGTGGTCTGCCACTCGTCGACCTATCAATCGCCAACGTGGCGAGATTGCCGAATGGATCCTCATCGATGGCTCTCCCACCACCGCGTCGAATGCAGGCCTCTTCAACCAGAACGCCTTCTTTGGCGAAACTGCTGAAGAGCGTGAGGCACCAGCTGACACAAAGACCCCCTTCGACCTTGTCGTATCTGGCCCCAACTTTGGCCGTAACACAGGAACCGCCTTCGCGCTCTCCTCCGGTACCGTTGGCGCTGCGATGGCTGCATCCCTTGCCGGAGTCCGCAGCATCGCCGTCTCGTTTGGCCATTTCACCGCCAACGCCCCCACCTTTGCCGACCGATCCAAAGCCCGCAACTCCGGCCTGGATCCCGCACAGCTGCGCAACATCGCCTCCCAAGCCAACAAACTCTCGGCCAGCCTCATCCAGCGCCTCTACATCAACTGGGACAAAGAACCAGACGTCGGATGCTACAGCATCAACGTACCGCTCTGTGAAACCGTCAGCAAACCAGAAGTGGTCTGGACTCGAATCTGGGAAAACCGCTATGGCCCCTTGTTCGCCGCCGATCCAATCACAAAGTATTCCGCACCTCCGGCACCACAGCCTCCCACAGCACCGAAGCCGGAAAACGTGTTGCATTTCGCTCCCAACATGGCATCGTTGCTCGGGCCTAGGAAGCTGCCAGAGGGTACAGATGTGTGGGCGATCATGAACGGTTTTGTCAGTATCACGAGGTTGAGGCCCAACTTTATGGAGGTAGATGCGAACGGGAGAGGCTTAGATGTGCCCGATGAAGCCCGAGAGAGTGGCAAGACGAGTGCTGCTCATACGGATGCCCAACCAGAACTCGCCCAGAACCTAGAAGACGGATTGGAAGTGGGCAAGCGTTGGCGACTGTAAAAAAAAAAATATATCGTCTTCCTCATGTCTCAGCAAAGTCTATAAATATTCGCTCGATACACAATATCAATACACTTTCCACACATCGCAGACATAGACCACACTTGTTGCCACTTGTTGATATGCATGTTGAAACGAGACAGAGTGGTTGTTTATTTGCGGATTAGACACGAGGTTTATCAGGACCGGATTGGGAAGAATGGACCTGTTTGTGGGTTTCGTTTGCCCCCGGATGCATGTGAGGTTTGTTTTCGGGTAGATCGATGTCCTGTTGAGCGAAAATGTCAAAAGATGGTTAGCACTCTTTCTCCCTCTATCTGGTAGAGGAAAGAGAAATGAAAGGACGAATAACTTACATGAGCATGTACCTCCTGACGAAGTACATCACCACCACGACCACCGGTGTTTACATCATCTCTACCAGCCTCTGGGTTAGGAACCGTGTTGATGGGAACCTTAGGATCGGCTTCCATATTTCCACCACCGAGAGAGTAGTTGTTGGGTAGAGTGCCTGCAACTTCCTGCTGAGGACCTGAGGACATGTTGAGATTAGACATTCTGAACAATGTGCTGAAAAAAAACCCGACGTTGTCTAGAAGGTTGGTGTTGTTGTTGTTGTTGATGAAAAAGTTGAGCATGACAAGCTGGGTTCTTATATCTGCGAGAAGCAGCTGCTTTCAGCCTAGCAAGCTGTACCAACTTGAGGCTTGACTCCCCTTCACGTCTACAGAAACGCATCCTTCTCCCTGCACCGCTGTGTAAACGTCACCCAACCACCACAGCTGATGCATTGCAATTGATCCTTCTGTTTCGCTCCAAGGCTAATCCACCAAACGATGAGTGATCCTCCACTTTAATCGACCAAAAAAATACGGCCATAAAAATACAAAATCTCAAGGCGTTTGGCGCAAAGCGACAGGAGCTGACTGACAGGACCCTGAACTGTATGCAATGATGTGAAGCTTCAGTCAGCGCTGCCTGTCAATCCCAAGCATCATGATTTCACTCTGCCATCAGGTCTCGCATGCAATACTTCCACATGACCAACGAGAGACTCAACATGTGGAACCAAAAGAAACATCAAATTCGAATGCAATGCAAGAGGACAAACATGCGTGCGAGACTACAAACTCCGGGACAAAAAAAAAAAGAAGTCGGGTCGATGAAAACTAAGCGCCAGGGACAGGTCCAAGCTCAGGCGTGCCTTGAGCTCGGGGCTTCGAGTGCTTGGTCTCGATAAAAGCCTTGAGATAGGGAATGCCCTTGCTCTCGTCGATGCGCTTCTGGTCAAACGACTTGTACGCCTTGGCAACATCGTCAAACGTAAAGCGGTGCGTGAGGATGAGCGTAGGGTCAAACTTGCCAGTCACAATGTACTCGGAGATGACCTTGTCCATGTAGCGCTGGACGGGAGCCTGGCCGTTACCCTTGAGCGTGAGACCTTTCATCATCACAGCTCCGATCAAGAATCCACCGCAGACACCGACATAGTCGGCAATGACACTGATGCGTCCGCCCTTGCGCGTGGCGCGGATGGCCTCGTTGAGCGTCTCGGGCGTGTCGGTCTCGAGCGAAAGGGTCTGCATGGCGCGATGCAGGAAGGACTTGGCGTAGCGGAATCCAGCCGCATCAAAGGAGACGTCGACACCTCCGGGCACCTTGTTCATCACCTCCTCAGCCACCTTGCCGGTATGGTCAAAGTTGATGACCTCGACGGGTAGTCGGTCCTTGACCCACTGCAGACGAGGGGCGACATTGTCGATCAGAATCACCTTCTTGGCGCCAAACACCTTGGTGAGCCACTGTGCGATGAGTTGGCCGATGGGGCCAGCACCCCAGATGGCGGCGGTCTCGCCTTCCTTGAAGTCAATGTCGACAACGCTGTGGTAGGCGGTGAGCGCAACGTCAGCAAGAAGCAGAGCTTTCTCGTCGGGAACTTCGTCCGGCAGGTGGAAGCAGTTGACATCGCCGAAAGGAACGCGGAAGTATTCGGCCTGGGCTCCTTCGAGTGCCCCAAGGCTATGACTGTACCCCATGATACCGCCGATCCTCTGACCATAGAGCTTCTCCAACTTGGCGCTTTTGTTGGTGCAGTCGCACATGGTGAATTGCTTATCCTTGCAGTATTGACAGCCACCGCAAGCGACTGAGAAGGAAGCTACGACACGATCGCCGACCTTGAATTTGGTGACTTTAGCGCCGACCTGGTCAACTTCGCCGACACCCTCGTGGCCGAGGATCTCGCCTGGTACAAGGTCGGGAATGTCTCCATGATAGAGGTGGAGGTCACTGCCACAGATGGTGGCGCCAGTGGTCTTGACGATGATGTCGGTGGGGTCGGTGATGGTGGGCTTGTCGACGGAAGAGACGCGGACGTCGCGCTTGCCGTGCCAGGTGAGGGCGTGCATGGCGGTCTCTCCGGGCTTGTAGCCAGGGGCGGTAGCGGTGGGGAGCTCTCCAGGTGCAGAAGAAGTCATTGTGATGGTTGTTGATATCAGATACGAAGGATTCGTGATGGGGTAGATGGCGTGAAAGCTGATGGGATAGAGATCAGAGATCCGAAGCGATGCGATGCGGAAGAGGGACGCTCTCAGGTGAGGATGGTGCCTTTGCCCCCCTATATATCTTGACATGTCAGTCGCTGCAACTTAGCCATGACTGAGCTCCAACAGGCTCAGCTGAGCTTTGCTCGCTTGTTGATGACAGAAAAGTCGAGTGAGAGCAGAGTTCCAGAGTGCGGAAGTGTAGCTATGTTGTGAAAGCAGACAGAAACCATCATGCTAGCCACGTCGACCCTGTATCGAGGCGGCTCGCGCAACTCCGCTCTGTCTGCGAGGCACACGCACTCGAGTTCTGGCTCTCTCTCTCTCTCTCTCTCGCGCGCGCACAAGTCAAGCCAAGAAGAGCCAAACCACTCGGCTTAGTCATAGTTGTAATAGACTCGGTTGCCCGTCCTGTACCGTCTGGCTCATTTGTCTTTGGTCGGGAAAGAAGCAAGACAGGGTCTGGAAGGCAAACGGAGACGAGCATTGAGAAAAGAAACTTCAGAATGACTGTCGTGTGACACGTGTGGCTTCTCGATGATCAGGGTCCTGTACATCGAAGCTGTCCCAATAACGGACCGCTGTGAAGAAGGCACAATTGAAGGTCACTTCTCTCTCCATACTGGCGAGCGAAGATGTGACTGTCAGAAAGAGGCGTTCACACAAGTGACTGTGTAGAGGAATTGGAAGCGAGTCCGTGACTCAGCCACGCGGTGGAAAGGAAGCTGGACGCTGATACCCTCAACAAGCTCTGGGCATCGGCAAGCAACCAGCCCGCTCATCTCTTCCTTTGGGGCCCGTGTGTTCCGCTCTCGGCTTCTTTCCGTTCAAGACTCTCGCTGTTGTTCCGCTGACTTAGCCTCCGCTCCAGAAAAGCTGTGAGAGAAACAAGTAGAGCCGGAAAAAAAAAAGTTTTCGATATCGAAATGGCTCGTTGAGAAAGTCGAGAACACCTTTCAGAGCCAAACACGACGAGAACCATCCTGCATTTTGCAAGCATGCATACAGTCATCTCTCAGCGTCCAGTCGTATCTCAACTTTCTTCATTCTTCGTATTTGATTGGCGCATCGTTATGGCAGACGGAGGGAGGCATGCATACGTGGTCTCCTGGGTGTCTTCGTGCGTCAAGGGCAAGAAATACAGGGGAATTTGGTTCAATCACTCCAGTCCGACTCTTCGAGCTGTTCCTCGAGAGAAAGCTTGGATGGCAGACGAGGGCGCGTCTTGCTCTTTGAAGGGGATGGTGGCTGGTGCTGCTTCCTTCGAGTCTGAAGGCGTTTGGACGTATTCGGACTCGTGTCTGTGTCAGAAGAGGCTGCAGGATCCTTCCGTTTTCTCTGGCCAGTAGCGGGTGACTGTTCGCGCACCATGCTCTGTGCGAAAGCGGCAAACTCGGCGTTGCGCTCGTATTCCGACTTGGCAGGCCAGTCACCAGCGGCCACCTTGGCTCGCTCGAAAGCAGCAAGCTCAACAGGATCCGTTCGAAAGATGGAGTCAAGCTCGTCGGTGTCAAAGAGGACTCGATCGACTTGATCGTCGGTTAGGAGATCAATCGGATGTTGCCCGCTTCCAACGCATGCAGTATCGGTAGATTCATCGAGGATGCCAGAAGCTTGCAGTCGGGTTTGGATGCGCGGCCACACCTCTTCACCTGCATCTTCTTCGAGTAGAGCTTCATCTTCGAAAGGAGATTGCGCGGGCGAGCCAGGACGAGTCTGGTGCTGAACACCGGAGCCAAAGCAATTGAATTCGTCGGCATCGACTTCAAGCTCCGATGCATCTCCTTCCTGAGGTTCTTTGATGCACCGAGACGAAGCGTCTTCTTCGCCCAACGCTGTTGTCAGAGTGAGATGGGAGCCGGCTGGTTGGGCATTTGCGACTTTGTGACCCTTTGATGCCATGTTCTGCCACACGTCGAGCACATCAAGTGCGTGTACAATCAGATCGCGACGCGCCAAGTCTGTCATGCCGGCCAGGCTCGAGTCAACGGATCTCGGCAGCGGTGAGTATTTCTTGGTCCGACCCGGTTTGGGGATGGGGGTTAGATTGGCGAGCCAGGGAATCTTGGATGCTTCGAGTCGTACTGCTTGGCACAGCTCTTTGTAGTATTCGATGGCGTTTTTGCTCCAAGGATCGTCGGGAGTAAGCTGCAGTCCAAGAGTGCTTCCGGAACGAACAATGTTGGGATCAAAATCGAGGGCCTGATGAGTATAGCGAAAGATCTCAAGGATCGGTGCAGGCGCTTTGACGTGGGCCTCGATGGCCAAGATGACGATGGCGAATGCAGCGAGTTGAGAAGAAGACTGTGCGGAGCTGAGTCGATCGGACCACCACAACTTGCAAAGGTCGAGCGCGGTGGCTTCGACGGCTTCGAATGGGGTACCAGAGAGAATACGAGCAGGATCTGCGTTAGAAGTCGAGGTTGTGCTGGCCGACGGACTCCGCAGCGGGTTAAGGAACTTGGCAACTTTGGCGCTGACCTTCACTGAGCCCGTTCGAGAATGGAGAAGATGAAAGAAGGCCACGATGCGATGAATGTACGGATCTGGATTGGCGAGCCTGATGTCTCGGACTGCGTCGGCAACAACCAGTTTCAGCAGCTTGAAGGCACGCTTGACCTTGAGAAAGGGAAGTTGTGCAGCATCCGAGACTGTCTGTAGATCGATTCGAATCCCTTCTCGCCGCAACACAGCATAACAGCAGGCTGTGGCCAGAAGAAGCGAATCATTGCCCCATCTAACCCGACGAACGACCAGGTCAGCAGGCACCAAAGTCGAAGATGAGGCGGAAGCAGGTTTGGGCGTCTTCCAGGATTCGTCGCGAGCGCGCTGGAAGAGAAAGTCGACTTGTTCAAATAGGCCGGGATAGCCGAGTTTGGAGAGTGCGCCTTGGATGCGAGTGTCGACCTCGGGCTTCCTCAGCACTTGATTGAGACGGCGGGATTCCTCAAGATCGTTCGACCAAAAGTAACGTCCCGATGGCCCAACTGGACCTGGAAGATCTGATGAACGGTGTCGACGTTCTGGTGTTGCGCCAAGAGCATAGGCAAGCTCGTGGAAAGTGGTAGGTTCGTAGACTTGAAGTTCGTGTGCGATGGTTCCGCAATTGGCGCACACCTGTTGACCCGCTTCGGCGATGAAGCTGAGACTGTCTCGCGATCCACAGTCGGGACAGGTCTGTGACATGGTGTTGGAGAAGCTAATGCCATGTCACCTCTGCCAACGCAGTGGTGCCAAGCAGCATCGCCTCATCTCTTGATAGGAGTAGTAGATCTCGCTGCTCCAATTCGAACTGAGATCCTTGCTCGGATGGTCCGGAATGTGATGACGAGGCAGAGGAGAGGAGCATAACCGCCAATGCTCAGTCGACATGATGCATACTGTAAGATGCAGGACCCTTTTCGGCAGATCCGAAAATTCAAAATTCCATTGTTATATCGAGATTTCCTTTTCTTTTTTAAAAAAAATCACGCTGGACACGACACGAGAGAGAGAAGAAATCGAGCTTCGCGGATGGGCCGCCGCACTGTTTTTTCTTTTTGGGCAGCAGATGGAAGCGAGAGATGTGGTTGGAAATGCGCGTGGTGACTTCTAACACACCTTTTGATGATATTGCATCAACTCTTGCAAAAGCATCACAACATCTGCAACCGCTTTCCTTCCATCAGCATCAGCATCAACATCCATCAACATCAACATCACAAGACACACATCATCTCAGCCTTTGTTCGGCTCTTCCGTTTGTTCCGTTGGCCTCGGCATTCGACGTGCTGCACCGTCCATCTCTGCTCGACTTGTCACCCTTCACTGTCTTTACCCACGGTCTCCACTTGCAAAGGGGCAATCCGAAACGTATACCCTCCTCCCGACAAAGGCATATCAGCTCGCGTCTCATTCAGCTTCGGGACTGCCGGGCTATCGTTCGATTCAGATTTACAAAACAACTCGTCTCCATCATCGCAGTCTAGCACACATTCGCGGCTCGTGTTTCTCTGCTTCCACACCAATCTCGTGTCACAGGCTCATCACGATCCAGCCCAAACTTCCGCTCCGCCATCCCTGCAACAAGGCTAATCACTTTGCAACGCAACTTTGGCAGATCTGATAAAGCCCAGCTCATGCAGTCGATCCCGTTAACGCACTGAGCGCTCGACCGATCTAGCACCTCCATCCCACATTTCATCTATACAGGCATCATTTGCTCTCTTGCCGAGCCTCCATCTCATGTCGTATCCACATCAGCCATCGCCTGCCGGCGGCGCCTACATGGCGGGTAGCCCAGGCGTCATCCGTAGTCAGAACCTCCCTTTCGTCCCATCACAACCGACTCCTGGTATGTCTATGCCGCAATACCCACAACATCCGCATCCACAACCTGGCTTTCCTCCACACCAGCCGTTCCACAGCCATCAGCGCCCCATCGCATCTTTACCTTCGCATGCTCGCCACATGCAAGCTCCGCAGACACCTTCAAATCGCCACCAATCCAGCGGTGCAAGACCCCATACCGCAACATCGGTGCTTCAGCAGCGGGCCGGTTCGATAAGAGCGCCTCACATGGCTGGCGATCCTTCCGCGTCCTTCAAACGATTCAAGATGATCGGCGACGGCTACGAGGCACCTTATCTTTTGCCCGGCCCCAGCAACCGTATCCTTCTCTCTCTCAAGTCTGGGCTTCCAAATCAGATCGATTGGGCCCTATCGCGTCTCGTCATGCTCACCGCCAACCACCGCGATCAGGCGACTCGCGACTTCACCCTGGACAGCGTTCCCGGCCTCGCCGATGCCTTGCTCTCGTACGTGCGCAGAATCAATGCTGCTGTCTCTGGCGAGCCTCCAGCAAAGTGGGCTGCCTCGTACTTTGAACAGTCAAACGAAACTCCTGACGTTGGCATTGGAGCTCCAGGCGACGCCGGCCACCAGGGTACCTCGACAAATCAGAAGGCCTTGAACAGCATCTCCCATGCAGCCCTCATCAAGCGGCTCGGACCAGCGACGACTCTGACTGAAACCTTCAACCCGTCACTCGATCCTTCCCATGCCGCGCTCATGCGCAGAGCTCTCGAAGCGACACTTGCTCTTCGAAATCTCACCATTCACAGCTCGAATGCGCGCAATCTAGCTTCGACAAAGGGCATCTTTGCCTTGATTCGTGACGTCCTTCGCCTCCCTGTCACGGCAATTCAGACGAACGGTTCAGACTTTTCGCAAACCAAAACGTCAACAGCACCGGAACACGAAGATGGATGGTTCGAGATCGAAGGCATCCCAGAGCTGCGTCTTTACTTCCTCGACATTCTCGAGGCACTAGCTGCTAAGGTCACTCTCACACGACGAGCGTCGAGCACAGCATCCACAGCATCAGCTATGGTGCTCGCCAACGGACATGATACAGCATCGGATCCAGCAAATTTAGCGGCGAAAGAGGACGGATCGTCTCCTGGCGACGACATCTTTGCCACGCTTCTCTCCATGGCGCTTCATTCCAACGACCGCGCCTTCTTGCTCGGCTCATTACGTTGCCTCACCACCATGGCAGCCATCGAACGCAACGAAGCCGCCTTTGTCGAAATCACGCTCCCCGACGGACAGCAATCACCAGGTCTCTTGCACCGATGTGTCGAGCTGCTTCCTTTGACCCAAGATACGGAGCTGCTCGAAGCTGCGCTCGATCTGCTGTATCAGCTCGTCTGCATTGGCAACAACGCCATCCGGATCGCCGCCGCTCTTAGCACAGAAGCACATCGATCACGATCGCCTATTGCCAAAGAAGTTTCCAAACAGAACGGCAGCACGAGCTGGCAATCAGCTCGAGCTATGAGTGCGCGCGCTACAGCCAAGACCGCCGCGCTCGTCCGCCTACTCTCGCGCAATCTGCAGCTCGGACGTACCATGTGGGAGCGTCTGATCCCGCTCAGAGTGCCTCAAGAATGGCTGTCCAGCGTGCCCAACCGTCAGATCGAGGCGTTGCGCAAGAGGCGCGAGCTCCAAATCCGAATTGCCAACGAGACACCACAGGAGCGTGCCAAACGCAAGAAGCTCACTCCCTCGGAGCGCAAGAGCCTGCTGGGCCTCAAGGAGCCTGAGCGTGGCATCGCGTGGATGAGGATGGTCTTTCAACGCGACCCTGATAGCGAGGTCACTCAGATGGAGTTTTGGACTGCCTACAAGGAGGAGTTCGGCCAACAGACCGACGGCGTTCCATTGCAACCGGCAGCTGAGCTCATCCGGGCGGTGAGCCACGTGTTCCCGCAAGCAGCAGCAATGGTTGTGCCCAAGCAAGACGGCAATCCGCAGCGATTCGTGATTCGGGGCGTTAGCATCAAGGAGAGAGATATCGAATTGCTCGAGCCTTTCCGCTGCCACTGGTCGACCTGTCCGGCACCCGAGACCAATTCGCTCGAGGCGCAGAGAAGCCACGCCAAGCTGCACGCCACTTTTGCTGCAGATGGTCGCTGCAGATGGAGACGATGCAACTTCCATGCCAGAGCCAGCGGTGCGGTAGCCGAAGACGAGCAAAAGGAGGTGCTGTTGGCCCACGTGCTCACGCACATCAAGTCGGATGATAGCCCTCGGGCCTCGACGAAATCGGGACGTCGCAACATTGTTGTCGATGACGACTTGCGTGTAGTTTCGGGTGCGACTCACACCGGGGAAGCAGCCCAGCTTATCACGGCCAAGGCAGCCAGCGGGGCACGCATGTTGCGGGGAAAGCGGGACGCAGATGGAGCGGAAGTTGCTTTCACTATGGACAAGGCTGGCCGGGGCGGCATTCAAGCGAACGGTGTTGTCAACGGGCACGTCGCGCCGACGAGCGCAATTCCCTCGAACGGTACGGTCGACAATCCCGGCTCGTACGCGTTTGACGTGACGCGCACACCATCAGCAGGCAACGACGACAGCCTCTCGCCGCAAGGACCAGCTTTCACTTCGATTCTCATCCTGCGTATGCTCACACGACGAGCGGCTTCTCTCTTACAGAAGGCGGGCTCTAAGCGAGACGAGCAAGCCGAAGATGAAGAAGATGCCGCAGCGATTCGAGGTCAAGGTGATGAGAAATTCGGACTGCCGCTTCCTGCCAATTTTGGCTCGTCGGATCGTGCAAAACAACCCGAAGCGGGCGAAGGAGATGCGCAGGGTAGTCATGAAGCGAACGGCTTGTCCATGATGGGTACCGAAGGGGAAGACTACGAGACTACTGAAAAATGGGCCGTTGAGGCAGCCACCCGATTGCTGGATGCCGTCGAAGGTGTCGAAGACGACTTGATGCAGCACTCGTCTCAGAACGACATTTTGTCGTCTTACATCAACGAGACGCTGATGGAGCTGCGTCGTCGTCCTAGTGCGGCTGGCGCGCCATCTCAAGATCAGGTCGACCCACAACTTTTGTAACGGACTTCCAACAGCGATCAAATGGAAGATGAATCCTCGCTTTCTTCTGATCAATCAGATGGCTAGATCCTCCAAGTCAGGAGTGGAGCGTGAGAGAGTCTGTCTATCTAGGAAGGGTCTTGTCAGCCAGAGAGATGCTACTGTATCTCGGCATTTCCGTGAACAGCGCGTGTTTGGATTTCAGCTGAGAATGAGGTAATGCAGCTGGACAGCTGTGTGAAGAACGCGTCCCAATTCAGTCAAAGTTATTTTCAGCAGCCTTGCAGCACCTGGTAGAAAATGAAGCGGTGGCCCAAGTTGAGTTTGTTTGACACTGTGAGAGCGAGAGAGACAGAGTACAGTAATGATGATGGGCCTACGCGAGCCGCGCGAAAGCTGCATTTTGTTCGGATGGAAACAATCAATCAAGGGTGCAGCGTGGATTGCTGGTCCGCTCGCACTCGCAGTGTACATCACACACTACTATTCTATCCATCTGGTCACATTGGAGCCACCACATCATCAACACCATCATCATCATCCTCCTTATTTCGATCACGAACATCGACTTGCCTCATCACCATCATCATTCGCGTTTCTATTTGACAGTGCGGGAAGCCTCTGTCAGACACCTATTCAGCACAATAAGGCTATCAGCTCGGCTCTTCCGACATCTGACTCGTCAACGGTGCTGATCGGTGTATCACCGTTATTGGCTCCATTCGGCTGCAATAGCACCTTTCGGAGTCATTGCGAATTGATCACGTACATCTTCACACGCCTGTCGAATGCGCTACAAGATGGAGTTGATTGTCAGTGACGTATCTCCTTGAATCACCCGCAGAGGAACACATTGATCAGATCCAACAGATTCGGCCTCGCCGATACAGAGCCGACGCATCTCGGCAGAGCCTTACTCAAACATGACCTCACAAAGCCCCAAGTCTTCACCGACCGTACACGTCAACAAGTGGTCAGAGCAGCAGGTCGTCGACTGGCTTTCCACCGTTGGTCTATCCAAGTATGCCAGAGACTTCAAGTCCAACGGCATCACCGGCGATGTCCTCGTCCTGCTCGATGATGAGGCACTCAAGGATATTGGCGTCGTGACCATCGGTCAGCGTCTCGCTCTTCTGTCCGCCATCTACCGTCTCAAACAACAGTTCGACATCCCTATCCAGGATGGCGATTGGATCCCCAAAGCCGTCGAAGCTCAAGAGCATGCCACCAATGCGCTCACAACAGCTCATATGGCCGGTGCACTTCGCCAACGAGATGATCGCATTCGTCTTTTGGAGTCACAGATTCTCCGACTCGCAGACTATCTCGCTCGCTTTCAACAGGACATGGCCTCCGTAGCAAGGCACGTCGGTGTCAAGGCTCACTCGATCGACACTCCCATCACCCTCGTGTCCAATTCGCTCCATTCGCACAACTCTTCCGAGAGCAGCACCACTTCCATGTCGGGCTATGCATCCAACTCGGATCTTGCTTCTACTGCTACGTCCAGCCTGCCGCTCGAATCGCCAACGTCTCGCAACTTTGGTGGCCTCGTCTCTCCATCTCGCTCTGGCTTCGCATACCCAGCAGGCCATGCCATGAGCGGCTTCAAGCCAGCCACCGTGGCATCTTCCAGATCAGACAGCGTTGGCGCCAACTCTCCAATGACGCCCACCACCACTGCGCACCCGTATGCCGCCAGCTCGTCCGCTGCAGTTGGACCAACTGATCTCTCGCCCACGCAGTCGACACCGTCAGCCACGCCCACCTCGCTTGGTTCCCAGCCTGGCTTCCCTCAACAATTGCCACAGCAGCAACAGCAGCAGCCTTCCAGCGCAGGTGCCACCTCCATGGTCAGTCCAACCCGTCGACTCGCTCACCAAAATGCACTTGCGCAACCAGACGCACCCGGTCCCTCTCGACCCCGCGCAGGCTCTCTGGGCGCCACCAATGCTCTCTCGACCAGTGCAACTTCTCCTTTCGCTAGCAGCAGCATCAATACCAACGGTGCCAACAACAACAACGCCATCAACACCGGTAGTGCTAGCAGCAGCAGCGCAGCAGTCAGTTCGGCAACAGAGCGCGACGATCGCAAGGACACCTCGGCCGCCACTTCATCAGAACCCAATGCCAAAACGGCGACCGGCTCGTCCTCCTCTGCCTCTGCAGCAGTCTCCGCCAACAACACCTCTTCGGATAGCAACCCGTACAAGTCGTTTCGTGTCACCCTCGACGATCCTTGCTACAAAGTATTGCCAGCGGCGCTCAAAAAGTACAAGATCAACGACGACTGGCGCAAGTACGCCCTCTTTATCTGTTATGGCAAGACCGAGCGATGTCTCAGCTACGACGAGAAGCCCCTCCTCCTCTTCCAGAAGCTCAAGGAGAACGAGCAGAGTCCCGTGTTTATGCTTCGGCACATCCGCGACGTCAAATCGCCCATCGCCATCGCAGAGGCAAAAGCGGCATCCAAGCTGCAGGAGCGCGAGAGCGAAGGCAATGCTTCCGCCAAGAAGCGTTCCGCACCGCGGGCCGATCGTCGTCGCATCATCGCTGGCACGCCACCACCCGGTGCGCTGGTGACCAACACTTCCAACCCCGTCGAAGTCGGCCCAGCAGCAGACCTGCCCGAGCGCAACAAGGTGGCAAAGACGTACGCCGTAGCCATCTACCCATACATGCCCGAACGCGACGACGAATTCGACGTCAACGTAGGCGACACCTTTGTCGTCATCAACAAGGCCAAAGGATGGTGGATTGTGCAACGGGATGCCAGAGGCGATGGTGCGGGAGATGTCGTGTATAGCGTACCTGCCAGCGAAACGAGTTCGGGCGAAGATGACGGTATTACGTATAGCAACTACCGCGCAGAGTACGCTTCAGGATGGGTACCCGCTGGTTGCCTGCTCGAAACGAGTCGACCGTTGGGAAGCATCGTTGATGCCGAAGTCGTTTCGTCACACATGAGATCGGGTCCTAGCACCATCTCCAATCCTAGCACGCCTACGTTTTCGACCATCACCGGTAGCGGAGGATCCAAGATGGACGCCAAACGAGCCTCTATCCCGCCCGCACTCATCACCAGCACCAGTACGCCCGGGATCATGCTCATGGACTATCAGAGTGCAGAAGGCGATTTGGATCTGAGCAAAGACGAACGTCTGCGCGTGTTTAAACGCTACAATCACTGGTCGTACTGCGTTCAGGAACGTGATGGACATGCGAGAGGATGGGTACCAAGTTGGTATATCGGCAAATTGTCTTCATCCTCCTCGACTGGTGGTAATGGCGGGGCAAGTGGCGGTGGAACGAATCTGGCTAAATCTCTCTCTACCAATGCTCTCTCTGCTTTCACCAGTCAGGATTCTAGATTTACGCACAGCAACAACAACAGCAACGTTGGCAATGGCAACAATGGTGCTGAAGTGGCTGCTGGTTCGCCGATGTACGATGGATCTGCGGGGCAGGATCATACGGGTTCAGGTGCAGGTGCAGGTGCAGGGACGGGGATGGGGATGGGGGTTGCGACCATCGCATCCTGAAGGCGAAGATTCAATGTTATTCTGATTTCTATTCGCTGTCTGTCGTGTGTGAGATAGAGTGCGTGAGCGTTTGTCTGGATCGTTCTTGAACTTGACAACCAACAAGGTCGTGAGGGAAGTCAACATCCATACTTGTAAATTGGATAAAGTTAGAGGAGCATTTTTAAAACTCGATCGATCAGTTGGGATTTGTTCTTTGCTTACTGATGACATGGAAGTTTGGACATGTAATGTTTTGAAGGGTGTTGGGATGTGTTTTTGCTGGTCAACCACTGTAGGTACAGTACATATGGAGGTCTTGTGTGTCATATGTTCGATGACTTTTGTTTCGGCATGAAGGTGGATAGAATATATGTATATATATATATTTGAAAAATGTCCAAGAAAAGAAGGTCAAAAAAATAAACTACGCCCTCTCAAGCGCCCTTTTGCCTGGTATAAGCGCTTTCATTGAGCATCTTCTGTTCTTCGAAAGCTGTTCCTCTGAATGTGTGAGTGTGGCAACGGTGCAACTATAAGATCTTACCAGGGAATCCACTTGCTGCTGTCTAACGTTGCTGTTTGAAAATTGCAATGATTTTACAGGAGGTCATTTGGCATACTTGAACCTAGAGCCTAGATGCGTCGGTCCAAGCCAACCCGCCTTGGTTTTTTTTGAACTTTTTCCAAACTTTTCCCAACACGTACAATTTTAGCACAGAAGAGGCGTCGAACTTACGATCCCGACTCCTCTCCCCTGCCAAAGAGAATCATTCAATTTTTGAAGAATTTAGAGACTTTACCACTCGGTTACTGCGTCGTTTCAATGTTACCCATTCACAGCCAGATTGGCGTATATATTGCCCTTTTTGCAATAGACCAGTCCACCTTCAACTCTGAGGAACGGAGGGGTTTGTTCCTCAAAGTCCATTCGGAATCAAGGCTCACAAAGCACACAGAAACCACACAAGAAAAATCCTCACTGAAAGGCATGGAAAGCAATGGTAACCAATTATTAAAGTTGCATGCCAATGGTGATGATGATGATGATGGTGAGTCGCAAAACATGAAATGTACATAAAAGAGTCAAGTAAAGATGCAGAGTGGGGAAAGGGGATCCAAAAGCGTGCCTTTTGCTCACAACCTCTTCTCAATCTCGGCGAGCTTGGAAGGGTGTTTGGCGTTCGAATCCTGGGTAGGCTGCAACTTCTTGTTGGCACCCTGACCGTCGGCGAGCGACTGGAAGTAGAGTTGGAGATCAGCCTCCATCAAATCATCACCAACAGGTTCACCGTCGGCGAGCTTCTCGGCTTTGCTCGAGTGGAAGAGAGCCTCGAGTTCGGCCATCTTTTGCTGACGGTCGAGCTCAGGGTCGTAGTGGCGGTGTCGCTTGAGCACAACACGCTCCCAGAGCGAAAGGTGGCGAGGGTGGATGGCAACACCGTGGTAATCCTGCTCGCGACCCTGGACGACGCACTCCCAGTATCGCTCCTGCTCACGAAGGTCGAGACCGGTGGTGTCAGGAATGAAGACCATGGTCAAGATCCAGCCGAGCAGACCGAACCACGAGACAACCCAGAACTTGGTGTGGTTGTCGATGTAGTTGTACAGAATGGCGGGAGCGAGAGCACCGAGTTTGCCGACGGCAGCCGAAACACCGTGCGAAGTGGCACGAATCGAGGCAGGGAAAACCTCGGCAGCGAGCAAAAACGAGGTCGAGTTGGGACCAAACTGGTTGAAGAAGGACGAGAGGAAGTAGATGGCCTGGAACGCCTTGATACCAGAACCGGGCTTGGTGAGCGTGTTGAACATGGCAGCGCCGATGATAAACAGAATGAAATCGGCAACGAAACCGTTGGCCTGCATCCACTTTCGGCCGTACTGCTTGTGGTCCATGAGAATGGCAGCGAGGTAGTATCCGACGAGCGAGACAATAATGTTGTAGAGGTTGTAGGTCCAGATGGTCTCGAGGTTGCTGTTACCTCCGGTGATGATGTTGATGAAAATACCAGAGAAGATCTTGTTACCGTAGAAGAAGAAGTCGTTGGCGAACCAGCCACCGGCGGTTCCGACGAGACGGTGCCAGTAGTGGCTGAGGGAGAGCTTGAGCGACTTGACATCGTAACCGGAAGTGTTGAGACGCTTCTTGGCCTGCTGGAGCGCCTCGTCCTGCGCGTACTTCATGCGGTAGAATCGAATGTAGGCGAGGTAAAGGGTGAAGACGGCAATGATACCAAACTGAACACGGAAAGTCCACTGAGTCGAGGTCTCGCTGTAAGGTGCATCGAGGGAACCGTGGAAGATGAGCAAGCCAATGATGAGGACGGCCTGGTTGGCGAGCTGACCCCAACCCTGCATCAGGAAGGAAAGAGCCACCTTCCTACCACGGTGCATTCGGTCGCCCGTGGTTGCAGCACGGCCAGAACCGGTTCCCTCCATGGCACGCGTAGAGGTCATTGGGTATTCACCACCGACACCAATACCGTAGACGAAAACAGACCAGGCGTAGCAAATGACCCAGCCGTTGAGGCTAGTACCCCACATGGCGGTGAGCATGACGGAACCGAGAGTCATGATGAGAGCATCCTGGACCATACCGAAGCGACGGCCGATCCAGTCACCCTCGATACCGACGAGGATCTGACCGACAATGATACCGACGATTTCGAGATAGTCGATGGCGGAATCCCAGTTTTCGTTGCAGACGCGGTGGGTCTTCCAGCACTGAGGCCAGACGGCCTTGAAGAGAGGCTTGAGGTTACCGACCGAGAAGAGGGTGTATCCTTCGACAAAGAGACCGAGACCGGTGATGACATAGTTGTTGTAGTAGGCGCGGAGAGGCGAAAGAGGGTCGCGCTTGAACATGCCACCGATCTCACCAAGCTCGCGGCGGGCTTCGGCGTTGGACTGAGCGTTGACCCATTTTGTCTTTTCCCAGAAAGGAAGATCGGCCCAGTAGGTCTTTGTATCGCTGGTGTAGGAGTCGGCGGGGAAAAGGGTCTCGTCGAGGACGCTAGACTGAGCAGCGTTGAGGTTCGAGTGGTGCTCGTTGGGAGTCGAGCCGGAAGACTGCGAAGGGGCAGCCTGGCTGGATGAAGAGACCGAAGCCATTTCGGTGTGAGGCTCGGTCATGGTGAAGATGAGGAGAGGAGAGCAACGGAGTCGACCTTGAGGTGATCAGCAAGAGAAGGCAGAGAATACCTTCGGTTGTGCCGATAGAAGGGCGAGCGAGCGTTGTCAGGTGAGGTGAGTGGTCGGAAGGGGAGAACCTTGTAGGAACCGGACGACTGAGCGACCGAGGGAAGGAATCGAGCAAGCTGAAGGATCCTTATAAGGCGCAAAAGGGATCGACAAGGCTTTACTGCAACTAGCCAAAGGCAGGCCAGGCGGGCTGTACCGGAGGAGAGCGAACAGGGCAGAGCGCAGGGTTTCTGAAAACGAGGTGCTAACCGCCAGAGCAGAAAGAGAGAGAGAGAGAGAGAGAGAGAGAGACACACACACACACAGGAAGAAAGCGCACATTCGGATGTGCCGGCGATGCGGTCGAATTTTTTGATTTTTTTTTCTTCTTCCTGTTCTTCATCCGTAGGGTTGGGCAGCAGCGCCGAACCAACGGTCCATGTCTGAAAAACATATGAGGCAGAAGAGGGCACAGTCCGGCAAAGTGGCTTGGATCCAGCGAGGAACAACAGGCAAGCAGCTCAAATCATTTTTCGTTTCTGGGTGCTTGCGCACCACCTCCTTTAACAAACCCTGTAGTCTACTCACGCCGGGGACCTGTAGCCGAGAGAACATATATGTAGAGGACCATGATCTCTGCTCGTGCTTGTTACTGAGCCGTGAGAGCTTTGCCTGAGATGCTCACACAGGCGCAAGCGCGGCGCATGACAAGTGTACTTAGGAACAAAGAAGAGGAAGCATCATCGATGGACCGTTTTGTCGGCCATAACTTTTGCCTTTGAATCAAGGTTGTTGTGTTCAGTGCAGTGTGGCCCCAAAGTCTCTGCCTGTGCATCCTTGGAGCACGCTCTTGCTGATGAGCAGCTCGACTACGTTATCATGCTTTCTGTCGATGTCGCAGACGAGATGTGCAGCTTGTTTGAAGACCAAAGCCTCTTCCTTGTGGGAGCTGGACCATCGACAACGAGCGCCACGAGCGCAAAAAAGGTGCCTTCCGAGCATAATCATGTCCCACACGCATCCTTGGTCAAGACGCCGGTAAAGCCACATCAACGAGTCGAGATCTTGGTATCCGCACATCACTCTGCCAAGTTTGACCAACCAAAGACTGGCAGCTGCTCGACCAGAAAGTGCTAAAGCTAAAATCCACCGCGACAGCTGATTTCGCCGGCCATTCGTCATTGCTGAGTCTGATTTCGGCCATTTTTCAATTGCTCTACGCCCACACAGTCCTGTGTCTCGTCTCTGTCTATCACATCAAGTGCCAATGCTCAAGGATCAGCTGGTATGCTATACTTTTTGGGATGTTCAGGTTTGCTGGAATAAGCTACGCTTTGAGAATGAGGTTTTGGTGTTGCAATGCGGCCAGGTCTGCACCAATGCGGAAGATCTCACCAAAAAAAAAAAGGAGTGTGTCGTCCAAACGAGCCTCGCTTGGACACTCTGGCACCCAGAAGGTGGAAGGAATTCGAACTGTTTGCTGCAGTCTCGAGTTGAAAAGAATGAATAAATTCAAGCTTTTGAACAGCAAAAGGCGACTTCAAAACGAGTGGATTTTCAAAAGCAGAAAACTCTCCGCGGGTTCAAATTCTAATCCAGTTCAGGCGCCTTCCCTGAAACCGAAACCGCACTACACCGCGGGTTGACTTACCTCCTCCTCCTTCTTCTTTCCACTCCGCTTCCGCTTTCGACTTCCGCTTTGACTTTGCCTCGCAGCAGACTGCATCGTGTTGGCAAGAGTCGTGTGACTTGTGACACGACCAACACGACACACACCAAACGATCGGGTGAAGAAGAGCATCGGACATCTGCGCTGAAGGCGCTCAATCGGGGGATCCGTTTCTCAGATGAAGCAACGCGGAGGCCCCTCGCGGGCAGCCAATTTCCAATTGAGGGCCTGACGAATCAATTTGCCTCTCTACAGTAACTCTCTTTTTTCTCCAATTTCTGGATCGACTTGAGCCATCCTGTGACCATCTCTTGCTCTGGCATTTTCGATCGGATGGTCCGGCCTCACAGACAAGTATGGGAACGGTGCGCTGCTTGGGATCGTTGGACCGCAATGCAATGCGATGATGTCGATGATGACGATCGCAGGAAAAAAGGTGGGCTCTAGAGTCTCTCTACACAGGCTAAAGAACGCCCACTACACGCTCCATCTCGAAACCAATTCTTTTTGGATGGACCATCCGTTCGCATTTAACCGAGCTGTCCACGTTCCCTCGAGTGCATACGTTTCGCATCCAATCACTGCTCAAACCGCATTTCGACAGTCGGGGTTCGCCACACTGCGCTCTTGTGCCTTTGTCGTCACACGTCCGAGTAATCCCATCTCGCTCAACGCTCTCAAGTATACTGTACTGGTCCTCGAACCCCCCAAACTTGTCATGAACGCCTTCCAACATCATCTGACGTTGGCTTGCGCGCACGTACACAATCGCTTAAGCCCGCATATCCTAACAAACGCGCTGCCAGGCACCGCTTGTATCGGCATGGTGGCTTCAAACCACGAAGATCATTGATTTTGTGGTACTTTACTGATTCCAGCTTCCAAGAGGAGCATCATGATGTCGAAGGCGCCCAATCCTAGCTTCCCTGTCGCATGTTGCCAAGTTCGATGACCGCTTCTCACTTTGCCGCTGCACCTCTACCGCGGCTGCCGGCAACTTGAACGTCCCAACCAGCGGTTCTTCATTTGCGAGCTCTTCTCTGGATGAACATCGGAAGCTTCTTTCCCCGTCTCCGCTTGCCGCTCTGCTGCATACAGTAGCCTTCCGAATACTGTGTCCCGATACCGAAAACTCACCGTGCCGAACATACACCGTCCCGAATCCCAAAAAGTCACACATTATACTGTACAGTACATGCATCACCCCACTTTTCTGGGCCTCGGCCATCACGTTGCTGCCGAACCTGGTCACGTCGTCTTGGCTCTCGACAACTTCCGTCAAAGATGCATGCGTAGCTCATGAGACGATCATTTTGGGCTCGCTTCCTAACCTCGCACCTATCACTGCGTCTATCTGTCAGCAAAATGTGCACGTTCTCCGTTTTCAGCGTCAGGGTCCATCTCGTTTGTCCGATGACATTGCTCATCTGAAGCCATTCGTCTCGCCGCCCTTCAATTATAGTCCATGGCTGCTCGCTTTCAGCTTCGCCCGGACGTCGCATTAGGGCTGACCCTCGCACCCAGAACCGGCGTTGCCTCGCGTACCTTGTACACAAGTTACTCCGCCGCATTTGTCGGCATCGTGCAGCTCTTCCTTCAGGTACAACACGGCCAGCCAAGCCGGCTTCTGCTCTGGAGGCAACTTGCATTCGCCAGCACAACACTCACGCCTCATCACGCCCATCCCAATGGTGGCTTGCAAGACGCAGTCGCGGACACATCCCTGTGCAAAGCCAAGCCTTTCGGCCCGGACCCTGTCCCTGATCCGCTCTTCACCGAGCAACACAGTGGCAAAAAACGCCTCGACTCTTCAGACGGCTCAAAACGCAAATCAAGCTCAACTTTGAGTAGATGACTCTCGCGCTTACTTGGCACGTGCACACACGTTTCAGACGGGCACCGAGCGAACATGTGGTGCATGTCATTGTATTACTTGACTCTCTATAGGATTGGGCACAAGAAGTATGGTGCCGCCGAAACTACCTCAGGGCATCAACCCGCGGATGTTGGCACTCTTGACCTTACCATCGAGGATCAGCTCAGACATCACCTTGCCGGTACCCAACGAGTTGGTGATGCCCCAGCACGAGTGACCCGCTGCTACATAGACTCCGTCTTTGCCGCCAATGATCGGGTTGCCTGTCCTGTTGCTGATCGGAAGATAGCAAGCCTGTTTGGCACGTAGTGTTGCACCTGCGTCTAGATCGAGCGACGAGGGAGACAGAACTTTACTCTGTTCGATGAGTGTTGTCACCTTCTTCTCGTCAAATCCGACTTCGTCGGCGGTGTCGGGCAGAGGAACGTCGTCGGAACCACCGCAAACGTAGGCGGTACCATCGGGACGACAGTAGAGTTCGGGTGCACCTGCCTTCGACCCGTCGGGACCATAGGCCATGTCGGTGAAGAGGCAGTCGGCAGACAGTGGCTTGCCGGGAGGCGACTGAATGACCACACTATGAGCACGAGAGCCATCGATGGAGGATGCAGATTTGAGATGCGCAGGTAGCAGAGTGCGCGGGAACAGTTGGGCAATGAGCGATCCAGTCCATGGTCCAGCTGCAATGACCAGATCATCGACATCGATCATCCGTGTCTCGCCAGACTTGGCATCTCGAACCTCGACGCCGTCTACCTTGCGATCATCATGGAAGCGCAAGCCAGTAGCTCTCAAGTTGAAGAGCACCTCAACGCCTGCTTTGCGAGATTCATCAACGAGATGCTGGGTCAACTGACCGGGATGCACTTGCGCTGTAGAGCCTCCACCACCCATAATGGAAGTCGAGCGAACGATGTCGTTGTCCAGCCAGCTATGGGCGGATTTGGATTTCTTGCTGGGTTTGTCTTTGAGGTTTGAGTCGACGTTGACCTGCCATGTTTCTACTTGTCGATAACCCCACTTTTCTTGTCCGCCATCCTGATCAGCGAGCTCTCGATGTAATTTGTAGCTGAGTTCGGCCAAGCTCGCGGTGGCAGCACCGTGCCAATCGAGTGCGAGGAAGCCTCCTGCTTTGCCTGAGGCTCCGGGTGCTGGTGCTGAAGAGGCTTCGACGAGAGTGACCTTGGTAGCAGCTCGAGCTGCTGTAGTTGCTGCAGCACGAGAGAGGTAGTAGGCGATGCTGGAGCCGACGATGCCACCGCCGATGATGACGATGGATCGAGTAGGTTGGCTTGCTGCTGTCATGTCGATATGCTGAACTCAGAGCTGATCGAATGTGATTGAGCTTGTGGAGGACTGAATGGTCGGCAGAGCTTGCTGTTGTCAACGGATTCGACAGTGGCAAATCTTCTTGAGTGGCTGGATATGCATCTGTGCGTCGTTTGGCTGGACCCTTGCTGAGTGAGTGGAGGCTGAAATTCGCCGAATGCCGAAAAGAGGAGAGCTTCCGGCCGATAAAGTCAACAGAAAAATTAGACATCTGAGCGCGTTGCAACACACACACAGAAGAAAGAACAACAACATCCATTCGCCATCAGCATCATCATCCAGTTCACGCTCACTTCCCACCTTGCAACTCTCGACGACGACATCGAGGCATCTAAAACTGTGAATCTCAAGGCGCATCAGAGGACGAAGCACATTAAAGTGGTGACGACATAGCCATGTTTTCATTCTCGAATCCTGCGGCAACCTCGCAGCAGGCTGGGCAGCAACAGCAACAACAGCAGCAGCCGCAGTCATCGACTCCGTTTGGTAGCAACACAGGAGGTTTCAACAACTCTCTCTCAACGCCCGGTGGATTCTCGTTTGGCAACGCTGCCTCGAACAACGCACAGCAGCAGCAGCAGCAGCAGCCGCAACAACAACAACAGCAGCAGGGAACTCCGCAGTCATCGAGCCTGTTCGGACAAAAGCCGCTCTTTGGCACTCCTGGTGCGCAGCAGCCACAGCAGCCACAGCAGCAAAACACGGGTTCGCTCTTCGGAAACAATGCGACCAGCACACCAGCTCAATCGACGCAGCCTCAGACGAATCTGCTCGGAACACCGCAAAACAACAGCATGTTCGGATCTTCCTCTTCTTTTTCTCAGCAGCCGCCTCAGCAGCCACAACAGCAACAGCAATTTGGACAGCAACAACCACCACAGCCCAATTCGTTCGGACAAAGCGGTTTTGGCTTCAACTCGTCTTCTCCCGCACCCTTCTCGAATCAGCCGCAGCAGCCAAATCAGTCGTTTGGCAGCCCCTTCCAGCAGCAGCACAATGTCCAGCAGCAGCAGCAGCAGGGTCCGATACAGCACGGCACACCTCAGTCATCGCAGCATCATCACTTTCAGCAGCAACAACAGCATCAACAGCAACAGCAGGCCATCGATCAGCAGCGATTCAACTTGGAGCAACAGAGCCAAAACATGAGCTACATCCCCGGCTACCTCAGCCGCACTAAAGTCGTAAAGCCTTACAAGCTTCCCGCACGTCAAGCTGAGCCCACTTCACCCGAAGCAGTCCAGGATGCCGATTCGAGCATCGCCTTCGGCACACCCGCTTCCAAGTCCGGAAAGGAGGAAAGCACACCTTCCTCAAAGGGACAGCCATCTCCGGTTGGCCGATTCAGCTCGAGCTTCTTCAACGAGAGGCGCGATGAGGCTTCCTTCAGTCGAGCTGGCTCCGTGGGTCCGGGCACGCCTTGGAGAGGAGGTAAGGAGAGCATCTTTGGTGTTGGTGGGCTTCGGGGTGGTCGTCAGTCGGCAACTCCTGCTCCCGCCTCCTCTGCCGCTGCTGCATCTGTTACACCTGCTCGAAAGACTTCGATCGACTCGCCTGCTCGATCTGTCCGCTCCAACTCGACCCCTCCTGCAGCATCCACTTCGTTCAACGTCGCACACGGCGCAATGGAGGAGGAGGAGGACGACGACGATGCGCCACCACAGGAGCGTTTGGAAGATCAAGCTTCGGCCGCGGCTCAGTCTTCTTTCCTAGGACCTTCGTCTGGAAGCTCCAACGTGTACTCGAACAGCTTCCGCGCTTCTGCCGGTAGTGACGCTGCCTCCACACACCAGCTGCTTCCCGGTCGCTCTGCGCTTTCCACACCTTCGAGTGCCCTCCCAAGGACGTCGCCCTCGCTTGGAGCTTCTTCTGGCAGTGCTGTCGACGGAGCCTCTCCGTCTGCTCGTGGCGACGGATCTGCCGAGAAGAATTCTCCTCTCGGCTCTGCGCAGCGCACCGTGCTCGTGTATGGATACCCAACATGGATGGAAAAGGCTGTCCTTGAGCTATTCGCCAGCATTGGCGGTGTCGAGCTCATCGAAGCTATCGACCTTACTGGAAGCGGTTCTGCTCAAGAACAGGCCGCAGCACAGCCCTCTTCACCACCCCTTTCGTGCTGCACCCGCATCCGATATGCCGAGTCCTTCCAAGCGCTACACGCACTCCGCCGCAACGGCGAGGTAGTCGCTGGTGCATGCATGGTCGGTGTTCGATGGGAAGACGACAACTTTCACCAAGTCGCCCTCACCAACGGCATCGACGCCGTCTTCCGTATGGACGTCTTCCCCTCCAGTCGAACAGCAGAGACATTCAAAGCCTCTTCCAAGTCGATCGCCGTTCCTTCCATCGACTCGGCTGCCACGCTTTCAGCCACACGATCCAACACCTCCACCGCTTCCCAGTTCGCGAACAGCACCACCAGCGGAGCACACAACAACCGACACTCGATCGCCTTTGGTCAAGGTGTTAGCGCTCATGCTAGCCGCAACGACCATACGGTTTCTTCCAACCCTGGTGCGTCTTCGGGTGCCAACACCGCGACCAACAACAATGTCTCGTACCCCGCTTTCGGCCGTCCCCTGTCCGTGATCAACGATCCTTCCGTTGCGTTCAAGCCTTCCGCCTCGACTAGCAACTTGAGTGGTTTGGCCGGATCCCCTTTCAAGGCCGCTTCTTCATTGTTTGGCTCCGGTGCCACCGCTCCCAAACCAGCGACACCGGCAGCTGGCGCCAATGCGGCAGACAAGAAACCTGCCGCTGGTGGTGGTACGAGCATGCTCGGTCGTATCACGGATGGCATTTTTGGCTGGTAAACGTCTCATCGGCTCTGCTCTCGTCGACAATCTCATCCTTACATATGTATACGCTGGGGCCTACCCTTTCACGCAATCTACCTGATGACTATACAAAACACCACACTGCGCCTGCAGCTTTTTTGACGAGAAAGAGACAACCTTTGCTGTGCAAATGAGAGCGACTATAGTGTACAGAGATTTTACAATTTGGTAAGACGAGAAGAGATGAGATGCGTGGTTTGAATGCATCGCTTTCTGAGGTATATTTGGTGCCATCCGCAGGAAGAAGGGGCTAACAAGACGAGACGCAGTGGGGTTAGAAAGTGGATGGGGGGTTTTTAGTATCCACCCAAACCGTCCCATCGACCACGTAGGCGTCTGGCCAACTGGAAATCCTTCTTCATGAGTGTCACGCGCTTGCCGTGGATTGCGCACAGATTACTGTTTCGCCAAAAAAAAGGGGCATCAACATTGTCGTTTCATCGTGTCAGTATATGCGACCTAAGGGATAGAAAGAAAAAGTCTTGCCAAGCGGAGGGGTAAAGGGATTAGGTACGTACGCGTCTTCAAACAGATGCACAAGGAAAGCTTCCGTCGCCTCTTGCAGTGCCAAGATGGCCGAAGATTGCCATCGTAGACCGGAGCCGTACTCTCCGTGCTCGTACGAGGTGACAAAGTCGTTTGCGATCTCGCGCACCAGTCTTGCAAACGGCAGTTTGCGCAGTAGCAGATCGGTGGATTTCTGATACTTGCGGATTTCTCGCAGGGCCACCGTGCCTGGTTTAAAGCGTCGTTTCTGTCCCACATGACCTGTTTTGGCCGTCACAGCAGTAGCAGAGATGGTGCAACCAGTGGAAGCAGTCAGTACTTTGAATAGCTTGAAGAGAGCAGCTTATCGCGCAGAAACCTGGAGAGGAAGAGCGCGTTGAAAGACAAGATACTTACTGAGACTCGGCTCGGTCACAGAGTACTCTTCGAACCTCCTCCTCGACATGGCAGATTGAATTGATGGAGCTCGTCGGGAGAGCATGGCAGATCCTCCTCCCTCGGATGAGCTGGCATATGATCCTTCCTCGTACGTCTCTGCATAGGTCGTCTCTGCATAAGTGGCCGATTCGGGATAGGATGTGTCGGCCAGACTGGGCCTGCCGCGAGACGCCATTTCGATGAATGCCTTTCAATGAAATTAGATCCGGCTGAGTCGCTCCAGTGCCAAAGGAGATTGTCGGAATAGGATGGGATTGGTATGCGATGATGGTGGGAGTGTTTCTGAAGACGAGGTGGTGTCAGTGTTGGAAAGCAAAGGGTCGCGTCGTGCAGCCAAAGCCAAATCTCCCGATTCGCATCGCTCCAGCCAAAAATGTGTGTGAAATGGTCACGTGTGATGGATAATTCTCCACCCAAAAAATTGGAGATACTGTACGCAAAGTTGACGCGTCGCGAGAGAGTGTTGTTCTCTCCATTCTTACGCCAAAAGTGTAAAACATGCATGTCCGCTGAAACCACCATATTGGAAGCATCTGACTACCACCATCATCGTTGTCGCCATCATCAATATTTGAACCTCTATAATGGCTCAGTTCGATCCAGCCTCGGCAGGTGCTGGGGTCTCGGCGGTTCCAGCCGCACAAGAGCCTCAACCGGGCACCTACGACCATCTCCCCGACCTATCTGCCGACATCTCAATCGACACTGACACCACCACTAGACCCACCTTCGAGCAACTCAATGCCACTCTCATCTCTCGCGGCTACCTCCGCTCTCCACTGAATGTAGCTGGCATGCGACCGGACTCCCTCGCTGCCCTCTCCGATGCACTTCATGCCATGATCGCCCAGCGAGAAGAGGATATCGAAGTACGCACCGCTCTCACCGCCAAAAACCGCACTCTGACCGCATCTCTGGAACGAACAAAACGTTTCCACAAGGAAGAATTCGAACGATCTGCCGACTTTGAGCGAAAGTCCGAAGCGTCGAAAGCCAAACTCGCTCACCTTACCACCCAGCTCGAGACGGAGCGCAACGCACACAGGGCTACCAAGGAGGCGTTGGGACGCATGCGTAGAGATCTTCAGGCGATCAAATCTTCAGCGCTGCAGTACAAGGCGGCTAACGATCGATCCGTTGCTCGTGTCAGAGCTCGTATTGGAGAAGTGACCAGCTCAGCCATCCGTTCTGCAGTGCCCGACTTCCAGATTGTCGCGTCTGCATTTGATCCCTTGCCAACTGCATTGTCTTCCAAGACCGGCGCTGCGGGGCTGTACGCACAACAGGTGCAAGAACTCGAGCAGAAACGTGCCCATCTCGTAGAGTATAACCAGGCTCTGAAGCGCTTTGCCACAGAGGCGATCAATGCAGCTCGCCGTGCGGACCAAGAGCTTCTGGATATGGTCGAGGCAGAGGAGGAAGATGCCACCAAGAGGGATGCCACTTCCGCATCCAAGTCGAGCGGGGATGCTAGCGGCTCACGGTCAGCCTCAGCTAGCAGTTTGAGTGGGATGGCAGCATCCAAGCGATCTTCTTCTTCAGATGCATGGCTGGAGGGTCACCGACCACTCTTCCAAAGAGACCTCTTCCCAGCCAACGACACTCTCCGTTCCACAACCACCGGCGCACTCGTCTCTGGATCTTCGACCAAAACGCAACACCCAGCATTGCGTGCACTCGAGATCACTTCTACCGCCATCAGCTCCCACGTCCAGTCCTTGCTCGACCTTCGAACCGAACGAACGGTCCACCAAGCCGCCCAAGCCCAACGTGTCTCCGCCGAGCTACGCGAGCACGCATGGTCGTCCAAACTCGAGCATGACATCCAGCAAGATTTGCAAAACGATGCCCGTCTCTCGCTCAACAAGACGAATGGCCCCACGCACGTTGGATCGCTGGCAGCTGCTGCGATCGCAGCATCGAGCGGATCGTCCAACAATGGTGCTTCACATCGGGTGGATTGGCAGAGGGAGAAAGTGGAGTTGGAGAAGAAGCTCGCCCAGCTGGTCAAACAGGTCGCGGTGGCGGAACAGAATGCGGCTAGGAAAGAGAAAGAGATGAAAAAGATTGCCGAGGCCGAACGACGTGCACGGGAAATGCTCGATCAAGCGTCCGCGTCCGGTGCTTCACCACCAAGTGACGCGGTAACGGTTGCGGCATCCGAGGCGGTACAACAGCAGGCGGAATCGCTCAAAACCGCCTTGCAGGAGGCAGAACAGGAACGAGCCCAACTAGCCCAACGATGCCAGCTGCTCGAAGCGCAAGTCCGCGAACTTGGCAGCGAGCGCGAGCGCGAGCGCGAATCCGCACCCACTTCTTCCACGGTAACATCTCTGAAACGACTCGATGAAGCCGAAGTAGCCCAGATCCACGCCCGAGACCAGCAGCGTCGAACCGAGCTCGGCAGCCTCTCGGTCGTCGCTGAAGACGTCGAGATACCCTCGCTCACGAGCACGGCCGATACTGCCAATGAGAGCGCGGACGCGTCCTGCTCGGTGAAGGAGGAAACGCCCGCAGAGGCGGATGCGATGAGCTTTGGTGCAGGAACCAATCCTGAGCTCGATGCGATCTTTGGCGTCAGCAACAGAACAGGAAAGGCTGGGAAGGTGGGGAAGAAGTCAGATGCAGTATCAGCGGCAGCACCGCGTCGTTCGTCCAGGCTTTCCGGGGGAAGCTCGAAGGATGAGGCCAACGTTGCTGTCGAAGAGCGAAAAGGCGAGCAGGTACAGCAATCAGAGGGTCGGAAGCGCAAAGCTGCAGAAGAAGAGGGATCACCCGCAAAAGCTGAGGAGGAGGCGATCGAATCCACCACTACCACACAAAAGAGGAGCAGTCGTCGCATCTCGGATTCCTCTTCTGCCAAGAAAGCAGTCGACGAAGCATCCCCACGAGCCTCAAAACGAGCACGGTCAGAGGAGCCATCATCAACATCATCTTCCTCCTCCTCCTCCTCCTCCTCCTCCTCTTCTTCTAAAGCAGCTTCGCCCTCGCTCTCCGCAAGAGAGACAAAGCCGACGCCGTCTCTAGAAGCAGCACAATCGAGACGTCGCCTGTCCACACGAGAAAAACAAGAACTTGTCGAGGGTCAAAAGTCACGATCCGTTTCAGGCGCTTCAAAGACTCCAGCTTTGAGCTCGAGAAGAATCGCGTCTGGTTCGGCTTCGTCGGTGACTCGTCCCACAGCTGCTTCTCTCAGTCGCAGTACAGCAGTGGCGACAGCTGCAGCTGTGCAAGCAAGCGCCAGTGCAAAACGTCCTCTTTCCAACGCTACCAATACGAGGGAGGGTCTGACTAGACCTTCAGCTTCGAGCCGAAAAAATCAGCCTCGAAGCGTTTCTTCGGGCAGCTCGTCGATTCGTGCGCGGTCCTAAGACGACAGCAAGCAGGTGGACGGGATCAAGATGGCTTTTATGTATTATATCTGTATCACAAAGTTGCGTGCTTGGAAACCATTGAACGGCATTTGGTTTTGGCGCATTGTGCTCTTTGGTCTTTGATGTTAGCATCACGCCTCAAAGTCGTAGATGTACAGATCGTCGAGAGCCGGTTTGACCTTGTCCTTTACAACATACGCGAACCAAAAACGAACAAGACGTAAAATTAGTTTTGTGCCAAAGCTCACTTGGTTGCCCACATTTCGAGAAACTCACGACGAAATCGAGATGCACTCGATCGTGTTCCAAATACCATTTCATATGATCTTTGCTTGGGAAAGTCGAGACGAAAGTATGATGGAAACCTTTTCCCGCGCCTTCTGGAGAGATGTTTTGGGTGGAACTCTTGAAATCTACGATGTACGGTTTACCATCGTTGTACAGACATTGGTGGGGGAAGTTGTTCAACTGGTTAAAGAGGTCTTGTCGTTGCGAGGTTGATACGGCGTCCTTGTATTTGAGACTGACGATGTGGATGATTGGCATTTTGGGCGACTTGGGCGAATGGGATGGATGGAGTTGGTAGGGTGGGGGCTCAGCAAGGAAAGATGTAAACGAGGAAATGCCAAAGTTGCTGGTGGAGGCTGAGCACGAGCCAAGTCTCGCACTTGAACCGCGGTCATTTTGCGCCAGTGTTCGGGTTTGGCAAAAGCTGTGAAAAGAGAACTCTTAACATTCACTTGCCATCGCCCACGTCGACCACCATAGTTAGTACAGTACAGTACAACAAAGTGTTTGTGTGGGAGTGTAGGAGTGTGGGGATGCTCCGCAGATCGGCGAAAATGGACGCCGAATTCACCGATTCCAGGCTGCCCAAAAAAAGGGAAATGCCTCTTTGTCAAGCTTGGATCTAGGTCGCCGGCGTACCACTTTGTCTCGCAGCTCAACTCAGCTATGTCGTCGTGAGCGCACAGACAGAGATGGTTCAAAGGACAATCACAATGTTTTGGCTGCTTCGGGAATCTCTCTCTCTCTCTCTTCTGTTTCTGGCTGCTTTTTGGGACCGAGATTGAGTTATAAGTACGATCGAGCTTCTGTCCAACTATACCTCCCTTCGAACCTCCAGCATCGCCACTTTGAACAACCTCACACCTCATCCTCAGCCTGCTCAACCCAAGATGTCAATGACCGTCGAAGACTGCGCTGCAGTCAGACAGCCCAATCCTGTTCCCTCTACACCCACCAACGTACTCGAGCAACTCAGTATGAAGGGTAAAGTGGTTGTCGTCACTGGAGCCAGCGATGGTCTCGGCTATGCTGCCGTCGAAGCCGTCGCTGAAGCAGGTGCGGATGTATGTCTCTGGTACAACACGAACGCCATTGCCATTGAAAAAGCCTCACACCTGGCCGAGATGCACAACATCCGAGCCAAAGCGTACCAGTGTGAAGTATCCCAAGTCTCGCAAGTGCGCTCTACGCTCGATGCCGTGATTGCCGATTTTGGACGCATCGACGTCTTCATCGCCAACGCCGGTATGGCCATATCCAAACCCATCCTCGAACAGACGGTTGAAGAATACAAACGTCAGATGCAAGTCAACGTCGACGGAGTCTTCTACTGCGCCAAATACGTCGGTGAAATCTTCCAACGTCAGGCCAAAGGTAACCTCATCATCACCTCAAGCATGTCAGCTCACATCGTAAACGTTCCCGTAGACCAACCCGTCTACAACTCCACCAAAGCCGCCGTAACCCACTTGGGCAAATCCCTCGCTAGAGAATGGCGAAACTTCGCAAGAGTCAACATCGTAAGCCCCGGATTCTTCAACACCAAACTAGGCGCTAGCCCAAATTGCATCAACGAAGCCTACCGCATGTCCGTACTCAATAGACAGGGTCATGTAAAAGAGATCAAAGGTCTGTTTCTGTATCTAGCCAGCGACGCTTCTTCCTACCAAACTGGAAGCGATACTCTCATCGATGGAGGATACACTTTACCCTGAAGTTTCACACAGCATGGATGAATCCCTGTCGATCAATACCATTCTTTCAGTGTGACCGTTCCATTGCACAGTTAGTAGTGTGGGGATGTCGTAAGCAGTCCAAAGTCTGGCCATCTCCTGTTCCCACATGTGCAAATTCAACTCTGTGCTGTTCAAGCAGCATCGCGCAAGACCAATTCATATTTTGTGACCGGCAGAACATTCGTTTCCGTTTCTGCCCTAGTGTAGAGCTACAAGTACAAAAGAGGGTGTGACAAGTTGCAAGTGATGTCGAGATAGTTGAGAGAAGCTGGCTAACGACTGGATTCTTGGCTCGACTGATCGTACCAAAGGGTGAGAAGAGAAACGCTGTTATGCAGCACGTAGAGCCTCTCCAGGCTCGGCACTCTCGCCTGCTCGCTGACGCTCATTGGGCAACTCATCCACAAAGTCGGGCAACTCGCTATTACTCTGCAAGTAACTCGGGACACTTTCGCCCTCGCCACCTTCCAACTCACCCCAACCGTCTTCTTGCAACGCATCCAACTCTGCCTGCAAATCCTCCTCATCCACCTCATCCGGCACACCATAACTCCTGCCCAACGTCTCCTGAACCTCATTTGCCGCCTCGATGAGATCCTCCATTTCATCCTGCATACTTTCGATTTTGGCCAGATCAATCTTGCCGTAAGTCGTCTTCATTTCCTTATTGGCGGTTTGCATGGCGTCGAAAGTGGCCATGGTATTGCGCAGATTTTCGGTCGTCATGGTGGCCTGTTCCATGTTGTAGGATTGCTGTTGAAGTTGGGCGAGTTGGTTTTCGTAGAGACGTTTCTGTTTGAGCACGCGAAGCGCGCGTTGTTGGATGGCGGATTTGCCAGGACCATCGCGCATCTTTCGCATCTGATCGCGATATCGCGTAAGTTCGGCATCGAGCTTGCGGATCTTGACCTCGACAGAGTCGGCACGCGATTCGGTGGATGCAATGGCGGATGTGAGCGTGGGCTTGGGAGCTGTGGCTTTGGAGCCGAAGAGGCGGTTCATGGTGATAGAAGCTGTGCGAGCGACAGTCGATCGAGTGTGCGACCAAGTTTCAACAGAGTAGCAAGAGGTGCCGGAATGGTATTTGGTACAGCTGTATCACTCGACGCGAAGCGATTGCTGTTAGGAGGATGGCAAAGTGTCGTCGTGATGGTGAGCAGTCGAGTGATGGAGGAGGAGATAGAAGATGCGGATTCAAGGGTCCAAAAACCGCGTCAAGCGCAGCCGCAGCCTCTGTAACTGTGCACAGCCCAACCAAGCCTGCTCAGTTCAAAGTGGAGGCTTCCAAATTCAATACAATTCCCCTCAGCTCAAATTCAAACTTGCTCACCCGATTCAATTCACATCCAAACCAATTCAAATTCACACCCAATCCCCGTCATTTCTGCCGCACAGACGCGCCAAACAGCTTACAGTACACCTTCTTCCTTACCACCATCGCAACCTACCATCACCACCATCATTGTACATCCTACACAAACACACACCGCGCATACCACGCACAACGCAAGAAATCGCTCTCAGACGAGCCGCGCTGCAGAATCACGCAATCTTCGCACAAATCATCTTTCTCTTTGGGTTTAAATCGCAACCACCACCACCACCACCACTACACCTTTCACCCTATAGAAGTCCGTAACAATGTCGTGGGGAGGTTTCAAAAAGTCGATAAATCGAGCAGGGACGACTCTCATGCAAAAAACAGGTCAAGTCGAACGCACCGTCGATTCCGAATTCAACTCTACCGAAGAGCAATACCGTACCTTGGAACGTGAGGTTACCTCGCTTCAAAAAGAAGCCAAAGCCTATCTCGATGCAATCCGATCTCTCGCCTCGTCCCAATCTCGCATTGCCGAAGCGGTCGATGGCTTCTACACCGACTCTTCCGATGCAGCCATGTCTGCCAACGCCTACCGACGCGCCGTTGACGAACTAGACACCAAAACCGCCAAAGAAATCGACGCCCCTTATCGAGCTACCGTGCTGGAACCCATCGGAAAACTCGCCTCCTACTTTCCCGAAGTCAACAAGATCATCGAAAAACGAAACAAAAAACTCCTCGACTACGACGCCGCTCGATCCAAACATCGCAAACTCGTCGACAAACCCTCGGATGACCCAACCAAACTTCCAAAGGCAGAAAAGGAACTCGAAGACGCAAAAGTCATCTTTGAATCCCTCGACGATCAGATCAAATCCGAATTGCCCCAATTGGTAGATCTCAGACTACCCTATCTGGACCCCAGCTTCGAAGCCATGGTTAGAATCCAGGCCAAATTCGCAGAGGACGCATACGAAAAGTTGGGCGGTGTCCAGAGATTCTTCGCAGACGCCGTCAGGGAACAGTATGCACAAGGTCACTTGGATCAACAGGTAGAAGCCGTTCTGCACGAGATGAGAGAGTTGAGCATCTGCGGTATCGGCCAGTGACTTTAAAAGGAGCAATGTTTTGTATCTTTGATTGCTGTTGCTCGGTCTTGCTATGGCGATTGATATCGTACAAAGGTTGGATGGTGTGGTTTGTGAATGTGTGTGTGTGTGTGGTCTCATGGGTGGACGATATTGCTTGTTGCTGCAACAAAGGTGAAACCATCCGAAACATGGCTCGATTGATTGATGCATGCAACGACATCAAGATCATCAACAAGGACGCCGCTTTGTTTTGGTGAGAAATCAAAACTTGAAAGGAACCACAGCATCATGTTGCATTCAACTAGACATGCCAGCCTCACCCAAAACCCCAACAACATGCTTACAGCAAATCCCCGCAATCTGATAACACTCATTCCTCAACGTCGCCTCACCCTCCTGATCCTCTCCACCATCCCCACCCACCACGCCTACATTGATCTCCACCATCCTCTCCAACCTACTCTCCAACTCCTTATTCGCAACATCGATCTGCCTCTGCAGCAACATACCCCTCTCGCAAACCGAAAGCATACCCACCCCCGTCCGATTCGACTCGTCGCGCACCAAGTCATCCCGAATGCCCCTCCACCGCTCCGAAGTGAAAAGCAGCTCCAACCACCCATCCGTCGAAGCTACGCCTCTCGTCCGTACCGACTCTGAGACGGCTTCGTTCAAACACATCTTGACGCCAAACAACGTACGAGTCAGACTGATCACCTTCTCAACCGCCGCTCTCAGCTTGACAATCCGAGCATAGCCTTCCTCCACCCGTGAATTTTCGCGTCCCTGCGAGCGTTCCGAATCCACATCGCGCTTGTAGACACCTACGACGTAGTTGACCACATGCAGAACATCGGCCTCGGAAAAATGATCGCGGCTCGTCACCTCATCCGCCCCTCTAGACCCAATCACATGCTCGGCAAACGACAGACAATCCGCAACAAGTCCAGAAAACACTCCATCAACAGTTTGCTTGATCAAAGCCGCTTGCCTCATCGCACTCTGCTGCTCAAGTTGCTGCTGCTGAAATCGTTGCTGCTCCAGTTGCTCCAATCGAAGCTGCTCAGCTTGCTGCTCTCGTTGGCGTCGCTCTTCCTCTGCTTCTCGTCGAAGCCGCTCCTGGACTTGCAGCAGTCGTTGCTTTTCAGCTTGTTTGCGTTGTTCTTCCGCCTGCTTCTGCTGCTGTTGCTGCTGCATCATTCGTTGGAGAGTCTCGGCAATCGTGGCTCGCGTACTCCAACGGGCTGCTTGAGCCGCATCATGCTGCTGCTGCTGCTGCTGCTGCTGCGTCTGCTGCTGATTCTGGTAAACAATGCTTTGCGGGGTCTGCACGAGCAGTGGCTGCTGAACAGGCGGAGGCTGGGCGGGGGGAGCGGCGAACTGTGCCGATTGATACTGTCGCGCGATGTGTGCCGCAAGAACGTGCGAGCCGATCTCCATCAGTTGACGTTGCGTTGGGATGCTAGACGGGGCTGGAGAAATCGAATGCGGCGGCAGGTGCGGCTGCGGCTGCTGGACAGTGGATGAAACAGCTGGCACAATGGTAGGAACAGCATTGCTAGGCGCAGCAGGGTTCGATTGCGTCCGAATCATGGATGGCGCCAACGTAGGAGTGCCGCTCAAGTCGAGCTTTAGACTTCCTTCGTGCACGTTGGCTGATGCGAGGCCGACGTTGTTGGCGGCGGCGCAGACGCCCTTGAAGTTGAAGAACTCGACGCTGTCGTTGTTGCAAGCTGCACCCCTCCATCCGCATATCTAAACTCGGGCTGCGTGTTCTTTGGCCGTTGTAGACGCCTGGAAGCGAACCACTTGACCGTCTCCTCACCCCAGCAGTGGATCATATGAGGAATTCGAGGGAACTCCATCAGCGCGCGCGTCATCACCCTCTCCGGAACATGGCCCAAGAGATATTTAGCCGCCGGCTTGCTCGACACCCGATCCATGAGCTCATGCGTCGACATGTTCATATACTTGTGAGCATTCTTGTGCAAGATGTCAGGCCCAATCTCTTGCAGACAGTCCCACGGAATCATCTTTGCCGGATCTTGCCAATTTTCGGCGAGATCCTTGACCGTCTGCGGGGTTGAATGGCCGACTTTGATCGGTTTTAGCTTTTGCATCGTGTCGAAGGATGATTCGCGATTGATTGCGTTGGCGAGGTTGCCGAGAAGCGTTTTCATGCGATCGTCCATCGTCCTGGGTTTGCGGTGAACTCTTGCAAGAGAAGCGGCAGGACGGCTCGGGCCTGCTGCAGCCTGCGCCTGCGAAGTCGGAGGCTCAGAGGCTGCATCGCGGCCGCCCACCAAACCAGCAGACTGCTGCTGATCTACAGCAGCTTCAACGGCGGGCACTGCTCGAGCTTCCGCAATGGAGTCCTGTGCCGCGCTTCTCAAGGAGGTGAACTCTGACTGTACGGTGATTGGCAGCGACGACGCTCTTGCTTCTCCGGTAGCGTCCAAGTCGGAAGGAGGTGGGGCTGTTGAGGCTTGCTGCGGTCGTTTAGCTTCAACGGCTGCGGAAAATTCTTGCTCGGACGTTGTCGCGTCCTGTTTGTGATGATTTGCGTTCCAGTCTGATCTCTGAGCTGCCACATCTCCTTCAGTCAAGCTTGTTGTCGGAGGCGCCGAGGGTGCCGATGCCACAGGTGGTGTGGTGATCGGGCTTTCAGCTGCAGCAGCCGAGGGAAAGGCGGTCTCGTCTGTTGAGGCCGATGTCTGAACAGTCTGTGCGACGCTGGTGCCAGGAGCAAGCTCTTTGGCAGCCTCATTGGATTCTGTGCCGATATTTTGGGGGTCAGGCTGTGTGTCAGCACTTGGTGCAAGAGCTCGCTCGCGGTCATTGACGGCGGATGGGACTTGATCTACAGCAGAGTCCTCTGATATCCGCATGTCGCCCGTGAGATTTTCGTTTGGTTCGCCCGCACTGCCATACTCTGTGGCGGGCTGGAGCGTTTCAGAGGGCGATTGTTCGATGTGTTGGGCCTCAGCCTCAGCATGGGTACCGGGCGCGTCTTGATGCTGTTGTTCACCTCGCTGTTCGTGCTGTTCTTGTCGTTGATCTTGCTGCTGATCTTGCTGCTCGTCTTGCTGCTCAGCCTGTGACGTGACCCGCTGCTCAGCCGTGTGCTCGTTTTGTGGTTGCGGCTCGGCCTCCTGCTCAATCTGCACCTCAACCTGCTGCTCGGTCTCCTGCGCAGTCTGTTGTTCGCTTTGTCCGGCCTCTTGTTCGTCGGTGGCACTGTTTTCGCCTTCTTGCACTGGGGCGGCGGTCGAGGTCCGTGAAATCGTGGCACCTGAAGCTTCGGCATCAAGGGCCTGATCATTTCCAACCACTTCACTGGTGTCAGCCACTTGAACACTGGCGCCGTGCCCATCCTTGGACGTAGACTGATCCTTGTCGATTTGAGGATCTTCAGATGCCTGGATGTGCACTTTGGTCGAAGTATCTTTGTCCGCTCGGTCGCTTTCGTCTGTTTGCTCACGAGCGCGTGTCTGTGTGCTAATCACCGCTTCGCTGATGGCTTGATGATCGGCAGCAGTCTGATCGGATCCCTGTTCGCTTGCATGAACTTCGTCTGCTGCCGGTGTTTTAGCCGGCTCTTGATCGGGTTGCATCCCCTGCTCTTTCTCGGTTGCCATACCGTCAGCCATCATCGGCCTATCAGCCGAAGTCTGAGTGGCATCGGGCGTATTCATGGCCTGGGTCGGCTGAGCGGCATCACTTTGTTCAACGCCATCGTTTGGCAGAGCACTCTCGTTGTCACCTTGCTCGCCAACTTGCTCATCGGCCTGCTCGTCAGCCAACTCGTCAACAAGCTCGTCCTCTTCCTCTTCCTCTGGCTCTTCGGGCGCTGTAGAATGTTGGACATCTCTGGACTGCTCGGCCTCGGCCACAACTTCAGCCTCAGCCCCAACCGGCTGTTCGGGCTGTTCGGGCTGTTCGAGCTCCTCCGGCTCTTCGGGAGGCGTGCCGAACGCTTGAGGTGAAGCTGTCGAGCCGAGAGTGGATGCACGGCCGGCGCCAGCAATCTCCGTAGTTGTGTCATGGATGTCGTCGTGCTGAGCCCCGAGATCGATAGGAGGATCGAGGTCCATGGCATCGGTGTTGGATTCCATGGATGCTGACCTCGGCTGCTCAGCCGTGTGGGCTAACGTCGAGACGACGGTGGCAACTTGTGCCGATCCCGACGACGTCGCAGCCGTTTTGCTAGCAGAAGCTGGTTCGTTCACATTGTCAGGACGAGAGGATGCTTCGGTAGCTTGTACAGGAGGGGATAAAGACTGAACGGTTTTTGCAGGATGCTCGGCAGGAATACGAGTGGTGGTAGCTGTCTCGACTGCACTAGCGACCTTTCCTCCTGTGGCTGCAGCTGCGGTGGCGGTTGCTGTAGTCCCAGAAGTGGATGCCTCTGGCGGTGTGGTGGTGGTGTTGCTCTGTTCTGCATTGCGGCGCTGCTTGAGGAACTTGATGTAGGCCGACAGGACAGGAGCAAAGCGCTTGGCCAAGCGAGAGGGCAGCGTAGGCGTAGCAAGACGAATATCGCTGATAGTCAATTGTTGGCCGAGTTCGGTGAGCTTGCGTCCGAACTGTTCCACGGCGGGATGATCGGGATGGTTGGCGCTGAGCAGGCCAGAGTAGAGGCGGACAACGTTGGCGACATGGTCGGCCAAGGACACGCCCTGCATGAATGCGTCGTAGGCGCTCTTTGTCAAATCCTCGACGTCTTGAGGTGTCAACTTGCTAGGGCCACTCTTGCGTGATGCGCTTGAAGCGCGGGATCCACGCGATTGGGATGGTTCTCGGCTCGTCGATGCTGAAGCTGACGCCGAAGCAGAGACGGAAGCAGATGGCGGTTTGTCGTTCTCTGAATGGACTGAATGTGCTGCGGGAGACCCACGTGGCCCTGTCGAAGGGGGCCGGCTGATGGATCGCCTAAGCAGGGCAGTCTGCGTTGGCTGCGACGATTTGAGTGGCGGTGGGTTTGGCGAAGGGGAAGCTTTGACAACAGTGGCAGTGTCGGTCTCGACACGCGAACGTTTTGCGGCCGGTCCGCTGAATCCGACTACTTCAAAGTCGTCATCCGAGTCTTGTTCTTTAGGGATGACTTGTTTGTGAAGTGTTGCGGCTCTAGCTCTGCGGGAGGAAGGTGGTGGAGAGGGCGAAGGGGCTTTGCGCTTCTTTGTTCCAGATGGCTTTTCCGTTGATGTGATAGATCGTGCGGGTGCTGTCGATGGTGGAAGTTGGGAGCCCGATGCTCTCTCTGAACGGCTGGACGATGAACCGTTTTTGCTGGATGTGCTCTGTGCCTGTGTGGTTGCGGAACTGTCTCTGGAGATGGTGGTGTCGTTGGCGAAGGGTTTTGCGGAAGAAGAGGAGGCGGTGCTGCTGGATTCGGCGTGTTGACGCTTGGCGGGCTTGCTATGGGCGAAAACAGGTTTGCCTCCACCACCTCCATACAGGTTCTCCCAGCCTTTGACTTGGTATGCCTCCTCCTCTCTACGTTTCTGTCGGCGAGCTCTGCGTGCAGCAGCATCGTCTAGATCGGGTTGGGTCTGCCTGCTGGCGGTGCGATCACGATGGGAGGAGGATAGGGAGGAGGGTGCAGGTTGTGTTGAGGCAGGTAGACGTGTCTCGGACGAAGGGGATGTGGCACGGAAGAGGTGATTTCGAGGGGTAGAGTTGCGAGAGGGAGCTGCACTGGCAGCATCGGAGTGAGCTGGTGAGCGCGACGGCTGTGGTTGTGAGGAGGCGTTTCGAGACATGATGCTCGATTCTGCCGCGACCGTTGCTGCCGCTGCGTGTACTGTAGGAAGTTAGAGCATTGGTTGCGATGTGGTAGAGTGAGGTTTTCTGAATGCTCTTGAAGATGAATCAGGATCAGACCATGACTCGACTCTCCTGATGGGTTTCGTGCCAGACACACGACCACGTATGGTAGCCACTGGAATGGTGAGGGGAGAAGGCTTGGTTGAGAAGATCTCAAAGTGTAAGATGTGAGAGTGATGAGCTTGTGGAGAGGTGTGAGAGATTCAGGGTCCTTTTCTCTGCGCAGCGCAGTCAAAAATGTGTTGCGGTTGTGGAGGTTGGTTGAAAATTGTTAGGTTCAGTGGCTAACAAAATGTAATTCTGCGCCAAAATGCGCAAACAAAAATCCGAAATGAAATCAGTTCCGTGTGTGAGAGAAAGAGAGAGAGAGAAGAAAGAAAGAAAGAAAGAAAGAAAGAAAGAAAGAGAAAGAGAGGCTCTTCTAGAAACCTTGGTCACACGAATCGGCATTCAACCGAAAGACAGCACAGCACAGCGTAGCCTCTTTGCTACCATCACCTCGATTCGCCATCACACACTGCATCGAGAGGGATTCACACGCTCCAGCTCGTATCGGCACATCCGAAAGCAAAAACCACCACCACCACCACCACCATTCCCACGCTTTGAGGCTTAGGCCATCATTGCCATCTGATCTACTCTACTGTACTGTACTGTACTGCAACAACCCAGCATCGCCCTCCTCTCCGATCTCCAACTCAGCATTGGCGCAACACCCGAACCGCCTCTTATCACTGCATTCCATCTATCATAAAACATCATGTCGTCTACATCACCGCCACATGCCGAGTCCTCTTCATCAAGCAGCTCCACTGCGCCATCTTCGCCCGTCGCCTCCTCTGTCTCTTCGATTCGAAGTGACGTGACGCACCTCGACCAAGCATCCGCCACTTCGGCCGATGTTCCACCTTCGCCATCCAAAGAGGACATGGATCTACCCGTCGAAGAGAGACAGACAAAGGCAAAGGAGTGCAAGGATGCCGGAAACAAGCTCTTTGTCGCTGGACAGTACGATGCTGCCAAGCATCAGTACGGTCTCGCCATCGCCCTCGACCCTTCTGTCCCCGCCTTCTACAGCAACCGCGCCGCCTGTGAACTCAAACTCGAGCAGCACGGTCTTGCGATAGAGGACGCCACCAAAGCTATCCAGCTCGACTCCAAGTTCTCCAAAGCTTACTTCCGTAGAGCCAGCGCCCACCTTAGCATTCTCGACCCCAAGTCCGCTTTGCCAGACTTGCGCATGGTCGTGCAGCTCGAACCCAAGAATGCCTCTGTGAAAGCGCAGCTCGAAGCTACTGTCAAGCTCATTCGCCGTCTCGAATTCGAGAAAGCCATCAAGGTCTCGGAAGGTGTCAAGGCCGCAGACACGGTAGAGAACAACCTCAAGGAAGGAACTGGCGGTACAACTGTCCCCGACTCGTACACCGGCCCTCGCATTGCTGACGGCGACGACGCCGACACCAAACATCTCGGCAAGATCGATCAAAAGTTCATCAACGACATGATCGAGCATTTCAAGAACGGCGGCAAATTGCACAACCGCTACTCGTGGCAGATCATTCTCGGTGCCTTCCGCGTTCTCCAGCAGGAACCTACACTGGTCGACTACGAGGTGCCCCAAGGTACCACCATCGACGTCATTGGTGACACCCACGGCCAATTCTTCGATTTCATTCATCTGCTCAACAAGACCGGCACTCCTGATGACAAGCATGCTCTCCTCTTCAACGGTGACTTTGTCGACCGTGGTTCTTGGTCGGTCGAGATCGCCCTCACCGTATTCGCATACAAGTGGCTTTACCCCAAGACCACCCTCATCAACCGTGGCAACCACGAGACTTCCGAGATGAACAAAGTCTACGGTTTCGAGGGCGAGTGCAAGGCCAAGTTCGGAGGCGATCTTACATTCAAGCTGTTCACTCAAGTCTTTATCGCTTTACCGCTTGCAACCCTCATCACCGCCACCAAGCCTCCTCTCACTGGCGATGAGTTGCCAGCCTCCTTCTCGATTGCGCAACGCCAACCCATCGTTGCCAAGGAGAGTGGGCTGAAGCGCTTCTTTGTCGTCCACGGAGGTCTCTTCTCCAAGGACAATGTGACGCTCGACGACATTCGCGCCATTGATCGCTTCAAGATTGGCCAACCTGGTCAGGAGGGTCTGATGATGGAGTTGCTCTGGAGCGACCCGCAGACTGCACCTGGACGTGGTCCCTCGAAACGTGGTGTTGGTCTCGGATTCGGTCCCGACATTACCAAAGCATGGTGTGAGCTCAACGGTATCACTGCCGTGTTGCGAAGTCACGAGGTGCGCATGGGAGGATACGAGGAGGAGCACGAGGGTCGATGCTGTACCATTTTCTCGGCTCCCAACTACTGCGATTCGACGGGCAACTTGGGCGCCTTTGCACGCATCGACGACCAGGGAAGCATCGGTTGGACCGTATTCGAAGCACAGCCGCATCCCAACATCAAGCCCATGGCTTACGTCGGTAACGCCATGAACGGTATGCTCGGCATGTAATTGTCCTCCAACGTTTCAGCATCCTCGATAGATGTTTCTTTTTATTTTCTAGACATTTCCTTTTAAAAGCATGGATTTTCAACTCAGCCGAAAGATTCCCGGAGCACCGAAAAGCACCACGATATCTCTCTCTCTCTCTCAACGCACATATATGTATTATATATCCTATACACTCCTGATGGTTTGATTTTTGGAAGAAAAAACCCCCCTCTATGTAATGCATATCCATCGCAAGGCGTTTTTTTTTTGGTGTGTTCGTGTGAAATAGGCTGCTACTTGGAATCTTCAAAGGCAGGAAGGCCCCAATCGGTAGGATCGAATTCGAGCAAAGAGTTGATGGTTTGGGAAGCTCCTAACTCTTCGTTTGGGAAGAGGGCTCTTAGGTTCGGATCGGGGACCCAAACCACTTTTTTACAACGTAGCATAGCAAGGCAACGAGAAAAAAAAAAAAAAAAAAATTGGAATCAATCAGTGTCAAGCAACTTTTTCTTCAAGACCACTACTATGTTTTGGCGATACTCACCGTGCATACCTGCAGCTTTAGCAGCCTGTACACCGGGTTTGGCATCTTCAAACACCAAAATGCTAGATTCTCCACCTTTGAGATGGTGAACTTGATCAAAGTGTTGACCCATTTCTCGCAGAGTGTTTGACCATTCTTGTCCCAATTTTGCTCTTGTCGCTTCGTCGTTGGGGTGGTTGCTAAGCAGACCTTGGCGGGCTGCAAGCAGGAAGATGTCAGGATGAGGTTTTCCACGGTTCAACCGAGGGTCGTCTCCACAGATGACACGCTCTGCAAAGGGGCCAAACAGATCAGGATGGTTGGCAGTTTTGATTTCGTAGTTCTTGCGTTTGCTTCCAGTAGCGACACAGATGGGGATGTTGTGCTTGTGAAGATGCTGTACCAGTCGGGCTGCTCCTGGCATTTGGGGAACCTGTTCAAAGGCTTTAAGTAGGACCTCGTTGCGGTCTTTGAGGAAGTTGTCGATGTCGAAGGGGCAATCGGGACCGTAAAGCTCGCCCTCTTTGGTTGGTGGCCAGACTGAGGAGAGGAGTGTCACTGTTGCAACACCATCAGCACAGAGGAGGGAACAAGAGGCACATGTGGAATTCGAGCAAAGTCAGCATGTCATAGCTTCTATACTTGAATCGAAGGAAGGTGACATGACACTTACATGTAGCCTCACGTTCAGGCTTTCCCATCAGATTAGCCTTGATCTCCCAGGTCTGCTCCTTGCCGTAGGGTTTGAGGATATCGTTGACGACCTTGGTGTAGATGCCTTCTGAATCGATTAGCAGGCCGTCCATGTCAAAAAGGACAGCCTTGATGTGAGCGATGGGCTCCTTTTTCGTCGTTGTCGACATTGCGTCTATGTGTAATGTGTATCCCGGAGACTCGGTCTATGTTGTATTGTCAGTGAAGAGTAATGGGGAGGAGAGGAAGGGTCCGAGGGAGCACGTTCTCTTTTGGGTTGTTCTTGGTGAGTGTCTCTGCTGAGCTGAGCTGAATTGGATTTGGCAGGGTTGGGCTGCGTCTTCTCTGCTTGTCGCCCACGCTGATGTTTTTTTTTTTTTTTTTTTTTTTTTTTTTTTTTTTTATTATTATTATTAATAAGACATCGGGCTGTGAGCCGCTCTGGGAGCTGTGTTTGTGTGTTGGGTGCACGGATAGCCATTTGAATGCGAATCACAATGAGTGAATGGTGCAACCCTGAGACATCACACTTTGTCACAATCACACTCTCCACCATTTCATCGCATCGCATCACATCGCATCACCTTCCGACCATCACTTTCATCTCAACTGTGACAGATTAAAGCTTCCGTCGAATCGTGTTGGTGAATACAGCCCAGAGCCCATCTCTTGGCCTAGCGGATCGCCACCACCATCTTCGACAATGAAGGTGCTCATCACCGGTGCATCCGGCTTGCTTGGCCGTGCTGTCCACCAACAGTGCATCGAAAAGGGGTTTGACACCAAGGCCCTCGCCTTCACCCGCTCCGATCCTTCCAAGCAGCTCGTCAAGCTCGACCTCACCGATCCAGCCGCCGTCGAGGCTTGTTTGCGAGACTTTCAACCCGACGTCATCATCCACACAGCAGCCGAACGTCGTCCTGACATTGTCGAAAACGATCCAGCAGCATCTCAGGCCATCAACGTAGATGCACCCGCCACCCTCGCCACCCTCGCCTCTAAACTCGACAAGGTGCCGTTGCTCATCAACATCTCGACCGACTACGTCTTTGATGGTTCCAAACCGCCGTACAAGGTCGACGATGCTCCCAATCCCCTCAATGCATATGGTGTCAGCAAGCTTCAAGGAGAGCGAGCCGTAGCAGATCACGCAAAGCCGGGCCACTTTACCAACCTTCGTGTGCCCGTATTGTACGGCAAGACCATCACCAACCACGAATCCGCCGTCAATGTCTTGCTCAACGCCATCCAGCCGCCTCCCGGCTCAACATCGCCCAAAAAATGCGACGCCTACGCAGTCCGATACCCGACCAACGTCGTCGATGTCGCCACTGCCATCCTCAGACTCGCCACCGTCCACAGCGACACTTCCAACCCCGTCCCTCCCATCACCCACTTCAGCGCAAAGGAAGCCATGACAAAGTACGACATGTGCATGGTACTCAGCAGAATCGCCAACTCGGTCGGCTTTCAGACGCGCACCGATTTGCTCGATCCGGAATACGACGTCGATCCCATGGCTGCCACCGCTCGTCCAAGGCATTGCAAGCTCGACACCTCGGTGCTGGAGCAGTACGGCGTACCAATCGAGTACACCTCGTTTGAGGATTGGTGGAAGCCTTATCTCGCAGAGGTACGTAAACAGCGCCAGACGCTCTAACGCCTCTCCTATCCACGCGCATGTACAGACTAGCTACAGAAATGCCAAGATTTGAACCCTAGCTGACCTGTGCATCTCCCCTGCGTCTCCTTCTCTGCGTTCTGTTTTCAATTCGGTCTCACAGATGCACAAGATCAAGCTCGAAGAGGAAGCTCGCCTAGCCGCCGAAGCAGAAGAGAGACGGCGAAACGAAGAAGAAGAGGAGCGCAAGAAACGTCAAGCTGAGCAGGAAGCGGAGCGACAACGTCAACTCGAAGAAGAAAAGAGAATAGCAGCAGAGCACGCCGAAGCACAAGCTCAAGCTCAGCGCCAAGCAGAAGAACAAGCGCGCAAGCAGAAGGAGGCGGAAGAGGCGGAAAGCAGAAAGAAGGCCGAGGAGGAGCAGGCCGAGAAGCAACTCGCCCTGGCAAATGGTAGCGACGACAAGCCAGCAGAGTCTACAGCCTCGGAAGCTTTCACCGAGGCAGCTCCTCCTTCCAGTGAAGCAGGCGAAGCAAGCACCGACCGTGAACCCGGCTCGCCACATCCATCCTTCAACTCTCTCAAAGCGCGACCAACCCCACCCGCCACCTCTGGCCTACCTTCTCCCACCAGCTCGCATCCACCCTCCTCCATCAAGAGCGGTCATCGCCCCGACACCCCACCTCTCTCCAAAGACGCTTCCAATGCTCCACCTCAGCATCCTGCCGTCGAAATCCTAGCTACAGACGCAACACCCACGGGCTCCGTCGTCGAGGAAAGCCCACTCAACCTTGCCGCCGCTCGCGAGAGGCAGCGTCTCGGCTCAACGCTCCCCCAACGATCTCTCAGTGCCAGCAGCGCTGCACGCTTGACTTCGCTGACCGATGAAAGCACCATGTTTGGAGGTGCGGCTCGCAAGTCGAGTCTCACGGGTCCAGCACATCTCGATACAGCGGTGCGTCATGCCAAGGATGATTCGGATGAGGATGGCTATGGTCAACCTTCGCCCAGAAATAACCAGGTTGCGTTTCCTGTAGAGACGGCTGGATCGCCAACGCCAGCCGGTCGCGTGTCTGCAGATGGGGCCGCCAACCTGACTACTTCGGTTGCGTCTCTTGGATCTTCTGCGCCATCTCGCATTTCTGCCGAAGCAGAACGCAACATCACCGACAACTATCCCACAACCACGCCTACCGCCGCTCCACCATCTACCACGCAGCAACCCCGCCTGTATCACCGACCATCCTTCGACCAACTCCAAGACGCGCGCGATCGCCAAGCCTATGAACGACTCCACCGCCGCAACTGGAACTTCACCATCAAAGTCGGCGATCCCCAGCGCATCGGCGACCCTATGACTGCCCACATTGTCTACACCGTCCGCACCCATACCGATTGTCCCTCGTTCCGCTCTTCGCAATTCTCCTCGCTGCGACGATATCGAGACTTCCGCTGGCTCCACGCCGCCCTGGTCCAGAACAATCCTGGAATCATCGTGCCTCCCGTACCCGAAAAGGTCTCGATCGGTCGATTTGCAGCCGAGCTGGTCGAGGCGAGGAGGATAGGTCTCGAAACGTGTATCAACAAGATTGCCAACCATCCGCTTTTGCAGCAGGATGACGATTTTCGGCTGTTTTTGGAGTCGGACAACTTTGCAGCCGACGTCAAGCAGCGTGACGCTGTCAAAGGACCCATCGTTACGCCGGAACAAAAGACGTACAAATCCTGGGGCAGTGCACTGTTGGGCAGCGTAGTCCCCTCAACCTCGTCGCTCTCATCCGGCGCACTGTCAGCCTACAGCTTTGAGGAAAACGATGAATGGTTCAACGAGCAAAAGATCTACCTCGATTCGCTCGAGAATGCGCTCAAAGGCATGGTCAAATCCATTTCCGCGCTCAGCAACCAGCGCAAGCACATGGTGCAATCCACCCACGATCTCTCCCAGGTCCTCACCACGCTCTCTGGCTCGAGTCTGAGCCGATCTCTCAGCACCTGTTTCGCCGGTCTAGCCGAAGTCAAGCGAAGAGCGATGGAGTTGGAAGATCTGCAAGCGGAAGCCGATGTTCGTCAACTTGGGACTACGATGTACGAATACGAGCGGGTGGTGGGTTCTGTTCGAAAGGCGTTTAAAGTTCGGACCGAAGTGTGGGCCAAATCTGCCCGGTGTGCCGACGAGCTGCGAAAGACGAGGTCGAGGTTCGATAAGTACAAAGCGGCCAATCCGTCTTCCGCGGGTGCACAGTTTCAGAGTCTGTTGGCAGAGGTGACAGAGGCAGAGACAAAGGCGTTGGATGCACAGAGACTGTTCGAGACGGTTTCGGGGAGGTGTAAGGATGAAATGGAGAGGTTGGATTTGGAAAGGGTGCTCGACTTTAAGAAGGTCGTAGGCGAATGGTTGGGTGATATGATCAGGAGACAGGAGGAGATGGTGGAGGAATGGATTGGATATACCGAATTGTTGGGACGGCAGACTGGCGTGCAGGTGTTGCCGAGTGGTCAGCAGGAGGAGGAGGGTGGTGGACAGCAGCAACAGCAGGCAGAAATGTCGAGGAACCAGTCTAACGTGTCGACTTCTGAAGGCGGTGCACAACCTCCTTCTCCTGCCGCTGCTAGTGCTGCAACCGGGCAGGAAGCAACGCAGCAAGTCGCACCGGTCGCAGAATCAGAGACCATCACCATCGATACCGACACCAAGATCGAATCCTCCATCACACCCCACACCATCATCCCTGACGCTGACGCTTCCACCCTCCCAGCAGCAAAGGATGCATATCCAGCCGCAGAAACGCCCAACGATCACCCCCCCAGACCCACCCTCAACAGCATCTCCAACGAACAACCTCATACTGAAAACCCCCCATCCAACACCACCTCCAACCCCTCCCAATCCGACACCAAACCCGAATCTGAACCCTTTCCCCAAGCCACAAGCTGAACACGACATTGATTCCACCTCATAGTATTTCACATTCGGTACAATTTTTTCAAGTCAGAGGTGAGGAGAGATGCATTGCTCTAGGATGGAGAAAGTTAGTAGGATCTTTTCATCAGACGAGAGCGCGATAGTATGGGACGCCAGGATTGTTCTGCAGCGACGGATTTGGCGAGGCTTTCGACTGATGGAGAGGGGTGCAGTTCGAGTTGCATTTGGACTTCTTCGTCTTCGTCTGAGGAGGAACAGGAGGAGGAGGAGGGGATGATGAGGTATGCGGAGCGGTCGAAGGGTTCTTGAGGATGTGGTGAGGTGGGTTTGGGGAGTGGATCGGAGGGTGGAGGAGATGGAGAAGTAAGGTCGATAGTATCGGCTTTGGGAGGGGTAGATTTGGTTCGATTCAAAAGTCGAATTTCCCTCTGGGTTACTTGCCGAATTTCATCCTCCTCTCCATCCTCTTGCTCGTTTGCTTCTTCCCCACCTTCTTCTTCCTCTTCAACCTCATCCTCTTCAACAGTATGATCAAAAGTAGGCAAAGCATCCTGACCCGCCAATCTTTCGAACTTGAACCTACAGACCATAAACCCGCTCGCACCCTTCTCCATCCAAGCCTCTTTGACCCTGTACAGTCCACTATAAACATATCCTTCTTTGGGACAGAACTCATTCGCGCCCTTGTAACCTCTAACGACTCTGACTGGTTTTCCGGTCTCCACGCTCTTCTTCAAAGCTGCATTCTTACCATCCCAACTCTGATCTTTGGACTGAGGAGCGGTCCTAAGATTCTTCGGATTCTGCTTTGTACCCTTGAGGTCTCTGCCACCACTACCGGTATAGGTGAAAAATTCCCCAGAGTCAATATCGTCTTCATAGCCTCCGGAGAGACAGATGCTCCAACAACCGAGCGAAGCATCTCCGGAGATGCCAGCTACGGTGGGGGCATGGATGGAATCTGTACTGCAGTGAATGCGTTTTTCCCACCACGTACCAATGGGAATACCAGGGATGGATCCAAATCGTTTCGGGTCGTATACACGCACTCCCAGACGTTCTGAGCTTCGTTGAAGTTCCAAAGCAGAACGGTAGTTGCGAGAGGAAGGATTGAGACAACGTCTTGCGAAAGGATTTGCTCTTCTGGCACGATACGAGCTCGTGTATTCATCAGAGTCGGAATCCACTTCTTCGGATGGCGTGTAGGAATTACGACGCGAATGCTTGGAAGAAGGATGGATGAAATCGTCACTAAACGTACGCTTCATCCGGCTGTTGGACGTTTTACGTGGTGAATCGAGCGTTCGTGAAACACTTCTCGTGATCCTTTTCGGTCTCTCTACAGCTGCTGTACGACTGGAAGATGAAGTAGACGAGGAATTCGTTTTGACCTTTGATCCAGCCTTGGACGCAGCAGGTTTCGGATTCAACGTCGAAGAAGTCTGATATAGCCCGAGAGACATCATAAGCTCCAAGTTGGCTCGAATGTTGGCCGCTCTTTGCGCTTCGTAATCTCCATCTCCGCCTTCTCCATCTGCAGCCTCGTCGGTGTCTTTATCCGTATCCTTTTCAATATGCTGCTGTGTCGTCTCACTTGGGCGCGCAGAGTTTCGCGTTTGACGCTTCAGCCCCACCCCTTCCCCAGCAGCAACTGTAGCCCACCGATGGGGCTTGACACCAGCATCGCTGGAACGAGTAGCAGCTTTGTTAGTGACGGGTGCGATTCCGAGAGAAGAGAGCAGCTCTTGATTGGCTCGAATATTCGCCTCGCGTTGCTGTTCGTAATCGAGGTCGTCTTCGCGGACCATGATTGCAATGTATCGGATGGTATCGTTGAGGTTTTGATCTGTGTGTCGAAGAGATGTGCTTTCAGGAAATGACCAAGGAGGAGTTGTTTTAGAAGAGTGACGAGCCTAAACAAGCCAGCGTTCGGGAAACCGAGGACAAGATCAGCGTTTCGAAAAACCAAGCAAAAAGATTGATGAAGCTAAGTGTTCCCAAACTAAGCTTTGAATGAAAGAGCGAGCGAATATTTGGAAGGATGGACGGATGGATGAAGAAAGGCGGAGGGATGGACGGATGGGAAAAGGGAAGAAATGCTTTGTGGAAACCCTGGCTCGTGCACAAACCCTTGCGCAAAATGGAAAAAAAACAAAAGGTCTCAGAACAAAGCATCTGTGCAAAAACATCCAATCACGTCTCGCCGCTACTTTTCCGCAACCATGGCAAGCAATTTACGCGACGCGTGACACGTCCCAAGGCATAGAGACACGCGTCTCGTGACGTGACCTTTGGATTGCCATCTTGACACACATCCGAAAGCACTCGATGCAGTAGTGACGATAAACAAGTTCACACAGCTTGTTTGTCTACCTCGCTGAGCACACACCGAATGGGATGGAAAGGATAACTCAGAATTTATAAGCCTACGCCCAGTGGATTAGAGTCGACTCCCCTCCTCCCGTATCTTGAGACCCAACGCCTTGCATACGATACTGTACTTCTCCGCCGCTTCCTGAATCCGCTTCTGCGTGCTCTTACCCGCACCGTGTCCCGCATCGATCTCGACCCTCAACAGCAACGGGTTGGGGTTGTTGGCCAACTGGTGCTGCATCTCTGCCATCAGCTTGAAGCTGTGAGCGGGCACCACCCTGTCGTCGTGATCGGCACATGCCAGCACCGTGGTCGGATACACCTTGTTCGCGTCGACGTTGTGCAGAGGCGAATACTTCCTGACATAGTCAAACATCTCGGGGTCCTCGGAGGGATTGCCGTAGTCGGCACACCACGCCTTGCCAATCGTCCACGTGGGGAACTTGAGCATGTCCATCACTCCTACATCCGCAATGCCTGCGCCGATACCGTGCTCGGCAAGCTGCTGGTTGATGCATGCTGCTACACCGAGTCCGCCGTTGGAACCTCCGGAGAGGATGATCTTACCCTTGGCCGCATAGCCAGACTCGTGGAGATACTTGGCAGCAGAGAGGGCATCGTCAAAGACGTTTTGCTTGTTGAGCAGCGTTCCTGCCTCGTGCCACTTGTCACCGTACTCGCCGCCTCCGCGGCAGTTGACAAACGCCAAAACACCGTTGTAAGATGAGATCCAGGACATCATCGAAGGGGAAAAGGCAGGGGTGATGGAGATGTTGAAGCCCCCGTAAAAGTAGAGAATCGCCGGCGCAGAGCCGTCCTTCTGAACCGTCTTGGGGTGGGTCACAAACATGGGCACACGGGTACCGTCCTTCGAGGTGATGAAGACTTGCTCCGAGACAAAGTCGTCCGCCTTGATGCCTTCCACCTGCGTATCGTAGTATGCGGTCTGCTTGGCCTTTGTGGCGTTGGGAGCCGAATTGGTCTCCCAGTCCAGCCTGACAATCTGGCCCGGGTTGACGAACGAACCGAACTTGACAAAGGCGTGGTCATCCTTGTGCCGTGCTGCAATCTGATCAATGGTGCCCACCAAGTCGGGAAGCAGACGCTCGACACGCTTGCCAGACTCGAGCTCGTACTGGTACAGTTCGTCTTTGACATCGCGCGAGTAGACGACGAGCAGCTTGTTGTGGTCGATCACCTGGACGGACGACAGCAAGGCATCCTTCTCCTCTGCAATGACATCCTTCAATTCAGCATCCTCGCCGGTCAGCTCCCAGACGTTGCTGGTCTGCTGTGCCTTGGACGGATCCACATCGATCGAGACGAGGCGGTAGTTGGGCGCATCCTTGTTGGTCATAAAGTAGAAACGGTTGCCCTTGTTGGTGATGTAGTTGAGCACGTACTTGAACGAAAGGGCGAGCGGGATCCACTTGAGCTCATTGTTTGCACCGAGACCCTGATCCTGGAGAGGCAGCACATAGACTCGCTCCTTGGTGTCGGTGTCCTTGCTGTTGTAGAGCATGAGAAAGTTGCCGTCGTGCGAGACGTTGGTGCTCCACATGGACTCGGGCACCTTGAGATCCTTGCTGACCACAAGCACGTCCTCGGACTGCGAAGTGCCGATGCGATGGAACCACAGCTGAGCATCCTTGTTGGCGTCCGTCTCGGTACCCTTGTCGGTCACAGAGGCGGAAGGATAAGTCTGGTAGAAGAGTCCCTTGTCATCGTGGGTGAAAGTGGCTCCAGAGAATTTGACATTTTCCAGTCTGTCTTCGAGACGATCCTTGCCACCGGTAGCATCGACGTACTTGGCGAGCTCTTCCTTGGACAGCTTGATGGTACCGTTCGAGTTGTAGTGAGCATCGTCCAGCTTGAAAGGCTTTGCAGTTTCGCGAATAAAGATCTCGACCCAGTCGCTCCCGCTCTTGCTGATACCGTACGCCATGTACTTGCCCGAGTGGGAGAATGTGGTAAAGCTGAGAGCGACAGTGCCATCTGCACTGAGCAAGTTGGAGTCGAAGAAGATGTCACCGAGTGGCTCGCGCTCGTTCTTTCCAGCATTGCTGTCTACCTGCTGCTTGCTGGCTCTGTAGATGAGCGATTGTGGAGAGAGGCCCGAGTTGTAAGACATGTAATACTTGCCATCGCCTTTGAGGGAAGGGCAAGAGACACGCGCAAAGTCAAAGTTCTTTTCGATGCGAGACTTGAGGATGTCAAGGTCGGGCTGACAGCCATCGAGGTAGCTCTGGGTGAGCTTGGCCTGTGCATGGACCCATTCCTTGGTCTCCTCGGATTGGGAGGGAGGTTGCTCCAACCAGATGTAGGGCTCGGGAACGGTGACGGATCCATGGATAGCCGACTTGTAGGTGAGCGAGGCCTTGTCATCGCGGCGAGCCTGAGGGTACGGATTGGGGTTGGTGGACCATCCGGGAGCGTTGGCTGCCGACATTTTGAGGGGAGTGTATGAGAGGGTGCGTCGAGTGTATGCTGCAGAGTGGAGGGAAGGTGTTGAGACTCTAAGGAGGGGAATGCGACGTGCGAGTGATCGTGATGTGAGTCCGCTCAACATGGATGGTGGTCGGAGGAGAAAGGCGCGGTGGAAGAGAAAGTACAGCTACCTTATACAGTTACAACTGTGTGGGGCGGTGGGTTGAAGATGACTAGAGGAGTGAAGGGTCGCATGCGATCGATGTGGTTGAACAAGCGACGTGGAAGAGTGGGCATGTGAGCGGAAGTGGCTCGTCCGGTGGGTCCAAGCGCAATGAGAGGGAGCAAGAGAGGAGATTGGACCCTTTCCCGTCGAAATGCTGAGCAAATTGAGCTTTTTCTTCGGCAAAATACTGTAACACAAACAGCGCTGTTTGGACTGAGTGATCCCGACAAAACACACCGTCGGCAACCTAACTCTTACAGTTCCTATTGTTCTGTGCAGTTCATCATCAAGCGCATTGCCAACACCGGCATTGCCGAAGCCCAACACATAAGAGCACGATCGGAGTCCTCCCGGTCGAGTCGAAGATGCCTTGAACTTGCGCTTCCGCGATGGAGTTGGTCCCATATGTTGCGCGTTCATCTGTGAGAGGTGTCAGAGCCGGTCTCCGTATCCACATTCCCACGCCTTGAGCTCGAATGGTGGGACCACACTGCCGACTCTTGTTGCTCCATTTGAATGTGCAAGGTTGCCGTTCTCTGGTTGGAGGATGCTCTGATCCGATCTGCCCGATGATCCCACGCCTCAGTGAGCGCATCGGCTGGATTGCAGGGTCTAAACTTGGAAGTCGGCGTAGCGGGCCATGTGAGCCCGAGGTGCAGCATCGCTTTTTGCGCTTCAAACAGCTGAACAAGAGCATCTTGGTCAGACTGCATTCAGCAGATCAAGATGGGATCTGCGACTAACATATGACAGCTTTGAGTCGGCTTCCAGATCGCTCGAACGGGTATGAACAGTCTTCGTTAACTACTGACACTCTGTCATTCCAGGTCAAGCTAGTTCACTTCAGACGAGTGTGATACGGTTCGTGACCAATCTCGAATGGTATCCTTCCTAAAACGCTACGATAAGATACATTGATCTCCGTAACGTTGCTGTCATAGAGATGAGACAGGATGGGCTTGGCTGTTTGTCTGTCAGGACACTGAGAAGCGCGTTCCAAGAGGTCGGTCTCTCTTTCTCTCTCTGCGTCACCTGCCTCGTGCCTGAAAGTGCCAAAATCAAAGAGAGTTGGAAAGTCCGACGCGCGGAAGGTGTTGGTTTTGAATTTTGGTGTGTGTTGGCGCGAAAGCGAGAGGGAGAGGATCGATCGAGGCGCGTCGACTGCGTTTGCTGGGCTCGTTCGCTGGCTGGCTTCAAGTGCAAGCGAGCGAGCCAGAGACCAACACTTTTTTTTTTGGTAGTCTGTTTCTCTTCTGTGTATGGCGTTCTTGTCGCGCAAATTCATTTGTGACTGACCGAGAGAGAGCTTTCTTGTTGCCATCTCTCTCTTTCTCGCAACCGTCACAACTGCACTTGCACTCTTGAACTTCAAGATATCACCTTCATCGCTTTTGACGATCATCGGATTCGCCCGCCACGCAACTGGATCAAAGCACCAATCTCATCGATTTCGGAGACGAACCGACTTTGCTTCACATCACCAACTCGTCTCTCAGGTACCGCCAAACTATCGATTCGGCTTCTCTTCCGACGTTCACATCGCCAAAACCGCCAGTGAGCTCTGCCACAAAGTGCTCTCCCTCAACATTCGGACTTAAACATCTCATCTTACGCTCTCCACTGAAGCGTCATATTTCACGCGCTCCACCGCTGTAGCTCTCACATTCACATTACTTCCAACACACTCGACGATTTGCACTCTCACACATCATGGACAACTACCAGAGGATCGAAAAGGTCGGAGAAGGTATGTTTGGCTTCCGCCTCAATCACCTCGACAGCATAGTGCCATGCGCTGCTCCAATATCCTTTTGCCATCTCAACACTAGCGCAATGCTAACTGTCCACGTCTATTCCGCGTATGATGCTTCCCATTTCTTCGGCGCTCACAGGTACATATGGTGTCGTATACAAGGCAAAGGACCTCACGCCAGGTGCCAATGGCCGCATCGTCGCTCTCAAAAAGATTCGTCTTGAAGCAGAAGACGAAGGTGTCCCTTCCACAGCCATTCGCGAAATCTCGTTACTCAAAGAGCTTCGTGATGACAACATCGTACGGTAGGTGCTAGACCTAACGCCGCAGCTCTTGAATCCTTGCAACTACAGTCTGACTGACACGCTTTCTCGCTCCGTTGCTCTGGCTCTTCTCTCTGTACTTTTCTCGCCCTCCAGACTCTTCGACATTGTCCACCAAGAAAGCAAGCTCTACCTCGTCTTTGAATTCCTCGACCTTGACCTCCGCAAATACATGGACAACGTCTCACGGAACCGTGGCGGCGAAGGCATGGGCCCCGAGATCGTCCGCAAGTTCACCTACCAGCTCATTCGCGGTCTCTACTACTGTCACGCACACCGCATCCTTCACCGCGATTTGAAGCCCCAGAACCTCCTCATCGACAAAGAGGGCAACCTCAAACTCGCCGATTTCGGTCTTGCTCGTGCCTTTGGTATCCCTCTCCGCACCTACACACACGAAGTCGTCACGCTCTGGTACCGCGCACCCGAAGTACTCCTCGGTTCTCGACACTACAGCACCGCCATCGACATGTGGTCGGTAGGTTGCATCTTTGCTGAAATGGCCATGCGACACCCTCTCTTCCCCGGCGATTCCGAAATCGACGAGATCTTCAAGATCTTCCGCACCCTCGGCACCCCTACCGACGACGTATGGCCCGGCGTGCAGCAGTTGCCCGATTACAAGGACAGCTTCCCAAAGTGGGCGGGAAGGCCACTTCGCGATGCCGTTCCTGGTCTCGACGAAGCTGGATTGGATCTGCTCGAGGGAATGCTCGTCTACGACCCTGCAGGAAGGACATCAGCCAAGCGCAGTCTCGTTCATCCATACTTCCGTCAGCTTCTTGCATAATCCACTCCTCGTTCGCCCGCACTTTACCACCTCGAACCCACCCCTTCGGAATCTCCCCCTCTTGCTCATCCATCATCTCTCGCATCACCCTTCCTCCGCTTGTTTTTTTTTGGCCGTCATTGCTGTTGTGCTCCATCTCATACCATACACTCCCTCTGTCTTTCGAGACTCTCCAGGCTCACCTGCCCTACTGTACACTCCTAGATCCGTTTCGTTGCTATCCAAAGACATCTCTGCGACATTCCTTCATGCCCCTCATCCACCGTTCCTTTGAACGCTCACACATGAAAAATCTGCTAGTGGGCTCACCAAGTCACACACACACAACTCGACGCTGAACCTCTGATGTATTCATCGGTGTAAAGTCTACAGATCCCTCAAAAGAACCGGACTCGCCTGACCCAATTCCCAGAGCGAAACTCCCGCCTGCAAATCCTCACTCTCCTCCACCGCTGCTAATCTCGACCTTGTCGTTGTGGGAAGGGGAAGGTACAATCGCCAATAGATCTGATCTCGCTCCTTGACGCCGTAACTTTCTTGGTGTTTCAGCGTCTGCTTTGTGACGGTTTCGGTATAGTCGAACCAGCCTTCGCCGTGGTCTTGGTTTGGATCTACGATAACGCCGTCGTTGTCGGTGAGGATGTCGATGATGGAGGTCATGGTGAGGGCTTCTCCGGGACCTCGGAGGAAGGGCAATACGGCGGTGTCGGAAGAAGGTCGACTGCGCGATAGAAGCTCTCGTGCTTCAAACGGGTCGGAAGGGCAAGGTACAGGAACGCCTTGCCCACTGGATTTGTCAATCCAGAAGATCGGATATCGATAGCCGTACATTGGCATACCCATCAGAAGCTTTCCTCGGATCAGAGCGAGTTCGTCCTCTTCCTCCTTCTCCTCTTCTACTTCCAACTTTTCTGCCTCCTCGTCGTCGTTCAACTCGTCATCGGTAGCAGAGAAGTCATCGTAGAGAAAAGGATTACTGGGATCCTTCAACTTTTCCATTTCCCCATCCACCTCCAACTCTTGACTTTCTCTTTCCTTTTCAAACTCCTTCTTCGTCTTAACCAACCTCGCTCGCGCCGCTTTCCGACTCGCCTCCTCTATCAACCCCAAATTCTCCTCCACCCACTTCGCACTCGTATTAGGGCCCGGTTGTCTCAAACTTCCCCTCTTTGCCCCCCTCAACGGGCTATCCTTCGGAAAATCCTTGCCCGAGATCCCACTAACCCGGCCCCCTGCGGAAGACATGTCGTACGTCATGATGGAAAAGTAATCCACCACTTGAGCTAGCTGAGGGATTGATTGGACGATCATTCTGTTCTGGCTCTCTTGGACTCGGTCTAACTTTTGTCCTCCCAGAGAGTACTTTGTCCTCAGAGGGGGTAGGACAACAGTCAGGGTTTTTCTTCTGGTGTCTGAAGCAGAGGTTTTGACGAGGGAGGAGGATAAGGTTTGTATAGGTTCGAAGAGTAAGTGTGTTGCAGCTGATTCGAAGACGATCCCGTCGTATTGGCGCTTCACGACTTCGTCGGTGATGACTTCTGCGAGATTTTGCCAGTTGGTAGGGTTGGAGAGGAGATCGGCATAGTCTTTCTGTGTCCAATTGTCGAGGTAGAAGCGGGGGACGATTTTGACTCCCGAATCTTGTTGTAGTTTCCTTTCCAGCCATTGTTCTTCGGCTTTGCCAGGGGGACCACCACTGAGCATATACGTCGCCTGTTGTTCCTCACCAGTAGAAGAAGATGAGACGAGAATGGTGTACCACACGGGAGAGATCATGTCGATCTTAGCTGCATAGTCATCGGTCATTGAGAGGCCTTTAGAGTTCCATGGTGTGATGTAGGCCAGGACGGTTCGGTTGAATTTCTTGCTTGTATCATCGCTGGAAAACGGGTGGGTGTGGAGATGAATATATTCGCTAGAGTCGAGGATCGTTGGTGTTGAGGAAGCTGCAAAGGTGACTAGGGTTGCAGTTGTGAGCACTGCTAGGAGGCAGAGAAAGATGGTCCATATTGACGAGAACCATCCTCGCCGCGAGGTCTTAGAGGTCCACATGATCCTCATTCATATCTAGAGTTGAGGTCAGCTTTAAAAGGTTGTATCCTATGGGTGGGTGAGAGTCGAGAGACAACCAACGGTGGGTCAAAAGGGGAGAATATAGAGTTGGATGGCCCAAGCACGCTAAAAAAAACGGATGTGGGGGAAAGCATGCGAAATTTCATCCTCCACCTCACTTTCCCGCTCAGACGTGTGTCACACATCTCATCAGGCTCAAAAACACAAACCACGACTTGCAACCACAGCCAGGTACTGCGATAAAGTTGTCTCTTCTCTATACCAGCAACAGTAGTTGAGCAGTGACAGTGGCAGTGGGAATGGGAGTCTACATTGTTCTCTATCAACGCTGCGAAGTGCAATTTCTATGATGACATTGGGATGACCTTTTAGAGAACCTTCTCCTTGGCAGCCTCGACCACCTTGTGCGCAGCCTTTGGTCCACCGAGGATCCTCTCCTGGATCCAATCGAAAGCAAAGTCGACCACATGCTCGACTGGTTCGTCGAACAAAAACGGCAATGCAGGCACAAACATCAATCCAGCCACCGTGGGACCTGCCGCTCTGATCCTCTGACTCTTTGCCTTTGCAAACAGCGGTGCCGAGTATCGAACAATGCTGTGAATGGTAAACGCAGGCAAAGCCATGGAAGCGATGCTCTGGAACACGGCCTGTCTTGCCATGGTCATACCGACGTGGGTAAATTCGGAGACGCGGGTTGGGTCTACACCTGCAAGTTCTCCGTGTTCTGCAAGACGCTGGGTGTGACGTTTCTTCAACTCGACCTTCTCCGTTGGCGACAAAGCAGAGAGGGTGTTTTGGTCGAGAACCTTTTCAAGAGGCAGGTTTTCCTTGACAGAGGTGAGAGCTTTATCGGCGTATTTGGCTGCTTCGGATTCGAATTCTTGCACGGGCCCAGAGGAAGAGGTGAAGGTGGTGGAGGCGATGGCTTCGTACTGCTTTGCAGCTTTGTATCCGGCATAGCAGACGTCGCCGAGGATGTAGGTCCACGATATGGCATAGGCGCCGGTGACAAAGGCGGGCTTTGTGAGCGGTCGGAAGGCTTCACCGATGTCGGAGGAGTAGGCGACGTAGCGGGAGGAGGCGACGATGACGGTCTTGAGACGCATGGCGTAGGCAGCATACCGTGAAGGACCGTTTTCGAGGTCGATGATCTCTTGGGTGGAGTCGGTAGCTGGGGAGGAGGAGAGGGTAGGAGTGGCGAGACCGGATGCGGATTGAGTCGAGGTGGTGGAGGTAGTGTTGCTGCTGCTGTTGCTACCGGTGGAGAGAAGCGAGGCAGAGGTCTTGAAAGGGCTGTTTACGAGCGAGCCTGCGATCGCAAAGATGGGGGGCCAGTGTTGAAAAGAGGAGAGTCAGTCGAACAAGATCGAGCAACCCAATCATAACAAGGAGACCACAACATACCTTGCAGCTGGAAACCGAGTCCACTGAGCCCAAACATTGGAATGTAGCGCTGTGGCTCGATGGTGGTAACATCCATCATCCTGGGCAAAAAGGGGAAGTTGAGGCGGGGAAGGATGCGGGACAGCGACGGGAATCGGAAAGCCAAAACGAGGCGGTGGTGATGGTGATGGTGATGGTGATATCAGGGTGGTGAAGCAAACACGGGATGAAAATGTGGGACCTTGTGTTTGTCGGCTGTGCTACTGTATTTCGCAGAACTGAGCAGCAGCGACAAGAAAAGCAGGAAGAGCGTCATTCTGCTTTATTCCTCACCTCGCTGCAAATCCTCCACTTCAACCAAATCCAAATCCGGAACATCGGCGATTTGAAGCCAAAAGAAAAGGGTGGCGCTTAATGCGGATGGGCCACCGTCCAACTCACGACACTATCACAGACAAACTCTTCCCATCTCGACCTTCACATCGCATCTCACAGCTTGCTGACATCCCACCACAACCACCTCGGCTTCCACTCTCTGACCAACCAACGAACCAAAGTAACCATTCCGGCTCCATCATAGCGAACAGCAACACCAAGCTTGAACCCATGCACCCCAAATAGCAAGCATCGACATCATGTTTGACGACTTTGTCCACAGCTCGTCGTCGCAGCACACTCCACCACACAACAGACGAGCCAACATTCATGCTGATATCCCAAATGTCAATCGTCAACATGCCAATGCGCCACGCTTCGGTGCTGCATACGACTCGATCAACGATGGCTTTGAAACAGACAACTATGCTTCTCGCCGAGGAGATCCCGATGATGGCTTTGGAGCATCTTTGCTCGACCCCATCGCTGCCCTCGAGACCGGCTTTGTCTCTTCAGATGCAGGCCCTTCCTCTCACCCCGATCCCATCTTCCAGTTAGGCCGCGTTCAGTATGCCTTCTCAGCACCACTCGCACTCATGACCGTCTCATCCAACATCCTCACCATGTGTCTCTATGCATATCCCAATCCATCCCAAGCTGCCAACCCATTCCCCACCGCCCCGCCCAAACTCGTTCGCATCAACCTCGACGATCCAGAACGCACCCAAGAAGCTGATGTACCCATCCCGCCCACACCACGCTCTGCTCGTAATGCTCCACCACCAGATCCAAGCACCATCGGCCCACACAAGATGTACGCCGATCCTTCTGGCCTTCATCTCCTGCTTGCCATGCGCAACGGCGATAACTACTACTGGGCGAGCGGATGGAGAAAGGCGCGCTTACTCCCCAAACTTAAAGGCCATATCATCGAGAGCGTTGCATGGAACAGGCACAGTCAAGCGGCCTACTCTGGCGCTGCTCCTGCGAGGAAACGCGCCGCAAACGCACATCCTGCACTCTCAACCACTCGCGAGATTCTTGTCGGTACACGGACGGGAGACATCTACGAGGTCGTCATCACAGCGCCCGTAGGCAGCGATCCGGACGATGGTGACATCTTTGACAAGATTGCGCGCAGAACAGCAGGCAATGGCGCAGAACGCGGCGATGTGGACCGTGTCGTACGACACATGACAACGTTGCCTGAGCGTCAGCCTGTCACTGGTCTTGCTGCAGAGACCTTCCCTCGTGCCAGCCATTCATCTTCAGCCGCAAACACTTCAACAGGTGCATCGTCATCGAGTGAACTGCGCAGAGCCGTCGTCATTGCTACCACCAGCACGCGCATCTACGAATTCGTCGGCGTCCTAGCAAAACAAAGATCCGACGAGTCCGACTCGCATTCGCTCTACGACAAGCTCTTCCTCCCCTACCGTGGAGACTCTTCGCCCAATCTCAAGTCGGAATTGCCTGGTGATCTGCCCTATTCAGAGCTTCATACTTGGACTCCCGCTTCCTCAAAGCATCTATCCGCCCTTGCATGGCTCACTGGTCCGGGTGTCTACCATGGGCTATTGTCGTATCCGCAGGACGCCACAGCAGGCGATAGCGTCATCGAGTCGGCCAATCTCTTACCATACCCAGCCATTGCCATCGAAGACGAGAACAGCAACAGCCCTACCAAACGTCGCAGTCGCATCAGCACAGCATCCAACGGCGACGACAACGGGTTCGGCCATGGCGCCGCACCCATCACCGAGATTCCGCTCAGCATCGCCCTTACCGAGTTCCACTTTGTCTTGCTCTACCAAGACCGCGCCATGGCCATCAGCTCGCTCGACGACCAGGTCGTCTTTGAAGAAGCGTTGCCACTCAAGCCAAATGAGCGTGTCATCGGCACCGCCGTCGATGTTGCCAAGAGGACCTACTGGATCTACACAGACGCGAGCATCTTTGAGCTCGTCATTCGCGACGAAGACCGTCATGTCTGGCGTGTGTACCTCGACCGCGGCTCCTTCGATACTGCACTCAAATACGCAAAGCCAGGCATTCAACGCGGCACTGTTCTCTCTTTCCAGGGTGATCGCTTCTTTGCCGAAGCCAAGTATATCCAAGCGGCACAATGCTACGCGCAGACCTTTATGCGTGCATTCGAAGAGATCGTTTTGCGCTTCACCGATGCAGAGCAACGTGACGCACTGCGCTACTACCTCGTCATGCGCCTCGAGCGACTCGACAAGACGCACGACGTGGCACAACGTATCATGCTCGCCACCTGGCTCGTCGAGATTTACCTCAGCAAGATCAACCAGCTTGAAGATGTTGCTGCTGCCGAAGCTGCCAGCCATGACGTCGACAACTACCGCCTCGAGATCACCATGATCACCGAAGAGCTCTACCAGTTCCTTTCCACGTATCGCAACCTGCTCGATCCACACACAACATTCGATCTCGTCAAGAAACATGGTCGCTCGGATGCCTATCTTCACTTTGCCTCTGTCATTGGTGATCACGACCGCATCGTGCGACACCACATCCAGGCAAAGCAGTGGACCAAAGCTATCGATGCTATCAACAAGCAAGACTCGCTGCAGCTCTACTACAGCTTTGCTTCGGTGCTGATGCGAAATGCGCCTGCCCAGACGGTCGACTGCTGGACGCGACAGCGAAAGTTGGATCCACGTAAGCTCATTCCTGCCTTGCTCCAACACAAGCCAGATCTGGATCTGGGCGAAACAGACCAAGCAGTCAAGTATCTCGGTGGGATCGTCGCTGGAAAGAATGGCAGCAAGGACAAGGCGATTCACAACTTGCTGCTCACACTCTTGGCTCGGCGTGCTTCTCGCTACCCCAAGCGCCAAGAGACCAAGCAGGAGCTGTTGCGATTCATCGATGAAGCCAAGCCGAATCCGCTCACGGGACATCCCTACTTTGACCTGGACTATGCCCTGCGCACGTGTCTGTCGCAGGGTCAGATGGAGGCATGCGTGCGCATTTATGCCAAGATGGGCCTGTTCGAGTCCGCCGTCGAGCTGGCTATCCGCGAAGGCGAAATCGAGCTGGCCTGCAGCTGTGCCGATATGGCCGAGTCGATGGACCGCGACTTACGCAAGAAGCTTTGGTTGAAGGTGGCCAAAGAAGTCGTGCGCACTGCAGCCGACATCAAGTCCGCCATGACGTTTCTGCGCCGTACCGATCTCATCTCGATCGAAGACGTGCTCCCCTTCTTCCCCGACTTTGCCGTCATCGACGACTGCAAAGACGACATCTGCGAGGCGCTCGAAGGATACGCTGCGCACATCGAGGAGCTCAAAGACGAGATGGATGAAGCGTCGCGCTCGGCTGCAGCGATCCAGCAGGATATCGCCAAGCTCAGCGAACGCTTTGTAACGATCGATCCTGACCAAAAGTGCCATCACTGCCTGCAGATGCTGGTACAGCGCCAGTTCTACATCTTCCCCTGCCGACACGGCTTCCACGCAGACTGCCTGATCGGCGAGGTGACCAAGACCATGTCAACGCGCAGTCTGAGGAAGCTGCTCGAGTTGCAGCAGCAGATCTCGGCGCTGACCAGTGGCCTTGTGCCCGCATTGCCGAGTTCTGCACTGGCCAACATGGGTTTCTTGAAAGATGGATCCAAGGCGGTGGTCAACGTGGCGCAGGGAGCAAGGAACGCAGGGTTGAGTGGATTGCAAGCTGGCGCTCGAGGCTTGGGCAACGTGACTGCAGCGGTAGGTCTCGACAAGCTGCGAGAGCTGGTGGTACCAGATGCGGTGATCAGCGCCATCTCTGCGGGTGTCAGCGTCAGTGTCGCAGGAGGCCGAAGGGTGCTTGCACCCCTGGATCCGTTCTCGAATCCGGCATCGGATTGGGTGGCTGGTTCGCGCACTGCAGCCCAACGTCGAGCTGCTGCCATGGTCGCCTCTACAGATTCAGATGCCAACGGCAATAGTACGAAAGAAGGCGCCAACAAGAATGCGATCGGCTCAGCGAGAAGCATCGAAGATCAGGAGAGGATCCAGCAGCTGCGCGATCAGCTGGATGCCTTGATCGCAGGAAGCTGCCCCATGTGCGATGGAACGGCAAACGCGATTGGAAGACCGTTCATTTCCGACAAAGAGGCTGCTGATGAGTGGGCGCTGTAGTTGACAATACCGAATAATACCAATGACGAGAGATTCTTCTTCGGCAGTAGCGTCTCGACTCGATTTGCATGAGAGTGTGCAAGTTCGTCTGAATGGTACTTGGGGGGAAAAAATGCTTGAATTGTTATGCCGCACTATTCTTGAGCTCAAAATGGAAAAAAGGAAATTGCTCTCGCGCGACAACTAGACAGAGAGGGCAGAGGGACGTGGAAGATTGAGAAGAAAGACGGCCAAAAAGGCTAAAAAGGCCAAAAAGCGCACGGACGATCTTGCAAGTCGGAAAGCACGAGCCTCAATTTTGCTCTGCTGTCTGCCAAAGCCAGCACAGAACACACTCTGCCTCTCCACCACAACCTTCTTGTTCACCTTGCATACCAACAACACCACACGCACGACCGTTCTCTCTGCACAAGGTCGTAGTCGTCGTTGTTGCAACCACCAACCATCCATCATGTCGGGCGGTTCTTCTCGAGGCAGTGGCGCAGCAGGCACTCCATCCACACGTACAGCCTACCGTCTCCCCACTTTGTCTTCGGAAGCCAACAAGAACGTCCTCTCCCTTCTCCGACTTATCATCATCTTTCTCATCGCCGGAGCTGCCGTTTCATCGCGTCTCTTTGCAGTCGTCCGACACGAGAGTATCATCCACGAATTCGACCCTTGGTTCAACTTCCGCGCTACCAAAGTGTTGACTACCGATGGTTTCTACCGCTTTTGGAACTGGTTCGACGCTACAGCGTGGTATCCACTCGGACGTGCTGCCGGTGGAACCGCCTATCCAGGACTAATGGTCACTTCGGGTGCGATCTACAACCTCTTTCACTCGCTCAATATCCCCGTTGACATTCGAAACATTTGCGTGTTGCTCGCCCCCGCATTCTCCGGACTCACCGCATGGGCAACCTACATGTTCACAGCAGCGATGAAGGACGATGCCGCCGGTCTACTCGCAGCGGCGTTTATCGGTATCGCTCCGGGATACATTTCAAGATCGGTGGCGGGATCGTACGATAACGAGGCGATTGCGATCTTCTTGCTCATGATGACATTCTATCTATGGATCAAGGCGCTCAAGGACGGTTCGGCTTTGTGGGGGGTTGCTACGGCGCTGTTCTACTTTTACATGGTCGCTGCATGGGGTGGATACGTGTTTATTACCAACATGATCCCATTGCACGTGCTGGTGCTGATCTTGATGGGAAGATTCAGCCCGAGATTGTACGTATCCTACTCGAGCTTCTACGCGGTAGGCACGCTGGCGTCGATGCAGGTGCCCTTTGTCGGCTTCCAACCTGTTCGTACAAGCGAACACATGGCAGCATTGGGCGTGTTTGGTCTGCTCCAGCTGGTGGCTTTTGTCGAACTCATCCGATCCCACGTACCCAGCAAACAGTTTAAGCTGCTCCTTGTCGCATTCGTCGTCGTCGTTGCCACTCTGGCATTCGGCGCGCTGGTCGCCCTCACCTATGCCGGATACGTCGCACCTTGGACCGGTCGATTCTACTCGCTCTGGGATACAGCATACGCCAAGAAGCACATCCCCATCATCGCTTCCGTCTCGGAACATCAACCACCCGCTTGGCCCGCCTTCTTCTTCGATTTGGAGATGCTCATCTTCCTCTTCCCCGTCGGAGTATTCTTGCTCTTTAAAGAGTTGAGGGATGAACATGTGTTTGTCATCATCTATGCGGTGATGGCGAGTTACTTCGCCGGTGTCATGGTGAGGTTGATGTTGACCTTGACTCCGGTGGTTTGCGTGAGTGCGGCGATTGCGATGAGTACGTTGCTTCAGACGTATTTGGATCCGAAGGAACCTACGCCGTTGGTCGAAGGTGTCGATGCCGAGGATGACGATGGTGGGGATGTGGTTGCTAGGTCGACACGTTCTCGCAAGGCTGCGGCGGTTGCAGTGACCGAGACTACTCCCGACAGCTCCTCGGACACGGATCTCTCGAGACCGGCATCGCCCGTCTTCCGCGCCTCTTCTTTCACCAGCAGCAAATTCGGCGTCTTTGGCTTGGACTCTCGCTTCTTTGTCACCATCTACTCGCTACTCCTGCTACTCGTCTTTGTGTTGCACTGCACATTCGTCACCTCTACCGCCTATTCCTCGCCCTCGGTCGTCCTCGCCTCACGCAACGCCGATGGATCCCAACACATCATCGACGATTTCCGCGAAGCATACTACTGGCTTCGACAAAACACTCCCTCGGATGCCAAGGTCATGTCCTGGTGGGACTACGGCTACCAAATCTCGGGTATGGCCGATCGACCCACGCTCGTCGACAACAATACGTGGAACAACACTCACATCGCCACTGTCGGAAAAGCAATGTGTTCCTCCGAGGAGAAATCCTACCCGATCCTGCGCCAACACGACGTCGACTATGTCCTCATCATCTTTGGTGGACTGCTAGGATTCAGCGGAGACGACATCAACAAGTACCTCTGGATGATCCGAATCGCCCAAGGTGTATGGCCGGATGAAGTGAAAGAGTCCGACTACTTTACACCTCAGGGACAGTACAAGGTGGATGATGGTGCAACCAAGACGATGAGGGAGAGTCTGATGTACAAGATGAGTTACTACAGATTCAACGATCTGTTTGGAGGAAGACCAGGCATGGATAGGGTTCGACAGAGTCAAGGACCCAGCAAGAGTCCCGAGTTGGAGTATCTCGACGAGGCGTTCACAAGTGAGAATTGGATTGTAAGAATCTACCAGGTGAAAAAGCCGGATGCCTTGGGAAGAGACTTGCCCAGTGTAAAAGCATTCGAAGGAGGAAAGAGGAGAAAGAGGGCATTTGCACTTCCTGCCAGTGCCAGTGCAGGCGGGAAGAAGAACAAGTAAACTCTGTCAAGCCTTCGAATCAAAAAGGAACAATCTCACCTAAAAGGGTTGAGCAGATGAACTAGTAAATCCCACAAACCCTATCTATGAGTATCTGCACGTATTGGCTCGCTTGTTTGTGAATCCATCATCCTCACCCAAGCCTAAATCGATTCGTCCTTTGCACCGTCTTTCACGACACGTCCTCTGTGCACCGGTCAAATCGAATTTAAGGCAAGAACAACAATTTCCCCCTCGCTCCCATCTTGCGTAAATCAGGAGCAAGGGTAGAGGGTTGGGGTTTAATTTGGGCTCGGTCGAATCGCATCTTCTCAGGAACAAGCAAATTGAAACTTTCGCTTTTCGCTCTTCTCTCACAAAAGGGTTGAGGAAGAGGAAGGTTTCCACCCCCTGCACAGAATGGAGGCTTGTTTTCGTCGGCTTTGAGAGTTACATTTAGGTGTGATGTGGGATATTTTTGACGCCTTTATTTTCTGCATTTTAAATTTCTTCGAAAAAATAATAAAGGCAAACGGAGAGAGTCCCGCCAAAAGTTTTATAGTGTTTTCCCACCGGCCCGTAGATGGCACGATTCGAACCGAACGCTGATCCTTTGATATGAAAGCCGGCTGTTATTCCTTGTTCTTTCATCGCCCCTCTCCCAAGGTTGACTGCCACAAAATGCCACACATTGGGCTTATCTCATTATGGCTGTTGCATTGCTCTGTATTGCATAGTCGATCCTTGATGCTAACGGTGTTGAAGATTGAAGAAGCCACAAAAGCCGCTCATGAATTTTGTTCTGACCTCTAAGCAGTCTGCCACGTTCCGGCGCGGGAAACGCTTTGCCGGTCGGTAACGGACGTTCAATACTGATGAGATCGAGGGAGGCTGTAAAAAGGTGGGGAGGGAAGATAATGCGAGCATCGAATTGGCTTCTGTGCTTTTGGTCGCAAGGCGAGCGAGCAAGGTTATAAAAGCTCTAGCACTTGTTGCTTTCAACATGTCGATCGATTTTTGTTATCCATCTAACACACACAACGACATCTTTCGAAACGCTTCCAAGAACTCTCAAGATGCGAAACGTCCTTTCCCTGTCGTTCCTCCTCTGCACAAGCACCGTCTTGAGCGCCGTTGACCAGTACCAAAAGCCGCATCGCGATCCATCTGGTCTCCTACCACCCTACATAGTCACGCATGTTCCTGCCAACTATGGCATGATTGAGCTCCGTGAACGCCTGACCACTGCCCTTCTTCGACCCGTATCACTGCTACGCTCCTTCCCCTTCGCCGCTGTAACACTGTTCCCCCCCGAATCCGCCCCACCTTTAAGTCACTCCTCGCTGATCTCTCAATTTCGAAACCTCGACCCGTTGCAACGGACGCTGTTCAACCTCGACCCGATCCACTCTGGAATCGTCAACTACGCCTTTGCGCTACCCATCTCTTCTTCGCACCCTGAACTCAAGCAGAACAACATAGCTCAAGGCAAAGGCGAGAAGATCTTCGGAATCATGAGCGTTAAAGGTCCCCCCTTAGGATCAGGAGAGAAAGGAGGGATCAAGGAACTCAGCGTTTTAGGATTCGCAAAGGCTCATCATGTGCAAGGGTTCGACGAGATGCTGCAAGAAGCTTGGGCAGATCCGTATGCCATAGAGCTGGGCTCGGTCGTCAACGCCCATGAGCTGTTTAGTCACGTTCATACCGGTTGAAGCACCGCTCACAGAGGACAGATGTGCAGAACGGCTGTTGCGACAGCCTGGATGGTTGAATGAGGGTTGTACCGGATTGAGCACGGCGGTTTTCTTTACCTGTGCAAAAGCAAGGCAAAGACAAGTGGATTGCTGGCGTTTGCTCGATTGCGGTGTGAACAATAGACGTCCGTTGTGCTGTTGACATCATTTTTGAAAAAGGCTCTCGGAACAAAAGGCGTGCAGATGAAAGGGTGTCAACCGAAAATTTGATCTCAAACTTAGCATTGCACACCACGATGGCATAGATATGATGAGATTGCGGCTAGACCTGTGAGGCCTTGAGCTCGATGTGGCTCCCAGCCCGCCGTAAAAGGGGCTGGTCGAGCGCAGAGGGCGAGCGACAAAGACAAGGGGAGGGAGGGTGGGAAGTGCTAAAATCGCTAGGCGGTGCCTAGCAACGAGTGCCGAAGATGATGGTAGTGCAGAGGAAAGAAGACATGAAACAAGAGCATTATGGAGGTGGGTGAGTTGACGTGGCGAGCTCTGCTTGCCCAGACGCTCGAGTTGCACAAGCGTCGATCGGTATGAACCCTAGCGCTTGGCACCCACTGCTTAATGAGCCTCAGAAATGTACTCAAGCAGCTCATCGGGAGACAGCACCTCTCCCGTCCTGATATCCTCCGCGGCGTCCTCTGCATTCTGCAAATCCTTCTCGATGTCCCCTACAAACTTTGCCTTTACAAATCCCAACGAGTGTAGATCGATCTTGTTTGCACCCGTTGCACCCGATTTGGCTTTGTGGGCAGAGAAGAGGGCGAACAGCCTCTCATCCCGTTCGTGCCGTATACTGTCGTGCTCGATGGGCACGGCAAAGGCGGTATTCCGTTCGCCATTTGGCTCAAGTGGTCCAAGGTTGATAAGTCGTGGCTCGTCGGCTGGGATCGACTTGAAGATGCCCGAAAGTTGCCGCTGAAGAGGGTGGTGGAGACTTACACGAACTTCCTCGATCATGGCTTGCGGATAGGTGGAGGGAAGATGGGGAGAACTTTGAAGAACTCGCTTCAAAGTGCTGGGGAGCTGGGTCATGCCATAGCCAGGAGAATTATGGAAAACGAAGTCTCCAGCAAGGACCGCGCTGAGACCGCAGCAGAAGAGGAAACCCAAGGTGGATGAGAGCTGGCTAAAACGCATTGTGAGAGAAAAAAAACAAAGCTGCAAGAACCTCTGTATTATCGGAATAGAAGAGCAGGAAGGAAGAGGTCTATGGATCCGGGGGTTAGTACCTCGACAAGGACTCCCCTTTTGTACCCGGCTCTCAAGCCTGACCGTCTCTTCAAAGGTGAATCATTGACAGAACTCGCACATCTCTGTCTTGTCAAAAGCCACCAACGAAAATCGTGTTGGTGGATGATTCTTGCAGATGCAGATGAAGCGATTGTTTCACCGTTGTCAAAGTCTGGATGCAGTCTCTTTTTGTGCGGATGTATGCTTCCCCTGAGCAACCCTCTCTGACATCCCACTGGACGGCAGATGAAGGAGGATAAACGGTCAAGAAGGACTCGCACGACGTTGGCGAGAAAACGGAACCGAGCCCACACTATTTGCTATGCACTTGTTCGCATTGAGAAAATGAAGCACATAAGCACAGACTCGCTTCTGAGAGTCACAGGCAAAGTGAGCCAGCTGCTATGAGATACACAGCATCAAGGTCTATTGCAGCTCGGAATTTCTAAAGCGAGCAATCGAGCATCCCCGAGCGTCGGCCCCTGACTTCAATGTACCTAGCGAAAAACATGGAAGATCTGACGCGGCATCATGATATCGCCCATAAAAGGTACTTCTGATGGCCTGGCTTTCGAAAGAGCCTCGTCGATCCCTGGAACCTTCTCTGCGATGACGTATCCATGGAGACGTAAACCTTTCCTACCCACGAAATCCCGATCGTCTGCTTTATGCGCCGAGAGAATGGAAAACAGCTTCGCGTCGTCGTCCAACCGACGATGGAATCTTTCCAGTCGCTCGGAACCGACTCGTCTGTCACGCTCGAGAGCAGCTCCAACGAGTTTGCGCTTAGAAATCGGAAAGGCGACGACGTGATTCGTGCGGAACGGCTGGACGCGACCGACGTGGATGAGTCGGTCCTTGTTCTCGGCCAGGGCAGCGCGAAAAATTTCAAGGAATTGGGAGTCCTCGAGTAATGGTGTTTCTTGTCGGGAAATGTCTTTTCTAGTATATGTGTAAACCTGTCCGGCGTACTGCTGTGTGCGGACTCGAAGTAGAATGACGGATTTGACTCGCTTGCAGGAATGAGAGTGCGGGGTGTGTGGGGGGGGGGGGGGGGGGGGGGGGGGCTGGCAGTGATAGATGAGCTTTCCTCGCTTTCAGCAAGGCGTGTGCGAGGAGGACTGCCTTCCAAGCTTGACTTCACCTCCAGCAGCGAGGATGCGGACGCACAGAGCATTGAGTACGAGTAGCAGGGAAGAAAGCGGCCACCTATAGCGCATAGTGGAAGTTGAGCAGGCTCTAGAAAGAACGCGCTGTTGGGAAAGAGTAGGGAGAGTGCTTTGGGGATAAGGAGGGAGTTGTAGTGCAACTTGCTCTCTTGCATATAGACTGGCAAGAAAAAAATTTCCTGGTCAAATAACCCGCCGCACACGCACACACAAAGGGGTAATTGCAACACACACTCATGACATTGTCGCTGACTGAAGACGTAAACGGCAATTTACAACCCTCCTTGACAGACCTCGGGCCGATCCTTTCTGGTCTCAATGCACCAAATCAAGAGCTTGGAACATCTCGAGCGGCGTGATGACAGCGCCCGGTCCATGTATGGCTGTTCCGGCAATTGGTCTCGGGGCATCTGATAGCGCTTTTTCGATATCTGGTACCTTGTCCGCGGCGACGTATCCGTGGAGACGCAGTCCTTTATGCCCAACAAAATTCTGGCCGTCTGGTCTATGCGCTGAGAGAATAGCAAAGATCCTTGCCTGGCTGTCGTCCCACATTCGTTGGGAAAGAAAAGTTTTCACTTGTTGGTAATGAAGTGGTAGGCGATTGTTGGTAGCATATCTTGACAGTTCCAGCAAAGAGACCGGGAAGGCGACAACTCGGTTCGTGTAAGCGGGTTCGTCCTGAGTTCTGCCCAGGTAGATGAGCTGTTTTTCATTACTGGCTAGTGCTTTGTTGAAAAGTCCGAGGACATCAATGTCCCTAATAAACGGTACGTCTTCGTCCAAGACTCGAAGTACGGAAGCACGGGGATATGCACGCGAAAGCGTTTGACCGTTCTTGAGATGATGATCTAGCACAAAGGCGTAGATGACCGGTTCTTGGCCAAAGCGCTTGCGCTCGAAATAGAACGCCGGAATCCCCTCGCCTCCAGGAGTGAGGGCGCGAATGGGCCTGGCAGGGATAGCTGGCGTATCCGCGCTCTCAGCATGGAAGGAATGGGGAGGACCGCCTTGCGGATTAGACGAATCCTCGCCTCCAGCAGCGAGAGTCTGGAGGAACAGAGCATTGAGCACAAGCAGCAAGAAGGAGAGCTGCCAAATGCTGCCTGAGAAAAGGTTGTAGCGCATCCTGAAATCTTGACAGATTCTGAGAAGAGCGAGCTGTCGGTAAAGAGAAAGCTTTTGCAAGAAATTGATTCGAAGATGGAGGGGCTGCGAAGCAGAGCTGCAATATCATTGTCCCCGTGACAAGCAATTTGATGTACACGTACAGCACGCGCGAATCAAGGTCAATCGGTGGGCTTAAAAGGACCTGGACTACAATGACGTGTTACGACCCTCCGTGAAATTTGTTCCCGCCCCTCCTTGTGATTCCCACCAACGCCTCACCTCGCGCTTGCATACGGTGGCATTACATCCGCGTCATCTTGGCCGCCCCATTGACTAATCCCAACACTTTTAGGGGAGAAGTCTCGGAGAAAATTTGTGAATGCGAGAAGGAGCAAAGTGAAGCAGCTCGCACATTCAAAGCCAATGTTGCTTTCAAAGCCGAGATTAGCCCACAGAGACCGAATTCAGATCTGCTAGCTGAAGAAGACGCAGCTGTGACGTGGCTCCATTGCGAGACCAACGGCTAGCTGTCCTTGTTGACTCTACTGCATGCACGAGTATGGAACCGCTCTCAATACGGCATACAGACGATGCGAAGCGATGTCGGGAAGGAAGAGTGGAAGAATAATCGCGAAGCCGAAGAAGTTTCCGGTATTCCTTCCGAAGGGCTCAGTGTGTGCAAATTCGATCAAATCACAAGCGGCTGTGTCGGTGAGAGATCAACAAGCTCGTAGACGAATCTCTGTGCATGATCCCACTGCCGAGTGCATGCACAAAATGAAGGGCACAACATAGCGTGTTTTCGGCATCTTGGTAGAGCGGCCGTACAGAACAATGGCGACATTCGTGTGACAGATCAAGAAATCCCTAGTCACCCCACGTCTGAACAGCCGTTGGTGGTCGTAGCTGTTCGGCATCGCTTGCTCGATCTGGACAAAGCAAGCTCAAGCTCAGCATGAAGGTCGACAAAGCTCCGAATGGATGGTAGCTGGTAAGGCGCAAAGGCAGGGGCTGAAAGTATATAGGGAAGCAGTACAGTACTGTACACGGTGATTAAAGTAAAAGTCAGGCTGTATGGACGGAGCAAAGTAGACTCTGAACGTACTCTCTGAAGAACAGAGGCCATAGTGTAGCTGGAGAGGTGACGTGGCGAGCTCTGAGTGCTCAGAAGTCATGGCGAGCTGCAGGCCAGTCAGCCCGACTTGGAGGGTGTCTTCAAACTAAAAGAGAGCAACAGTGTCCATCAAAGGGACTGTCGTCTGGTGCGCTGAAAGGTGCAGGGAGAAGAAGATGTGACAAGATCTCGAAACAGCCCACTCACAACCCCCACCAAAACGGGAATTTGACAACCTTTTGCTGCTTTCCGTGACGACAGTGAGTTACAGGCTGCACCTATGCTTCTCAGGAGTTTGCCTCTGCATTGTTTTAACTGTCCATGAAACACCCACCACGATCCCTACATAAAGTCTCCACTGTCAGATAGAGTCCAAGCTTCTGACGACTGTAGGTCTTGCACTCGTGCAAAATACTCAGATAGGGACAATAGAAAGTATTGAAAGACGGTTGTCCTCGTCCTCGCCCACCAGGCTACTTGCTATCGATGATGCCCACCCAAAATCCAGGCTTCCTAGACTAGTGCTGCTGCTACCGTGTCTGTTCATAGCAGCTCCACGTTGAGACTCTTCACAAAGGTGGAATTTGCCTAGGGAAGAGCATGCGTCCTCGGAATCCGCTCAAAGTGGTCCAGGCCGACGGAAAAAGCATAAAAAGATGCCTCAGTGACCTCACATCCCACCCTGTCAAGCTTCACATAACCAATCATCCCTCCGATCGATCCTACTTCCGGAAAGCCTTCCCTCAAGCAGCAAAATCCAGAATGGCCGTCTTTTGGCCTTCTTTATGGCTGATCTCCCTCATTATCTTCGCATTTATGCCAGTAATCCTGGCTGCTAGATATGAGAACGATCTGCGGCTGTACGTCCAACCCGTAAACCATCATTATGCATTTGGCACGCTTCAGCATTACTCAAACGATCTCAGCCATGCGCTCAGCTCCCATCATCCCCACTACGATTCGGCCTTTACAGAGCCTCATTCTGGTTTATTCCCTCTTGAGGACGCCAAAATCGAGGAGATTCTGCGTGCGAAAGGTGACACGCGCCATATAATTCTCTTGAATACCGTCGAGAACCCTAAGAAGGGCTTTGCTGTCGCTTTTCCCGTCAGTCACCCCGGAGAACCTGAGCGTGCCAAATCCTTTGCTATGGCCACGGTCTACCCGTTCGGCAACAATGGTATAGATATGCATGTGCATGGCTTGTCCGACGTCTATTACACGCCCAATGTAGAGCACTACATCGAAAAACTCGCCCCGACTTCGCTGATGCCAGGTTCTACCTTTTCCACAGCAGGACTCGCGGAGGAGCTTCGCTGGATCTTGTGAAAGGCCTCTTCCAATTTTTCTCCCTTTCGTGGTCCACTTGTCGTCCTCAATTACAGCCGAGTATAAGAATTATCCTAATATCGGCCTCCACCTCCGGACTGAAGTGCCGCACCAAGACCGTTTCCACTACTTTCTTCGTGTCTCTCCCATTCCCTTGATCCTCTTCCCTTGATTCTTTGGTGTCCCGCTTGAATTTGTGCATTTACACAGCATTCACCACTGAGGATTGAAGGGCTCGCATGCTGTGCAGAAGAAGCTCTCTATAATGAGGATGATGAAGGTGGTAGGAAGACTCAATGTGAGGCGGTGAATGTGTTTTCCTGGATAGCAGATGGGGCGCTTGTAGCTTATTAATGCCTTCTGTAAATGTGTTTCGGAAGCTATGACAAGAATCAAGGATTGTCAGGCGTGAGCCCACTAGAAGTACAGTGCCAGTGTGCCAAGCGGTTGCAGGATCGGTGATGCGTGAGCTGTCACGGGCTGGCATGTGAGCTCGGATGTTGTCCTCACCCAATCATCGTAAAGAAACAGATGCACCGTCCAAATGAGTGGGTTTCATTTGTGGTGAATGGAGCTGCCTGCATAGCCAGCCTATGTTGGGCATCCGAGGAGTCGGTTTAAGAACAGGAAAGGTCATTGTTGCTGGTGAACGCCGACGATTCACATCGGAGATGCGGCCTATCAGAAATCCGGTGGGGTGTGGTGCAATTTGTACAGGCCTGTACGCATGGTTGCTGACAAAAGTGTGGGCTGCGTGCGACGTCAGGCAAGTAGTCTGTTGTAGTCTCGATGAACGGAAAAGTTGCCTTAGAAACAATCACTTGACGAGATTCTTTGTGCTCCTCGTTTGTCACATGAAGCTGCATTGGCGCTCACCCTTTCGGATCAGAATACATGCGCACTACGCCTATCTACCCACAATCACCACAGCGTATTCGGAGCTTGAGTCGTCTACCAGCATGGCAGCTGGTTTCGCAGGTGATCACAGCTGTGTCGAGGAGATCAGCCTGATGGATGCGTTGGTCATGTCATAATGGTTCTCAGTAGCTTGACCTCACCTCTCGTGATCGAGTGCAAAAGGCACTGATACATTTGATGGAAACTTAGGTAGCTTCGTTGGGAGCTCACTGTGATCTTCGGCAAACTTCGCGGACACTCACTATGCAACTCGTGTGAATGGGCGGGAGCGTCTGGGCGAGCAGAGATTGCACCCACTTCATCATCACTATGTCCACCTGTTTCCTCTCTTTTTGTTTCTGTCGGTTTCTCTTAGCTCCGTCGTCTCCTTCACCCTCGCTAGGCCTCGCCTAGCGGACACCTAGCGGACAAGCTTTGTTTCTCCCCGCCCTGTATGCCCTCCCTTTATCCTTGCCGCTCGCCCTTAGCGCTCAACCGGCCCCCTCACGGCGGGCCGGGAGCCTCATCGAGCTTCAGGCCTCACAGGTCTTGCTGCAATCAGTATGTTCTCTCATCATCTTGGGCAAGCGATGCTCAGTTGGGATGAAATAGACGAGAGACGGACGAGTCCACAAAGTGTCAACTGGCTAGGTGCCACAGGTGGGAGTAGCTCAGACTGCGCTCTGCGCCCCTCGGTCAATTCATCCCCAACGATGCTATGCGTTCTACGTGGGCGACGTGTGTGGGCGTAAATAGTCTTGCTGCCAGCCCACCAACTGACACATTATAGTGGGACATGGGTCTCGAACCGGAAATCCTTAACGTGCAGATGATACTTCTCACGTGAGTGGCTCAAGACCTTTAGCTGGCTGGTGTTCCATAATTCCCAGTTACACTTCAAAAATCTCGGTACAGTGACCGAATATTGGAACAGATGACAGTTGTCGATGGTCAATTCAGTGAAAGTGTAGAAACAAGACAACCACAGCATCAGAGGCATCTGGTAGAGGCTTCGGATTCGAGGGATTTCAAGCCCGTTGTGCGAAGCGGCGAGCGTTTCCTGCTTTGAGAGAAATGGTGGGTAAAATGGCATTCATCTCGGGTAACATGCTTAATGTGCCGGCGCACTGCATGCTCCCACCAAATGCGTGTTATCTACACAAGTTGACAGATGATTTTTCTTTCTCCTACTGTTGCTGGGGTTTGTCGGGGCATGAAAGGTAGAGGGTGGATATCTGCAAAGTTCGTTTCCACCCTCTTCTTTCCCAATTCCAAGGACCTCAGTCAACTCCCTAGCCGCCACCATGAGAACGTTTGCGATCCTCACTTGGCTCGTTTCCGCGCTCGCATGCTCATCCCTGGTGGCTGCTAACGACGATTATCTTACCAAGCCTTTTGTGGTGGTCCCATCCCATGATGAGGCCATGCAAAATTTCTTCGGCGAGACTCTACAAGAGAGACTTCGCAGACCCTGGAATCCCCCGACAGATCTTCAAAACGCTTATGTGTGGCCAATTCCTCGAAGCGAGCATCCGCTCAGTGATCGCGAAGCTGTCGGAGCGCTGCGTGACTCAGCGAATGAACGCCTGGTAGTTCTAGGCAACGCCCTCCCTTTGCACCCTGATGTGCACGGCTTTTCTGTGGCCCTCCCTCTTGGTGACCGTGGCGCTGTCGGCACTCCCAACTACAAGACGGTCGGGTTTCTTTCGGCCGTTCCGGAATATGATGGGAATGGCGAAATGAAAAATGTCAGGATTCACGTCAACGGCTTCGGTAGAGTCTACAACGCTCGAGATTTTGAGGATGCACTTGCAAACGCCGCGGCTCCCGAGGCTGGAGCTGTCATCGAAAGCGGTGACATTCTCACCACTCGACAGCTCTTCAAATCTCTGTCCAGGCTTTTTCGCGCGGTCTGAAGCAAGTCAGTGGACGATCCTCCTCTTGATAGGGCGCTCTGATGTTGAAGTCAAATGAGACGACCTTCCTGACACTCGAAATTCTTTGTTGGACCCCTGTGAGAGCTGGAACTTCGCCCCTGCTCCAACGGTGACTGAAATGTCAGCATGGCGGTATAAGTCATGCTCAATACTGGCATCACACCTTTATCTAGAATTCAAGCACCCCATCATATAATGATTGTATGATCAAAATGAAAGATTATCTCTTCACGATTTTCGAGCTTTCAGGCTTGCTATGATGAAAAGCCACTGCGGGACGTGATTTGATCTGACAGAGACGGAGCTTTCGATCCGTTCGCACCTGTTCTACTTCAAGTCAGGCAAAATAGACAGCAAAAGTCACGTCAGCCTGGAGGGGACACAATCCTTTACTTCTTTGTAAGCAGCCAGAGCAATCACGGAGATACGAGCCTCTTTGCGGTCTTTGTTCGTCCTTAGATCCTTCACTCCTTCACTCTCACTCTTGTGACACCTCCCGCATGATTGCTGGTCATGGCTTTGATAAGGAGGCTCGTGAAGTACTAGAGTTTGGCCGCAGCTAGGATTGCCTAATGCATACGTGGATAGACAAAACAAAGCGGCTATCAGGCTGCTCATTGAGATATAAAAGCGAACTCATGTCTAGCGAAAATTTGGGATATCATCCACTCACACTTATCCACAAGTCCAGCCAACGCCCGCCTCAAAAGGAAACTTTCCAAAATGACGTCCTTCCTGCTCATCAGCATCTTCATCCTTCTCCCTTGCCTTGCAGCAAGCTATCCCGCAGGAAGCTCTTACGCGGTGGATCCGCTGAACGACGAGGCTCGTCGCCGCGACGGCTCAAACGATTTGGATGGCAGTTTTGCCTCTCGTCTCAGTCAGATGGGGGTGCGCTCCCCAATTGTTACCCGAGTCCGTGGCTCGCCCATCAACGAACAGAGCCTCGTGCAAGAGATACAGTCCTCGGAAGGACAGACGCGATTCATCAACCTTGGTAAAGGTGCTTTCGGATCCAAGACGCTGGGACTTGCTGTACAAGTCAAGCCTAACGTGGCGGCCACAGAGGCTAACGGGAAGAAAACATTCGCCATTCTGACTCTGGCCCCTCATGAAGGTCCCGTCTCTGTCGGAGGAGCGCAAAAGACATTTTATCATCATCATTTTGTCACAGTACAGGGCGCCTCGGACCTCGAAAAGAAGATGGGCGCAGTCCGGCAGGCTGAAAGACACGACATGGATGCATGGGATCAAGGGAGGAAGGTTCTGTCTGCCCAGGATCTTCCTTCCGAGCTCAATCGTATCGGGTATGCTGTTCGGCATGGTGTGTAGCCTGGTGTAACACCTAGTCCAATCCTTCCTTGCATGTGGCTTGCCAATTCGCTTTGAAGCATCGTAGAAGGATGTTCGTAAGTGTCCTCCGGGCTCAGAAATATCGATATTCCACGAAACCTGCTTTCGAGCTGCAATTCCACGATCTTAGCTCTGAGGAATGAGGGTTGTCAAATAACTCGTTCACAACAATTCTTGGGAAGTACGTGATCTCAACTGGCTTATCGGCAGCCCTATACTCGTGAGAGGTTGCTGTACCCGTGTGAGACCTCAGACTCGATGATGTCTACTGTGTGAGTAGCGAAAAAGCTCAATTGATAGTGTTGAGGGTTACTGTCTTGAAATTGTCGACATGAGTGGGAATATCATTCAAGCAGCAGTTTAGCGACGAACAGTGGCAACGGCTGACACACCAAGCTTCAATATTCTGCCATGATTCATGAGATCCCAACAACATAGGAGAGTCGGGTGAGGTAGCGATGCCTCTTTTTTCGAGGGGAACGGATCCGTGTAAGAGGTTTAGCACTGTCGCGAAAGCATAAATGGCGAGGCCTTGTCGAGTCAGAGAGCTTTACACGCCATCAACTCTGACTTGCTCCTCCACTACTTTGTACTCCACACAGACGCACGAAGACAGAGGCTAATAAAAACCAACAACCATGCACCTCCACTCCTCTCCGCTTTACACCGCTGCTTTCACTCTGATTCTCAGCTTCTTCACGCTACTTCCTGGCAACGTTGAGGGCCATACTGGCCCTTACTTTCTAGATCCGATTAATATTGAGCACCACCCCGCCGGTCGTTTGAACAACATGGACGAGAGTTTCGCCACTAGTCTGGTGAATATGGGAGTGCAAGACGCGACTATTTTTCGACTTAATGGTCACCCAATCTCCGAACAAGCTTTGACACACGAGATTCGCTCCTCGCGTACTCGACCCCGCTTTGTTAACCTTGGACCTGGTGCCTACGGGCCCGAGTCCCTTGGCATCGCAATGCACATAAGACCCGAAACCATCAACGAAGCTTCAGGACGAAAAACGTTCGCAGTCATGTCTCTTGTCCCGCCCACAGGAGCCGGCAATGGCGGGCATCTCAGCACACTGTGGTATCACCATTTTGCGGAAGTCCAAGGGGATCCAGATCTTACTAATAGGATGGCCAGGATCTGGCAACAGGAAAGGGGTGCTCCTGGCTTGGCGATGAACATTCGAGGGAGGAAAGTGCTACCCGCGTCGCATCTGATGTCCGAGCTTAACCGGATCGTACGCCTTGCTCGTCAAGCTTGATGTCGTAGTCGCGTACAGAGCTAATTCTTTCGTTCTTTGCCATTCAGCTCTACGCTTTTCCAAGACCTGTCTGAGAATCTGCTTTCGGCTCAGTTGTTTCGTCATCAGGCGTAAGGCGTGCTTTGCAAGCGTCTTCCGCAATTTTTTCATCTTCAGTTGGATGGGAGCAGTGCACGTGCAGTGGTAGCCCATCTTTTGTGCTTCTTATACAGATCCAACGCATCGTTTTTCTACAGGGTAGCATCTTTCTCGTTCGGCGATTTTTTCTTAGACAGTCTCACCCACTGCTTTACCCATCGAGTCCAATCAGCAAGTACCTTCCGTTATCGAGCCGGGACGAGCCATTTCTTTTGTCCAACTGCTTCATTTGTTGATGCACTGAATCGTACTTCATCCAGAGTGGGCGTCGTACCCACTATTGCGGGTCACTCATTCAGTCTTTGCCTGATTATGGGAGCTAGTGCGGTAGTGATTCGATGTCAGCTCCTCCGTATCGACTTGTTTCCCCGCCCGTGTCTCGAACCACGAGATTTCTCCCACTTGTATTGTTCCACCGTCTTAATCTCGGCTTGCCTTGCCGGTCTCTTGCAAATGAGTGGATTCTTCCAGGCTCGTTTGTCTTTCTTTCCAAGTACTCGGTACTGTAGGCCTGCTCAATCTAGCGTCGACCGAAAGGCAGGAATGGAACAAATTCGAGTTTTCGTCCTCTCCTCATTCGTATATAAGGACCTTTCGCTTCGACACGAGTTGTACCACCTCACCACCACTGCCCGCGGCAGACTACCTCTCATCTCCATCCTTATTCGAAAGGCGATCTTCCATCCCTCGTCCTCCCGTCAGTTCAAGACCTCCACGAAGCGATGAAGGTATCAACCAATCTCATCTTCCTAGTCGCCCTTGCTCTACTTTGTGGACCTTCTCTCTCCTACGCTGGCCTCGAAGAAGAAAAAGAAAGGCTGTTGTCGGACGAGCCTATACCTAGCCCTGGTGTCCGCGGATCATCGCTTAAGCGACTATTCAGATATACTCGGCCAATGCTTAAGGACTCTGACTTTAACCCTCGCGCTGGAGAATCAGTGACTCCGCGAGTAGATGTTGACGCTTCGTCTTCAAAGCAAAAGTGGGAGGGGCCCTTAAAGGTGATTCTGAATCCGGAAGAGAAGACGTGGCTAGATCCAGCCGACGCGGCGGTCAAAATGCTTGATCCTCGTTTCCACTCCGTGGATACCGAACTCGTAAACCTTCCTGATTGGAGAAACCAGGTCGAAGAGCAGCTCCGAAAACACGGGCACGAGCGACACGTCATAGCACTTCACTGGTATAACCCTCTGACACGGTCTGTGCCTGTTGCAATTCGATATCACCCAGCGGCTGGGACTGCTCCTCCTCTTCTTCCGGGCGAGGAGCTCTTTGCAGTCTCCCATGTTGAATGGGGCCTCCACGACACCCCGTCACTGTATGTTAAGGGCTTGGAGAAGGTAAGAAATGCTCATGGACTGGATGCGGTCATGAATTCGAGACCGCCCGTCAGTGGGGAGCTCGGGCCGGGAGTTGTTTTCTCGCTCAAGGAGCTCGTGGCTGGGAAGTTTCGGTTCTGATGTTTCATCACAATCCGATTCTTGTGGCCGCTTGCGTTGTTGGGCTCCGTTGATAAGCCCACGTATGCAACTCGTGCGATAGGGCGAGAGCGTCTGGGCGAGCAGAGCTCACCCTTCCACGTCGCCCACGTCATTATGCCACTAAGTTATTTGTCTTATGATTCTTCTTTACTACCATCAACTCTTTACCTTCGCTAGGCCTTGCCTAGTGATCTTAGTTTCTTTTTCCCACCCTGTACTCCCTCCCTTTCTTGTCGCTCGCCCTCTGCGCTCGACCAGCCCCTCTACGGCGGGCTGGGAGCCTCATCGAGCTTCAGGCCTCACTGGTCTAGCCGCAATCACAGTTGTTCCATTATGTCGAGGAGCGATGCTCAGCCGGGACTCGTGCATTCAGGCTCGCAATCAGAAGTCCGATTTTTCCGTATGATATTCACTGTAACCGTCAGTACAGCCGTTAGACCCAGAGGCGCTGCTAGCTCGTGCAGACTGATGGATGAAGCTATATAAACAAAACTCTTGTGCAATGCTTGCAGCTCTAGATTGCATGCGCGTCAAGTCAAATAGATTTGAAAGAGGCAAAGTCCTGTACTGAAGAGAGGCAACGCGTGTCTCAGTAAACGACAGCAGGGGGGGGCGGCGCTGACCCACCGAAACGAGCTGTCTGCATGTCGAGACAAATTCCGAAATGGTGTTCGTCACGCTCATGCTGAAGATTGTGTTTCTGGTCAGAGGAGAAGTCAGGGCTGTTTGACAATCGGAAGTGCCGAGATGAAAGCCATTTCTCGAGCATTTAAGCTGTCAAAAATGGAACGCCGGTGCGGCATCTGTGAAAAACCGTAACATGACGCCGAAAAACAAAGCAAAAGTCGCCAAGTCTTTTCTCTCGAGAAATCGGAGGAGGCAGGTCTTGTAAGGAGCACTACTCATACACAAGTGAAGCCACAAAAACTGGACACGTGCACCACAGTGCTACACAATAGCCTCCTTGCTTCAGCTTAGTTGTCCAACATTTTGCAGGATTATGTGGCGACTGACGGGATTGCTTTGCTTGGCTTGACAACCTTTGGTGGGCTGGTTACGATGCAAGGCAAGTAGCTGCGCAGTGACTTCATCAGTTTACTCGCTCACGAGATTCCCGCCGCACACGGCGAAAAGCGGTTTACGTTCCACAATCACTCTGTGATGCCGAAAAGTTTGTAACCACCTATGGAAAAGTGACAGAGACTTCCCTCGATCTTGGCAGCATTAGCAAGTGGGACGTGTTCAAGGCCTCACAATCTCGAGGGCACCCACAACAGGATTGTGGGCTGTTGTCCACCGATCGTTCATCCTGGATCGACGCCAGACGTACGAAACAAAAGAGCTCAATTGCCTTCCCCCCGATGCAGGAGACATTTCTCTACGGCAGAGAGGGCCAAGTTTGCTCTACGAACCTCATGTGTTGCCTCGTCCTTGTGTCTGTCAACGTTATGTGCCCTTGCCTTGGTACTCGTTCATCCGATAAGTCACCTCCAAAGTTATATATATCGTACCCCAAGATGGCAATTTTTTCGCTCAGCCTTCACCCTTCCTGTCCATCCTTCCGTATTCATAGGCTATCGCATCCTCAAACCGAAAACCACTGCTACGATGAGGGTCAAGCAGCTTTCGCCTTTTACTACGACCTTGCTGGTGGTCTCCGTTCTCCCCTCGGCTCTTGCCGTTTTTACTCGAAAAACCAAGGTGGTACCGCAGCCTCTACCAGCTCCAACCATACTTAAACCTACTCAAATCTCTCCCGGCGAACAGCCCTTCGATGTTCGACCCGGATGGAAAACGACTCTTCCTCCACAGCTGGAGTCAGTCCTCAGAAGCCTCTATACCCACGAAAGCAGCTATCCCCAGGATCCAGTTCATGTGCTGGGTCTAGCAAATGCTGACACGACAGCGCAAGAACTAGAGGGACTGATTAGGCAAGACGGTAATTCGAAACGCTTCATACAACTTGGAACTCATGTTGTAGGAAGTCACGGAATGGATCTAGCTATGGCGCTGCCGCCCGTACCGGAGAGCACAGAGCGCAAGTTTGCTTTGATCTCGCTGAAACATAATGGTGACTGGAGATCCCCTTGGGTGGAACTCCATGGCTTTGTCGAGGCATCAAATATTCCTTTCCTAGACCACGTGCTACATCAGACTCAGCCCGGAATGCTCGATCGTACGGTCGGAAAGTCTCTCAGTGCCTGGGAGGCCTTTGATGCTCTGAAGCTGATGTAGTGTGAGGCACGTCGCTTTCGTTCAGCGACATATCATGCCCAAATTGGTTAAGTATCTGGCCTTTCAGCGGTTTCTATCTACCTTTGCTCCAATGTGGCCCCGTGGCAAAGTTGTGCATGAAAGGTGTCGTCTTTGTTATCTGATCTAGAATAGCTCAGCTGATCCGACTTGCTCACCCCTCCTCTAGCTGGGCAATTGAGATCTGATAGAGATTCTGTCGAAGCTAGGATGGGCACATCCCAGGCCAGGCCGTGCAGAGTTTGTGAACAGCTGCTCCGTGAAGATCGATCATTTGTACTGATCTCCAACGTGAGCGATTTGCAACGACTCTTTGCAAAGAAAGCACTGCATTAAACGGCTGTCGTCTCGACACGCCGACATAAGGAGAACCCGTCTTCTTCGAGCTCACGTGTGCATATCATCTTCAAGCTGTCAGCCAGCAGCGTTTTTCTACGGTGCCTTGGGCTGCTTCAAATCTAACCCACCTTTGGTGATGGTGGGCGCTGCAGCCGATGAAGGGCGTTTCATGTCATGCTGCCGTCAATTGTACTGGCTCTTTCGATACTTCACAATCGGAATGGTCGGCTCATACAGGATGGCAAGCCTAAGCTGTGCAAAAATTTTGACTGTGGGCGAGTCAGTTGCCGGCAGCTCCAAGTGGCAGTGAAAAAATTGTGAAGCTATAAAAATACGGTGTTCTCTCGCAAACCGTCTCAGCACAGAAGGCAAGAACACCAATGTTCATGATGCCTCGAAGCACAACAAGATGCGTCTCCTCTCAACGGCTATCCGGTTCTTCACCCTTGCTCTGGTTGTGGAGACACTACCAGGCATTCTTGCTGCTCGACGCAAGAGCGCAAGAGTACACCCAATCACGGCCTCCGAACCTCTACAGCTTCCCGAGGTGATGAAATGGCCGTTCAGCATCAACACGGAATACCACAACAGGTATTCGGACCTTTTACAGCCGCACCTGCAAAAAATATACAATCTTCCCCTCGCTCGCATAGATGCAAGACGGATTCTACCCTCCGACGCACCAATCCCACTGTCCGAGCTAGAGGAGCAAATTCGAAGATATGCCAAGAAAAAGAACTTCATCCGGCTGGGAGGTGAACTGAAGTCGAGCCGTCACAAACTTTTAGCCTTTGCCATCGATGGAACCTACCAGGACGTAGGTCAAAAGTACTTTGCGATCCTTTCGTTCAGCCCTCAAGCCGACCTGATGAAGCCTTTGTTTACCGTACATGCATTCATCCGGAGTGGCAGGAGTTGAGGAGAGGATGCACAATCTTCGAGCAAGTCCCTTTTCAGTGGAGCCTGGACAGGCTCTAACATCTTACGATGTTTTGAGCTTGTTTCGTCGTCTATGATCACATGGCATCGACAACAGAAGAACTGGGTCCAACTCGCGTCGCAAAGTCCCTGCTTCAATCGCTTCGGCACATTTGTATCTTGTATTCCTCTAAATAAATCTTCAAGTCCTATCGTTCCGCTCCGTTATTGTTGCCATGTCCGAGCTGTATTGGCTCTTGACATGGTAAGCTGGAAGGAACATCTACACGGATGAAGAAATACTTACACGTAGTCCAGTCTATCGTCAGGTTCGAGTCTTCATTTTGGTGGGCGGCATCTGTTTCGTGCCACAGCCAACCCAAGAGAGCTTACAAGCGAGCTGCTGCTGCCGGCCTTTCGCCCACCACACAAAGCCTCGAACTAATTGATATGTATGCATACACGTTATTGTATGCATACACGTTATTGTATGCATACACGTTATTGTATGCCCACAAAAGCTCGCAGGTGGGGCGAATGTACAGGTTGTTTCGAGAGGGACTTTCGGTGGAGCCAACCGCTGTGGAACAACACTTCCGAAGTCTAGACTTTAATCCACTTCATGCCAGACACCCCCTTCGATGGCGGTTCATCTCCACCTCATTGTTCCTTTTTGGAGTGACCGCCTAGGTGGTGTATCGAGATGTAGCCACTTGGCGGATTGGCTTATTTTACCTTGCCGGGCTACACATGAAGCTGACGCGAGCTGCCTTCCTCGCGAGTCCGTGGGGCCAAGGTGCACTTCATATGCGATGCACGGATCACACACTTACCAAAGCTGCATTGTTCTGCAGCTATTTCAAATTGTGCTCAAACTGTACGGTTCAGGAAAATGAGGTCTGTAACATCGTAGAGCATGCCGAGTCATGGTGTGGCTTTGTGTATGTGGGCTTCGGAGAGTACACATTAGCCCGAGATGAAACTTTTCTTGTCCCCGAGAGATCACCGGTGGCATTCACAATCAGCAAGTTAGTTTACATCTCACCCCACCTCGTTCAGCAGCAATCGCAACCACGTTCTTCGCGAGCGAGAACTCCAGAGAAGAACGCTCTGCCGGACATATGCGAGAGTATAAAGCTCTTCGTCCGATAAAAATCCAAAGCTTGAGACACCTATTACCATTGCTCCTATCGCTGACTCGCACTTCTGGTAGCTAGAAAACCTGCAAGCAAACGAAAATGCAACGTTCCACAATACTATTCGGACTTCTTTCCTTGATGCTACTGACGATGCTGCAAAGCGTCCTTGCTGTCGGCGGAAGGAGAGCAAGAGTGCAGCCGCTTGAAGCGGAATTGCCACCTCCATCATCACCTCCACCACTACCCGATGTCATGACAAGCAGCCGTCAGCCCTTCAGAATTCACGAAATCGGCTTTCGTGGTCAATACGAGTCCTCCTCTTCTCGTCTAGAATACTTCCTGCGAAATCGCTACGATCACCTCCTGGCCCACGTGGAGCCAGCACACATATCACCTATTTCAGTCGACACGCTGGAGCAGCAGATCCGCAGCCATGCCACGCGCAAGCATTTCATTCGGCTGGGTGGAGAAGGACCAAATAGTCACGAGATACGACTTGCCTTTGCTGTTGACGGCACCTTCCAAGGCGATGGCCAAAAATATTTTAGCATTCTCACACTGCGTCGTCTCCAGCCTGGCTTCGACCCCTCGTTCGACCTTTTAGGCTATGTCAAGGCATCTGGTGTCCATGGTATTGTGGATAGATTGCATACCGTACAGGATCGACTTCGTTTGGACTGGCCTGGACAAGCATTGACGTCCTACCAGGTGTTTGACCAGATTAGAGACCTTTGAATGGAGATATTTGACCCCTACGCTTCCAACAGACGGACCTTGTGAAGCTGGGCTTGGCGATGCGTCTCGACCAAGTTTGTAAACGTGTGTGCTTCATACTGCAGTCTTTCACATAGATGCTTGACAGTGTGGCAGCCTCACCTGATCTATTTCTGATTTCTGGCGCCTCTTTCACTTGGCATGCCTGATGTGCTCGTAGAACATCCGTGAGCTATAGAGGTCGCCTTTCAAGCTTCACCATCGCTGTAATTACGCTGCCGTGTTGCGATTCAGACATGTGTTGAGACATCCCCTGTTGAGTCGTGAGGCTGACGTCGTTGGCATATTTTGACCCTGCGCTATCCCACGATCATCGATTCCACCTCGGGCACATTTGTCAGGTCATGATCGTAATCACACGGGTAGTGGAATTCGGTGATACGCCCACATCGGTGGCCCCTAAACTCCCACACTACCGAAATCGCCCTCCCTGCTGAGCATCGCTCCTGGACATAATGGAAAAATTGCGATTGCGGCTGGACCAAGAGGGGCTGATCGAGCGCAGACGGCGAGCGACAAGAACAAAGGGAGGGAGTACAGGGTGGGAAAACGAAAACCATGTCCGCTCGGCGAGGCCTATCGAAGGTAAAGAGATGGTGGTACTAAGGAAGGATGACACAAGCATGAAGAGGTCATCATGAAGTGGGTGACGTGGCGAGGTGAGCTCCTCGCCCAGACGCTAGAGAACGTAAAGCGTGGTGCTATCATCTAAAACGCGAAAGGAAAGGGATCCCGACTTGGACCTCATTATTCTCGAAGGTCATCTCTCAAGAGGTAATCTACGTTGATATACTTCTCTGCAAAGAGCTGACCGTCAAGCTTAGCATCTCTCTGGTATTGGCCCAGTATTGCCATCCCAAATCGACACGATGAAAGGATCAGGAAGCTTCAGCCTACCCCTGGCGCTTTTCTCGGTGCTTTCAGCCCTGACAAGCGTCGTTGGTGCAGCGAGGATGACTCCAGCGCCCGCGCCAGTCGTGATTATTGATTGGCCGGTATTGACCCGCGAGAATGAAGCTCTTCTTTCACATATCCAGCAAAAGTACGGCTTTCGTGGAGCCCAGATCGAAAATCTGGAACTAGATCCCATTAGTCACTACCGACTACAACGGCAGCTCGTCGAACACGCCCGCCTTAAGAAGTTTGTCCTCCTCCGTATTGACTACAACAACCGAAACATGCGACTCGCCATGCCAGTAGCTTCGAGTCACGATGCACAGCGGGGGAACAAAGCGGTCGTTTTTTTCTCTATGGAACCTTTGGATCATGGACGCGCTAACATCTACTTGCGTGGTTACTCAAAACTTTCCAATGTCGCTGGAATTGACGAAGTCCTCAGGGATGCACAGTCCCCCACGACTTTCTATCCTGGTGCTGGCTCCGTTCTTTCGAAACATGAAGCCCTACACCTCTTGCAACAGTGGTTGCACGGCCCAGTCTGAGAGGTTGTTATGCTGGAACTCAGTCTTGCACTATCCGTCCTGTAAGATCAAAGCACGTTCTCTAGGTCACTAGATAGGGCTGCAGCTCGTGCTACAGAGTTCGCCACGTACATATTGTCAGAAAGGCTTAGGTCACGCAGTAAAACATCCTGAGAGGAATTTTGGTTGTGCGTAGCGAGAAGGCTTCTCGCCGTAAATGTGTGACCTGTGGCTTCATTCTACACTCATGACTATCCGGCTTCGTGTGAATTCCGGAATCGAGTTCTTCAATTCTCTGTCGGAAAATGATGCTTGCACGAGCAGAAACGGTCGGAACACACTGGCGGAGCCTTCGACATGGGCCGTCGAGTTCCCAGTTGAATCTGGAGCAACAGCGACACCGTATCCCTAGTTCTTTGTGGTTGGAACGGTTGTAGTGGGAGTGGACTCCTGCTGACTCAGTGGGCGTGAAGGCGCAACTAGGCTACTGCACATCGCCAGTACGTCCGAAATCTGCTTCCACCCTTCATCACATCTTGATGCGAGCTCATCCGAGTGTCAGCGCATATATAGAGTACTCCAACTTCTTTTCGACCCTATCATTCTATCTCTCCCCCTCAAGCTTGCGTACTCGGACCCGCTTTCTAATTCAAATCCTCCAAAGATCGGCAGTATGAGATGGGCGATTCTCTTCTATCTGCTTCTTACCTTGGTAGCCTATGGAAGCCCGCAGAGATTCACTCGGAAGTCTCAAAAGCGGAACACATTTAACGAGCCGTTTTCGATGTACGTGGCTTCCGGCTCAGGCGAGACTTTAAACGATCGACTACGTCAGCGTTTGCATGTAGGCATGAAGGTTCCAGTGGAAGTCGAGCGATTGAAAGAGCGACCGATGACGTCTACAGAGCTGATCGACGAGATTCGAAAGGATAGGAATGCTCGCCGATTTCTTCATCTTGGACCAAGTCGCCCCGGGTCACGTGATATTGTCGTCGCAGCCTTGCTTGAGTCACCGAGTGGAAAGCATGAGCGCCTGTTCGCTATCATGTCGGTCCGTGGCGGTGCGGAAGGAATGTTACCTCCACTGGATCGACCACAGATTTACTTGCATGGATACGCCAGGGCTTTCAAGGCAGGATCACTGCCTACAGAGCATTACGCATACGAATGGGACGAGATCGCGATGGGGGGTGACCCGGAGATGCTCTCCATCCAAAAGATCTTTAGATATGTGGCTCATCTGTAGAAGCCTTGCAAAATCAAGAGTTCGGTCCGAAAGGCAGAACATTGCGGTCCGCCCTGGGCGTTCCTGTAGCCCGACTTTGGCAATTTACGGTTGTGCTCGATTCCACTTAATGAAGCATAGAAAGTGGCGTGTGACTTTGTTCCGGCCAAGTGCCGTTTTCGCAGGCTGCAAGACAACAGGTGGAAAAAGTGGCTTTCACTTCACAAGCGCTGCCTGTGTCTCGTTCCACAGGTAAGTAGGCTCGCCAAACTGTAGCTCCTTCTTATGAGCCTAAACACCTTGGCGTGAGATCGAAGGGCTGAAGAGTCGAGTAGCAGAGAGAAGGGGTCCAGGATGGCTGAGTCCAGTTTGACGCAATCAAGACCCTTGGGGTGATAAAAGATAGGCTCTCAGAGTCGATTCTTTCCCCAAAGCGTTCCGCACTTCTCGTGTTTTCCTCTACATGAGCAGAATGCGGTGGGCAAGCCTCTGCATCGTAGCAGTACTACTTTCCATGCTGTTAAGCGCAGTGAACGCGGGTCCTCCCTGGCAAGACCCGAGGTACACGCGCTTTAGACCATTCGACGAGGGTTTTGCAACCAGCACCATCGACAGCTTTGGGAACGATTACGCAGATCGGCTGAGACGAGTCCTGCATGGGCACTTCGGACTCCACGACTCGACAGTTACAATGCTTGAATCAAGACCTTTGAGCCCTAACCAGCTAGTGCAAGACATCCGACGCGATCGAAACCCTCGACGTTTTCTGTATCTCGGTCCCGTCATACCTAACGCGCCCCAGTATCCTACTATGGTCGTCGCCACGCCAATTGCAGCTTCTGATTCCGAGAGAGGCGCTCGGACCTTTGCACTCCTTTCAGTTCAGCGACACAGCAGGACACCTCCGCCAACAGATCGCCCCCATCTGTTCATCCATGGGTATGCAGAAGTGAAACATGCGAACGACATCGAGGAGCGCTTTAGGAGGACTGCTCCTTCAGGGCTTGCATCTCCCGAGGTGGGTCAAGTGTTCTCTGTCGAAGAGATGTTCTGGAAATTGTCGCATGCCTACCAAGAAGTCCTGGCTGGCCTAAAAAAACCCTGAAACTTGCGTGCGAACGACAATTTTGGTCTGCAAGTACAGTAGGATTGAATCGCTTTTGCTTGGCTCGGTAGCATGTAAGCAGCAATAGCGCGTGGAGCAAATGCAGCAGCATGAGCTCCTCTTTGCAATTCAAACACGTGAGAGGAAACCTTCCCACGTTTCCACCTGCTAACCCGCCTCGCCTCGCTCTAGATTGCGCTTTTACTGGACCAGTGACTTCCAATATTTTCCGGGTGTCAACACAATATAGCAAGCACTATTCCAACGCTGGATCCGCGTCATCATCGATTCTTGGACATGGTCATGGATATGGCGTCCCTACTGCAGCAGATACCCCCTCTCGAGCGAGGCCCCAGGCCTGACTGGGTCATGCGACGAACACCGGAAATGTGGGTCAAGCACGCTTCGACGACCGTCTCGGTACGGTTGTCAAGCAACCTTGCATAAGTGGGTTCGTTTGATTCTGTGTTGACAGTTTCGCCTTAAGGTGGCGCCTGCTCAAAAGAGAGGTGACAGAAAGAACCATCAAGAAGCAGCATGAGTCCAACAAGGCCAGTAGCAGTAAGTAGACAGTGAGATATAAAAGGACTCCCGGCTCCGTACCACGGGAACTCAGGGTCAACTGCTCAGTTCTTGTCAGACCCGCAACATGAAAGTACTTCTCAACCTTGTTGCTCTTTCGACCGCGATTGCAGGAGTCTTCGCACTCGGAGGTATCTCCGGATCCGACGTCGCAGGGCCATCTGAGCCAGCACCAGCCGCGGAACCTTTTCAAGACCACTACTTCATTGAAACGTACGCGCCCGTCCAGCACCATCAGTTCGCCGGGTCACTCTCGCACCACCTCAAGAAGGAATGGGAGATCAACGATTTGCAAATTCGCACCAATGCACAATCTTCTTTGAGCGAGAATAACCTGCAGAAGATCCTCAACTACGATCGTAGAGCCCGCCGTTTCTTGTACCTCGGCTCAAGCTATCGCAATATTCCGGACTTGGTGTTAGCGACGCCAGTTGATGTCAAAGGTAGATCACATCTCTGGGCGCTTCTCCAAGCACAACAGCCGTACATTGCCACTGACGGTCGCGGCCATGTAATATCCCATGGGTTCGTCACTGTTTCGCCGGGAGAACCCGCACTGGTGAAGCTAGCAAAGTACGGAAAGCCTCACAACGGCGAATTAAAGAGTGGACACGTACTCAGCATCGAGGAAGTGTTCGGTCATCTGGCTGCCCTCAAGCCTCCGGTATAAAAGGTCTTCGTGTCTGCTTCTCGTGCGGCAGGGCGAGGGCGTCTTGCACCTTTCATGTGCCTAGCATTCAATTTCCATGTATGTTTCTCTTCTTGCATCATCGTCGCAGGTCTGGTCATCGCCTAGCGCGCAAATTCTCCCTCCCTGTATTGCTTCTCTTTTTATCGCTCGCTCATCTATTACCCTGTCAGGCGGGCCGGGAGCCTCATCGAGCTCTCAGATCTCGCCGCAGGCCTCAGCCACAATCAAATCATCTCACATCCAAGCAGCACGTGACGCTCAGTTAAGACGATGCTTTCGGCTGTGGACATAGCTGCGGCTTGCACGTGCATCGTTGAGATGAGAAGGACCGAGATTCCAGCAGATGGTTAGACCGAAAGGCGAGCGCCCACGTCTGTATCCTCATATGACTCCCGTAACAACTCAATTATGCTCCGAGTGGCATGTGCGATCGAATTGTGGGAATCAGAGTGGATTGAGCCAAAGCTTATGATACGGCGACCGATGTGTTGAGATGAGAGGTTGTTCTCACGATTCGGCCGACGGTAGCTTGCCGAACGGCGAGGACTTGCGAGGCACCCACGAAAACAAGAACAGATTTTGAAGTGATGAAAATAATATAAGAAAGGTCCTGGATGGGTCAGCCTGGACATTACAAGCCGCATCTTCATCCACCTAATGCTTCGTGTTGCTAACATGAGAGTTTCAGCCTTCGCATCTTTCCTGCTCCTGCTAGTTTCGACGGTTTTCGCCGCGGGCGACGCCTCTTCCTCGCAAGCTTCTTTGGCAGGCTCTTCTTCACGCAGACCGCGACCGATATATGAGAGTCAGACTCAGGTTGTCGCTGAACGTGAATGGCACGCTACGTACGCTCAAAGGCTCCGCCACCTGCTGAAGGACAAACTTCAGCTAGGCGATATCACTGTCGGTAGTCTGACCCATGCTCCGGTCTCGGAGACTGAACTTCTTGCTGATATCTATCACGACCCCGATACAGCCCGCTTCTACTACATGGGACACTCCAGCTTCGGTCAGCCAGACATGGTCTTCTTCACCCCTATTACCGGTCATACTCGTACTGACGGCTCACAGGTCTTTGCACTTTTGTCGAAGCGCAAGAAAGGCCCGATGCACCTTCACGGCTATGTTGCAGTTTCGCGCCCCGAGAAGATCAAGCGAGCCATGAGAACGTGGATACCAGATCTTTACTTAGTGTTGGAGGCCCGAGCGCCGTATCGGCTCGAGTATGCGTGTGCGATTGCGTAAAGCACCGGCACACTGGATGTGCCGGTATCCGGACAGGGGTAGAGGCCCGAGCTCTACCTGCGTGTGTCGTTCTCGGTTTTCACAGGGTAGGACGTACAAAACCCATAGCAGATAGTCAGTACTTCGTCTTGTCTACGAGCCACATCAACATCACTGTCCTTACTCACTTAGTTCGCGTCGAAGGAATCAACACTGCGTCCTACCAATACCTGTGTGTGGATCGATCGACCCACCACCCATCAGACAAACCAACACTTAGAACCTGGTGTTGCTCTCAAGATGGATGAGCTCTTACATGAGCTCAGACTCCTCTGGCCGGCTTCTTGAATTGAGGCTCCGTCTCTCCAGGATGAGACAGTCTTGATGTATATGTTCAGATCCAGTCAGCGCTCTTGCTGTGGGACCGAATCTTGATTTCATCAGTTCAGAAGGCTTTTCTACGATTCATGTGGAGCACATCCAATGATCTCTAGGAACCTCAGGACGTCATGACCATATCTCAAAAATTTCTTTGACTCTCCCGGCTGAGCATCGCACTCTTGAACATTTTGAGAAACTGATTGTGATTGCGGCTATAAGACGTGAAACTCGGTGAGGCTTCCGGCCCTTCGTAAGGGGGCTGATCCGACGCAGAGCGCGAGTGACAAGAACAAAATGAGGCAGTACAGGGCTGTAACTCGTGCGACAGGGCGAGAGCGTCTGGGCGAGCAGAGCTCACCCTTCCACGTCGCCCACTTCATTATGCCTCTATGTTGTTTGTCCTATGTTCTTTACTACCATCAACTCTTTACCTTCGCTAGGCCTTGCCTAGTGATCTTAGTTTCTTTTTCCCACCCTGTACTCCCTCCCTTTCTTGTCGCTCGCCCTCTGCGCTCGACCAGCCCCTCTACGGCGGGCTGGGAGCCTCATCGAGCTTCAGGCCTCACTGGTCTAGCCGCAATCTCAGTTGTTCCATTATGTCAAGGAGCGATGCTCAGCCGGGAGGGAAAGGAAAACTGAGTCCGCTAGGCGTGGCCTATCGCAAGGTAAGGAGATGATAATATGTGAAGTCAAGGAAGAAAAACGTAGAGAGATCATTGTGAAGTAGCTGACGTGGCGAGCTCTGATTGCCCAGACGCTCTTGCCTTGTCGCACGAATTGCATCTTGGCAAAACTTCTGAGCTGTTTCAGAGTGATAGAGTTAGAACGCAACACAGAACGAAGGAAGCGTATCGTGAAAGTTTCCTGGAAGAAAAGGATGCACAACAGCATTTCTCTGATAGGCATAGCGAGAATGGAAAAGCCATTGATCAGGCAGCGACCAATCTATCTTCAGTGCTGACGGCCCGGATTTCTAGCCGATGCAGCTACCGCATGCGCTCGAGCCTGCTCTGAGGCCCATCTTCCATACCACTGGTTGAACTCCAGTCCAGTGATATCACGATGCTGGCCTGTAAGTGAGATTGTGTAAAAGCACGGCAGTCAGCGGCCAGATCTCACACATCGTTGTCGCTATGGGAGGTTGCACTCCTTACCAAACCGATTTTGTTGCATAACGTGATCCGTAAATGCCTGTTCAGCTCCACCAAGCATCGCATGTACAGGCCGTCCAGCTGTAGTAGGGATGAAATATGAGATCGCAAAAGGCTGGTAAGATTGCCTGAACGACTTAGGTACAGATACTTGTATAAAATGGGGGTGCTTACCCTGAATTTCCCGTTCATATCCAAGTCGAATGAGCGTCACAATGTTGCTCTGAAAGTACCTGGTCGGTTGGCCAGCTCTCCAGATGATTTCACCGTCTGGAATAATGAACGCCTTGATCGGCTGAGCGATCAGCCACATCAGCGTCAAAGATAAGAGGCCCTTGATGATCTTGAACATCTTTGAGCCAGACTTCTGTGTCCGGAAGGAGCAAGTGGTGGTTGATTTAGGTCAAGAAACTTCCGAAGAAGAAAGCGTGTACTTAAATGCCCAAGACCCACCCACCAGCAGCAAGAAAGGCAGAACCTCCACGCTATGTTTCGGTCAAGGTGGCTCCTCAATCGATCTGGTGCTGGCACCTTGTCACATTAAGGACTGGGCAAAGTTTGTGGGTAAGCATCTTTCATCCGCTGTGAGCTTGGAAAGCTTTGTGAGGAAGTCCTCTCCAACAAAAATTTCCTGTACAAAAGACCCGGCTTTGTTGGAGCATGAGCACCTCAGTATGGGCAGAAATGTCGGGTTGTGTTAGCAACTATGCACAGCTGCATGCGACGTCACTTGCTGTTGAGTGGGAAGATAGGCGCCGTAGGGTGGGCGAGCAGGCGCTGTTGGATGGCAAATATCCGCGTAGCCTGTGATCTTTACCTCCGGCGACGAGCCAAGCATTGTCTGTCCGTGGTGACCTCTTGATTCGACGAGCGACAGAACGAGATTCGAATCCGGTTTTGGCCGGCGTCACAATGAAATTTTAGAGCAGTTGCCATGCATGGGCGCCGCTTCTTGGCGTGACGTAGCCGGTGGGTGAACGTGCGTGAACTTCATGAGGCCTTTTGTTTGCCAGTGAACTCTGCTTTTCCCGTCTTAGGGGGCGTACATTCTTTATTTCGAGTGGTGTCGTCCGCTTCAGTGTCTCGATGCAGCAGCTAATCTTTTGCATGCATATATGAGACAGGGTGCCATCGGACTTTCTGGACCAAAGTGCAAAAAAAAGTAAAAAGTCACATGTACGAAAGCATATCGGCAGCTTACTGAGACTTGCAGATACCGCAAAGCACCGCAAGGTGGCTTGTTCTTTTGGTGATTTCTCGACCTCAAGAATGGGAGTATTGATGGGTGAACTAGACTGTCTAAACAGTCAGCCTTGGGCGTGCAACTTGTGCGACAGGGCGAGAGCTTCTGGGCAAACAGAGCTCGCCACGTCACCCACTTCATCTTGCCTCTATGTTATGTTATTCGTCCGATGTCATTCTTCTTAGTACCATCACCTCTTTACCTTTTGCTAGGCCTCGCCTAGCAAGCTCAGTAATTCTTTTCCCACCCTGTACTCCCTCCCTTGTCCTTGTCGCTGCCCTTTGCGCTCGACCAGCCCCTTACGGCCGGCTGGGAGCCTCATCGAGCTTCAGGCCTCACTAGTCTAGCCGCATTCACAGTTGTTCTATTATGTCAGAGAGCGATGCTCAGCCGGGAAGACAACCACAAAGCCCGGTCAGTTCCACACTGGCACGCCATTCCGACACCATCTCAACGGTTTTGACATCACGATTGTTTAGCGAGAATGCCACAACCTGCTGGCTCCCTTGCGGCGCAGATGTGCCTCGTGCTGCTTTGCATTTTCCTTTCACCATGTATTGTGGCACCAGGATTGCCGAGACCGGATCCCGAGGAGAGATGTTTTCCTCGTAGACGGTTCAGGACTACCGAACGATTCCGTGCAGCGTCTGTCGGATATCATTCCAGCTATGCATCCACAGGGCACCGTGGAGCCTATTCATAGGGCACCATTCCTCACTGACGAGCTCGTACAACAACTGAGCCAGTCCCAGGATCGGCTTTTCGTGAACCTTGGCGCAAGACGTTCTTCCTTGCCAGGACTCTCTCTGGCATTTCCTGTAGACGAAGGTCGAGATGTGCACTATCCGGCCGGACACCGTACTTTTGCCCTCCGGGATGCCGCCCCTGTTTTTCGCCACCATTGGCAGCTAGGGCAGCAGCCGAAACCCACCTTCTTTGTCGTCGGGTATGCTAAAGCATCGCACGTTCAAGGAATCGATTGGAGCCTCGGTGCGACACACCGGAACCAGGCACAAAATCATCTCGTTCTAACCCTGGAAGATGTCTTAATACGCTTGCGCGCCGGTTAGTACTCATGTATGTGCGTTTGAAGGAAGTTTCAGCCACATTCTTCGTAGCCCGCATGCATCTTCCATCCTTTGAGCGACCACGAACATACGCACGCACGGTTTCCCGTTGCCGGCATCCATTTTTCTGCTTTGTCAGCCCCTGCACAGCTTTCCCTGCGCTTCCTCGTAGAGATTATCTTACGGCGCCATTGAATCCACGACATTATGCTAGGCTGTGGCGTCTTGCTCTGCTCAAGCGCGTCTCTTCTAGCTTTTGCCTTGATGGCAGACCTCCATGAGGTATTGAACAGAGGCGTGTTACAGCATTAGAGTGAGATAGAATGTTGGTGAAATTGCGCTGTGGGAAGGATGAAGCGAGAATGTGCTTGTTCCCCGGCTCAGCAGCAACAGACTGGCTGGTGGACCCTGCAGCGTGAGAGAATGACTAAGTTTGATTTCGATGTAACGCATCCTGCGCTGTCATGTTCTCAGACCGACTGGAATCGGTTGCCGTGATTCTCGCTAAAGCCACTGTTGCCCACACTCCTTTGTCCTCTTTTCTGTGGCTTACACGATCAATGAAGCTCCTTGCTGGATCTAGCAACAGGATTACGTAGGACCAGGTAAGTTCGAGACCTCAGACCCCTGGTACATCTGCCTCGCCTGTTGAGGCAGGCTGCAATGGCCCGTTCGATATCCCACGCTCATCGTCCTTTGACAGCAAGCCTGACTACTTGCGCGAAAGTCCGATGTCCACATACGCTCAAAAGCCTGGGCGGCACACGTCGTGACACTTGCTCCTAGATACGTCCTCGTGTTGGCCCTTGTGTGGCCGAGCTGACCAGGAAAGGTTAAAAGGTAGCTGTGGCTCGTTGAAAGCCACAGTGTAACGTTCATCAAAATTCCAGAGCTGACAGTATGCATCTTCATTGTCAGATACCTTCTCTTAGTGCGAAGTTCATCCTCCTTCAGGTGAGCACTGTGCTCGCTGGTAATACAGTTTCCATCCCCCGAGGTCATCACGATCTGGACGGCTTCTCAGTCCCATTCTCACAAGATCTTCCGGTCACTGAAGGCAAAACACCTGTTCTTCATGACTACGCTCGAAACATTAGGGTCAGGGTCAATGACATGGGCTATCCGAATAGTCAGGTTTCAGTTCATCCGCTCAGCAGCGACGGTCTACGAAGGATAGCCCCCACTGTCCATTTTCAAATGGTCCAAAATCCGGATAAGAAGCAGTTCTTGTTTATCCACAAGCAAGGACCAGCTACGGTACATGCGGTACCTTTGACGCACACCAGATTCTTTGGCTACCATCGAAAAGAAGTCGGAACGTTTGCTGGTGAAAGCTACTCTCAAAAGCTGGCCATCATCAGGTTCACGCACCCTACTCAAGCTACACGAACGGTTAATACGCAGTCACGGACACAGGCTGAAATTTACGGTCTTCTTCATGTGACTGATGCCGGTACCTTGCACGATACCATGCCCGCGATAACAGAAGGCCGAAACAAGGTGCAAACCCTGAGGGAGATATTACACCCCTAAAGTACAGCAGGCAGAAGAAGTCGTGCGCCGTTGCCTCCATACAGTATGATGTATTCGAAGTCTGTGCCGAGGCTAACGAGATCTTTCAAAGGCACGGAGCTGTGCTTCAATCCAATAAAGTGGGATTCACCCCACACTGCCGATATCAGTGCAGTTGCCGCAAGGGGACGAGACCGTGTGCGTGACCAGAACCATCGCAGCCCACCATTCTCCATTTTAGGCCCCTCGTCTTTGCCTACCTCCTTCTTTTCTTTGTCTTTTCACCCCGTCACCATTCTCACTTCCTCTCCTGTCCACGAAGAAGACTGAATGTCTCCCCGCGATCCTTGTTGTCGGTTTACCAAGCATACGCAGGTTTTTGCCAATGTGGTACCGCTTCTTCCTTCTTCTCTCTAGTCTGTTCATCTCGGTACAAGCCATTCCTGCTGGCTTCAATGAAAGGGCACCGGTTGATTTTCATGCAAGAGCACCCTCCCAGCCGGAACATTGGCTACCACAGACATTCAAAATCAGCAAACTAGGGCTGGTCGATCGGGACACCTACCGCATCCTGCTTGCCGCCGTTCTCGTTAAGCTGAATTATGTTCATATCGATTACAATTGGATCCCGGACGAACCAGACCAATCACTTGACCTGTTGCCACCCGTCATTCCTCGGAATATGGTGCAGGTTATTCGACAGCAGATGGTGCAGGCGCCGGATCGGAGACAGATGATCCCACTGGCCGACAACAAACGAGGTCTGAGGGTTTTTGCCATGCCGTTGACGCATCAAGGGTTTGCCGGATTTCCTGTCACAAGAGGCAGCTTCGCCGGTCAAGGGGAATCCCAGCGCGTGATCGTCTTTGGAGTTGCCGATCACGACCACGACCCAACCGCATTGACGCTGAATACAGGATCTGCAAGCGAGGACAAGCCAACGGTGAAGCTCTACGGAATCATTGGCGTCAACAGAGCCCAGGATTTTCACACAAGGATTGCAGGACCGCAGCAGGGAAGATATGTGGCAAAATCTTTACGTCAGATTCTACATCCGTAGCTCTTTGGTTAGTTAGAGATTTCCAGCCTTGACCGCAGTTTGTACGGCGCCATCAAGCAGAAGCAACAGCCCCCTGGAGTGAAATCCTTCTCGTTCCTAGACCTTTCGTACCTACGCGGTTCTCGTATGGCCCTGTCGCCTTTGTATCTATACTCTCTCTTACCAGAGATGTTCGCTGAAGTAGGCACACTGAACCATTCCTCCATTGCATTTTTTTGTCGGGTCGGTTCATCAGTTCATTTTCCTGGACTGCAACCGATCCGACTGGCAGAGTGAGCCTCCGAGCGTTCTGAATGAGCTACATCTGTGTACCTTGGGAGTCATGCATGCAGTTTTCATCGTGAAAACCCCACACACTTGCATGTGGGACGGCGCATGTATTTGTCTGAGTCTTTCTGCAATGAGATTAAAGGAGCTGATGAAGCCGTCTTCACCAGGGACACATGGGTAGGTTCCCACGGGCTCGCCCCATTTTCCATCCAGATAACCCATTTTTTTTCTGGTAATGGTCGGCAGTGGAGACATCTGAGGCGCTACCAGTTGGCATGACCCATCCAAGTAGACCTGCATGCGACCAGACGTGTGAACGGTGCGTCAGCCATGCTTGTGCTGGGAATCTTTGCTGCACTTCATCCCGGTGTTAAAAAGCTGGGTAGAAGGCCGAGCACAACACGAAGATCAGACCCGCCAATCTCGCAAGAAGCTGTTGTTGATCTTTTACATGTTTTCCTACATTATGAGTCTCCCCTTTTCACACGTGCAACTTCTAATTATCAATCGGAACAAAACTGTGTGTTCAGACTTGAAGGTGGTACCAGATTTTAACACGAAGGCTCAGGAGATGAAATTTCCGCCCCGCCGAGACCCAGCCTTCAGCGTTTCCCTCTCACGCATGTTGCTGAAAAGTGACACACATGAGCCGTTACTGCATCGGCTTACTCCATGCACTTTCACGTGATCGAACGACCCAGACCACTGCCGTCGTCATTGTCCCGGTCCTTCAGGGCTGTTGACAATCCCTAAGTTCTTGATGCGGTCTCCATCGTAGTGGAATGAGACATCGGCACAAGACCACAACAGTCGAATAAATCCAGCTACTTCACACGCCTCGCGATCGACGTTGCCACAAGAAAAGACGCTTCCGCTCGCCAGAGCCTGTATCATCGAGTCTAACCCTACAAGTGTCGTCAGACCATGGTCGAACGACGCATTACCGTCCCGCATCACAACCTGTGGTAATCCACTATTGCATTGCCTAAGTTGTAGGACTGCTATCCGACTTTTTTCGTTCGTCATCTTGTGGGCCTCATGTCTGCCTGGAAGCACATTAAAGGTGCTGTCACCAAGTATTTCTTCCACTCGGCCAGTTGTTCGTCGCTGGATAGGTTTGTGGCGAGTTTTGACCTACGCGCCGATTCAAGAGCAAGAATTCGTCCGACAGCGCCAGTTCCGATGCGACTATATGGAGTCGAGCATTCGACCCACACTAGTCTTTACCGATGTGGAAGTATCCCCTTGCTCAGCTTTCAACAATGCACCCATCCAAAGTCGTTCCTTCCGTCGTTGTTATCGTCATGGCTGGAATGACCGTCTTGACACTCACAAGCAGTCAGGTCCAAGCTGCGCCTGGAAACACGATTTTTGGCAAAGCAATCCGACCGCCACAACTAGCTCCCGCTTTGCCCCGAACACTCTTCATCCCCAGCATTTCGGACCCAGAACTGGAATACCGCATCCTTCACGATGATGCCACGCAGCTGAACGACCGTCTTAGCGTCCTGGGACACAAAAAGACTCAAGTCGTTCCTGTAAAGCCTGACAGGAGCACACTGATAGCCCTTCAGAGCATTATACGGGAGCAATTGGCAACCACAAGCCCAAACAAAAAGCAGTTCATCCAGCTGCCACTGCGTGCTGAGATGCCTCACGCTTCTGGTCCTGACAAGATGTACGCGCTGCTGCTTCAGCCGCACAGTATGTTCAAACGCTTCGGACTGAACAACGTTGCAGGACAGAACAAGAAGCAGACATTCGCCATCTTGGGAGTGTTTCGCTTGTCAGAAAGTCTTGCACCAGATCCGCAACTTCACACTCACCTCGGACTTTACGGCTTCGCAGAGGTATTCAAGCTGGAGAAACTGCATAAAGAGCTTGAAAACTTAAAGGACCCTTCGAACATGTTGCACAATCTTCGAAGTGTTCTCAGCGAACGAACCCCGTCGATGGAGCAATTTGTGCAAGCAGAGCACGGCGTTCTGGCTACGGTTAAACTTCACACATCCCCGGTCTAACCTGACCACGCCTTTCCACTTTCACGCTAACTCACCTGTCTGTTCACACACTTCTCAATCCTTTCGGGCGTACATGGGTTGAAATCAGATAAGTCTGCAATCGCTGCAAGCTGATATGAATGTACTCGAATGCCTTGCCCGCTCCTGCTTCTCTCGCCGCAGCAGTGTATAATACAGAGAACTGAAGTCAAAAGCAGCAAACGTGGGGACACATAGCTTTCAAAGGACATCGTGTGAAAGGCTCAGAAGAGAACTGTTGCTCAATAGTTTCTTAGACACATCGCCGCGGAGCAGGCTCAAGCCATCACATTAACTACTGTGTTCTCGCGCAACTACACCAACGCCGCCTGTGATACCGAATTCCTGAAACACCGGAGGAAGTGGGTGTGAGAGCGTTGCAATATGTTCTTTCACGCTCCGGCAATCGAGTTCAACCGCATCGCTGCAGCTTAGCTGGTCCTATCTCGCCCTGTCTACAACAATGACGCGGCAATGTGTCAGCAAGGCTTTCGGCAGGAGCAGCGACATCACACAAGTGGCATTCGTAGAGTGAATTCCCGTGAAGGAGCAAGTCTTTTTGCGGAAGAAGGTATTAATAAATAACCAAAGTATAAGAAGTATTCCATACAGTCCTGTCACCACCTCTTCTCGACACCCATTTCTGACACAAGTTTTCAGACTGTGTTAAGAGCTCGACAGCTTCGTTCCAACCTTGCAAACATTTGAGACCTTCCTTTTACACTCTTATTCAGCTCTTCTACCAATGCAGTCACCCGGGACCTTTCTTTCGGGCGTCGTATCCTTAGCGATCGGCATCTCCATCGTGATTCTGACAAGTACTCAGGTCCAAGCTGTGCCTGGTAATACCTTGTTTGGAAAGTCATCTGCGCCAAAGCAACCTTCGCCATCCTTGCCCTCGACACTCCTCGTTCCCGGCTTTGCGGACAAAGACCTCGAAAGGAACATCCTTACGAACGACGTCACGCAGCTTACAAATCGCCTAAAAGACGTGGGATATGCACATGCTTGGGGTACACCGCAAAGGCCGGACTTGACCACAATGGTCTCACTTCAAGCAGCCATACGAAATCAAATGGCGAACACGCCGCCGGACAAACGGCAGTATATCACGTTGCCAATCACTTCCGAGAATTCGCACCCTGGAGGTCCAGATAGAATGTACGCGATGCTGCTTCGATCTCCTAGCCCTTTTCAACCCTTGGGTCTTAAAAACGTGGCAGGCAGGAACAAGATGCAGACCTTTGCTATATTCGGAGTCTTGCAGTTGCCTAAAAGCCAGACAGACCCTCGGCTTCAAACTCATCTGGGCCTCTATGGCTTTGGAGAAGTACGCAATGTTGAAAATCTGCACAAAGAGCTCGATCGGGTCGTAGATCAACGTAGGATTGTGCATAATCTCTATGATGTTTTGAGTGTACGAAATCCGTTGATGGAGCAGATCGTCTCGGGAATGCACGGTATCTCCGCCACAACTAGCTTGCACATACCTGTGGACTGACGTCAGCATGGTCAAACTCCTCTCAGTACCAACCAGTTTGCAATGGTGTCACTTTTCCTCGCCTGCCGCTTCATAAAGAGGCCAAGCTCACACTTTCGTGTAAAACATTGCGTTTTGAAGGTGCTGGGATTTGTGACCGTGTAGCCGATCGCTCTTCAAAGATAGCAGGTTTCACCATCGGTGTCCTCTTACACTGGCTTCGTAGATAGGTAGAGCTTGGCGAATATATGCTTGATCGGTACTCGAGGAGCCAAATCAGCTTGAAACATCTCATTCATGCATCGTTGTGAAGAAAGCAGTGCTCAGCCTCCTTGTGAGTTGCGCTCCAAGATGCGTCCGAAATCCATTCACAGGATTAGCAGGGAATTAGGTCATGCTGCCGCCGTCACATGCGATACCGAGTGTCAGGACAACGGAAAGTGAAGGTGGAAGGGTCCAGCAACAACATGCGGTGCTAGGCTCCAACGAAAGAGCTCCTTCGATTACCCCAAGCTTACCTCATGCAGCTGCCCCACATGATCGACCTCAAGATTGAGGACGTGTCACGCTCCATCCTTTTCTAACATGCAGCAGCAATGCCCCTGATGATGCCACAAGCGTCGTTAATGGCAAATGCCGAGAAGTAGCGTTGTCGGGGGTGAAGGATAGCAAGCAACAAGGGCTATAAAGGCAATCCGAGTCGAGCCTTACACCAGCCAGTCTTGTCACATCTTCTTCATACATATTTTTTTGAATCGCGTTCAAGATCTCAGCAAGCTATATACAGCCATGTTTGGGCTCAAAACCATCTCTCTTACTATTCCCGCCTACATAGTCTACCTGCACGTAGTCGGCTTGCACATTGCTCCCGTATGTGCCGTGCACGGCAATCTACCGGGCAAGATCTTTTCCTCCAAACCTGCACTCGGTGACTCGCCAAATGATGATCTTCCCGCGGTCATACCTTACTTTCGTGTTGACAATGACGTTCGGCAGGCCGACGCCAGACAGCTAGAGTTTAACCTCAGATCCTTCACTTATCCCGACGCGGTAGTTGCACCTGTGAAGCCTTTCGTCGACAGACAAGGCCTACTAAGAGCTGTTCGAAAGCAAATGGTAGATGCCGGGCCCAAGAGAAGACAGTATCTTCGCCTCAATCATCCTGAGCCGCCGTCTCGGACGGAAGATCCACCCAAGATCTATGCCATGCTGCTTGACAGGGACGACTTTGGAAAATTGGGCATGTCCAATATTGCCGGCAATGAGCAAAAGCAGACATTTGCGATTCTTGGCATTAGGCACCTGCCACCCAACGGACGGGCGAGTACTCCTCGAAAGGAGTTACGTGTTGGGCTCTATGGCTTTCTCGAGGCCTCTGGCGCTCCCGATGCACATACAAGGCTACCGTCTTTGGGACGAAGTTCAGGCCTTGTTCAAAGTCTGCGACACATTCTCCGACCTTGACTAGTCTGTAGAGCACATGCGCTCAGGAAGGGGCGGCATTTGTTGATGGCCGACACCTCTTCGCTCTCGGAGTTATGATACTATGATGACGTCGTGCAACCTGCTTCTGATATGGACTGGCACTAGCAGCGGCTTTCCGGATGATCCAGTCGGTAGTCTCGCCCCTTCTGCCTCCATTTCCTACAAACTCAGTCCATCTCAGTCGAACTCCTATGCCGCTTGCCCCGGCTCTAGTCCTTCTTTCTCGGGCGTGTCTATCTCTCAAGCCACTTCCGTATGATCGCTTCATTATATGTTGACCCAGCTAGAGCTAGATGTTGTCAATCCATGTGCTTGCTTGCCATTTTCTCACGCGACCATGATGTAGGAGTTGTCGCCCGATCTTCGAGACTGATGAAGATCAAATGCCCTAGGACCACGTAGTGACACCCGGATCGACAAGAAAACGCCTATGACAACAAAATGAAGCCCTGAAAATGATTCTGCAGCTCAACAGCTGCTTTCTCTCACCTTGAAGCGAATTTGCACAATAGGGGCCCCACCCTCGTGAGAATTTGTTGTCATTTAAAGCTGCTCGAGAACATCTCGAGCTCTGCAGGAGTCTACTCACGTCCAGAAAAGCCTCCCGACTTTTTTCCCGACTAGTGATTTGGCCGTGGGAGAATATCTACCGACCCCGCAGCTTTTAGAGGACACAAAACAACGCTGCTGAACTGGACATCAATGGCCTTTGGCTTGGCTTTCATTTGTTCATGGCTGTTGAATTTCTCAATCAGTGGGTTAGTGGGAGCTTCCGAAACACGCATCGGTGAATTTGCTGCTGAACAACTGTGGACATCAGCCTTGCGATCTTGGAGTACGTTGTCGCAGCTGAAATCCGATACAAGCCATGTGGTCGACCACGTAGGTCGGTTGGTTCTTCTTGGTGTTCGCGCTTCTCTCGGGTCTAGATTTCGTTTCCATTGCGAGACGGTTGCACGTTTTATGTCGAGAAGCGTGCGTCGAATTGAGCAACAGTGCGTAAAAAGATGATGCTTCGGTCGCTGGCTAGCTTGGATTTGCCGATGTGCAGGACATGGGGACTACCCAAGAATGCGCTTCATGAGCCGACTTTGTGGTTGTCATGCTCAAAGGTGGTGTGGGAACAAAGGCCAAAAGCACGAGGTCGTCGTCGGCTTTTCTTCTTGTTGGCTCGTCACCGATGCTTTCATCTTGACGATAAGCCGAACGTATTGTCTCTACCAACTAAGACCGACAAGTTGCCGAGATGGCTTAGGCCATTGCGGCCGCCGCTGACATTGAAGACAGCAAAAGCTGGACCCTAATGGGTCCAGGCCGCTTCTGAGAGCTCCTGCTGCAAGGTCATGATCCACAGTAACACAGATACTTTCCCATCGTGCCGAAACCACCGCAATGTCGACAACGGGATTTGATGGCATCGGCCTCCGCTGCAGCTGCCTGTGGGGGCTCTTCACATCCGGAGTGTGTCCTGGTGGTGCATTGCAGAGTTGTTTTCTGGGCGAAATCGATCGGTCCGGAGGATCGTGGCTTGAACATACCTGTCTCGGGAGCCACTGACCGCTCACTAGACAGGTACTAAGGAAAGACAAAGCACACCGGAAAAGAGAGACGGGCCTTGCTGCGCTATGTGAGGGCTGTACACCGTGAAATTACCGGATACTTCGCTCGAAACAGCCAACTATCCGCTGCAGCAGTAGGTGCTCGTCTCACCGGGTGATACGGGACAAACCAAACATCCCAAAAAAGCATAAAAAGGCTGCCTCCAAGACAGAGGATACCATTTTGGACAAACCACTCTAGTCTTATAATCCCCAGGCTTCCTCTCCTCTCTTCTACTACTCACGCTTCCAGCTCTACATCCTTCTCACTTCTGCCTCTCACTGTCTTCTCTCACCCAGACTTCCCAGAATGATGCGAAGAGCCCTCGCAAGCGTGGTATTCCTTATCGGTCTGCTGTCATCTCAACCTTTGCACAGGGTTACAGGCATCGGCAACGGTCCTCCGGAAGGCAATTCCCCATCTGTCGACCTGAAAGGTCCAATGGTCCATCTCGAAGATGGCTTCGAGGGAAGGTTTGGTACAGCAGCGTACACACAGACGCTGAACTCCCGATTGAAGGACTGGAACATGGATCCGACTCCGCGCGCTTACGCTGAGCACAAAAGTGTAAAGTTTGTCCGGGAGCAGGTCGAGATGGTGCAACGCCAGCTCCTTCAGCAACGCAAAGATAAGAATCTGCTGTTTCTCGATTTGACTCCAGACAAAAAGCGTAAAGTCCATGCCATGTTTCTGGGCGGCGCCCCTGAAGGAGAGTACAATGTTGCCTTTGTTTCGTCTCCCAAGCACTGGCGATCATTGAACGAGAAAATGCAACTCCACAACTTTGCCTATGTCGAAAAGCTGGACGCAAGTAAGTTCGACGAAAGCCTCAAGAGGGACTTTGCCGCAAATGAACTGGATGCTCTCATCAGGAACATCGTCCCTAAGACTCCCGAGAACGGACTGTCACGTATGCTACCCGTATACGTGCACCCTGATTACCATCGCTCGGGTCCAGCGCCAAATCCAGAGCCGATGCAGAAGCTGAAATCTGTGTTGGAGCGACCGGTCTACGTGAACAAAGCTCGCCTTCTCCTCCCCTAGCTGTGTTCGCTATCACTGATTCTATCACCGCCTAAGCGGCATCGAGCCAAGACAGCCATGTATCAAAGCCGTGTCGCCAATTTAATTCCTCCTAGTTCATGACATTATCATCTCAAACGTGACGTTCTGTCTTGACTGTATCACGACAACAATAATCAATGAGCTTCTAGGCGGATTCCGCTCGCAAGAGGGCGTGAGTGGGTCGATCTCATCACAGAGTTGCAGCCCGCCCACCGAAGACAAGCTGGCATCATCATCGCGGTAGTGATTGCTTAAATCATGAACCGCACCAAACAGTGCACAGTTCTGCACGGTACCGCCTGTCTGCAACTTCATCTCGGGAATTCTCCCGCATTTTAGCCCTTGCCTGCCCCTAGACCGCCGAAATTGAAAGGAAAAAAAAAAAAAAAAAAAAAAAAAAAAAAAAAAAAAAAAAAAAAACCCCGGAACAAGTAGCCGGATTCTTAACTGAGTCAGCTGGGCATGCTTCTCTCCTCTGTCCATGATCAACTCCAAATCAACGAGCTATGACGGATCGACAAACAGGAATTTGGTGGAGCCTATGGTATGCTTTCACCTTGGTTACTGCTTTCGCAATAGCTGACCAATCTCACCGGAAACATCCGAATCCCTTGACTCGTACCTTGTACATTGAGCAAGCTACAGCTCCGCCTTCCGATCCTCTTCTTGTGCGTCACACCGATGAACTCAATCAGCGATTCAGCCACCTCCTTTTACCTTTTCAAGCCACGCCTCACCGCAACAATCTCATCATTCTACAGCAAGAGCCATCCGTGGCCAATTCGATCCGCAGCGAGATGCTCGCCTTTGGCAAAGATTTGCCACTAGTGACAGTCTCGCAGGCATGGTTCCCATGGTCGAAACAGGTTTTGGCACTCCCCTTGCGCTATCCACACGGTCAAGGCGGACCTGGAACCACACTTGCTATCATCATGAAAGACGCATCGGGCGGGCTGAAGATCACCGGCTTTAGTCACGTTGTGGGCGTCCATCCGGATGACTTGGCAAGTTCCATTGCTTTTTTAAGGGAAAGCGGAGCGAGTCAGATCACATCGCTGGGAACCTTATTTCCGAAGCTCGACTGGACATCCAGCCCCTTCATTCACGTATTTAAATGAAGATCGCCTCATCTGAACAACACTCCGCTTCACAGCTTAGTGACTTTGCCCCACCTGACCAGCCAACCCTTGTTCCTCTATCGGACCGATGATCCCTTCGAATGCATTCACCGCTCGACGCCACAACGTTTTAGCTGTGCGAATGGGCTGTGACAAGTTTAGCTGGCTTGAGGACCGATGAGTGCGAGATCGGCCCCACCAATGAGCGCACAACATCTTAGAAACGCGGCCAACAGCTCTACTCACAAATACTGCCAGTCAGCCTTCGCGAGTGACCTTTGCTACTCACTTCTTTACATCCTCGATTCCGGCGATTGATCGTTCCAGCTCATCATCGAAGAGCGGAAGCCGCCAGCTGTTTATTCGGTTCTTTACTAGCCTCAAGATGATTCTCGTTCTACAGCGAGCAAGAGCTATGCAGGCATTTCGTATTTCCCTTATCATACTTCAGCTATCTGGGTGTATCGCGTCGCCGACTTTCAGAGCTTCGGAGAGGGGTGAACCGTCGACAGCGGCGGCAGCTCCATTTCGTCGACCGTCCTCGATCCAGCTACAGGCAGTACGACTGCCTCCTCACCATTTCGAGAGTCGAATGTCCGACTTGTCGGCTGCCAGCCGAGCTCTCACTCGTCAAAAGCTCGATTACAAGCCGTTTGCACCCAACGGTCAAGCTTTGCTCGACATTGCATCGACCGTGCAAGGTCAACTCAGTCCTGATCCCGACACCCTCAAGTATATTTATCTTGGACCTGCCACCGTCCCTATCGGAGGTATCTCGCTAGCCATGCCAATTCAAAAAGCTTCTCAGCTCAGAGGAGAAGCTCAAGCGCCCCAGCAAAGGCTACACGCATATGAGATTGCCTTGATGACTGCTTTCAAAACTGATGGCCCAGAAAGCTATCCTCGCTTTGATCTGCATGGGGTGGCCAGAGTCTCTACTCGTCTACCGCTCTTTCAAATGATACAGGATAGTGGGAATCAAGGGTATGTCTTCAGCCTGAGGCAGGTGCTGGATAGCTTTGCGGAGTAGCCGCCTCTTTCTCTTCCTCCTCTACGCATTCCGGCACTTGCCGGTCCAAAAATTGTATAGCCCCTTTTTCTTTTTTTTTGAATTTTCGACCTCGCATTTTGGTCGAATTTTTTCAACCCTTTCAATTATAATTCACGATTCTAATTTTTAAATTGGGTTCCAAAGTTGGCTGTGATCGACAGATATCATTTTGCAATTATGTGCGAGACTAAAGGTCCGCTCAGACATGCCAAACCCTACTCGATCAGCCCACCATTATGCAAAATCGGTCGGCAAGCTGTGACACGATCCGGGATCCATAGTAGCCGGACCTGCTCGAGCCTGTCGTCTTGTAGTCTTTTACGCTCCAAGCATCTGCCTTGTGCTATGCAAGATGGTTCAATGGATGAAAGGGGTTGTCGACCTCGATTTTGAGACACATTTCACTACATAAACCCTTGTCGCGAACAAGCTTGGGCCGAAACATGCTTGGTATGCCTTGTCTCACAACATGAAGCTTTCAGGCGCCTCACGAAGAAGCGCAATGCTAATGGCAGCGGCAGCTTGTCTCTTCGGCACAGCAAGCTCCTTGCCTATGAACGGCCAGCCGTTCGGATTGCATGTACCTCCTCTTCAGTTACCTTCGTCCTCGGGAAAGCCTTCGAACTCACAAGCCCGTCAGATGGTACCATTTGATATCGCCTCTCACTTCACTCTGCATACCTCTATGCCACAACAGGCCAAGCACCTCAACTGGCTCTTTGACACATTCCTCAACGAAATACAGCAGTGGCCTCTGCAGCCCCCGCCAAGCTTGATTCCCGCGCCACTCAATGAGAATGTGCACTTGGGACCCGAAGCAACGCGCATGGTCAAGTTTTACTTGCAGGATCGCTTCAAGAGCAAGAGCCTTTACTACGTTGGAAGTCAAGGAATCGGCGGCCCTCTGAGAGACTTTTACATGACACCAATCACGATCAAAGCCGACGACGTTCGGTATCAATGGCTTCAGCGCATCGGCCTGATGAATGCGCATACTCACGATCTCTTTGGTGCTGAAGTTCCCTCGATGTTACTCATCTCGGTCCCCGCGAAATGGAGCCACAGCGAGCCGTTGGAGCTGGGGCTCCACGGTTATGCCAAGCTGACTGGTGCTGACATGGACAAGTTTCAAGGCGAACTGGAACAATCGAAGTACAGCAAGTCTCTGCTTGAAGTTTCTGCAGATGTGCATCCGACTCGTATGCTCCCGCTTTTCCCTATACGTCATGCTGTGATATGAAGCAAGTCGTTAGTCAACCTGAAGTTGTGTAGCGCCCTCCCTTTGCTAAGGAGATACTGTTCTTTAGGTGATATATTGAGACTGTGATGGGTGTGCGTAACAGCATTAGTATCAAGGGTTAGTGAGAACGATCCCACGGGTGGTGGTAAGCTGTGCCGAAGAGTAGAGGTGTAGCTGTGACACCGTGCAGTACAGTACAGTACGTTACTCATGCTTGGGGTTCTTGTAGCCCACAACCGGTGGCTCGCTCCATGCAAATGCAAGGAAAATTTGTCGTTGAGGTTGCTCGAGTCTTGAGCTCAATCCTCCCACGGAAAAGGATACTGCGCGCTCTTTCGTGGCCATTCCCACGACTTCATGCTGTGTGTGAGAAGTTACCAGCTATGCAATCACAAAGCAACAGCATGGAAGACTTGATGAGGCCTGTTGCGTTTGCGTGACGAGTATCGTTGCTCTGGCCTCGCTTTACCCATGTCAATGCGAATTTTTGACTGGAGCAATGCTCGCTTTGAGCATGGTGGGACAGTAATGACTTCTGCGAGGGCAGAGAAGCCTGGAGCTAAAACAGGCTCGTTGCCTGACGTAGGAGCTTCGCTCTAGCGCAGGAAAAGGGTCAAGCACAACTGGTGCGAGACGCGCAGCGTGGATCAGGGGTATGCACCCAGCTAAGAATCAATGGAAGTTGCTAGTACAGGTGGGGATGAAGTATTCTCTTGCCCGACTAGCGTTGCCGTCTCCCACCAACTCTGTTTCCGAAATCCGAGCTAATGCATGATGGAGAAGACGGCAAGGATGATTTCTGCCCCTACTCTTTTACCGGTGAGACTAATGTATAAAGCTTGACTTTGAGTCGGTCCAAAAATCCCCGCAATCAGAAACCTCATCCTTTGGCCACTGTAGTCATGTCTACCCATCCTTTCGCCGCGAGCCAGCTTGCGATCAAGTGCTTTGCGCTCATCTGTGCAGTTGCGCTTTTGCACTGCTGGATTTCAGCTTCCTCCACGGCGGAACCAATGCAACCCAACTGGAACGATGAGAATCCCATTCCCTCACTGACGGTTAGCCGCCTCAGTCCGGACAGGCAGAACCAGCTAGTGAGCGTACTCACTCAGAACCTCAATGATCTAGGCGCTGAACCTCGCAATATGGCAATCGTAGATATGCCACCTGCGCAGCACGAAGCAACGGCCGAGACCGTACGCTTGCAACTACAGCAAAAGTTCCTGTCGAAGCATCTCCTCTATCTGGCATCAGAAGGTGGTGGTCATCTGTATGTCTTTCCGCTTGACGACGTGCTTCAAAATCCCAGACGCATTCACACAGTTCTTATCACTGTCCGGCCTCGGAGAATAGCCTACCCCTATAATGGCCGTGACATTGACTTTCACAACTTCGATATCAGTTTCGACGTTGAGAATAGGAACATCTTCATGCAGCGGCTCCTCGGTGCGGATGGGGCAAATGGTGGTCCTGTAACGCACGACCTATACAACCTTTTTCACAACAATATTTTGCACTTCTAGTCAGAATCCACTTGTCAGCTTTGTAGAAATGTTCCTTTGTAGAGGCAAATCTGGAAGGGATAGAGCCCACCAGAACTTAAACCAAGCCGACAGAACGGCCGGTGCGACCGAGTTTCTGTCGAGAGCAGGTGCAGACAGAGACAGCAACAGTGCGACCATAAAGCATACGATTGCGGCGAAAGTGAGAGCGTACTCTTAGATCCCAAGGCTCCCGGACCCGCCGTGAGGTTCGGTCGAGCGCAGCGGGACAGAAACACACAGAGAAGGGAGGGAACACAGGATGGGAAAAACGACGAGCGAGCTTAGGGTGACCACAGCAAAACAAGCGCAGTGAGGATGAAGGAAGAAGCAATTGAGGTTTTGCTGCTACCCCCATTCGCTCAACAGACGATGTCTCGCAGCTCACCCGCGCGAGACAGACCAGCTGCGATAGCAGTGACGGCACCCTTTGGAGGTGAGCCCTAGGTAACATTATTGAGGTGAGAGACCACGCAGAACCATGCAAGTGCACATAGCCGGCTTTCATCGCATTGCGTCGCATCAAGAAAGCTGCCACAGGGGCAGAGTGGTTGGAGTTGGCGGGTAAAGCACACATTGTACGTATTTTCCCACCCCGCTCATGCAAGCATGGTATCCTATTAAACGCATTGTTCTGACTGTTGGCGGGCTTAGCACGAGTGCTGTTGGGTGCCACAGTATAATAGCAACCGAGTGTATCAATGCACGGGTGCATCATAGACTAGGAGAGACCCAGTTTTGTTTGTTCCCTCGACCCACGGGATGAGACCGGCTTTCCAGCCCTCTCAGACCATCATGGCCGCTTAGCTCCGCCTCCTGGACCTGCAATAGCGTATCAGGTTGAGCTCGAAACACGCTGATCGAGTTGGCAAAGAAAGACGCTGACCTTCCTCAACAGCTTGGTTGCCGTACATTCTCAAGGTGAGTCGCATGGAGGTGAAGATAGTGCATCGGCTTTTGATGATTATCTGAAATATAAGCTGAACCCTTCCCTCCGAGTGTGCTAGTTGTCCGCATTGCAGGAACTTTTTGAAGAAACACCCCCCAAGGCTCGTGATGTCCGGCTGAAAGGCTATCTCGTGCATTCATCCACCCAGTTCCGACCGTCCATTTAGAGGCTTGATGAGAAACTGATGGACGAGAAAGTGGGTGGATCCTGGTCAAGATTTATCCCACGGCGGTCCGTGTTTCGCCTGGCCAAGGGCTATCTGTAATCAGTGTCTTTCGCTTCTGCCTCCCGTTCTGAGCCATAGCTGAACAGGGGCTGGAGCCTGCTTTTCAATTTGATTCTACAGAACAAAAGCCGCCGCCAATTCTTCATGCCTCTCCTCTGACACGAGCTGCAGCCAAACCACGTCGGGAACGTGATCTTCCTGGCCGCTTCATCTGCCCGGTCCAATAAGATTTCGACATCTGCGAAAACACTCACTGAACGACAGGCTAGTAGATTCCTAGCGAAGGTGGACATGCACTGACCGTGGGACTGTATCATAGCAACCTGACCGTACAGCTACCCCTTGTTATCACGATTTCGCACCTTGACGTTTCTTCGCACTGTAAAGCATCTTCTTTTGACCAGAGCAACAGAGCTGAGAGACACCTTCGTCAAAGATTTTCACTGGCCAGCTGATGTTCCGTGTAGTAAAAACCACAAGCTGTCGGCTCGCGGAAAGGTATAAATGTCCCTGCTTTGAATGACCAAGATCAGACCGTGTGCGACCCTCACAGCAGCTAGCTTTACTCCTTAATCCCCCTCCCTTTCGTGGTCTTTTTGCGCACTCTCGCCTTCTCTGTGTTCCTTTCAGGTTATGCTGCCTTTTCGCACTGTTTTGCAGAGCATATGCTCTTCCTTCTTGGTCATTTTTTTGGCGAAGAGTGTCGTTGACGCCGCGCCTGTAGGCGATGGCGACAACACGATAGTTCATTGGGTCAATCCTAGCTTTATCAGCCCTCAAGATCTCAATCAAGAAGCCCAGACTCTTCGTGAGCACCTCCAATATTTGGGTGATTCATCCTCCAGGGTGTATCCATTGCACATCATGGTGGACGATCACAATCTTGCCTCCGAGCGGGTTCGCCAATGGTTGGATGATGAAGCCCACATCCGATCACTCCTCCGCCTTGGTTCGGAAGGTACTACTCACAAGTACGCCTTCTTGCTTCCAGAAACACCGGAAGCTCATGAACTAGTCGGAAGCGGCGTTCCACGTTCGGCTAGAATGGGAATGATCTCAGTCTATTTTAATCCTCGTAATCTCCAGAGCACGATTCTTCTTAATGGATTCTTCGGCTTGGAAAACGTTGATCGAAACGTCCTGATCCATCGCATCATAACGGGGTGGGATACGCACGACATGTCGAGCCTGCTGGCTGGCCGGATCCATGGCTTCTAGCCGGACACCTCCCACCTTTGTATTAGTCTGACTGAAGCGACCGAGGTCCGCTTTCGCACTTCAACAGAGCAAAATGGCTCATCTACGATATCTGGCTCGCCGTTGTCTGTCTCACCTGTAATCTCCAATTAGCCCTCCGAACATGACAACAGTGGTACCCAAAAGCAATACGTATTGGCAAGATTGCTTCGTATGCACCTCCATGAGTAGTGTATCGCGATTCTTTCTTCACTGCACACATCCTTCCTGCATTCGATGTACGGACGGGGCATCTGAGCCGTCACCCACTTCATCAAAGCCATGCTTTATGTCTCGATTTCTGTAACGCACCCAAAAATTCCCTAGGCGAGGCCCAGCGCTCTGAAGGTTCATTATCCGGACATGTGATTGTTTGGTCTGTCTCGTGCGTATGAGCTGCGAGACAGCCTCTGTTGAGAGAATGGGGGCAGCAGCAAAACCTCACTTGCTCCTTCCTTCATCTCTCCTCACTTGTTTTGCTGCACTCACCCCAAGCTCATCGTTTCCCCCCACCCTGTGTTCCCTCCCTTCTGTATGTTTCTCTCCCGCTGCGCTCAACCATAACCCCCTCACAGCGGGTATGAAAGCCTTGGAATCTAGAAGTACCTTCTCACTTTGTCGCAATGCCGTCACTGTCTGCACCTGCTCGCGCCAGATAGAGGAAAGGTGACATGAACAAGAACATTATGAAGGTGGGTGAGACGACGTGGCGAGCTCTACTTGGCCAGACGCTCTTGCCCTTCCGCACGAGTTGCAAGTCATTTATGTGATGCAACCATACAACGGCAGATCTTTGGGTGCAACACCCACCAAAGCCGCGCAAAGGTCGGTCAAAGGGCTAGCGCGTGAGGCTTTACACCTAATGCCATTATCCTTCGAGCATTGGAGAATGGTTGATCGATGAAGTGGGGGTGATAGTGATCAAGAGAATTTTAGCTGGACTCGGCGATCCTCACATGGACCCAACACTCTCCATGACCAAAAACCTGTGCTTCTGCTTTCATTTCTGAGCCGTAGCTTGAGGCGAAGCTCAAAAAGAATTTAGGGTAGAGGGGTCTTGCTCGGAAAGAATAGACACTTTATTCGGCCAACGAGCGAATCAAGATCCGACACACACCGAAGGTCATCATTGTGACTGCTTAGCAGATGTCGAAATCCCACTGACTGTGGCGTTGTATAATAGCAGTCTGCCCGCACCACAAGCCTGCGAATCGCATGTGCCGATCTCTGCCTTTTTTTCTGAGTGGATGAAAGAAGCAAAGAAACACCTTCGACAAACGGACTCACTGTTCGGATGCTTCTCCTTGGCGAAAAAAAGGATCAACTGTGAGCTTGTGAGAAGATATAAGAGTCGCTGGATTGGAAGAGTTAGATCAAGTCCGACCATCACAGCAGCTTGCCTGACCTGAAGACACCCGCTCTATCGTACACTCTCGAATACTACACTTCTATCGGTCTCGAGCAATGTTGCACACTCGCACTCTTTTGAAGAGCATGTGCTCTTGCATCCTCATCACCTTGTTGATCAAGAGCATCACTCATGCGACTCCTGTCGCGCATGTTACCAATGTCGTTCTTCCAGAAGCCCATCCTTATTTTGTCCCCAATCCTGCCCTCGATAAGCACGCTGACACCGTTCATCGACGGCTCAAGTCTCTGGGCGACTTGGCACTCGTGTATCCTTTAGGAATCGAAGATCACGAGCAACAAGTTGCCTCCCAGCATGTTCGCACATGGTTGGAAGGCCAAGTGCATGTGCAAAACCTTCTCCACCTAGGTTCGCGTCGAAATAGCCACACGTACGCGTTCTTGCTTCCAGAAACGCCTGAAGCCCAGAGACTGGTTGGAGGAGGTATGGACCCCGCCTCAGCCAGGATGGGAGTATTTACGGTCCACCTCGATCGTGGGAACCGTGCTCATGACGGGATTTATGTCAATGGATTCCTTGGCTTGGAGCGCGTTCAAGATCGGAACGCCCTGGAGCACCGCATGTTAGCAAGCCCTAAAACACACGACCTTGAAAGTCTGCTGATTGGCAGAATACATGGCTTCTAGCCAGACATCTTGCTCTTCTCGATTGCTTCAATGAAGAAGCCCAGGCACATTCAAAGTCCTCTCTCTCTCTCTTTGTCCAACAGTAGCTCACTGTCTCAACTTCACCTTCCGCTTCACAGTTTTTCCACAAAGAATTCCAACAAGCTCAGTAGAGGGTACCAATAGCGCCTCTCAAATGCAACACGTTCAAGTTCAACTCGTACAAGAGTGCTTTATATGCATCTCTTGTGGCTGTGCATCGTGAGCTCGCCCCGCCTAGTCACCCATTCTCTCAATGCCGTGTCTTATGTCTCGACTTCTATCTCGCATCCAAAAACTCTTTAGGCGAGGCCCAGCGATCTGAGTGTTCATTGACCCACCCTGTCCTTTTTCTCGTGGCTCTTTGTACTTCATACCCGCTCAATGAGCTACATTATGTCGTGATTATGACCTGATCAGGCTTTAGACAACACTGACTTAGGACCTCAATTTCACAACTGCTCGAGTTCAAGCAGACGAGTACGGCGTTCATGACTGTGGCGTTTTTCCCACCCTTTATGCTCAGCAATCATTTACACAGTTTGCAGCCCACTTTGGGAAGCAAAGATTCTCGTCAAGACATCACCACAGTCGTGACAAGGTCAGAATTCCTCGACTGAAGGATAAATAGTTGCAATTGACCGGCAATCTTTCACTCTGAGTACAAGTCGACCTCTTGCATGCCACTGTACCTCTTTCCACAGACGAAGCCCACCGTCTTTCCTTCAAGAAATGAAGAATGTTCGAAGCCTGAGTCGCCTTTGTGAGATGGTACGACAGTGCGACTGTACCCCTAAGCTCATTGTTGTCCTTGAGGGTGACAGAAGCTTGGTAGAAAAACACATATGACAGAGGCTCCGGCTGACCGATGCCAAGGGCGTAAGCCGAAATGTGACCAAGGACCAGCTCGCATGCCAAGAAACCTCGTTCGCTGCTCCTGTGATACAGCCCACGATCGGCATTTGTCGGTGGAAAGATTCATCTTCGAAGAACAATACAATCACCGTTGGCTATTGTCTCTTCTGACTCAAACAATGGTTGCCAAGCCCTGACTGGAGGGAAGAATTGAAGCCGAGGGTGTCGAGCGGGTTTCCTGGTGTCACCTTTTGACAGCATCACAGCTGCGGAGATGTGCAGATCAACCACAACTCAATTAAGGGCTGATTGCTAGATTTGCCTTTGAAGTTCAAATGTGGTAGAGAAGAGCTCTTTGCTTGGTTGTCTAGATCTATAAGTAGCAACGAGCTTGACGTTGACAGACAGCCCTCCCTAGGCATATCACACAGTCTCTCATCCTCTCTCTCCATTTTCCCTTCTTGTCGCCCTTTTCCCTCTGCCCTTCCGCTCTCGCGTCGTCTCAACAATGCTGGCCTATCGTACTTTCATGGCAAGCATGTGCTTTGCAATGTGTGCTCTACTATTTGCTAAGGCTGCTCCCATGTACAACGTTGCAGCTTGGAATGCTCAAGATCTGCACGTACCCAACGTCGACCGGCACCTTTTTCCCCCACCGGAGCTCCGTACTCACGCTAATATGGTGACCGGGAAGCTTCGCGCCGCGAGTTTGCCAGGAAACGCCTATCCATACACCCCCTTACCTGAGTATGTCGAGCCAGCTCGCGAGATGGTCCGCAAAGCCCTCTATAGCAATCGTGACTCGAAGAACCTTCTCTACCTAGGATCGAGTCCCAGCGGAGACAAGTACGCCTTCGTCTTGCCTATGACGGCCGAAGCTCAGAGACTCACTGGAGTCGTGCATCACAAATCAGCTAGGATGGCCTTAATCACTCTCCCACATGGAATCCAAGGCAGCTCCATTCCCGAAAAGATTCTGCTCAACGGGTTTGTCGGGCTGGAACACATTCAGGACCGAAACCTACTTGTCAATCACATTCAACCTATCTCGCGCAGTGTTAGGGAATTGTTTCACGGGGTGTAAGAATCATGGTTTTGCAGACGTCCGCCAATCATCCCTACACTCCGGCTGTTTCATGTGCAGTGCAAGACGTGCGACACTGCGAGGGCGTCTGGGCAAGCAGAGATCGCCACGTCACCCACTTCCGCACGCCCTCTCCTTGTTTATTCTTCCTTTACTTATTATTAATATCATCATCTCTTAATTATCTGTTAGGCATTACCTATAGAACACAACTGTGCCTTTCCCACCATGTACTCCCTCCCATTGGTATTGTTGCCCGCCCTGCGCTCGACCAGCCTCCTGACGGCGGGCTGGGAAGCTGGTCGAGCTTCAGACCTTACCAGTCTCGGCAGCAACCACGATCATCGTTTTCATCACACTCAAGAGGGCGTTGTGCAGCCTGATACATGAAAAAAAAAAAAAAAAAAAAAAAAAAAAAAAAAAAAAAAAAAAAAAAAAAAAAAAAAAAATCACTTTTTTGCTTTCCCCGTTGATTCCTGCACTGAGGGCCTCGGAAAGCCTTTGGGCGTGGTCCAGCATCTGGGCCTTAGAAGCAGAAAGGCTGCATCATGCGGAAGAAATCGGTTGATACTCATGGGGAATGATACCACTGCAGACGATGAAATTATGACGTTCTACCTTGAGGGGAAGACTGCTACGGCACATTCGATTGCTAATGTCGTCACAATTCGCACAAACAAAGACAAACAGCACAGAACGGCATTGTGAGAAGAAGTACGAGCGAGTAACATCATTGTCAGAATCAGGCATTCAAATTAATCCGTTGGGATCATTCAGACCAGAGCGCGCACAACGTGACACCTGATTACGGATAAATTTAGGCAGGAGCGTCAAACATAGGTGTGGACGGCACAACTCTATGCCAACAGCTTCCAGCCGAGTCACGTGAGATCTTCCTCTTTTGCTCGTATCAGCTTGTCATAGTTTCCATCTTCCCGGGCGGGATCACTCTTTTACTCGCGAGAGATGTGGAAGATTCGCTGGACGAGCATGCCTGCCCGAAGTAAGAGGTATGTAAAAGTGCCTCTGCTGCTCTTCTTACTCGCAGTGCCCATGGGGCGCAGAGCAAAGTCAGATCGCAAATGTGGCAAGGAGGAGCGACTCGGACTGTAAGCCGGGCGAGAACACTCGGCGAGCCACACCTCAAAACTCGATGGTCGCATCCTACACAAATGAAGTCAATATGCACTCGCCAACCGACGCTCCTTTCTCCTTTCTTCGCACGGGGAAAGAACGCCTATCTAGAAAGGCAGGTTGCTGTTCCATATTGATCTCTTCGGCGGACATCAATATTGTAATCAGAGCAGCGATGTACGAAAGGATGGGTGCCATGTTAAACTAAAAAGAGGTCTTTGCGCATTCACATCCGCTAGAGATGCGAGAATGTTTTCCCGGAAAGTAAGCCTTTCTAAGCCTTGTCGGCACTCCAGTCACGTGGATAAAAGATGAACAGGGAAGATGTCTAATCTAGAAAGCAGAAAGGAAAGGAGCGGTGGGGCCAAATCGCTTTTATAGATACCTTCTTTGCTCGATCGTCTTCCTGCAACTCCCCCACTTTTCGACATATCCAACATCCGCGAGCATGCGCCTAACGTCCACTGCCTTCTGGGTACTGGCATGCGTCTGGACCGGCGCTGCCCTTTTCAACTCTGTTGTCAGCGGCGCTGATGACGACACAGCTTCGTCCAGTGGGGACAGGTCCGATCTGCTTCCTTCAAAGCCCCCCTTGCATCCACACACTGCGAGTTCGACCACCAGAGAAGTCGGCCTTGTTCGCCCATCAGAGCTTATGAATCTTTCTCCAGCCATACATTCCATACTACCGCGGATCGGGCGAGCCGAAGCAACTCCGCAACAGAGGTCTGGTTTCATTCGAAACCTGCAAAATCGTCTCAAGGAGTATGAACGAGGCTCAGCTGCCCTGGAGCCTATTACTGCAACTGAGGGCTACGATGCTCTATATCGGGCTGTGCTGTACCTTCGCTTGGCGAAAGTGGCTGACAAAAAGCGCGCAATATTCATCAATGTCACCCCCGACCGACAGGGAAGACTTCTTGCTGTCTTGTTACCCTACAAATTCAACAAGGTCGTGTCTGGTCCAAGCTTCCAAAAAATGGATTGGTCAATCCTAGGTGTCTATCCAGCGAAAGAAGGCACTGCAGCTCGAATCGAGTGGTATGTAGACGCATCTCACACAGAGCCAAAAGTCAAGGATCCGAGGAAACAGCCAACCACCATCCATGTTGACAAACAGCCACAGGTCAGGGTTGGTACAGATCAGCTAGCTGTCGAGGACCTCGAAATTCATCTCAACGAGTCGAGAGATGCAAACACACTGCTTCACTTCCTGTCCAAGCCCCTGTAGAGAGATCGTGCCAGAGTTTATGGCCATGTTCTGCACTCTCAAACGCGTTGATTCCCACCGATGTTATCCCATGACGTGATTCACATTGGCCAGCGATCTGATCTGCCTTTAATCGTATATGTGGCTAAGTGACACGGAGACAGCAGACTCCCAAGCTTTGTGGGACGGATTGCAGCTCCTGCACCATGCATGGTCCGAGCATGTTCCGCAGTGCGTCAAGGGTGAGAAAGTTACCCACGGAGTGGTTCCCCGGTTACTTGCCTCAAGCTTCGAGATCCCACAGCCACATAGCTTAGCTGCTATCTATTTCAAGGGAAGGCGTCGATGCGTGACCGGCGACCGGCTTGCCGGTCCGGAGCGCCTGCATGACAGGATTTGCAGCTTTTGACGACTTACCCGACGGGTCCATTCGAGACATTGTTGTCCAGTAGCAGCGAGAGACACGAGAGTGATTTAAGAAGACCCTGGGTCGAAGGATCCACGTATCGCCAGACCACTACTAAGTCATTCATCTCTTTGCTCTATTCCACCCAAGCCTTGATCTCCATGCTCTCTCCCATACAAACGTTCCAGGGTCGCACTGGCGTGCTTGCCACCCTCGCGGCGCTCTTCCTCTCTGCCCTTGCTGTCGGTCCTAATGATCATTACTTTGGTGAACCTGCTTCGGTGAACAATCTTGTACAGTCTGCCTCAGCGATGGGTTCTGCTCCCCTAACTGTCAGCCACCAAGAGCACGCCTTCCGGCCCCCTGATTTTGATCAAAACATATTCTGGAACAGCTTCGGTAGCACTTCAAACGCTGGAGGCGAATCTTTCCCGAGCCAAGTTCCTCCGGAAATCGCAGGCACTTCAAACGCGGGAAGTGAAGCTTTCACGAGTCATATTCCTCCGCCAATGCCAATTGAAAGGCAGTCAAGTCCCTTGCGGCAAGATTTAGTCCTCGAAGAGCCCTTGGTCCGTGTGCCGGCGCTCGGTGAGATGGCCGTTCCTGAGGCTGAGCTCTATCATCTCAAGCGAACGCTGCAGAATCGACTCCTGCGGGCTCATATCCCGTACGTGAGCCTTAAAACAAAAGATGTGTTGGAGGAAGTTCGGCATTTGCACCTTAGTATACTACAGGAACAGTTGCAACGTCAAGTCGATTCAAAACACACCGTCTTCCTCGGGCACTCTCTCGATCCAAGGATACGGTATTACGCTATTCCAATTTTTCGAGACAGTGTCAAGGAGACGCTGATTGAGCGAGCGAGGACTGCTTTGGTTGGATGGGCTTTCATGGCAGTGGATCTGATAGGAGAACCTCGCATGAGGTGGATTCACTATGGCCTGTTGGAGGTCAAGGGCAGGAAAGCCTTTGCCGAGAATCTCGCGAAGATCAGTAACGCACATAAGTTGAGTGATGTCCTCAAGAGGATCGGATAGTTAGACTGCCGAAGCCCTTCAACCATCACTCATGCCATCAATGAAGCTTCTCGTTCCTTCACATACGTGAATAAGGCATCAGACGGTGTCGATCGAGTTGATGAGAGATCTGAACTCTTGAAAGACTTTTCTAGCCGTGACTACTGAGATTATAAGAGGGTATGCAGCTGGCCAATTAGCACATTAAAGACTAGTCAGCATGTTCCGGTTGCATGTACATCTATAAGAACGGGAGGAATCGGACAATGAAGCTGATTGACATGTGCCTGGGTCATTCAATCCATTTGAGTGAATCCTTGGTGAAACATACAGTAGTGGAAAGTGTGATCATAGGAGATACCTTTCTGAGGGCAAGGTTGATTGTATCTTCTGCACCGGATAGAACCTTTTGGGGACTATGTGCAGCTAGAAGAAGGATACGGATGCGCCCCATCCCTTGAAAGTAGGTAGACAGGACCCTTTCTGAATGCAAGAGAACATCTGTCTATGGTTCTCTTCCGGACTAGTCAATTCGACGGCTGCTTGAAGAGCTAGAGGCTCCCGCCGAAAAAAGTCTACGTTCAGCATCGGCATCATTCACTGAAAGCTTAGGATGAACATAAGGGCCGAAGGAGGCGTGGTAAAGCTGTCCAAGATGCCAGTCAAAGTACTGTTTGGCTTGGGAAGCGGGCCAATGGGCAAAAACCTGTCTCTTATCATCTTGCAAGTCGGAGAATCGACTGGTAAAGTCGTGGGTCGGGCCGCGTAGCTTCTCTTGTCCTGAAGCGAGACGCTTGAGATATGCATCGACGTACAGCCCAGCATGATTACGCCAGAACTCTGCGGTGAGACGATCGTATTCAGCATGCGCTTGTTGAGGGTTGAATCCAACTATCTGACCGTTGCGGTCTACACGATATTCGACGTTAACTGGGGTCTGCGTCCTCCGGCCTTGCAAAATGGCGTCGTCGATGGCTTTGGTCTTGGCTTGGTCGTAATGATCGATCATCATGCGGTAGAATGTTTGGCTTTGAAGCTGCTGATGTAGTCCGTAGGGCCTTTCTGCACCACCTTCGAGGCTAGCGAAGTTGTAGAGTCTTTTGGCGAGGCTCTCCTCCTTCAGATAGCGAAGTTGGGTTTCATCAACCAGCTTCAAAGCCTCTTTGACCTGCGAAAGTCTGGACGGGACTGGAGGGATGCTCACTCCTAAAACTAACGCAAAAAACACGGCCTGTTGTTCCGATAGATGGAGCGCAGTGAGAAGTCTATCGTGTGGAAACTACAGCTTTATTAGGACAACAACGTACCTGTAATAAGATTCGAAGCACGAGTGGAACCTTCATCTTGAGCCGAAGTACACTATCGAGAACGAAATGATTCATCGAAAGCAGATCAGCACATCATCAGAATGATACCAAGGTAGTTTAAGATACATGGCCTTGACCCAGCATCAAGCAGAGCAGCCCTTTCAAAGTGCTGGTCCACTACGAGCTGGCTGCTGGTGTACTGGTTCACACAGAATAGCCTGCGAGAGTCGATCGCAGCTACGAAGTAGCGGTTGCCCTGGCGAAGAAGGAACCTCCTTGCTCTGCCGCGAGCTTTACAAAAGACTGCGTCTTTCTTGCCTAGCATCTATCAAAACTGCTGTTGGCTGTGCCTGAACCTACTCCGTCTGTTGAAAGCTGCCAAGATACTTACTGCGAATGCGAAATTTTGGCAGAAGATACCCTGTCGCTTGTAAAAGTGGCCGTCTTGGAAGGTGTGTGGAGAGCTTGATAATAGAAGTTGTTTGTGTCCTAGGGCTAAGCATGCTGCTTTAATAGGGCGTCGTGTCCCAAACAGCTCTTTACAGACTCCAGCTACGCTCTTCTCACATCCCCTCTATGGTCTGCTGCGAAAAGCCTTGAACCCTTCCGAGCTTGCTTTCAAGCTCGAAGCACGACCGCATGAGTGGCAGCTGCCATGTTTCCCACGCCACTTTTGCTAGACGATCTCGACTCTGCAATATGCACATGTGGCAATGCAGCAAACATGCAAGCCAATAGCTAGATCAAATGGTAGGCTCTGAAGGGAGTGAGGACGTTGCACATTCATGTCATACAGGTTGTCTGGAATTCACTATACCATGTTCTTGCATCACGTGTGTGTGGGGGGTGGGGCTTCGTGATCGATCTCGCTTTGGCAGATTATATAAACGTGAGTTGCGTACGGCATTTCCTGAGCCCTTGTGTGGGACCGCATGCGGTGAATGAAATGGAATGGTGCAGCCGTGAGTGAAAGCAATCCCAGCAGTGCCTTTTTCCGGCCAATGCGCCCAGTCAATGCACCCACCCTCATCACGGCGTGGCGCATGCACTTCCGGGCTTGTTTCGGTCAAATTCTCACCTCAACGGTTTACCCACTCAAGTAAAAGCAGCGAAAGCTGGCGGCTGCTGTGTCGAGAGATTGTCGACTGTCCAACTCGACCCCTCACATGAGATCTGACAGCGACCACGGGCTCTTCACTGAAACGCTAACTGGTCTCGAGCACCTTTCAAGCCCATCAGCAACGAGTATAGCAGAATGACAGCATTTCTGGCCTTCTTAGTCGGCACTGGACTGTCAGCTCTAACATGCCTTGCCTCAGGCATCCCAAACGATCGTGATGCTCCCCGTAATCCTGCTGTTCCCCTTAATCCTGCTATTCCTCGGAACCCTGCTGCTCCTCGGAACCCTGCTGCTCCTTGGAACCCTGCTGCTCCTCGTGGCCCTGCTGCTCCTCACGTCATCTATGTTCAGCCGGGTTACTTTGTCCGGACTCCAACCCCTCTTGAACCTGCTGCTGCCCAAACGAATCCCACGACAAGAAGGGAAGTCCCGACATCGGCCGCTCCCGATTTTGCTCTGACCGCCCCGAGCACAAGCAGCAGAGACATAACGGAACTACCTGTTCCCCTTCCGATGTACACAGTCCCTTCCAGAGGCATCTTCACTTTACAAACTGTGTTTCGAGAGAGACTGCAAGCTTTGGTTGGACAACCAGTTGGCAGAATCAAACAGATCTATCCAATGTGGGAGCACACCGGCTTTCACTTGGCTCAGCTCCAGGATCAACTTCAGCGGAACAGGCACGGACCTGTCCTTCCAATGGGCATCAATCCGCTCAATCGAAGGTCGGGTTCGATGCTACATGCATACCTCCTCGAGAAGGGTCCTCCAATGACACATACGTTTGGCCGGCTTTGGGCCGGGCGTCTGCGATGGGCAATTCTCGAGATCTATGCGGGACCAGTTCCACACATCAACGTTCTCGCATACCTCCAGACAGGCCATCGTGAGATTGGCGACGTTGTTACCAGCCTTGAAACAAGCTTGGGCCACCGCACATTCACGCTTGCTCATGTACTCAGTCGACCGGTCTAGGCCTACATGTCTGTCGAGCCGCAGTAGCTGTGCGCTCTTTACGAGAATATAGATCTCCATTTCACTCTGATAGTCAGAGATACTGTAAACATCAGCAAACTCAGAGTCGTATACGCGTTTGATTGAATGTGAGTCAGCAAGAGCATGACATCGTCTGACATACCGCACAGAGGATCCGTCGAAAAAGGTGGATCAAAGTACAGCAGCTCCAATCTTATGTGCAAAGAATTCAGATCGATCATGCAAATGGTACCACAGGCTGCGCATCAGCTGAGTGGGATTAACTTGAATTGAGCAGGTAGAACAATGAGGCGGAGAACACCTCCTTTGCGTGTGTGTGGGAAATAAGACGTGCATAGGTGACCATTATATCAGCGCAACTATGGGAGCTTTGTCAGCTGAGAGTGGTATGCCACAACGCTTGGAAATCTGATGAGGTAGCAGAGAGAACGTCTAGGAAGCCTAAAGGTGGATCACTTCACATCAATTTATGATAAATAGTCTGCGTTTTCATATCTTCGGCAAGGTCTGTCATTGGACTTCAGCTTCGCACAAGCATTCCTCCGGACAGAATGAAGACTCTCTTGCTCATCGCAGCCCAAATGATCATCGCATGCTATGCTTCGGGCACCACAACTAGTCCCGATACCTCGCACAGTGCTGATACAACGCCTAGAGCCGATGTGAAGCTCGATTCAGGTAGTTCTTCCAGCACTGGTAGGTCGCTCCGTGCCGATGCGCGGCCCTTCAGGCCCCAACCACGAGTAGTCTACTTCCAGCCTGGCTATTTTGTGCCTTCTACGCCTGCTTTACGACCTGCTTCTCGCATGGGCCCGAGCAGCGCTGGTATTCCTCCCTATTCAGTCCCTCTCCCTGCGTACACGCCGCTCGAATCTAGGGCCAATCGACTCACGGAGTTGAAGGACTCGTTTCACGCAAGACTGCGATCGATCGTCCTGCGAGAGGATTGGGATGTCTCACACATCGACACGTCATCTGATCACAGTGCCATGCACATGGACCAACTCCGGAAACAGCTGGAGAGAAACAAATTTCGGCCTGTCCTTCCACTCGATCTTCCTCAAACGCATCCCAACACCAATCCTAAAACATATGCATACTTGGTTGAAGCCACTCCTGACATGATTCAAAGGCTCGGTATCTTTCGGCGAAGGGAACCTCGATGGGCAATTCTCGAAGTTCATCCGGGGCCTCTTCCCCGCGTCAACTTTCTTGGCTATCTGCAGACAAACAATCTCGACATCGAGAGTATGCTTGTTCGACTTCATGCAGACATGGGAAGACGAACTTTAGCACTTGACTACGTTCTCCGAGGACTTCCATAGGAATTAATGGTTTATCGATCATGCCACCCGGCTCCATTTTACTTTTCACTGAGCTCCTTCCTTGTCAACTTAGCTCAGAGTCCCTCGTTAACTGCGAAGGAATGTTCAGCATCGGCCCGTCATGATAAGAGCCGAAGAAATGAAGGAGCCATCTAAGGAATGAAGAGCAAGTAGGCTACTATTATTATATATATATTGATTCGTGAGCTTCAAGACTTTATGAGGAAGTTACTGCTTGAACTTGCTTCGACGTTGCGCTAAAGGTCACAGCTAGGCCGATGAGCGTGTTTGGACTTTGATTCCGGCTGAGCATCGCTCCTGGACATAATGGAACAACTGTGATTGCGGCTATACCAGTAAGGCCTGAAGCTGAATGAGTCTCTCAGCCGCCGTAAAAGGGTTAGTCGAGCGCGGAGGGCAAGCGACAAAGGTAAAGAGAAGGCTACAGCGTGAAAAGTGCTAAAATCGCTAGGCTGTGCCTAGCGATGAGTTTAGAAGATTAGTATAAAAGAATGGTGAGATTGTTTTCACATATTGGTAAAGAAGTGGGAGAGATGACGTGGCGAGCTTTTTGCTTGCCCAGACCCTCTCGCAATTCCGCATGAGTTGCAATGATGGAACAGGCCGGAGCCGTTGAAGGAGTGGGAGCAGAATGCAACAGCTCAAACTCGCCTCACTGGTGTGCAAAGACTTCAATCGATCATGCGCATGGTACCACACTCTGCACATCGTCTGAGTGGGATCGTTCTGACCAGACTCTGATGGGCGTAGTATCGCGTCCTCTGCACGTGTGTGAAGCCCCATAAGACGCACGGAGGTACCCGCCGTATCAAAGCAGCTGTGAGAGCTGCTGCAGACGGTCCCACAAAGACCCACCTCAACGCTTGAAAGCTCATGAAGCAACAGCAAGAATATCCAGGAGGCCCATAGACGGAACACTTCACATCAGCTTAAATAGTTGCCTTTGCTTGTGTCCCTTCTGCAAAGTCCGTCATTCGTCCTCGGATCCATTCAAGCATACGTTCGGACAGAATGAAGGTTCTCCTGCTCATCGCAGTCCAAGTGTTCATCGCATGCTGTGTTTTGGGTACCGCAAGTAGTCCCGATACTTCGCACGATGCTGGTGTACCTACAACGCTTGATACCGGTACACCTTTCCGCACTGTTACGTCGCTCCGTGCCGATGCCCAGCCCTTCGTTCCTCAATCTCGAATGGCCTTTTTCCAGCCAAGCTATTACGTGCCGACTCCGCCTGCTTTTCAGCCTGTCTCTCTACATCTGAGTCCAAGCAGCACCAACATTGCGACACATTCGGTTCCTCTTCCTGGATACATTCCGCCCAAGCCAACGGACGTCTACATGAAGCTCTTGAAGAATGCATTCTACTCAAAACTACGATCTATCGTACACCGACCGAGATTGGATATCACATCCATCCACCCGCCATTTGAATACAGTGCATCGTACATGCCTTATCTCCATGCTGAGCTTGAGCGGAATAAGTTTCAGCCAGTCATTCCACTCGATCTTCTTCCGATGCACCACAACACCGAAGCTAGACTTTACGCCTATATGCTGGAAGCTACTCCTGACATGGTTCAAACGCTGGATCCGTCTCGGCGAAGGGAGACCCAATGGGCAATTCTCGAAGTTCATCCGGGGATGTCTCCGAGAGTCAACGTTCTTGCCTATCTACAGACTGCCAGTCTCGACATTGACGCTATGCGAATGCGACTTACATCAGGCATGGAATCTCGGACTTTTGCGCTTGAAGACGTTCTCCGAAAAGTTCCATTAATTTGAGAGTCTGTCGTAGATGCCACCTAGAAGCACTTTGACAGTACCTTTTGTTGAGCCCCTTTATCTCCTCTGACCAAAAGCAAGCATCTTATTCCTCGTCATTTGCGAAACAATACCTTGCATCCTCGTCGTTGTTCAGTGTTCGGACGTTTATCAGTTCAAGCCCGATTGGAGTAAAAATAAAGTTTGCTACTGATGAGTTTCAACGCTTGAGCTGGGAATTTACAGCTTAGTCGTCTCAACGTCGCATAACATGTTCACAGTCGGATTCACGATGCACATGAGCCCACACTTTGAGCACAGAGTGTGTGAAAATTCCATCAGAGCCGGGCGAACTATCTCCTCGGTGTATGTGTGTTGCAAGCTACTGTACGTGACAATTACGCAAAGTGCCCGCAAATGAGTCTAGAGCGGCAAAGTCGTGAGAACATTCTCAGCAGGTGACTCGCTTTGCTGCGAACGGTCGCACAGAAAGCACGGCACAGCGGCTGCAATCTTCCAAAACAATAACAACAAAGGCTGAGAGGCACAAATGTTAACTGCATCCCCCACTCTTCAGCAGTATTCTTGCTCCTCATCCGCTCCAAGATTCCACTTATCATCTGATACCTTAAAGTCTCCATACGAGCACCTCCCCCCCCCCCCCCCCCCCCGCCTTCCGCCACAGCTGTGAGTGTTCCAGTTGGCAATGCGAACATGATCCTGTCATTCTTAACCCAAGTCCTCCTTTACTCTCTCGCATGCTTCGCCTCTGATGTACCGAGGAGACCTGAAGTACCGCAAAACGCCGCTGCACCACAGATCGTCTTTGTTCAGCATGGCTACTATCTACCGTCGCCATCTGCCTATCCTCCTGGTGCCCCAGCACCACCGGCCGTTATTGGTATGCCTGTTGCTTACGTACCTCCAGCCGCAGCTCACAGACCTGTTCCTCCCTTACCTCCAGCCGCAATTCACAGACCTGTTCCTCACTTACCTCCAGACACCGGCCGTGGAGGTGTTCCGACCCGGAACTTCCCTAGTCTTACTTCTACTCCTATACCTCGAAGAGGTAGTCATATTAAAGCGGTACGGGAAGTGTTCTACAACGGCCTGGTAAGCACCCTTTCTCCGCGGCCAGTTTCCTTTGTCAGCTACTTGGAACCTCGACAGCACAGCTATGCACAAATCGACGACCTCCGCGAACAGCTTGAGCGGAACAAGCGGAACCCTATTCTCAAGCTGAACGGAAATCCCTTCAATCCGAACCCTGAAGCTAGGCTGTATGCTTACCTTGTGGAGGCAACCCCGGCAATGGAAGCGGCTTTTGGCAGGTTCTACCCAGACAGACTTCGATGGGCGATCCTTGAAGTGTACGCAGGTCCTCGCCCCCACATCAACATCATCACCTACTTCGAGACATCTCGGCTGCGGCTCAATCAAATCCAAGGACCTTTTTGGCTGAACGTTGGAAGTCGGACATATCCACTCGAAGACGTGATCCGGCGAATTCCATGATGTCTCAGTGTATGTCCAGCCATCTCGCACTGCTCTAACTTGGCTGAGCGCCGTGCGTACCTTTGATGAAAGTGCTTCTATGTCTGCTTCACATAATAGCAAGCCTGAGCTTTCATATCCTCTGCAAAACGATTTGCTGCCCACTCATACTATTTTTGGGTGACTGAACGCACATACGTCCTAAGCTGGTACGAGTTCAAAGGGCAGCCTTGAAAGGAGTGAGAACGAAGTATGCTCCGCGAAAATGAGAAGCAAAAGGTAGGAAGGAAAAGCTACAACTCAAAACCGTCCCAACATTGCGCAAAGAGGGTTCACGGTGCATAAGGTACAACACGTTTCGCATTGAAATTGTGGGAGACTTCGTGGCCGGTCTTGATTGGGTAGAAAGGCGGGCCGACTAAGGCGTTTCTTCTGTACTTGGGTGGAGCAAATGTAGTGCATAGAGGTGCCCACAGACGATCCCGCAAAAGGATGTGGCCCTTTGAGAGCACGCGCTTCAGAAAGTCCTACCCTGTCGCAGATCCCACAAGTATATAGCGCAAAGGTTGTGGCATGAAGAATAAACGTCAACCGAATGCCCACTCTCCAACTGACTTCTCACTTACCTTCAACTCCGAGCTAATCATCACTCTACGTTCACGAACATTCCGCCTGGGTCACAAGCGTTCGAAACAGGAGTATGTCTGTGGTTTTGCTCATCGCAGCTCAAGCGTTCATTTATGCTCTGGCATGCTGTGCTTCCGATGTACCAAGGACACCTCTAGCACTGCAGTACGCACCACAAATTGTCTAGTTTCAACCCGGTTACTTTGTGCCGACTGAATCCACTTCTCAGCCTGCTCTTCGACCTCCAAACACAATTAGAAGTGGCGTTCCGACCCGAAGGTTAAATCACTTTTCGCATACACCTCTATCTTCAAGTGATTCTGCTCTCCCAACCATACGCAGGCTATTCAACGAGCGATTGAGAGATATCGTTCCCCAAGGGGAAAAATACCCAGTCGTAGACCTGTATCCTGCACAACACTACAGCGAAGCATACATGAACGAACTCTGGGAACAGCTTGAGCTGAACGGGCGTCTCTTTTTCAAAATGGAAGGAAGCCCCATCAATCCCGAAGCTAGGTTGTACGCGTCCATTGTTGAGCGAACCCCGTTAGCTGAAATGACCTTTGGCAAGTTACAGAGACACAAGGTTCGATGGGCGATTCTCGAAGTCCTGCCTGGAAGTTCTTCGGAAATGCCAAAGCCAACTTCACCGCGAGTCAACGTCCTTACCTACCTTGAGACAAGACGTCTAAGCTTTTCTCGAGCTGAACAGCTGGTTAGAACAAACGTGGCAAGTGGAAAGATGATACAGCTTCGAGATGTTCTTCGGCGAATTCCATGACATTCTGGAGGCTGTTGAAGACTCCGCCTTCCAGCGCTGTTTCTGCTCTACCCGATCACTTCTTTATTCTACCAACTCAATGGTGATCATTGTCACTCAGGTTTCTTGAAGTGATCCTTTGCTGTGCTTGTGAAATGTGAATGACTGAGAGCACGTGAGTTTTGTACCAAAATGGGGGAAAAGAGGAGCCAGACCAAAAGCATTGCACCTACACCTGGAGCAAAAGCCAGTCCTAGGATGAGCTGCTAACATACATTCCAGCTCTGTAAGGTTAGAACATCCTGAAGGTACGCTTTAAGTCTATTGACGCCTGAAGAGGCTAGTTGTGATCACTTCGTCGTGAGCTCTTATTCATACCTGAGCGCTTCAGCAACTGGTATTGAAGCTATCAATGACACGAACAGTTCAACGGTCCGTCATCGGGGTCTCCTCCGGTTTCTTTGAAGCCGACGTTCAGTCTCTTTACAACGAGGGAAAGAGCAAATGTGCGAAGCAAAGACCTGGGCACGTCGAGATCTTCTAAAAGAAAAAGGAGCGAAAAACAAAACAAAACAAAACAAAAAAAAAAAAAAAAAAAAAAAAAAGAGCTAAAGAAATAAAGAAAATTGAAGCAAAAGCGCGATGTCGGTTGACAGATGAAGGGCACCACTTTTCCCAGCCGCCAGTCGATCCCGCCGGTGTCCCATCCGTGTGTGCGGGATGCCCACACTATGTGGTGCTTGTCTCTCTTGGCGTGAGAAAAGTTAATGGGAATTCTCACGGTGGCCACTCTCCCATTCTGCTGAAGCTCCGGCCTCCCACGCTTATGTATCTCTTTTCTGTCGGACCGGCCTGTGGTGGGATGCAACGCTACTAGGCCGTCAGATATGCAACGAAAAAAAAAAAAAAAAAAGCGGCGCCTCAAAAGATGTTCGACTATTCAGCACTCTCTCGAGACCCACGATCCCTGCACCAACCCTTGCTCGTATCCACCGCTGCTGCCTGTTGTGGCGAGACTAACGTTCATGTTCGCTTTTATCGGCCGCTGTGTGGCCGTTGTTGCGCTTTCCGGCCTAGTTTTTCGGCAGATAGCCGTACTTTCAGCTGCAACAGACCGACACATCGTGATTCCTACACCCACACACTCACAGGAAGTACCCACTGAAGCGATCATCAAGGATTTTCACACGAAGCTGGCTGCAATCTTCGGAAGGCCGCCTAAAAGCACAACGGAATTCCATCTGGCGCCAGAACACGAAGGTGTTCATCTTCAGATCCTGAAGGAGCAGATGAATCTCAAGCGAGTGCAGCCTATTGCATTTATTGGGCGCACAAAAGATTCCTGGAGCAGACTCTATGCCTATCCGATTGAACCGACGCCCACCATGAACAAAGTATTCGGACACAGCCGGCCGCACACGCTCAGGTGGGCTGTCTTTGCGGTACCTCCAGAGCATCCGCAGAGTATACAGCTCTTGACCTATGCAGAGACTAGAGGACTAGGACTGAGCCACGTCAGATGGACCCTCGGTCAGAAGTTGGGCTCATGGGGCACAAACATTGTTGATGCTCTAAGACGGTCCTAAAAGATCCACTTGTTTGCTTGATGGCGTTTGCGCTGGTCTAGAACAGGCTCCAGTTCCAAGCTCATGATCGCTTATGCTGTACCGCAAGGTGGGGTGGCGCTGCGAATGATGGACTTGGAACGGCCGTGAGCCGTCTATCTTGCGACCCGGCCCGACATGTGTAGTAGCTTGAGCAACCTGTACCGCTGCTGTTCTAGTTTCCGCTTGGCTCAAAGCTCTTAGCTGCTGTTTGTTCACGCGCTGCTGCGCGAGTATGGGTGAAGGCTGTGCCACCTTTCACAAATGAGATCTTTCTTTCTACTGTACCTCGAGCCTCGATGCGGTCTTGCTGAGAGTGGATCTGCGACGAGCAAGTTCGTCTGGCAGCTTTCAGCGAATGTGGCTACTGAGCGATAAGTATGAAGATAGGAGGGCTGTAATATATAGGGCGCTCACTCCGACTACCAGCTTTCCACGATGTTTAGAGCTGTTCAAACACAACAAGAAGTCACCATTCTTAAAAAACAGTGTCCGTTAGGGAGAATGCGACTCATACATTTGTCCTCACTTTTCTTCAGTGCACTTTCAATCAAGGCTACAGGGCCCTCAAGTACTGGCGGAAGTCCGGCCATGAAGCCGATTCGGCAGCCGATGGGGCAGCATGCAGTACTTGCCTTACCTTACAAGCCGCCTACAATCCAAGATCTTAACTTGGCACCCATGGTAGAGGATGGAATGGTCAGCATGAGCTCCAAGAGCATCGATAAAGCTCAACTTCGTCGGCTGTGGCAAGTCACCATTGGCAAAGTGCCCTGGCTGGAGGCTATCGAGATAGTCAACTTCCACGAGCCTACACTCACACACATCCGGAAAGAATTGCTCGATCAGATGCTGCGTTTTCAAGACACGCAAATATTCATTTCTGTCAGTGAAGCAAAGCATGAGGGGTCGACTGTAGGAAAGATAGTGGCATTCCCTATGCGACCAAGCCGGAAGCTTAGGAGCATTTGGCCGCAGGTGGAGTTACAGGAGCCGCTGTGGGCCCTTGTCGAGATCTATCCCTTCCAGTCCACATCGGAGATGCACCTTCTTGGCCTTGGAAGGACCCGGCCTCGCGAACTGAAGCAAGTATGGACCTCGCTAAGACCAATTGGCGAAAACCTGCGGAAACTGATCCATCACGTTCCAGCTAACATCCTTTGAGTATCGCGAGTCGTTCTGGCATTTGCCTCCATACTCTGCGGCCCTACGCTGCGGGGGACTCAGAGCCGTTCATAACTTTGTTTTACGACACCAGTCGGACGATTTCACAATCCAGGTCTTTTCGCAGCAGCACCGTAAGAATCAGTCAGGTTGCTACAAAGGGTGTGAGAAACATTCGGCGTGAGATTCCGTGCCAGCCAAGATCAAAACGGTATTGACGCTTGAGCTGCAAATCAATGTATTGCAACTCAACTGTAACCGTTGTGGCAAGCGATCACAATGGTGAAGCTACATCCCCCAGACTGGCTGTCCACTGTTCCGTTTCGTTTTGCTTGAAAGCATAATCCTCGGGCCCGTCCGGAACAAGGGATCTCACGGCTCCACTGATGCGGTGGCCAGGTGGGTCAGAGTTTGAGCTTAGCTGCCGAATGAATAATTGGACCCACTGGATGCGGGTGCAAGCATTGGCTGCCCGGGGAAAGTGTCTAGCTACTGTGGGACACGGCTGCTGTGGTACTTCAACGTCTGCAGCGTAGCTCAGTACTGTGCATTATCGCAGCATCCTCTTATTCTATTTAATCTGTTCTGGGTTGAGGCTAGAAGAAAGGTAACATCGCAACCACAAAGCTGGGCAACGCCTTGGCCATGATTCTCGCCGCTCTATTTTATCTTTTCTCGGTCCTCTTGACTTTTGTCGAGATCGCGACTACCATTCCTACCAGGGATGGACTCGATTCAGACATATATAGTAGTGCAACCGGGTCGTCCGTCAGAGATTTACCGGCTACAGCTCAAGCCATTGGTAATCCTTCCACATTTGTACCTAGACCTCAGTTGCACCACTTCCAGCTCTTCGGCGAGCCTGTCAACCCGGTTCACCCTCCGCCTCGAGCAGATCCTAGCTCAAGTAGGCGTTGGTATGTGACGTATTCGCCTGAAGAGCCCCCTGTTCTAAATCGTCATTTGGCTGGTATGGTCGGCACCCAAATCTACCGGGGACACATGACGGCAGTGCCAGAGGGCGTCTTCTACGACGGATACGTCCGCGAAAGACTCAAACACTGGGTAGAATGGCTACTCGAGCACTCAGAGCGGAGATATTACTACCATGAGGCAGACGAAAACCCCACAGGAAAAGGCTGGACAACCTACAAGTACGTCTACGATCCAATGTCGCCCGAAGACTTCACGGTGATCTTTCCGGGTGCTTCGTTCGACTGGAGACACGCTTTCCCTGTCGCGGTCTTGAGGATTCCTCCACAAACATCCCAATCACACAAGAGGATCGAGATTGCGGGGGTCGAAATGGTGACGCGCATGTATCCACCTTTGGAGGAAAGCCTGATTCCGAAGGCGTCGCTGAGTGAGATCCTGGATCTCGCTGGGCCTCATGCTGTAATCTGAAGGGCTAACACAACAGCTTCAGCTTTCTCGCAGCCAGTCTGCAATTTGATTTCACTTTGAACGAATCGCTTCCACTGGCTTTTTCTTTGCACTACCTTCAGCGATAAGCATTCCTTGTCCGTCTTATATGCAATATACGGCCTTGTGTTGGTTTGCCTGATGGGTGGTGGGTCGGTCGATCCACACACGGATGCTGGTAGGACGCAGTATGATTCCTTGACGCGATCTAAGTGAGTAAAGACAGTGATGATGATGTGGTTACTAGACAAGACGAAGCACTGACTATCTGATATGGGCTTTGTACGTCCTACCCTGTGGAAACCGAGAACGACACACGCAGGTAGAGCTCGGGCCTCTACCCCTGTCCGGATACCGGCACATCCAGTGTGCCGGTGCCTATCGCGATCGCACAAGCAGACTCGAGCCGATACGGCGCTCGAGCCTCTAACACCTTGAACATCGTAGCTAGGAAGTGTTTGCGATATTTTGACTCAGAAGTGCTGATGATGAAGTCGTGGTAGGGAGGCTGATGCGGCCGGAAAATGGATACCCGGCGCCACGATCGCATCGTCATATCTGACTCGTGAGATCGCCAAGCAGGTGAATGAGGCTCGTACCCTCACATCCAACCGCACGATGAAGATTCTCGGCAGGAAATCATTCCGGCGGGTTGAGGTGAAGGATGCTTTCGAACCTTTGAGATTGAGCTGGCTTTGGCGCCATTGAAGCCTTTCACCTAAATCTCGATCTCGACTGCGCACACCTGAAGTTCATGTGGCTACCACAGCCTCCACTCGGCCTAGTTCACCCAAAGAGGACCATGGATGATTAGGAAAGGCCTTACTTGCAAAGTGGGCAAGATAATGAGAGCACATGGAGCAGGAACCTGCGTGAGAAGACTCCTGATCATCAAAACCGAGCGCACCGGCTTCGTTTGAGCTCGAGAGCCGGAACAGAGCCACAGCTGGCTTGGAAGAATAGAGATGTAACTGCCGAAGATCATGTAAGTACATGTGATTGAAAGATGAGACACACGCCAGCTCGACATTCGTCTCGAGGAATTCGGCAAAGGGATTCCGGTATCTTGTCCTCTCATGTCCCGACACACTTGGCAAACGCAGGCATATGCGAAGAATGGCTATAAGTAGTGCAATTTTGGCAGGTACGAGATTGTGCCGGAGGGAAACAAACACCCAATCGACCCCAGAAGGATGCTGTCTCTCCCCTTATACAGTGCGCTTTTCTTCGCTGCACTTCACACCTCCTGGGCATTGCCCTATACGGGATCAAACGAATTGGGCGGAGAAACCGGGAAAGAGATCACATCGACTGTTACTTCTGACCCAAACACAAATGTGGGTGCGACAAGTCCTCATACTATCAGGCTATTCGGACAGACCCTGGATACTGGACCTCGACAGCTGCACCCAAAGGAGCTTGTTCTGTTCCCTCTTCAGCCGGAAAGAGCCCAAGCTCCCGCCACAGTTCTCAACGCAGATCTAGCCCCGGGTCATGGACTCGTTTCCAGCTCCGAACGGTTCCCTGATCGCCGGCTACTGCGAATGCAGGTAGGATTTCGCAGAGGTCGTTTGCCTGAGCTTGCACGAGAGCACGCCAGGTTTTTCAATCAGAACGTCTTCAAAGGCAGCATGAAAGCGATCCCAGCCGAAAGATTCAATACTGCCACGATGATCGACCTGACTCAATGGAGTGCTAAGCTCTTGGCGGACCCTACGGCTCTATTATACGCCTTTCGCCGTCGGGATACGGGAGAAGAGCACGAGTATGCGTATTTGGCACGACCCATGAGAACAGAAGAGTTCAGGAGATTCTTTCCTGACATTGAAGAGAACTTCAGGTGGGTGGTGCCGCTCATCATGTACAGAATCCGAATTGGCCAGCCACCCTTCAATCAAGTAGGTAGGGTCGATATCGTTGGAGTGGAGCTCATCAAGCCCACCTCAGCGGACATCAAAGCAACCGAACCGATTCAGAAGCTCACATTTGGTACGGTGCTGCACTTGATTCTGACCGGACAATGGCGCTGATCGCCTGATTCTGTAGTGTGCTGTGCTGTATGTTGAATCGAATCAGTAAACGAATGCTCATTGATGAGTGTTCTGGTCGTTGAATCTTCTCTCATGTGATGGAATTCAATGTCAACGCTAAATGCAGTCTCATCCGCAGCGTCTTTACGGTGCGACGCAATTATTTCTGAGATCTTGAACGGGTTTTCCCGGATTCCGAAAGCCCTTCGTCCCCACCAACGACGCTACATCGGTGGGTCGACACGAACTCATAAGTAAGGAGATTTACCTGAACAATGGTGGGTCTCGGTCCGTCCGGAGCGGTTAGAGAGTGTGACAGGACAATGTGGCTTCTGACTGGCTCTGAGCTAGTCAAAGGGTGGTCACATCAGCGTACGAGTGAGCCTAAAGCAGAGGTGGGATCAGAGCATGATTGGTGGAGGGGCCAAGTACGGTAAGCAAAGCGTGAAAGGGTAACAAAGTCTATCCTTTGCTCCATGCTGCAACCTCCCGGCAACCCAATCCGAGACAATAATGCGCTTGACTCTGTACACGATCCTTGTCGCACTCTTTGGTGCTGTACTAGCCCCTCCTCCCACGTCTCCTCAACGTGAAGACAGTAGGGCGGACGAGACAGACAGCCTAGCCCGACAATACGGCCAAGCTTCAACCTCTGTTTCGCCAGAACCTCTTGCACTCCAGCCTGGTCGCCACTTCCAAAGTACATACGACACTGCATGGCACCCTGCTATTGCTAGCAATGCCCTCACAGAGGTTCAAGTTCAGCCGCTTGGTAATTTTCGGCCTTCTCTCAATGCGGTACCCCCCTCCATCATCGTAAGCGGTGCTCCCGCGCGGGCTCGACTTCAGACGCCTGGCGCTTATAGCCCTCCTGTCGACGCTGCAGCTCATGGCCGAACTATCTTTCCTCCTTACGCCCCTTATGGGTTTCGAAAAGGAGTCGGAGCCCCTCCACCGCAGGGTCTCTTGGTGATTCTGCCGAAGGATCGAGTACCTACTGTTCCGCCTGTTCATTCAACATTCTTGGCGACGCACCTCTACCAAGGCACATCGACAGCTGTGCCTGCGCAGCATTTCACTGAAGAAGCAAGAAAGGGATTGATTGTGTGGAGCGACACTATTTTCAAGCAACCAAACGTGGATTTCTACTATCAATATGCAGAAGAAATTCATCCTGGCTCGCTAGGAACTGAAAGGCAGGCATTTGCGTACATGGCGAAACAAATGTCGGCTCAGATATTCAGAAGGATCTTTCCAGAGATCCATGCAGACTTTACGAAGACTGTCCCCATGGTTTGGTACAAATCGCGCATAGGACAGGCCGCTTTTCAGAGCAAGGGCGAGTTTTACCTCATTGGAGTCGACCTCGTCCATAACATTCCTCCCAATCCGCAAGCGAGCGAGTACATTCGCAAGTATCCACTGCGTCGGATCCTTGATTACATTTCTACTGGTAGATGGATCTAAGTCTTTACGTTCTGGTCGCAACTGATTAGCTGGTTTGCCACAGACTTTCTCCAAGGTTACATGACTTCAAACAAATGTCGCGCTTCAATGCAATGTTAGTGCGGTTGCTGCCGAAAGCGAGGTAGGGGTGTCAGTTCGCCAGTCTCTTAAGTACATCTGTCCTTCAGGTTCATTGCCGTCGGTAACAATCAATTTTGTTTTCATTCCAAGTCCACAAAACCGCCATATCGAGCGAACAGTACACACAGTAGCCAAAGGCCTAGCACAAGAGAGGTGTGTCTGATGCACTGAGGAGATGCAGAACCTGCTGGATCGCAGCGACACGATCCTTGCTTTTACTGGAGCAACCGATCGTCCGTTCAGATACGGCCCTCTGCGGCTCCGGTTTTCACACAACGTAGAGGAGGCCTAGGCCATACCGACTTTGGCTTATGAGTTGCAGCGAAACGTAGCATGCGCACACATCAACCAAAAAATAATTTCCCCGTCTTCGTAATGCCCAGCCTTTGCGGACAACCTGTTGGGTGCTTTTCGCTTCACAGATTCCGCTTGGTTCTGAAGCACTTTTGCTCATTGCCCTCCTAGTTGGGATCGTTCTTTCTTTTTTTCTCATCTATTGGTCTGGAGTTTGTTGAAACGTTCTTCTCCCTGCTATTCTCTAAGGGTCCGGATCTTCAATACGCTGTGCGAGCGACTTCTTCCTCTGATTGCTCGGCAGCAGTACCTCGTCTAATGAGACGTTGCTTGATTCGACAGAGGGCTGCAAGAAAGGGAAAGAGCTGATCTCAGCCTAACTCTAGCGTCCAGACCGGCACTCAATGCGTCTAGACATCCCTTTTCTCACGATCAGATGCTCCCAATAAATGCAAACCAAGAAATTCAGCAATTGCTCAGCAGAACAGCTTGAGTTGGCAACGGTAAAGTCAGTGTCGAGTTTACTTCTCGCTAGTTGAGCGAGCTAGGCGACACCCCCGTGCGATGACTGGAAAGGCAGGAAGACAGTACTAAGGGAGCAAGACGGGCTGAGTATGGGTTAACGCTTTGCTAAGCGTCCGTGTAAGGAAGTTTTTCTCGAAGCGTCATGCCAGAGACGAGCTAGACAGCCATGGCTCTTTCCGCCGTATACCCTGCTCGGAAGATGGATCGGAAGGATATAAGTGACCCCGGTCGCCCCAATGCCTTTCTCCATATCTCATCGCTGTCCGACCATCACCTTCAAGCCTCTTTGTTACCACTCTCACCCTCTTCGAAGACATGCTCCATTTTCGTACTTCCCGATTCGTCTTACTGGTTACCTTTGGCGTCGCGTCAACTAGCGCGGTCCGCCCTCCGCCTGGCTCAGGATTGAATAGGGGTGAGCTCGGGCCAAGCTCATCTGACTCTCCTGGAATCGGTCCATCGGGAGAGGGCAGACCTTCTTCTTCTGGTAGCGCTAGCCTTCGACTTTTTGGGCAATCGATCACTCCCTCCTCTCCGCATGATGAACGGCAGGCTGCGTCCGTACCTAGACCTGCTTCTGCACCTGTACGTCCTCCAGCTCCTCCACTTCTCCCAAACCATAGACGTCCAGTCTTTCCTAGGAGCACCAAGCCAGAAACAGATCGTTTCGAGGCTGAAGTCATGATGCTGAACGCTGTCGGTGGTGAGACTGCAGCCTTGCCAGCGCCTTATTTCAACCAGGCGAATAAGGAAGCAATGGTGAGCTGGAGTCAACATGCGCTTCTCGACCCACGCACGAGATTCTTCTATCACCTTGCGACGCCTCGTAAAGGCGGCCAGGATTTGTACTTCGCGAAGACCATGCCTTGGTCCAACTTTCAAGAGATTTTCCCGCGGGGTAACTTTGATCAAAGCAAGTTCTCTCCAATCGCAGTGTACCGCTCTCGCATAGGCCTCCGCAGCAGAGGTAAGGTTGAAATCACTGGCGTAGAGCTCGTGCACAACGTCAATCGAGGCTTCATAGGAATAGTGCACGATCCAGTCGCTGAACTTGGTCGCATATTTCATTATCTAGATTATGGAAGATGGCCGAGCGTACTGTAAGCTCAGTCAAGACCCTGTGCACTGATCTAGAATCGATATTACTCCTACCGCAATGAAAGGGTTGTGACTGGCATTACGCTTAATCTGGCGAGCGAGAGTCTGAAAGGTATGCGCGTCAACGGGAGGCAAGGTGGACAAAGGCGTATTGCCAATCGAGTCAGCTGTCTTTCTCAGGCCATGTTCATTTTCCTCCTAGGCTGAGCAGGTCATCGTAACAAAAAAAAACTTAATTCACGAAGCTAGCTTGGGAAAGTTAGGAAAATGCCTGCGCATTGCTGGTTGCCCTCTTCTGACCCAACCCGAATCTGCCCACGGTATACTGAAGATTCCCATGCACGCGGGCTCTCAACCTGACAGGTGTTGTCTCAGCCTCTTCATCGCTTAATGTATCACCCTTTTTCTTTCCGGCTAGGATACCTACCTACCTGCGCTGGGCGTTCCGGACAGACTCGCCGTAAAGACAGTCGAATCGGCCGGCTTGAGGCCGTGGGAAGAAGACGTCTCCATTGAAACCACATTACGATATTCTCAGGAGCTGCAGATGTTGTCACTTTTCTGAGCGTTGCCGAAGCCTTCATCTGGATGTGACACTCAAGGTTTCAAATGCCGGCAAATCTACTCAGCACGTAAGCTACTTAAGCGTGCTCACGCTCAGCACTTCTATCTTCCTGTGCTACTGCTGTACGAACGCCTGCTCACTCTTTTAACTTCAAAGGATGATCAAGGCTTTTGTCTATCGTTGCTTCATTCTGACGGTGCTGGGAGCCGCGTATGCGGTCAACGCCGGCTCACGGGGCGATTTCAAGGAGGTCACGCCTGCTGATCGGGACACACATTCATCGGAAACACGACAAACTGAATCATTCACCTCGGATACTCGCGCAGCTCCAAGGGGATTTCGGCTGTTTGTCCAGGGCATCGAAGCAAGCGCTTCGCCGCAAATGCCAGCAAGTTCAGAGATGGTCCCCCTGAGGCCTCGTTTTCAGCTTCCTTCTCGTCAGGTCGTTTTTCGATCCGACAAAGTCCCTTTGGTAGAACGCCATGTCGCTCAACGTATGGCAGACGATGTCTCTGGAGGAACTTCTACGGCCGTAGATCCCTACTTCTTCAATATGCACAAGAGGAAGGAGGTTTTGGCTTGGAGTCGTGCACAATTTGTAGATCCCGAGGCGGAATTCTTCCTCCATGATGTGCCTCCGACCCCAGAATCTCCGTATGTCTATTTTGCAAAGACCCTTCCTTGGGACGAACTTCGGGATCCCATACTTCAAGAGGAAGAGCTAGAAAACCGCCTTGGAAACCCCTTTGCTGTGTATCGCGCTCGAGCTGGAGCTAGCAACTTCTGGCGAGATGGTGAGATCGAGGTAGCTGGCATTGAACTGTTTTCGAAGCCTTCCCCACGTCGAGTCTCGCAACGAGCGCCCAGGACAGTCAAGCTGCGAGAACTTTTGCGGCTCATAGAGCGGGCAGGTTGAGCGGATTCTTTGTCCCCCGCAACTTCAGCCTTTGCTGAGGCAGAGCGTTGGAGACAGGCGTGAGAATGAGACAGAGAGCTTGAAAGATTCTGTCGGTTCACTCCCTCCTCAAATAGACCCCAAGTCGATTGCCTTGGCTTCTTTCTGCCGCAGCGTGCGAAAGCCTTCTTGTTGAACAACTTCAGCTGGACGAAGCAATTCGACCATGACTTTCACACAAGCCACAAATGGGCTGCATCCTGCACCAGAATCCCTTAGACCCTTTTTGAAGAAGCGTTGCAAGAAATCTATAATGGTCGCCGATTTCTATTATAATATAAATCCATGGCTGGCCTTTTTGCCTTGGATCTGAAATGAAGCCTGCGGGGAGCTTACTGCATCATACACTGACCACGTGTTCATCCTAAGAATGAGCGCATGAGAGCTGCCTAGCAGGGTCCAGTGTCGCATCAAGCAAATGCACACGCCCTCCTTACGTTAGAGAGAAATGTGTGGAGTGATACGAGCCGGAGACATGGTTACCACTGCACTTGCCCGTCTTTGCCCTTTCCTTCGTGATATCCAGACTACTTCTTCTCCATCTTGAGTAAGCTCGCTAAGCGGTGCTCGTGGATACGCTGTACCGGGGCTAGGTCACTCGGAGCGCAGGTCGAATGTGTCGAGTATTTATAGCTGCAGGTTTGAGCTTGCGCTTCCACTCAGAGCACCATTCAAACCTCAGACCCAACACATACTTACTTACAGCATGCTAAGCGATCTCCTTCGACCTTTTACCTGGCTGATGGTCATCAGCTGCTCAGTGGTTCTCGCCGCCGGGACCGATCAGAACCCTGAGAAGGCAACGAGCAAAGAGGCAACGAGCAAAGAGGTTACCTTTGCAGTTCCTCCTAAGGCTGGAACTCGGCTTTTCGGTCAGCAACTTGTTCCTGGTCATCGTCCCGAGCTATCTTCCGGAATTTCAGAGACCTCCTCGGGGCCGACCACAGGCCAAGCACCGCTACGGGAAGTCATCTTCCCACAGAATCGATTGCCCTTCTTGGACGCTGAGATATCTCGGCATCTTTCGAGTAACGTATGGGGTGTTGACACCCGGTCGCTTGATCCTCACATGTTCGACGACCGTAGCCGAGGGCTAATTCTTGACTGGAGCCAGCGGATGCTGTCCAATCCAAAGGCGCGATTCTACTTCAACGATCCTGGCACGTACCATGCCCGCAAGGTCGTTTACTTTGGCACTCCCATCCCTTGGGAGATGTCCAAGCAAGAAATCTTTCCAAGGCTGGCGCTTAAGAAGAAACAGCACCGTCCGCTGATTGTATACATGACTCGAACTTCGAGTGGTGCAGCTCCGGCCACTGGCAGAGCACAGATCGCAGGCGTCGAGCTAGTGCACACCGCAGACCCGGCGTGGCTTCCGCACCCGAGTGTACCCACTTACGAGCTTGGCAACATCTACCACTACGCCGAGCATGGGCGTTGGTAATACGTGGTCGGAAAGGAGTGGCGCTTTTATCTGTTACCTCTGACATCCTGAACTGTGCAGCTTAGAAGGACCAATCTCCCTTGTCAGATCTTAATAGGTCGATAGTGTAGGTCGCACGCGATCGATGGGAAGCATGGGCGTACAGATTCGTTCCTATGCTGACCTTAGCTCATCGGTCTCCATTCGAAACTCGTGAAACACTGTTGAAGGCTCGACTGAGAGAGCTGCTGCGTCTGAGCTGCACTCACTGTACAGTGTGAAGTCTTACTTTGAATCCGTCATATCCGTGAAACAAGCTTTTGAACGAAGTCAACCCTGACGGTTTGCTTCATTGGCAAAGATAGATCTGTTCCCATTCGCTTCAACTCTGAATTGAGATCGAGCGTCGCAATGCTTTTGACTTCAACTGTCATTTCACCATCCGCACCGGAATGAGGCCGAGGACAAAGCGAGAAGAAGCCGCTCTCAGTTCAGTGAGCCGCTGTTCTTGTCCCAGTCTCATCCAGAGGACTCGAACCGCCGAAGGCTATTGCCGTTCGGGTTTACAGTTCGCAGCTGTCAGATCTCGGAGGGGAATGCATCACTCTTTGACTGCTCATGAGGGACGTATGCCAGAGCCACGGTCCCTCGTCATCGACAAATCGCCGGTCAATCTTACCGTAGTCAAAGTTTTGAGCGCGGTGACAAAGAAGCTCTAGGTTCCATCTAAGGCCTAGCATGCCGTGATATCCCTTCAGTGCCTCTATCGCTACTATGACATACATAGCATTCGTAGAGAGAGAGCAGTAGCTTTGGGACCCAACCTCAAGCTGTCGTACCCCTGAGGTGGTAATTGGTGCACGAACGCTGCATTCCTCCGGATCGACATGTGCGCCAGTGCATCAGACACACGAGCGAGCAGCCGCAAGGTCGACCTGTAAAGGCTACATATAGTCGATGCTTGCATCTACAAAGACCACAAAACTCATCACTGAGCCGCCAGCTCTTCTTACCACAACAGCTGCCTACGTCAGCATTTTCCGGAGAGTTATTGAAGCCCCCTACCGACATGCGATCTTCGCTCATTGCACTGGTACTTCTTGTTGCCAGTCTGTCAAGTTTTGTCCTTCCTAGGCCGACTCCCGCCTTTCCTGAAGAGACGCAGGGTAGCCCGGATGTCAAGACCCATCTTTATCTGAATGGTGTGAGGGGCTCTGGTCAGCAGCACCTGCCTATAGCAGGCCAGGAGGGTGCGTCGACGTTTGACCTCAATCAGCCTCTCCAGGCACTCTCATCGCCCAGCCGAGGAAGCGCAGGCTTTGACTTCGCCTTGACACCGTTGCCCATCGTACGAACTGATGTTGCAAGATCCTTCTTGTCGTCGCGCCTGGGTGTCCACTCAAGCGAGCCTCTTCGATCCGTCCTGGCACCGTCCGAGCGAAGGGCTCTATTTGATATGGGTGAAAAACACCTCGCACACCCAGGTGCGACTTGGCTTCATACCGTCGTCGATGAGCCAAAATTTGACCTCACTTACAAGAGACAGCTCTACGTTGCGGCACCCATTGCAAACTACGACTGGCAGAAAGTAGTTGGACTGCCAAAGTCGGAAGAGACGGCACACTGGTTGCCCGTAGTATTCTACAAAGCGGATCTAGATTCGACCCGGGAAAACCATTTTAAGCTGGCCGGCATCGAGATTGTCAAGGATGCGGACGAGATTAGGAAAGTGATAAGGAACTGGGTCTCGCCCGATACACTGGAAATGATCGGACGACACTTTGGCATGGCCGTGTCTCATCCATGAGCTTGTCAGAAAACAGGTCCGAGTGCGTTATGCCCCACCAAATAGCCTTTTTGTTCATATAACAGCTGCTTTCCGTCGATGCCGAGCCGAGGTTCAGAACAATGTCGCATGCTCAGTCCGTTAAGGCTCCTCGCTTGACAGCATCCAATCTCACCCGACCTTGCCTGAATACCTACGATGAAGCCATGTCAGCTTCGAAAAGCCACTTGTGAGCTCACGAACGCCGAGTTGACAGGCCAAAGTGCCTCGATCGGCCCTGGTAGGAGGCAAACCAGAGGAAAGCGCGAGAACAGGGTAGCAGCATCACAAGGAGAGAACTGGATGGTTGTGTTCGTGGGCATCTTTGCGTGGAACACAGGCGATGCTGGCATTGAGAAAGAGGAAAAGGAAATAGAAAAGAAGTGACCACCCACCGGTTCATCAAAGTAGCGCACAAGCCATGTCCCCAACAGCTTCGAGCAGGCAATTTGTCAAAAGGCGGGAGACTTTCCCGGAAAATTTCTCTTTCCTCTTTGCCATATCTCAGCTACAATAGAGGAAACACGTTCGCCTTGGAATCCTCTCACCAAACACACGTCCATCTTCACCGATTTAAGAAAACAACATCGATGAAAGGAATGCGTCGTTGGCTGCAGCTGTCGGTTCTCGTACTACTAGCACAGCCTCCGGGCGGTCTGGGCGCTACTGGCTCGAGCCATACGGATCACAATCAAGTTTCATCCTCAGAAGATCGAACCGACTCACTAGTATCGCACACCGCCGGTCGAGGGTTGCGCCGTGCAGCAGATCTCGAAGACGATGCCAGTAGCGCCATCCCTCGCGAGCTTTATCCCGGCACTTCTGTCCCCCGCTCAGTGATGGATTTTCTCATCAGCCAGCAGCATGGAGTTGACTTCCATCTACCACTTCTAGTCCACAGCGGTAAAGAAGAGCTGCTGGAGGGGAAGATGCAACTCAACTTGATCACCTATCCCACGAAAGTCTCGATGATGATATACGATGGTACATCGTACTTCTTGATGCCAGGTTACAACTTACCAGATTCCAAGCACCCTGGGTGGGATCAGATCTTCCAACGTCCCGCAGGAATTGATGGCAACGCGATTCAGCCACTTTTCATATCTCGAGTCTTACAACCGGATTCAACAGGTGAAAGGAGCGTACCAGCTCGGCGATACGAGCTGTTGTCCGTCAGGACAACTACATCGCTAGAAGACAAAAAAGCCTTCAAGGAAATTTATGACAAAAATAGAGACCTGATGAGCTTTGCAGAGCTATTTTCCAAGGTCAACCGTGGTGTCTGACGCTGCGGGCTATTCTGTCTTTTAGATCGGCATCTCGGCACGGTCGACACAGCTCCAAATTGGGTCATTGATAGACTCGGATGGCTCGATGCTCGTCTCTGACTCCACTGCCGCATTTGCATATTTTCTCAGAACTGCCGAATGTGAAGCAAGTCCACGTCATGAAAGCTCTCGTCGCCACGCAAAGTTGATCTCCCTAATCCTTCGAACGAAAGGCATCGAGTGGCTGCAAGCGGGTATACAAACTGAATCACGATCTACTTGACAGTTGCTTAGTTGCTTTACTTCCCACTTGTTCAGTTCCGCCTTACGGTCTATGTCTTCATCCTGGACCATTCCAAGACGTCAGGAATGAAGTGAAAAAAGGGCTTTCGATTCCCACAGCCTTCCCCAAACGTCGAGCTCCCGTTCTCTCCAAGCAGATCCTTGCTTCCACAGCGAAGATTGCCTTACCAGCGACACAGTCCGTCAGAGATGTTGGTGTATTTACGGACAAGGTGAAATCTCTGATCGACGCTCGATAGAGTGTCGGTGTGGTGCTTAGCTCCTACTCATGCGACTCATCAGTGAATTCAACGCATCGGTTCTGTGAGCAACTATGTTTGAGCTGGCGTTGATACAAGATGCATGGATGATATAAGATCAAGACCCCTTTCCCCCGGAAGAACGCCTAGTCAGCGCCAAACGCAGCCTCCTCATCCCCGTATCTCAGAATGATTTTGTTTCTCAATTCGTACACTATAGCATTCTCGCTCTTCTGCACTACTGGCTTGGTCCTTTGGGAAACATGTGCAATGGCTGCTCCTGTGTCTAACACCAGCAAGGCTGTACAAAGGTTTCAGTCACGATCCCCCCCACCCACGATCTCTTCTGGCGGCTTCCTTCAACGCATCAGGAGCAACATTTACTCGGCAGCGGATCACGAGACTCGAGCTCAACCGTCTCTTCAGGAACCTGGTGCTATGCTGTTCAATTACCAGTGGATTTTGGATGAAATGGTGCGACAACGTCAAGCCAGTGGTTTTGCAATGGAGCCAATCCAGATTCACTCTCTGCCCATTCATCTGCCTCCACGTTTGGAGACACCAGCTTTCGACCTACTCCAGCAGCCAGATACCAAAATCGCACAGTACACCATCATGCAGTACCCGACCTCTGGGATTCTCAGCGCTGATCCATGGCGAACGCACATTCTGATGACTCCAGCTCCTGTCAATCCGGAATGGTTCAGGTGGATGAACATTCCTTACACGCCATACACATCGGCACAGCAACCGTTGCTGCTCTACGAGTACTACACGCGCGCAAACACCAGAATAGAGTACGTCAAAGTATTGGGTGTGGGAATTGTCAATCGTCGCGAAAATGCGTGGGGATTTTTACAGCGATGGTGGAGAAGTGCAGGGGTCAAGAGCTTTGAAGAAATTCGCGGCTTAGCCCGTACAGGTCAGATGATCCCGAGAACGTGAAGGCTTTCCACGGTCGTCCTTCAATAGAGAGGTCTCACGGCTTCGACTCGGTGTCGCCGCTGACGTACAATATGGGCGTGTGTCGTGAATCGCACAAAAGTATCTGTGCCCATGCCTCCGCATTTCGTCGGAAGCGCCCTTTTCATTGATCGTATTTACGCAAGTTTGTGACCCACGAGTTCCTCCCACGCCTCAACTTCGCACCGACACTCGGTACGAAGTGTCCTCACCTGACATGTGCGCTCGAAATTTTTTATTCCATCTCTCCTGCCCACAGGTATTGAAGTTTGTGCGATGACCTGACGATCAGATGACCTCGAACTCGGAACCGTGCAGATCCGTGCTGCCTGCATGATAGCTGGACGAGATTGAGGCTGTCGTGTATAGGGCTGGCACCACTTGACGCCGTTCAGCACTCGACTTGTTCTTGGATCTACAGGGCCTATACTCTTGAAAACTGGTCCTGCTGGCTTCAAATCAAAGTCCGCATCTACCATATATCCGTGAAGAATGGACGTGCGCATCACATTAGTGCACAACTCATGAGGAAGGCCGCGGGCGTCTGAGCGAGCACAGGTCGCCACGTCACCTCACCCACCTATGCATTCACGCCCTAACTCCACTCCTTGCTCATGTGAATCTCACTCAAGTCTGATTGTGCGGGACCTGATTCCAGTGGAGCCCACACGGATGTTATTGACCTTTCCCACGGACTGCACGCTTCCCACTCTGTTTTGATAAAGATTGATGTAATTCCTCACGCCGTCTTCTGCTAATCGGCCTTCGTTCATCACGAAGCTTTTCGTTGAACCAGCCGCACCGTGTACTTTCTACCTCTGGCCCAACATCAAGGACTTCTCCACCATTTCCTGCCCTGACAAGCTTTCTAGAATCATGAAAATCGTTTCAGCATCGTTCAGGATGCCCGTCGTCATCTTCACGATGGGCTTGGTGCAATTGGGCTTTGCAGGTCGAACAGCGTTCATCTCGCCAGCACTCGATGGCACTCTTCCGTCTTCTCTCAACATTTTTGTTGATCGACTCGCAGGTTATGATCAACTTGGTACCGCGAAATATCACTCAGCTGTCGACCTCGCAAAAGATCATGTCCATCAGCGTTTTGCCAATTACCTCTTTGAAAAAGGTCGAAACTACAACCCAAATCTGCTATATCTCGGAAGAGATCCAGAAAGTCCGACGAAACATCTTGCGGTTGCGTTTTTCCAGCCGGACAAGGAATTGATGCATCGGATCCGACCGCAGTTTAGTCACGCAAGCGAATACGCAAAGCGAAAAGGAGTGGTTGCAATCAAGATGGTCTCACACGAAGAACCAGAGTTCGTAGGCGTCCTCTGGTTCAAAACCGTGACAACTGCAAACAAGCTGAAGCAGCATATTGATCGCCAATATCTGATGGATTTAGAAAACGACGAGAAAATTGGCTTAAAGGATGTTCAAAGAGTCATTCATCACCGTCCAATTTGAACAGCCGCACCTTTCACGAAGCCCTAGAGTTCCTCCTCTGCTCGATTGGAGGTGCTATTTTCATACGTGCTCTACACTGTATCTTCGACAACTTTCACAATCACAGACCCTGTGTGAGACTTCATTCTTTCACAGCGACTGTACCTTGGCGAGGCGCACGACCGTCCGCAGTTGACGGCCTGCGCTGTGAGCAACATGCAAGCGAGGTGATTCGATAGAGACTCCATGGATGTTCGAGTCCTCCAGTTTGACCCAACATCGGAGGTCGAGTAGTCCAACACTCTGACCAGCTTCCCATCAGCTGTACTGTCATAAGCTCAAGCTCCCAAGCACGACTATATCAACCGACGATCGGCTACTGTAGCTCTTTTTTTCGCGTAATCAGCGGGGAAGAATCCCTGTGAACACTAAGCAAGGGTAGCTCTTAACGGAAAGAAGGGAAGCTCTTCCGAACAGGATAACAGATCGCATTCCCGAAGCAGTGTCGCTGGACTTCGTGTATCCCTACGGTACGCAGTGGGCATGGGATAGAGCTATATAAATGAAGCTCAGAAGGAACCATCGTTGTCGTGATCATTCTTCCGCCTTGCAACACCCAAACTTCCAACATGACGAAATATCTCGTTCCCCTTTTCCTGCTGTATTCGTCTGTCGCGATCTTTCTCGCACAAGCTGCCCGCCCGGGACTTGTGGGCGGCACCTTCTTCAGAGGCACAGATCTACACCTGGCCATGACAGCGACAAGCCAAGCGCACGCCGCTGCTGATTTCACCGAGCGCCTCTTTTCTCTTCCACCCTATCATCTCTCTCCGGTCTACGGCTATGCCGATGATCAGTTCCAAGCTTTGACTAGGCATATTCGTTCGCCCGATTCCCGGTATATAGTTCTGAGGCGGAACAGTAGTCCATGGACTTTCGTACTTTCCCCTTGGACTGTTCGACGACCAGGTTCGCAGGTGTGGGACAAGAGCTTGCTTTTCTTGCAAGTATGGAGAGGTGGAGTCATAACACCACTTGGATATGCGGTTGTCAAGGACGGTATTCCAGAGGGTCACTCACGAGAGTTCTGGGAAACGCTCGGAAGAGCTGCGAGAACAACGCAGGCGGAGCTGTATAGGAGATTTGAGATCCATCGTATTGTCACACCTGTGATCAACTAGCTGTCAAACTTCTCAATATCTATGATCTGGCGATGTTCAACGTGTTTCTCAAATGTCAATGAGGCATATATCTGTCAGAAGCGCGACATTGACAGCTGTGTACGCCCCTCCGGCTGCTTATGCGATCAGTTTCCATTCAGCATGGCTATTCTAGTTGAAGCACAGAGAATGAAGCTCGTCCGCCAAGCGTCGTAAAAGCCCGTTCATTACATACGAGAAGAAAGAAGTCCCGTTCACGAATGTAAGACAGGGCGAAACGGTGTCGTCCCGCGTGATCCACCTAAGGGTCGGGAAGGAGGCCATCGGAGAACGTCACTCCGCTAAGTTTCCTGTTAGAGACCATCGGCTCGCTCAATAACCGCAGCAAGGCCAACGAATTTTTCATTTGCTTCGTTCTCACGACAAGGTGCAAATTAGACAGCCATGATTCTCATTCCCACGGTACCAGATCGTTATGAGCGTCCCGGCTGAGCATCGCTCCTCGACATATTGGAAGAACTGTGATTACGGCTAGAGCAGTGAGGCCTGAAGCTCGATGAGGCTCCCAGCCCGCCGTAGAGGGGCTGGTCGAGCGCAGAGGGCGAGCGACAAGAAAGGGAGGGAGTACAGGGTGGGAAAAAGAAACTAAGATCACTAGGCAAGGCCTAGCGAAGGTAAAGAGTTGATGGTAGTAAAGAAGAATCATAAGACAAATAACTTAGTGGCATAATGACGTGGGCGACGTGGAAGGGTGAGCTCTGCTCGCCCAGGCGCTCTCGCCCTGTCGCACGAGCTGCAATCCGACGGCGAAAGTGACAAACATCGTGTCACACGCGGAAGTGAGCCCTTTTTTTTCTTCATAGAAGACGAAACACTGACCAAGAACAGCTTTTCTGTTCGTGAGAAATACGGGAACGACACCGACGTGGCTGCTAGTTAGCGTCGCTCTTCCTATCCCGGCAACGAGATGAGCGAGTGGCGACAGAGGCTCGATGTCAGTTTTGATACACCCTTTGGAAATTCATAAGCTGCATTGGACGGATTTGACCGAATGTCCTCGTCCGCGAACACGCCTGACTCAGGCGTGATATCTGAAGAAGTCGCCTACGAGCCACGGGCTCACCTCACTAATCACTTGCGAAGGACATCCTCCCTTTCTCAAAAATCTTTCTAGACATGGCTCTTTTGGGGGTTAAGGAACAGGTGAAGTGCTGCCTGAAATCCTCAGATCGCTGTGTCTCGACGACCAACTGCGGTAGAGCCTTTCAAGTGCCAGCTTCCGGATGGAACGAAACCTGAAAGAGTAATGCAGTTGGATTTGCACGAAGTGGCTTGCCTGCCTTACAATCTTCGCATGAGACCATGTCGGCTTCGGGATGGATTCCGCCACTTTCATCACGGAAACCTTCCAAGGGACGGTAATTTTCGTACACGGAGGAGCGTTCACCCCAAGAACACAGGCGAATGTCGTGCGATGCGAATAGTCGTATATCAAGCAGAGTTGCGTGACCCCTGCAAATGTCGCTTGTAGTTCGATCCTCTGATACAGCCTGATGTCATTCCAGAATCACTTTGACACTCCTGTTCAGCATGATTGCTCTTCGTTACTACTCACTGCTTGTCCTAGCTGTCCTTCTGATTGACTCTTGTCGATCGACGTCACCGTCGTATCCTCCTCCAGGGGTGTATCGACTCACATTTGATATTTCTTCAAACATCCAAGAGACCGTTGCCACCCAGAACACTCACGCCGTCATCCGCGCTCTGCAACACATGTACGGTATACCTAATGGTTACTTCAACCGCGTTTACCCATACTACCCTGGTCAGTAAGGTTTAATTTCTCACCATGTTCACAGTTCTTGGACTACATTTACTCGTCTGATAGGGCACCCCACGGGATCCATCTTCGTTTCGCCGCTCTGGGCAGTCAGAATGGCAGGAGAATCCCCGCAAAGGTCCTTCTTACTACTCTTGGTCACGCACAATGGAGAGGCCAAGCCGATAGTTTACACTGGAGCAATCGAAGCGATTCTACCACGGTATGGCGTGAACTTCTTTCAGTTCGTCTCACGGCAAACCAGCTTTACGTGGAGAGACCTGCAGAGGTTCCACGAAAACCTGCGCCTTGTGAATCCATAGGCTTCGGATACTCTACAAGAAAGGTAGGAAGATGTCGACGTAGCTTCAGAAGACCGATCTGCCTCGGTGAATTTGTCCCCACTTTAATCATATTTTGACAGCCGATGAGCCAAGGGGCGAGGCTTTCATACACGAGAAAAGTCACATGCAGCCTTCGATGTAGACGCGGTCATGCACAAATCTCACCATGCAACCTCACACGTCAAGTGCGAATCTTAATCACATTACCTTTGCAGCCTTCCCGCACTTGTTGTTGCTTTCGTGGGAGCATCCCACCAAGACTAGCATGTGCTTCACCAAGACCGAAAGCATGGCCATTGTTTTGCCAGATATGAGGCATATTCTTTGCTAGATTGGTCGTGAGAGCCCTTGGCCGCGGTTCCTCTTGTCTCTCTTCATCGATCGGGTATCACACCTACACTTTCCCTCCACTGACATGAGCTTTGCTATCCATCAGATGATTAAGCTTCATTATCTGTATATCCTCCTTCTCGCGCCTCTGCTGGCTTCACTCTGCCAAGCTGACCTGCCAACGCGTCCACCTCACCTTCATGTTGAGGAGACCTCCTTAGCAGATGATGCCCGATGGGCGGAGGAAGAAACTCGAAACGAAGAAAGAACTCTCGCCACACTTGACCACGTCAGAGAGGAATACAGACTCCCGGACGACTATTTCTTCAGTCACTTCCGTTTCGACGCCAGCATACATTACGACTTTCTAAACCAACTGATACATATTCCGGGTACTCTCTTTTTTTTCCTTCCTTCCAAGGGGAGATGACGTCGTGGTGGCAACGACAACGCATTCCAGCCTGATGGCACTGTTGAATTGGAAAAAATCTTCTCATTCTTCAGACTTTTTAGCGATGGGGCATTGGTGCCTATGGGTTTTGCCCGTGCCAGAAACAGCAAAATTCTCAATCATAATCAAAGCTTGATGGAAATGGTGGAACGTGATTCGCATTGGGCTCTGGACGCTCTTCGACATGTCTACAACAAAAACGTTCGGCTCGAACCCATTTAGACCTCTGTGATCGTCACAAGCAGCCCCATACGAGAGATTCTAAGGGAACAAAGCTGCGATAGGCGAGGTGATGTCCGGCTTCCAGTGAGTCAAGTCAACGACAGACATCCAAGGCGGCAAAAGCTAAGGGCACTTCAGCTGCCATTTCCTGGGCTATTAGTCAGTAATGAAACCTGTCTTCTCACCGCCGACTCAGCCCTGAACAGGTACCATCAAGCGTGTCAATTTGGCTGACGTGTGAGAAGAGGCTCCAAACAGCCCCATTAGCAATGAGAAGAATCGATCGCCTCCTTGCCGCAGCTTCGCATAGGGGTACAGCAGTCTAAGCCATTCCACGTATGCTGCTTCACAGAAATCTGATCGCGTGGGAAGTTTCCATGATACTTCCGTCCTTGGTTCCGTCACAATCCATCCCCTATATCAGCTCGGCGCAAGCCTTTTTTGCTTGGCATACAATCCAGCGCACAAGCGTGCTTTTGGTCTAAACAATGAACCTGCCCCTAGCTGCGATCCGCTCCGAACCCTGACATGAACTGGCTCTGCCTCACAAGCCACTGCGCTTGGGGGATAAAAGGCAAGCGAAACTCAGCCACAATGGTAATGCTTGCCTCCTCTCCTCTACCCTTCCTTCAGCTTTGGTCAACAAGCATCCTGCAACATGGTGTTCATGCTTCAGAAGCGTCTTTACGTTCTTCTACTAATCGCCTCTTTCCTTCTGGTCGTGAATCATTGCACTGCCAGGCAGGAGGAGCCTCGACCCTTTCGCCCACCAAATGCAGCTGCTAGGGCTACTATACGGGCGGCTAGAGCTGCTCGGCTTGCCCGAATACAGCTTGATCAGACCCTTGTCCATCTCGAAGAGTATTTGGATCTTCCTCGTAGAACCCTCTGGCCAGCCTGGCCTTATCGTTCTGAACAGCGGGAGACTGTAGCCGAACACCTTCAAAGCCTACACACGCGATTCCAGCCCGTGTCAGACGAATTGAGTCGTGATTACACTATCTATGCCTCACCAATTGCGACCTACGACGTGGACAGCCCCGATATGCACAGCTCCCTGCTGCTCTTCCGGGTTTATCACAATGGACAAATCCTACCTGTCGGATTCGTCAGGGTGGCACCAGGTATTCCGGAGGGACATGAGGTGAATCTCTTCACTGCCATTGACGACACTGCCAGGACTACTTGGAACACTCTTCGACAGAGGTATGGCGAGGTGCATGTCGTTAATCCGTGATCTGCGCTCGGTCGTCCCTGTAGCAGGGTGAGTCCAATGAGAAAGAGAGGAGAGGCGGAGCGGTGAAAAGTCTGAATAAAGAGGAGCTTGGCAAGGATGGTTGAAGCAGCTTACCGGACAGCCACCCATGGTTTCGTATCTGCACCTTGTCCTTGATTTGAATATGATACTGTAAAGAGGTAGCACATGTACGCACGAAGCAAGCAGTGATTTCCGAATCTCGGAGCTCGACATGCAAGTCCACGGCTGCTGCCTTCGTTGCTACGAGCCCAAGTGGGACGCTGCAGTGTGGGAAGCTTATTACTCAAATTCTGCGAGCCTTTAAATGAACCGGTGGGACTTGCCTGGGATTCGATGGCGTAGTGGGCCCCGAGGGTCTCGTGGGGGAGAAGATTGTTCGTCGGAGACAATACAGTAACAACCTTCTCTTTAGCTCTCCATCCATATTCAAATCCGACGTTCGGAAAGACCAGCTCAGCAAAATGCTCTGCCATATCTTCCTTCTTGCCTTCATATTGCCATGGCTCGTTGCGAGCCATGAAAATTTGCCCGTACTACCTGCAATTTTTCACCCTAATGCTGGAGAGCTTCTTCAACCCTACAATCTCCCTCGGCTCGTCCTCCACTTCGATCGCTCAACTCTGGAGGCCCACGCTTCAAACGCACGTAACTACCAGGCAGCCTCCCTAGCACTCCAAGCAAATGCCCAAATTGAACGTGGCTTTCAGCTTCCGCAAGGACATCTATTCCCAACCTATGCCTACCAGCCCAGCCAGCAAAGGGCGATCCAAGAATACCTCGGCAGGCCAGATTCGCAAATGCATATTCTGTTCCGACACGGACCACCCCGCCAAGGCTGGACCTTATATGGCTCGCCCGTCTACTTACACTCATACTTCCATAATCGATCGCCAGCCTTAATCGTGTTAAAAGTTTTTGACGATGGTGAAGTGCAGCCTATTGGTTTCACCGGCACTGAGGGAAATCCGTGGCCACATGCCGGTCGAAATTTTTGGGAAAGATTAGCGCAATTTCCTTCAAGTCTTACATGGCAGAGGCTTTCAGACAGCTATGGCACTCCACTCCGCTTTCGATCGCTTTAGGGGTGCAGCTCATGCAAAAGGGAGACAGTGCGTTTCGGTCAGCAGAGCCTGCCATATTCACCTACTTCATTCTGACCTTTTGGGGTTTTCCCCTCGTCTGTGAAAGCATCTTTCTCAGCTTTTGTTACCTTCAGCTTAGCAATTGTAGCACTTCCCAACCTGAACCGCCTCTTCCCGTCACACTACACGCTCGACCAGCCCCTTCACGGCGAGCGGAATTACAATGGCGACCAAGCCCTAATAGGTCTAGACCTCAACATCATTGCGCCTCCATGCATGGCGTGCGATTCAAATGAAGAGACGAGAGCTGCTGGCGCACGCAGGGAGCCATGGTGGGATCTGGGCCTCGGAAGTGTGGGAATGTAACAAGATGAAATGCGTCTTGGCAATTCAGCCGCATAATCTACTACTGGGCTATAAAGGACAAGATCATTCATCGGAGCTCTCCATCTCGACACACTTTGCGTCCTTTGCACCAATATGTTCCCTTCTCTGATCATCATACTCATACTCATATCGGCGAGTCTGGCTCCAAAGCATGACAATCTGCGTCTACCTATGTTGTTCAGCCCTAAAGCTCGGAATCTCATTCCTGCCGACCACGTCCCTCAGCTCGACTTTGTACACGATTCTTCGACTCCAGAAGCAAGATCCCGCGACGCATACAACAACCCTGCAGCCATGCGGGCGAGTTCAACCATCAATGAGATTGAAGAAGGCTTCCTACTCTCGAAGGGTCATTTTAAACCGGTCTATGGCTACCAACCCAGCCAGCGAGAGGCGATTCAAGCACACCTGACAAGAACCAATTCTCGATTTCATAAGCTGTACACCTCTGACCCCGACGAAAGACCCTGGAGCATGTTTGCCTCGCCGGCATACTTGCGCAAGCCGGGACCATATGACAAGGAACCAACTCTGGTCCTTTTGAAGATCTTCGAAGATGGAGACGTTCAACCTATGGGCTATGCAGGCGCTACGGAATCACCTTATCGAGCCATTGAAGACGACCTGTGGAAAAACCTTGTGCAGGTCACGACCACGTCGGCGCGGAAGCTGTCCAGAGAGCTTGGCGTTCCACTTCGCTTGCGACCGCTTTAGATAAAGGTCATAAAAAGATCACTCGCCCGGTGCTTCACCAATGGTTGTTGATACCTCTTTGTACGACTTCAGCCGTCGACGTATCTGTACAGCCTTGCTGTTGTATAGAAGCCGTGAATCTCTTCCATCGATCAGTCTACAATCATCGGCACTGCTCTAATCTCTATGCATTGGTAGCGTTGCAAAACCCCGCGAATACAGAATGCTATCGATACCAATTTCTGTGATATTGGTGTCCTCACTGTATCAACCTTTTGTCGGACTCGCTACATGTGTGTCAATTGATGCCTGAAGCACATCGCTTGGGCAAGTTCTTTGAGAAATGTCCTCACATCTTTGAGGCTGCACCAGCACTGAGCTTTCTCAGCCAAATACGGAGCTATGACCTACTCCAGTTAGCATCTACAGGATTCTCATTTGCCTCGAGAGTGAAGCACGCCTAAGACAGAGGCGTGAGGATCCGTTTTGAAGGCTTGACACGAGAGTTGGTGTGTGAACAGCTTTCTCGCTCCGAAGACCATCTTTGGAGGCAAGTACCAACCTTTGGCCATCTCACGCCGCAGCAGCGGACACCAATCTCTCCCACAGAACGCGGCTGTGGGTGGGCCACTACAGTGATGAACTAACAGCCGTGCTGTCGCGGAGCATTTCTGTCGGTTAGCATGCACTTACCGTCTATTGTTTGGGAGCCCCCACAGCTTTATTGTCGAGCAACAGCCTTTTGGTTTGAAGCGACACCGAAGGATGAACCTGTGCTGGCTGCAAGCATTCGGCCTGTCCAACAATTCTGCGCTGGACAACATGGGTACGAACAGAAACCGCTTGATCCGCTGCAGGAGGTTGGGAAGCAACTGCACAGTGATGAGGGTCGCCTGAACGGTGACACGGTGACAGCAGCCACCTCATTGCCAGAGTTTGCAGCTCCTACACAACGATGTTTTCCGATGCCGGTAGGTTGCAGCAGTGACAGCTCTTCTCAGGGTGGAACCAACAACCATGCAACGAACCGAGCAACCGAGCATGTCCCGCCAGTCTCTGCATGTCAGGCTCGGGGTTGGGTGAGAATAGCGCTACAGTAATGAGCAACGTGGGACGAAATCGCCCATCCAATTGCGTCGGGTCCCGCTTTCATTGTTTCGGTATGGGTATTTGAAGTGAGCCATCAATTGCTCAGATGCTTCCGAAGGCCCAAGCCTCCGCCTAGCATGTGAGAAGGAGAATTCAAGTCTGGAGGCCCTCGTTGGCGATGCAACTGCCCCTGTCTTGCTGTTGGGCACGAGGCCGTCAGGCTCCCTGAAGCAACTTTCGCCATGGGTATAAGTGGCCGGTTGTTTCGCTTACCTTGCCCATCTCTTTCCATACACATACTCCGCCACACAGCCAAGCAAGTCTTCCATCCTTCCCAGCCAGCAAAATGACCCGAAGTTATCTTCTTTACTTCTCAGTCCTCTTCCTTTGGATCCTGGCCTGTCAAGCTGCGCCCCCCCGTCCGCCTGAGATTGGTGTCGTCCTCGGCAGCTCATACGTGCCAGTGCACCATCCTTCCCAGGTCAACGACAGATCTGCACAGCTAACACGAGACACCACCGCTCTCATCGAGAGGACTCTGCGATTGCCGAGATACAGCCTCTCTCCTGCTTACAGCTACGACAAACATAGAGATCTTCAAAACGTCTTCGATCATCTTCAGCACAGCGACTCTCGCTACTTGAAAGTCGACGAAGGACGTGGCTACACTCTGTACGTCTCTCCGGCATTGATGCACAGAGAAGGACAGCAACGCACAGAAAAAGGCATCGTCATGCTGAACGTTCATCAACGTGGCAAAATCATCCCGATGGGCTTCGCCCAAGAACAACTACCGGCTGGAGCGAGTGGAAGTATGAGCTTCTGGGACAGATTGGTATCGGAGGCGAGAGAGACCCCTTCGCAGTTGGTCTCCAAGCACGGCGCCTTGTTTTTCTAGTATGTCAAGCACCTGCTGTAGCACGGCGGATACTCAGGGGCGGTGGCTTCGGCTTGTTTGCTACAAGCCAGCTTTTCATCTATCGATCCGGCGGGCCATCTCGTCTCGCATTGATACCATTGTACGCCATTTCATCTAGTTCTATTGTCCCATCGCAAGCCCCCGTTTCAAATCTTTTTCATCCAGCCGCATCTTTACCTCTCGTCGATGTCGCCATTCCACTTAGACACCACAATCTTCCAAGCCAAGTCCTTCTAGACTGGAGCTTGGGAACATCGCAATTTCAGATTCATTCTTCTTTGCTTTTGACTATGTCTTGAATCGAAGCGCTGAAAGGCACCAAGTAAAAATTTTACGCTAATCTCCACTCAAACAAATCTGGCAAGCTTGCGTGGGCTGAAGTGGAAGCAAAAGCAGGAAGCGCGCCGTCTGCAGTGCATTGGTACTAATCGACCTGGTCACATCGCGAGAGGATGAGGCACCCCATATGTGGGCTCAAGCGCGCCATCAAGGCAGCAAGGGTACAGATACTGTCTTTTGGTTTCCTTGATCATGTCCGAACTGAAGCCAATCCCACAATGACAAGAAAGGCGAGCCTGTACGGCCCAGCTGCGGGCTGCAGGAGCTTCAAGGCGATTCGAACGCTCGTCTGGGACAGCACCATGCGAGGTCGATAAAGCACCACTCGCACAAGCAAGCCTACGGAAGTTCACCTTATCTTGGACATTCAGTGCATTCACTCCGGCACCTGTCAACTTGCCTTCCTTTTTAGTAGAGATCGAAACAGAACTGGATGGGATGAAGTTCGACAGCCGCCGAATCCACCGGGTGGGATCCTGCAGCTCGGAGAGGTAGGTTGCAGAGTCGGACTTCATCGAATTCTTCTCATGAGCACTCGCCCACGTTGCTCTCCTCCTCGACGTTCTATATACACACACACACTTGTTTTAGATCTGCCTTTCTTGGAACAATGATGCATCTTCAGTCTCGCAACTCTCCATTTCGCAGCACTTCAGCAATTTCAAAGAAAGAATCCGCAATTGTCGTTTCATTCAAAGCATCATGACGAAGGCTCTCTCTCGGGTCTTCCTGCTTCTCATCTTCTTGGTACTATATGCGACTCTATGCGATGCCACTTCGGAACTTTTAGAGGGACCAGAGGAAGGACCGAACGAGGATATCGCAAGCTACATTCTGCGCCATCACCAAACTCTTGAGGTCCCTCATTTCACTGAAGAAATGTTTAGGCTTCCTCGTAACCACCTTTTGCCGTTCGAATTTTACGCTCAGGAGCAGGAGGCATTTGTTCGAAGACATATTCGAAACCCATCGTCTACCTTTGCAGAACTCAAGGCTGAGGACAACACACACACTATATTTGCGACCCCCTACAGAGGTAGACGCTTGCTCTTCCTGATCGTTCAGCATTCCAATGGTCTGGTAACCCCAGTTGGCTTTTCACGTGTTCCATTCACCATTCCACCAGGACAAGATAGAGGCTTCTGGGAGACTCTCAGGGCGGCAGCAAGCATCTCTCAAGAGGGGATGATGACAAGATTCCCAAATCTTCATCTGTAGAGTCGGATGCTTCGCAGAGCAAAAGGAAACGACCAGCACTACGAGACTCGAAGTCGGCTTATCGGATCTCCGCCTCTGCGACAACTTCCCTGACAAGGAGCCTTCATTTCGCCCCTTGAGCCGCGGCAGCGCCTTCGCTTCTTTTTGAAGACCGACCTAGATCTCAACTTCAATAGCCGCGTATCTCGATGTACAGGTATTTAAATTTCACTTTGATGCCTCAACGGACGTCGTCAACTCCCCTTCCGTACATCTTGGTTCTTTTGCTTTTGTCTTGCATCGATTTTGAGAAGCACGTGAATGTGGCCATCTCGAACACCTTTCAGCTCAATGGTGCGAAGATGGTGGGGCCCACCCACTATGTCTGCCTTGGAACTCTTCCACCACTGTGCACAAGCCCGTGCTGGTGTCTGCCGAAGTGAAATATGGTGGAACGTGAGCCTTGTCATCGGCTCTGTAACGATATTTCGCTGCTGCGAGTGCCAAACAGGACTTTGAAGAAACATGGCTGGTTCGCCTTTTTGGAGGCCACTATAGCTACACTCAAATCCTACACTACACTTGCTCAGCGAGCGGTCGTTAAGTATGCAACTCTGCACGTGGCCAGATCCCAATTTTGACAGATAGGTTGGGTCCAGACTATATTATCCTATGCAGCCCTGAAAGCACTTGCAGCAGGCTGCAACACAGTCTCTATGTGAACGTTCAAGCTGTTTCCCGGCTTGTCTCGTCCACATAGAGGAGAGTCGCACGCTTTCGTCTCCAAAGCAGCTGCAAGTCAAGAGCGTTGCAGTGCATTTTATTGAGCTTTAGCTGACAACCCGGCATACGGTGGGCAGCCTCACTTTGGGCACAACAATGACTGCTTCTCACGCTTGGAGACGTTTCCGTTGATAGGCTGTCTGCAGACGGTATCATGACCCACAGTAAAATACGCACGAGTACGACCTTTGACGACGACTGGAAGCAACTTTGTTTAGCTGACAATAGTGCGAAGGGAGGTATACGTAGCAAGTACAGAATCTATATAAGGAGTGAAGTCCAGCTCTCATCCAGGAGCTTACCATTCCATCACACTGTACCGACGACCAGGCAGCTCTCCGTCACCACTCCGCCATCTCCCAACATGTCCAAGCTCCGCCTTGTCCGAATACTCTGCATTTTTCTGATGACAATTGCGACCTGCACTGCTGTACAGCCTACGCGAGGCTCTATGTCGGACGAAGCGAGCCTACTTCGCGGCTACCCAAGGAGTGTTATCATCCAGCGTGCTGTCACCGGACTTGAGAACCATCTCGGAATACACCAAGGTCAGCTTCGGCCATTTTATGATTACAATCAACATATAGACGGACCTTTCCTAAGGCACCATACCAAGGACAAGTCACGCTTTCTTATGTATGAACATGAAGGCACAACATATTTCGCTTCGCCGTGGATGATCGCAGCCCGCGGCGAGGTAGAACCAAAACCAAGCGCGCTTCTGCTCCAGAGAAAACCCGATGGAGATGTCGAGCCTATCGGCCACGTCCGAGTTCCCACGGAGAGTGTGCATCAGCGTCTTCAGCGAGCAGCATTTCTCACTCAGCCTGAATGGCTGAGACAATTTCGAAATATAGTCCTTCCCGCTGTGTGAGCTCTAGTAGATCCGAGACAGAGCGATACATAAGCAGGCATCATCATCTCATCACCTCGCTTCGAGCACATGGCTTCTACTAATGCAATTGTATCAAGCCTACCCTGTCGATGCTTGTGAACCCAGCGCGTTTCACGACCCCGTGATACTAGAGATTTAGACTTCCCAAATGACATACATACAAAAGAGAGCAGCTCATTTGAAGCCTGTTGCAGAATGCAGTGGATGAAAGGAGGCGGCGATGGGGAGAATTTGCGAGTCTTTCATTTTCTTTGCCAGGAAGAAAACGTCCCGAGCTTGCCTCGTCTTTGGTGGGTCATTTTCCACCCACCACAGGTCTCCTGAGGCGGATTTGCTGGCCAGCAAACACGATCAGTGAAACAATGTTCCACAGCGTTGAGTTGCCCCTTCTCTGAGTGCAGTCGCAGCCGAAGGATCTCAACACTTCGTTCTGCAACAGTGATACAAGATCCCAAAGTGCGGGTTGAGCCCTCGCTTTTTCTTCTCTCAACTCAGCCTCGGCTTAAATAATCTTGTTCCAGCACATCGACGCTCAAAGCAACAGCAAGGACCGTGATCAGGCCTCACGTTCGCCTCTCGCTCTAGCCGCCAGGGTCTTTGCAGCTGGGGAGCTCAAAACCCACTGGAAGATTTTTTCTATCACCACAAGGTCAGCAAGCATATTTACGATGTCAAATTGATGGAACACACAACACTCCTTGCTGAGGACTATCTCAACATCCCACAAGGGCTTCTTCACCCTGCTTGGAGATATCGTTCTTACCAGGATCAGGCGGTAATGAATCACGTTCGAAAAGCCAAGTCTCGGTTCTCCTACTGTATCGGTCAGACGATGGATCTTCGTATGTAAGTCCTTGGCTGTACCAGGCCCCAGGAGAGGAGACAAAGAAGAGGGGTCTGCTGTTCGTGCGAATTTCCGAGGACGGAGTCGTTACACCGGGGGGCCGTTCCGGCTTCGACAAACAATTTGAAAACGGAGAGGATTTCTGGCAATTCAGCCAGAAAAAAGCCAATCTTCTTCAGCCCGAAGTGGTCCATGGTCTAGGCGAACTCAGGCTGATAGGCACATAGACAAGGCACAACAACCGAATGCTTCTACAGCGAGCCATAGTAGGCAAATCTTGGGCGGCCCTTCAGAGCATGAAAGATGACGACCCTGTCCGACTTGCTCGTGGTCAGAAAAGCCCACCTATTGGAGCGCTCTCTCTATCCTGCCTTCCCTCCACTCCTCTCGTTACTTCCACATTCTTATCCGTGTCCATTTAGGTACCGTCTAAGTTTTTCAAAAAATACTCTCGTCTGGTCTTAAGTTCGTGATCCAGCGAGAGATCCTTCTCAGATCGCAGCCTGTCATCCCACGAAGTTATTCGGGGTGGAAAAGAAGATAGAATAAAACAAAAATACAATTCAAGAAAAAAGAGAAGGAATTCAAAAACTGAAAAAACGGGCATCAAAAAGGGGAAAAAAATGTGCATTGACGGGGACTCGAACCCCGGTCGAGTCGAATCGGTAATCACGCTTCACCAGAAGCGATGAGTGGCAACGACTCATGATACCCCTACACTATCAATGCGGCCAACGCTCACGTGCAGTCTTTATGATTATAATACTAGCAATTTTTGACCTCGGCCGAGTCAGAAGGAAATGCCAGGGGTGGCTGATGCTGGGTGGACACTCAACGAACAGGCTTGGAGAGTTGTTTTCGTTTGCCTGTTGCCTGACAGCGGGAATCAGCAAAAGTCGAGCTTCGATTCAGACGCTTCATTTGTCAATGTTCGAGACCGAACCATGCCCGCCATGGTTGGTGGGTTGCTAAAAATCGCTCCCAACAATAGACAACGCTGCATTGCGGGCCGCATACCAATCACCCATGTATCGTGGATCGTGGGCAAATTTCGGACATACATTGGCTTGCAAGTAATGAGATGGCCGTTTGGCGACAGCGCTGCTTGTGACTTCACGCAACGATTGGAAATCTTCGGCCTGCTCCGACAAACTATACCGAGTCAGACCCCTAACGAAGGCATAAAAGAAGCCCAAATCTGCTCGAAAGGATAGATTTTGCACAGATCAGCAGACATTTCACAGCTTTCATTGCAATACTGTTGCTGTAGCTCATCATGAAGGCTCTTCGTCTTCTTCTCTTCCTCTTCACTTTGCTCCTAGTGGCGGCCACGTGCCTCGCCCAAATGCCCCCTGGATCAGGATCTCGCCCCGCCAATCCTCAAAAAGAACAAGAGCTACTCGATGAAGGAGTAAATGTGGTGGAAGATCACCTCGAGCTCCGTCGCGGGGTCCTTCGACCCGCCTTCCGCTACAATAACGAACAGCATTCCGCAATTATGCAACACCTTCTCAATCCGAGCTCTCGATTTGCTAACCTCTATAATGGCGAGGACGACCGACACATTTTCATGATTTCCCCCTGGGAGGCGGTTCATCCTGGTGAGGCCGAGCCTAGACCGGGTATTCTCGCTTTTACCGTTCACCAGAATGGAAAGGTGGAGCCGGCATTCCACGCAAGCTTCGCGAAAGACGCCAAGACCGGAGCTGGCGAACCTTTGGGGCTGTTCTTCGAGAGAATTGCAAACATTGAGCAGTCACTTCTGTTCAACGCCAACAGGATTCCCGAGGTGACACTGCGCTAAAAGAGTGGATCCATGGAGCTTTGAGGCGAAGATCTCCGTTCAGGCACTCGATTTAGTCCAAGCGACGGAGAAGACCTCTTTAGGGGTTTTAGGCATCAGTCCGTAGATGCATACAATAAAAGAATGCAACACAATAAGATCTTTTCCATCAATGCCTCGATGAAAGCCTTTTGCCTTGATTCACTGCAGCTGGCGGGACACTTCGTTGAACGTCAACCGTTGTGCTTCTGACACCGACGTTGGTGGGTACTCCAGTTAATGAGGTCGACTTTGATGACAACACTCCATGTGAATTCCTGTAGCGAGCAGAACTCCTGAGCAGGACAGAGACAAATGCGCTGAGGTCGTCCCTTACGGAAGGCATAAAAACAGCTCCGGATGTGCTGCTTAGAAAGAAGTCCGCTCCTACACTACCAGGTGATCGTCCTTCACTTGAACAGCAACATCCATTCAGTCCAACGCCATGCTTAGCTTTCGCCTTCCTCTCCTGCTCTACACCCTCCTCTGGCTGTCCGTCACCTGTCTCATCCAGAAGACGTGCTCAACCTCAGGAGGTTCAGTCAACCCGATCACGGCGCCTCATCCGCCTGACTCTGATGATCTCGGCAAACATGCATCGTTGATGGAAGAGCTCCTCAGGCTTCCTGAAGGTCAGCTTAGGCCTATTTATCTTGTCGAGAAGGAGCAGCATCCGGCTGCAAGCCGTCACATTGCCAATCCAGACTCACAATTCATCAAATTGCTTTTCAGCGAAACCTATAAGACTCACATCATGGCCACCCCTTGGATCACTAGGCATGCAGACGGGACTGACAGAAACGGTGTTCTGTTTTTCAACATCGACGAGAAGGGAGGTGTCATACCCACAATCCATACAGGCATACGTGATGATATTCAGGGCCGGTTTTGGGGCCTTATCAAACATCGTGCGACGATGACACAGCCGGAACTGTTCCGCGACCTGATTGATCCCTTGCGTCGCATCAAACCGGAATGACGCGTGGGGTTATCGTCGTCTCACTCCAGGTCCTCGTGACTGACTTTGTGAAGGCGGCCTTTGTTATCATGAGCCTCAATCGGATGTCATCGTGACGATCAAGCTACTCTGTGACGATGCAGGTCAGCGGCTTACCGTCAAGGATATGGCATCGGCAGACAACGGAGGCACTGAAGCAACCTTTCACGTTAACATGGTGCCTCATCCCAATGACATCTAATTAAAGCTCACGATAACGTAGGGTGGCTGTACGAAGACGGTCGCGCTGACATGTCGCTGAGATCTGAAAAGCGAAGCCATATTGGTCAAACAGCCATATCAATTGAAGAAGAAAGTACTGTCTTGAAATAGCAGACTCCTTTGTGCCCATCTCATAGCGTTACGTTGTGAAATCCTTCTGCCTTGAATAGCTGCAGATGGTGGGTCGTTCTGCTGCATGTCAATGCTTGCGTTTCTGGTCTGGATGTTGGCGGGCAATTCAGTGAATGAGGTTTTTCGTTTGGCAACAACGCTGCATGAGACTTCATGTACCGATCGAAGGTCTCGGACCAGCAAGTCAAAAGTATCGCCTTTGAGGTCTACCCCTGTCAAAGGTATAAAAGGAGAGCAGATTGGCTGCTCAGCAAAGAAAAGCTCGCACGCACTTGCAGAGCTCTCATCCACAGCGACATTCGTGCAGTATCTCACCATGCTCGGCCTTCTCCTTCGCCTTCCTCTTCTGCTCTGCATTTTCCTTTTACTGGCAGCCAAGTGCCTCACCCGGACATCGCTAACGCCCCAAACAAATCTCGAGCAGGAGGACGCATCGTCGATGGAGGTACCTTGGAGCTCCTCGCGGCCATCTCAGGCCTGCATGGCGAGTCGATCCAGATCAAATGGATGCCGCAAACGACCAGATTTAGAATCCAGCATCTCAGTTCATCAACGTGCACTACAGCCCGACTTATCAGAGCACCATCATGGCCACTCATTGGCGGGTTGTGCATCTGGACGGAGTGCGCAGAGACAGCGTACTTTTCTTTCTTATTGACAGAAACAGGCGCATGACACCCATGATCTATGCAGGCTTCCGAGGTGGTATTGTGAACCAACAGTCAGACGATTTCTGGCGTTCCATTCGTCAACGGGCGACTGTAACGCAGACGGACCTGCTTGACATGATGAGGATTGACCATTAAGAACAATGCGAGGAAGAACAGATAAAAGTGGGGCCTAGTCGGGTCCAGTACTCGGTTATATCAAGCGACCGGATCGACTTAGTTCAAGACGATTTCGGCCGGAGTCTGCCCACCATAGAGTAGGCCGGGAAGCTTGCAGGAGCATGCCATCAAACATTGCAGAGTTCTGTTCACCAGTCCATACCACCTTAGTGGGAGTAATTCGTCTGCCCCACTGTTCCCGCCTGAATGTCATGATTTCACGTTGCAGTTGAAAGACTTTTGCCGTACAGCCACTACATGTCTGTGTCTCAGGGGCTCACTTCGCCTGACGATTGTGCCTCTCTTCATGAGGCTTGCTCAGTTGTTCGAAAGGTATAAAAGCTTCCCACGGCTAGCAAGACGTTGACAACCACACAACACATCCTCTCCTCTTGCCTCTCGTTGTCAAAAGCTTCCATGCTCAAACTCTCGATCCTTACATCCGTCTTCCTCCTCTGGGTGGTCTCGTGCTATGCGGCGCGGGGCCCAGCTCAGGCAGGGTTTGGACCATCATTGCCAGATTCGTTTGGGGCAGCAGAGCGAGCGGATCCAGTGGCAACGCGGATGGAACGATACCTCAGCTTTCCTTCTGGATCCCTCCAAGATGCGCGTCTTTTCGAAAGGCAGCGACATAGTGGTATCTTCGAAAGGCGACTTCGTGACCCCGATGCTCGATTCTTCCAGGTTTTTAATGGCGGAAGGAGCCAGGTGCCCATCTACGCTTCTCCTATCTACATCCCGCGATCACGTCACTATATGCCTCGAATCCATTTACTGTTCTTTAAGATCGAGCCGAGGGAGGACAAAATGACCATAACACCCACCTTAGTCACAAAAGTCAGGCAAGATCTCCTGGAAGCCCACGGGATGCAACCTTGGGAATATCTGAATGCACATGCGACGCAAACAGTTGAGGACTTGACTCGCATTTTCGGCCCACTCTACTTCAGGTGAATGAGCTCGATGAAGGAGCGGGGCATTAGTAAAGCCCAAACAGGCCAAGCATGCAGCCTGTACATGGGGCTGCGGCGTCTGGCCAAGCAAAAAATGGCACGTCACCTCTCCCACTTATCGTGGTTAGATATGAGCACAGCTCTATGCTTATTTCACTACCACCGTTCATCCTTTGCCAGGCCAAGCCAAGCCAAGCAAATCAATTTTCCCCCACCTTGTATGTCCTGACTTCCCTCTGTACCTGTCGCTCGCCTTTTGCTCGGCCGTTTCCGCGCTTCGGCTGGCTGGGAGCATCATCACTTCAGGTCTCCCCAGTCTACCTGCAATAAAGTCATCTCCTCTCTGTTCAAAGCGAGTGATACACAGCCAGGACTTGGCTGAAGCAAGTGAAATGGGTACTGCGGCTCAAGAGGCATCCTGCTTCTGCTTCAGCTCCCCCACCTTGAGAAGGATAGCAACACAGCTTGGCAAATGCATGCGAGCAATCACTGTGATGTTGCCGTTCACCATTGTCGCAGAGATCTCTTTATCGATGTTACCATCTGGTGGGAGCCTTTGATGCCTTCCATTGTTTCTGAATGGGAGTTAGGATTCCACGTCATCGCTCGAAAATTTTGACGGCATCCCTGATAGACATGCGGGTTTGTTTCACGAAGGACACTTTCGAGGAGCAATCCTCTTTGGCTACGCCTGCGAAGCCGCTCGAAAACTACGAAAGCTCCTTGTGGCCTTGCGAGAGACGAAAGACTCCAACAGACACAAAACATCACCTTCCCTTGCGCTTCCCTCATGCTCAAGCTCTGGCTTCTATCGATCTTGTTCCTTGTGGTAGCCACGGGCCAAACCGCGCGGGATCCAGCACCGGAAGGATTTGGCCCAGAATTGGCAAACTCTTTTGCGGACGCACACCGTGTGCATTCGCTGGCAACGGAAATGGAGACCATCCTCGATTTTCCTAGTGGGCATCTTCGACCAGCGTATCGTTACAGTCCGCAAGCACACTCCAGGACCGTTGCAAGACATCTTGCAAGCCCAACCACTCGAATTTTTGAGGTTCATGACGGCGGAAGAGGGCAGGTGCCAGTCTACGCCTTTCCTGTCTATGAATCGAGGCAAGGACAGAGACCTAACTTGGGGCTAATGTTCTTCAACATGGAAAGAATGGGAGATGAGAGGGTGACCACGCCTACATTCCTCACAGGATTGCAGCCAGGCTTCCTTCATCATCTTGAGATGAACCCCTGGCAATATCTCGATGAACGTGCGACGCTTACGCTCCGTGACTTGAGACATCGGTTAGGTCCGATACACACAAACCTGGTCTGAGATATAACGAGATCGATTCAGGAGGCAAAGCGAGGAAGGTGCAACAGGGTTCAATGCACGTTGATGACAGCGGCTGCTTGGGTGCGCTGGAACAGGGCGTAAGGCTACACGATGACGTAACGATGGGAAGGACATGGCATCGTCAGCATCTACGACCCTGGCATGGCTTTGGAACAAACAGTGAAGGCTGGAAGAGGCCGCACGGCTCTGGCGGATGACGAGGCAGGATTGAGGTGAAATATACTGCCGAAGTAAGAATTTCCTTGATGTGCAGGTCGCATACATGTTGTGGGACTGTGCATTTGTTTCGTCTGCAAGTCGATTAAGTGATGAAGAACCGGTATACTTTGTGACAACGGTGGGCGGGCAGTACTGTGGCGAGGCGCTCAGCAATGTGGACGAGCCGGATCGGTTTTTGAACCTGACCAGCCATCTGAAAAATACAAAAAGGAGCATACGCCTCGCCCATTTCCCTCTCAAAAAGTCGGTTCACACAGAACTCTACCACGTCATCGCACTAACATGATCTGTCTCAGCCTGGTGCTAGTTCTCTTCATCTCTTCCCTCATGCACCCCACATGCCATGCAGCTGAGCGAGCACCCAATGTAGGGGGATTTTTGTCCAACCAACCGCCACTCGACTGGGCTTCTGCGGACCAAGCGCATGTTTATGCGCAAAACTTGGCGGAGCTTCTCCATGTGCCTGCCGATCATCTTCAACCCGCTTATCTCTACGATCCTGTGACTGATAATGTCCTTATCATGGATCACTTTCGAAATCGCAACCCACGTTTTGCGCGTATCTATTCACACGGTCGAACTACGATTTTTGCCACCCCGTGGGAGATCGAGCGTGCAGGAACAGGGAGACGGGAGCGAGGGGCGCTTTTTTTCCTACTTTCGCCCACTGGACATCCTCAACCAGTCCTGCATACGGGTTTTAGGGAGGGCTTTCTGCCAGGTGGTAACGTCGATGTTGCAGAATATTTAACGAGTCGGGCGACCATTAAGATGCAGGAGCTGGTCGAAGAGTATCCTCAAATGGCGCATGTTCTTGCGTAGCTTTAGAATGAAGATGCAGTGCTCGCCGTGCGAAAGCCTTGGTATGTCGCCTCTCACGCCCTTTTGGGGCATGCCTGACTCTCCCGTATCTGAGAGAATGATTCGAATTTGTGTTGTCTGAGGCCTCGCGGCCTATGTCGAAGTGCCCACTCGCTACGAAGCTGCTACTAAGGCTTTTTCACCAAAGCTGTCGGCATCGCGCTCAGTTAAGCAGCGGGATGGGTACTGATGACAGCGTCTAGGAGACTGGACCAACATTTTCAACAAACTCTGCCGCGACGGCAGGTCGGTGGGGCTCAAATGAAGGGGGGTCTTCTCGCGCAAGCAACGGACATGATAGGAAGATCACAAGACCCATGCAGCAGCTCAGATTGCGCCGTTTCCTGATGCCAGGCTGAGCCGCTTAGAGGCGTTCACAGCAGCTCGAGTGCAACGAGTGGGGACTTGATGTAGGCTGTAAAGCAGTGCGTCTTTGACAATGCGAACCGTTCACATTTGTACACGTCTGCAAGGCTGTTGACTTGATGCCTAGGGCTTATGCCGCCGGTTCAGTGGACAGCTAAGCTTCCTTTCTCTCTGAGGGGTATTTAAGGTCATTAAAATAGAGCCCATGTCAGTAATCCTCACACTGTCTCGCTCTCGAAAGCTCACCATGCTCGTCGTACTGCCCCCTTACCTGCTTTCTGCTCTACTTTTCACCGCAATAGCATGCTCTGCGATGATTGATAGCCCGAACAACGCTGTGAACTGGCACCAACCCCCCCTGTCCAGCACGCTGAGCAATCAAGCAGCAGCGCAACAGCAAGCTTACGAAATGGAACGTCTTCTTGGCATCCCAACGGGTCACCTTCAGCCCATATACGCTTTTCGCGCCAACCAGGCAGACCGGATCGCTCGACACCTGCAGAGCGAGAATTCAAGATACATGTGGGTCGCCGGAGTCCAAGGTCAGCAAGCATCTACTTATGCCTCTCCATATGCATTCCATGAGCCTGGCACGGGTGCTCGCGAGAGAGGAGTACTGTTCTTCCGCGTTCATCAGCGAGGTATCGTGGTGCCAATGTTTCATTCAGGGATCAGAGAGGGAATTCTGCCCGGAAGGCGAGAAAACTTCTGGCAGTACCTCCATCAGCATGCAACCATGAGGAAAGAACACCTTGTCATGGCTTTCCCGGAGCTAAGAGTGATGGGCATGTGACCTGAGAGGTCAGATGGCTGCTGGGAGATGACTAGGTGGGTATCGCGGACAAGGTGAGGCTGCTCTTCTGCAGTTCTCGTGCTTTGGCTATTTCATGTCTCCTCTTGTCGCACGCGGCTCCGGAGACGAGGCTCTACCTTCAGACTTTCCTTAGATCTAGGCACGCTCAAGATGGACTTGGGTGGCACCCGTTTTTATATTGGCCCACCATTCCCGTGTGCTCATTGCAATCCTTTTCCCACAACGAGCAGAGAAGCCTGTGAATCTGTCTATTTGACCAAGTTTGACAGAAATGAAAGGGTAGCTGCGAAAAACACGTCTTGAGCAACTGCTGCCTTTCGAACTTCCTTTTTGAGCCTTCTTCTCATCTCGTCACTCACAACAGACTGACCATGCTCATCACTCACCTTTTCCTTTTCGTCTTCTCCTTCCTCTTCTCCGCGCACACATCCCATACTGCCACACCAGACCCAGACGAAGGTGCAGACTGGCTGGCTAACCGACTATCCGAGCGCTCATGGACCAACGCCCAGGCCGCCCATCCTCGAGCCCTGTTGATGGAGCGTCTCCTCAATATTCCTCGCGGTTATCTCAGCCCCGCGTACATGTACGACCCCAACTATCAGGATCATGCCATCGCACAGCACCTTGAATCAGGCGGTTCCCGATACGTGGAGCTTTGGGCCGACCTGGAGAGAGCTAGCTCGATCTATGCTTCACCATGGATCGTGACTGCGCCGCGATCCGGTGCGCCCACCAGAGGGTTGCTGTTCCTTCAAATTGAGTGGCCAGGAACGGTGACGCCAATTCTTCACTCCGGAATCCGTGGGGAAGGCAATCTTTGAGAGGATGTTACAAGTCATGCTACAGCTGCGAGGGAAGATCTCGAGGGAAGGTTCGGTGGCAGACTTTGGCTTTCCGGCTTTCGCGCTTGACCATGAGGATGTTCGGCACTAGCTGGGTGGTGTAAGTCGAAAGGATCAAAGGGGTTCATGCAATGTAAGATGAATGTTGGTCTACAAAGGAGGCCGGATCACGACGAACGCAGCATCCTTTCCGTTCTCACCCGCCTTGAACGTGACCGAACCATCAGCATGTCTCAACAGTGTCGTACTACCCGTCTTGAGCAGTGTGCCCTCTTCGCCATTATCGAGCTTGATCTCCACCTCTCCTTTAAGCACGACGACAATCTGAAAGCTAGCTGTGACGTTAGCATTCCGTTCGAATCGATCCATTCTGAAAAATTCCAGCGCTTCTTGAGGTAGCACGTTGCTCGTTGACGCAACCGCACCTGCCCTTGTGACGAGCGTTTCGAGATGTTCCTCGGTGAGTGTTGAGGTGGTGACAGCAGTGATTGCCTTTTCGAAGCCAAGACCAAGATGACCGTCTGCGCGTCCATCGAGCTGAAAGTCTCTCCACTCTAGGAGGATCGAAAGATCTTCTGGCTCCTGCACCTCTACGAGCAGTATACCTTCGCCGATGGCGTGCAGCATGCCGGGTGGGACATAGACCGTATCGCCCTCTTTGACGTCGACCTTGTGCATCATGGCAAGCATCGTTTCCACCTCCTGCTTATCCACTAGCTCCAACAGCCTTTCCTCGGAGACGGCCTCCTTCAATCCCAAATACACTTCGCCTGAGGAGAGAATGTGCCAGGCTTCCGCCTTGCCATGATTCCTCTTGACATGCACTCGAGCCCAATCAACGTGCGGGTGTGCGTGGATGGGAAGCCGCTGTCCAGCGTCGAGTAGTTTGATGAGGAGTTTTGTATCTTCGCCATACTTGTCAACGTGAGTGGCGCCAAGCCAGGAGATGGGATCTCGCTGGATCTCGTCGAGCAGCAACGTGTTCGTGGTGGGGAGGCGGGTGAGTCCGAGCGTGTCGTGCCCAGCACAGCACGTCGTGGAGGCCACCCAGTCTTCTGGCTCTCGACTGCTGCGAGATGGCTCTCCGCGGAAGGATGCAATGCGCGGGCCACCGAGGTAGAATCGTTCGGGAAGTTGGTGCGAAGGGAGGATGATGGGACCGGCTAGCTTGGGCGCGGTTGGGTTGGGGACAACTTCGTGAGATGAGCCCGCCATTGTGAGAGACAGCTGTACGGGATGCGAATTCGAAAGTGAGGGTGGTTTCGAGACTGATGTGAAGGAGCTTTAAGCTGGAAGTAGGATCTTAGAGTTGTTATACGGACGAAGGTCAAGGAGAAGGAGAAGCCCGCACATGACACGAAAAGTCGGACTATTCAGAATGACATCTTTGACAGATCCACATGAAGCGGCGGACTCGGCCACACTTCGGTCCTTTTCCAGCATTAACCTTGCAAGAAATCTTCAGTGCTATATGCTTGGTCGGTGTGTTGTTGATGCAACATTGACCGGTGAACGAACCAACCAGGCCAAAAAAAAACCCGAAAAAGAAAAAGAAATATCGTCGGTGGCCGGTGTTTGAAATTCGCCGAACTTCCCCACGTTGCCGGTCGGCACTGAATTTCCCGACCGACGCTTCTGCCTGTTGCCACTTATTGTTCTTGCGGCGCAGAGCCGGCCAACTCGGAGGGTGAGGGAGCAAGAAAGGACCCTGTCATTCATTCTGGTTTAAATACAGAAACATCTTAGTCTTCTCTGGACGTTTTTACCGGTCCCTTGTATCACCAACCCTCTATCCATACGCAAAAATGACAGCGACCACCGTTCCAGTCATCGTCAACGCCGCCCAGCAGCTCGAGATCGATGTCGACACGCTTGACATTGCCCTCACGCAGCAGCTGAAGGCGCTTGGCGTTCAGCCCAACGACATGACCTCAAACCAGTTCATCGTTGCTGACGCACTGGCCCTCGAGTCGAACCAGGCTCTGCTCGAGCAGGTCATTCGCGAGAGCCCCGGTGCTGACTGGCTCGCTGTTCTCGACCGCGTCGTAAGTATCTCGTTTACTTGTCTAGGTTTCAAGAGTGCAGGACTAGCCAGATGAGATCCCTGCTTTGACACTTTGCTCTACTTGCGCTTTGAATGTACAGAGCGTCAAGCTTTGCGCCCAGAACCTCCCCAACATTGCCGGCCGTGCACTTCTCCAGGCCTCCCCGGCACACGCCTACAACACGGAAGCTATCGTCGCCCACGCCCTCGCCTACGACCGCGAGTTCGCCGCCGCTGGTATCTCGCGCGACCGATACTGCATCAAGATCCTCACCACCGGCCCCGGTATGCTGGCCGCTAGCATTCTCGAGAAAGAGCACGGCATCCGCACTCTGGGAACCGGTCTCTTCTCCGTGCCCCAAGCGCTTGCCGCTGCACAAGCTGGATGTCTCTACATCTCCCCTTACTTCAACGAGATCCTGGCTCACTTCACCGCCCCCGCCGACCGACTGGTGTACGAGAACCCCGAGACACAGCATCCTATGTCGCCCCGCATGGCTCATATCTACCAGGCATACCGTCAGCTTGTACTCGCTGGCAAGGACCAGCCCCCTGTCATCAAGTCGGCAAGCTTCATCGCCCTTAACGAGGTCCTCGCCATGCCAGCACTTGGATCGCAGCAAGCAACCATCCTCGCACCCCTCCTTGTGGACATGTGTGCGCTTCAAGCACCCGAGATCACTGGTAAAGTGTACAGGCCCAGCAAGACATATAGCACCGAGCTGCCAGAAGAGACTCTGCCATTGCTCAAGGTGGATCCTCTCCGCGCAGACGGCAAGGCTCAGACGTTTGATCTTAGTGTAGACTACCTAGCAAATGCAGCAGAAGAGCTCGAGAAAGCGATCAAGGAAGACAGCGAGACAAGTAGGAGGATCAAGGACGCTGTAGAGGTTTTCCAGAAGGCGGAGCTGCAGGCCAAGACGCTTATCGAGACAGCAATTGCCAAGGTCGGTGCTGTTTCGGCTTAAATCTACGACTTTTTAGAGAGAAACTGTTGTGTTTTCATTCACGTCTTGCGGAATAGAAATAAAAGTCACGAAACCGAAGCGAAATGATATCCGGCTTGCCACCACGACCATCCTTGGCTTTCTTGCTCAACTGCAGGTTCCCATCTGCTCCTCGACAGCAACACCGATCAATGCCGATGGCAAAGCCTCGACTCGTGAGACCATTACATTTGCGCACAGTTTCGCGCAGGGTGATGGAAAAGGGGGCAATGTCACGGACACCGTCCCACGCCCTTGCAACGCCTCAGTGCAATCTTCACAACATCTGATGACATCTGTTCCGATTTTTCCGCGCCAAAGGCTGCACTGTGCATCATAGCAGATTGGCAGCAGCGTGTGTACGGGGAGATGAGCATCTGCCACATTTCATGTCAGCTTTCGGTCCGGAGACATGGGATGCATGAGAAGCTGACAAGCGTCCCGGCCGCTGTGCCGTAAGGGAATCAGCTGGGCTCGAGGTGGCTTATCTGAGGTATATAAGGTGTCGTTGTTGAGCTCTGTACCCGGGCAATCAGCATCGCCCGCGAGCTTTCGTTCCCAGCCCAGCCCAACATGAAGCCCGTGACCCTCACAGTCTTTCTTATCCAGCTTCCCACATTCCTCCTGGTCCTCCTCCTCCTTCTTTTCCCCACTTCCGAGGTCGACGGAGCGGAGTTTCATGGCCTCCTAGCCGACTACAACGAGAACCCACACATTGACGACCAGCTGCATGATACGAATCTAGCCCAAAGGGCTGCCGACTCTGTCGAAAGTGAACTCAGGCTGCCCAGAGGATTTTTCACCCCCATCATTGGGAATAGCAACGATGTCACGGAACGCGCCAGCTCGCACGTCGATAACCCGAATGCACGTTTCATACTGCTTCGCGAGCCTGGAAACCCAGCCGGTGCTTTGGCTTTCTCCCCTTTCATATTCGAGCATCCTGTTACGAAGCGGTGGAAACGGGCGGTGCTCATGTTGAGCGTGACCCCTAACCTTAGGTCGGAGATTTTGGGAGAGGCACATTTTCCGGAGACGATGGATCCTCAAAGAGCGTCGAGGATGTTGCTCAGTATCAACAGAATCGCGCCGTGGAACAAAGAGAGTTTAATGCATCATTATGGATACAATGTACTTCGATTGGAATGAGGTGCTAGCGTTGGCGGTGGGTGGTGATATGGTGATTGTTTCAGTTGCGCACAGACATGCGCAGCGGGATTAAGCAGGGGCCAACGGCACTGTTGCAACGTTCTGCACTGTTGTAACGTCCCAGTGCATCCTGCATAGCATCCGTTGTCATCCAGTCCGGCATACCAGAAGCTGTACAGTACGGCATGTGTACTGTGACATGAGTCCGTACCCCATTTCATGTCGCCTTCCGGTTCGAAGCAGTGAGGTGCAGGAGAAGCTGACAAGCGCCCAGGCAGCTGTGCCCTAGAAAACGCAGCTGAGCTCGAGCGTGCCCATTTAAGGTATATAAGATGCTGTTGTTGAGCCCGCAGAAAGGCGAACAGCATAGTTCGTGAGCTTTCATTCCCATCTCAGCCCAACATGAGACCCATGATCCTCGCCATCACTCTGTTCCAGCCCCTCCTTTTCCTTTACCTCACTTACCAGGTCAGCGGAGCCGGGAATCATGGCGGTCCATCAGACTTCAACCTAAATCCACACACGAATCAAGCACGAAGATACGCCCGCGAGGTCGAGCGTAGTCTCAATCTGGAGAGCAACTTCTTCACCGACGTCATCGGTGATACGCACGACGTCACGGATCGCTTGAACTCCCACGTCCTCAACGAGCGTACGCGATTTATGGTCATTAGCGATCCTGTGAATCAACACGGCATTTTGGCGATCTCCCCCCTCACATTTACAGATCCGGCTACAGGATGGAGGAAAGCTGGAATGGTCATGTTCGGCGTGAACCCTGGCTCGAGATCGCGGATTTATGGAGAGGCGCATTTTCCGGCGACGATGGAGTTCGCAGATGCGTGGAGGAAGTTGCGCAACATGGAGGGCCATTTTCAGTTGAATAGAGCGCAGGTGATAAATCACTACGGTGCCGATGCACTTCGATTTTTATAGACGAGGTGCTAGCGTTGATGGTCCGTGGTGATATGGTGGTTGGAGTGATTGACAAAGTGCAAGCCATCTTTCCCGGCGGCTGATGTCATGTGTAGAAGGTGGGTCGACGCAAGCCTCCTCACCTAAGAGCAAGTGGGGCATGCGAGCCAGCCTTAGCCAGCACAAGGGCTGAAGAGCATTGAGGCATTAACAAATCAAGCCATAGAAATTCGAGATCGCACGAGTGATGAAGAACAAGGTTGTTGGCAAGATCTTCATCGGGCTGCCACAAGAGTCTCCACCGGGACGGGAGAGGGGCGTATGTGGCACCCGTCTTGCATGTGCTGCCTTCGATAATTGCGTTCGTTTTCCGCCGGCTTTGAATGAGAGCGGATTGGCCCAAGAAAGGAGGATGGCCCGGTCCGGTGGAGTAGCGATATCAGGTGGGCTAAGATGAAAACGGCATACTGATGCACGTCGATGGGTTAACTTAGTCAGGATTGACCCAGCAATCCTGCGATGGGATGCGGTCCCACTGGAAACGGGCATTGTGAGGACCAGCACTTGTCCTGGCCAACCAGCGACGTGAAAGTTAGTCTCCATGCTTGGCTAAGTCGTTGCACAAGGGATCGACCTCGTGCGACTTCAGATATATAGTTCTACCCCTGCCAATGCTTGGCGCACACCACCTTCGACACTGACCTTACGTTTCTCCATCACTGACCTTACGTTTCTCCATCACGATGTTTGCGAGACTCTCGCTCCTCTTCACGCTCTCTCCTCTGATACTCTGCGCTCGGCAGATTGACCAACCTCCAAGGGCGCCTGACATTCGCAACGAAATCACCGAGACCGCCTTCTCACAACGCCATGCGCATCAGCTCTACCGTCACTTCCTCCTTTCCGAAAACGATGTTGCCTCAATTGAGCCAACAGACCAAGACACATACGACAGGTTCAGGCTTCACATACATGAGCCTCATGCACGTTTCATGCTGGGTTGCAGCCCTTCAGACAACCCAGAAGAATGCCTCTTTATCTCGCCTTACGTTCGCGAACGATGGGATCGATGGGGCCGCTTGAGCAGAGAAAAAGTCATCATGATGCTGGTGGCGAAAATTTTCGAGGAGGTCAAACCTGCGGGCTTCGTGCATCTGCCAGAAGGGGACCCACAGCGAATCTGGGACTGGGTCAATCATTTCGCCGTTGAAAGTAAGGACAGCTTGGTGAACAGGTGGGGTCCGTTGAGATTTGACTTTCCGCCTCCGCCATGGGCAGTACGTCGTCGGTAATATTGCTCATCCAAAAGTGGTGGCTACAATCGAGTAGATCGACATCGTTCCGGTCTGCTCTGCCCAAACTCAAGTTCGTGCCATGCTGAGCACTCGAGCAGTGGACGGTGTTGCACCGAAATGAACATGTGCCAGCAGTGTTTGACACGAGCCAATTTAACCCCTCTGTCATCCCAGGCAGATTTTTGCCAACGTCTGCCAATGTTATGCCGCCCCTTGCTCTCTCGAGACTGTGTTGTTTATTTTTCTGCCTCTGAATCGCGTCCGTGCGCCAACAGAGAGAAAGAGACGCGTTAAAGGCGGGTTCGAGAGCAACACAACACATGGTTTTCTGTCGGGCGAGACCAGAAGAGAAAATTCTCTGCTCTGTTCACGCGTGTGTGTTTGTGTGTTGGTTCGAGTTGAATTAATCGGGTGCGGATGAGCAGTCACGTCCCACGCACCGCTTCGAATCGGATCGGGCGAGACTTGCGCACAGAAAAGACCCAGAGAGAGGAGTGTGTGTGTATGTGAGTGTTGGAAGTCAAGGACGAGGTACGATTACTCTGAAATCAACGCTAGGATCACCTCCAACTACCATCACCACCATCTTCTTCTTCTCCCGCCTCACCCTAATTATCCGTTATGCGTGAGCTCATCACGTAAGTGCACCCTGCCTTTCTTATCATAGCAAAAAAATTCAGAGAAACTGACCGGTTTGACGTTTCTTTATTGGTGCGATGGTGGAACAGATTCGCCTGTGGTCAGGCAGGTAACCAGATCTCGTCTGCTTTCTGGCAGTGCATTCTCAACGAGCATGGACTCGACGGCGATGGCGTAAGTTCGCGTGCCAAAACGTAGCTATGGGAGGGGAGCAAATGTACTGATATGCCTCTGATCTGGGACGAAACAAACAGCGATACATTGGCGACAATGAAGCCGAGCAGCTCTCCAAAGTAGGCGTTTTCTTCGAGCCCTCTGGCCAGGAGGGCAAGTATGTCCCTCGGTAAGTGCAACAACTCCCCTTGGATCACTTTGCTTCAATACAAGGCGGTATCGAGACTGACTTCAATGCATTTCTGGCTGTGGACCCACAGTTCGATTCAGGTCGACTTGGAACCAGGCACAATGGACACCATCCGCTCCGGACCTTTGGGCAAGCTCTTCCGACCCGACAACTACATCAACGGTGAATCCGGTGCTGGCAACAACTTCTCCAAGGGTTACTACACCGAAGGCGCCGAGCTTCTCGACCAGGTCCTCGACGTAGCCCGCAAAGAAGCCGAGAAGGCCGACATGCTTCAGGGATTCCAACTCGTCCACTCTCTTGGTGGTGGTACTGGTTCCGGTTTGGGTACCAACCTTCTCACCAAGCTTCGCGAGGAGTTCCCCGACCGCATGCTTGCAACTTGGTCCGTCCTCCCTTCGCCCAAGGTGTCCGATACCGTCGTTGAACCCTACAATGCCACCCTTTCGTTCCACCAACTCGTCGAGAACTCCGACATGACCTTCTGCTTGGACAACGAGGCACTGTACGATATTTGCCAGCGCACCCTCCGTACCAAGAATCCAACCTACGCCGATTTGAACTCGATCATCTCCTTTGCCATGTCCGGATGTTCGACAACGCTCCGATTCCCCGGACAGCTCAACTCGGATTTGCGCAAGATGGGTGTCAACCTTGTCCCCTTCCCCCGTCTCCACTTTTTCACCACCGGATTCGCTCCCCTCGTCGCGCCCGGTTCCAAAGCGTACCAGTCGCTCAAGACGTCGGAACTCATCGCCCAAGGATACGACCCAAAGAACATCATGGCTGCTATCGACCCTCGTCACGGCAAGTACCTTACCGTGGCCGCCATCTTCCGTGGTAAAGTCAACGCGCGCGATGTCGAGAACGAAATGTACAACCTTCGCGAGAAGAACCCTTCCGGTTTCGTAGAGTGGATCCCCAACAACGTCCTCACCTCTCTCTGCGATATTGCACCTCCACAACTCAAGATGTCGGCGACCTTCATCGCAAACACCACCAGCATCCAGGAATTGTTCAAGCGAACCCACGATCAGTTCAGCCTCATGTTCCGAAGAAAAGCCTTCTTGCACTGGTACACCGGAGAGGGAATGGACGAGATGGAATTCACAGAGGCCGAATCCAACTTGATGGATCTCATCGCCGAATACCAACAGTACGAAAGCGCAGGTATCGACGAAGAAGGGATCGAAGAGGAACTTTACGAGGGAGAATACCAGGAAGAGGCTTATGCTCAAGAGGGCGAGCAACAGCAGTACGCAGACGACTCGATTCAGTACGCGGATGAACAATAACCCCGCCATCTCTCTCAACAAAAATGATCCCCGTTCGTGTTCCTCCCCCAATCCACTTTGATTCCGGTTTGTATGTATTGCTCCAAGAAACTTTCCTTTCGTTGCCTTTGCCTCTTTGCCTGGGTGTGGTGGATGAATCTGAAATCCGAAGCTAGACTAGGTTCGTGCCCCGAGCTCACTCTGAGCGTCAGGCGAGGTGAAGAAAACGGGATCGGCTTCATGCGGTGTATAGGGGACAAGAATGAGATACAATTGAGGCAAAGGGTTGACTGTACGAAATGTTCTTCGAATGCAATTGATATCGGGACTAGGAGATGATGATGAAGACAATGCAGAGGAAAGATGGGATGGAACGTGATTGAAATCCAGGTCTTCGAAACGGGACTGTATGCTGTGGTGATGTATGACAACAACGGCATCGCTTTAGAACGAAGGTTGCTGCTGCTGCTGTTGCTGCTGCTGCTGAGACTGGTTCCCCAGCCTAAACGGCGCAGGCCCAGATTTAGGGTGGAAAGAAATCGGCTGAGGCGGCATCGAGTAGACAATGCCCAACTCCTCGCACGCCGTCTTGATCCTTCGCATCAACTTGGTCCTGCGCTCCCACCTAGCACCCCAATCCTGCCAGTTGCTCTTGTGCTCAAACGCCACAATCAACTCGACGGCATTCTGCTGCGTGATCGAGTTAAAGTTGACATCCAAGGGTCCACCGAACTCGCGATCGTTCTCCTTGGTCCAGGCGCGCAGCTTGGCACGAAGCTGCTCCAGCGTCTCCAACGACGTATCAAACGAAACTTGGATCATGGTGAACTCCCATTGGGCCCCACTGCGGCGCGAGTTGTAGATATACTTCTTGGTGGCCAGCATGGCATTGGGCGCCACGACTTCTTGGTTGACCGTGGTGCGGAAGGTGGTGGAGAGCAGGCCGAACTCTTTGACAAACATCCACTCCTCGTCGATGCAGACCAAATCTCCGACATCATAAGGGTGGGTGGCAAAGATAAAGATCATGCTCTCGAAGATGTTCTTGGCCGAATTACCAAAGATGAACGAGAAACCAACGACAAATGTCGAAAGCGGAACAATGTTGGAGACGGTCGAGTTGCCGTTAAAAATGAGCAGCCAGATGAAGACAACGATGATGAGGCCGATAAACATGAGCACACCATCAAGCTTCGAGATGGCCGATGACATGTCCTTGAGCGAAGTGGAAAGCGCACGCCTTTCGCGGTAGATGCGCTGCACAGCTTCACGCATCTCTTCTTTGCTGATATCGCCGTTGCGGTCCGAATCAAACAGGTTGAACGCCTCGCGAGCCTCTTCCTCGCTCTTGAAGTAGGGGACAAAGTCTTCAGCCACCAGCGTCGATTTGTGATCCGAGAGGTTGGTGAAGAGGAGCTTGGCGAGCTTGCGGGCAGAGCGCTGCGAGCCGATCTGATTGCCCTTGTAGAGCTTGCTATCCTTCATCGTAGCCATGGCAATCGCATCACTGATCTGGGAAGCAATGTTGGTCTTGCGATCGCCTTTGCGCGCATCCTGCTCGTTAGGGGTGCCGGTGCCGTCGGTCTTGTTGCGGTGGAAGGGATTATGCGAGTGATGACCGGTGGCAGCTTGCTTCTCGCCGACGTTGGCATCTGCCTGCTGCGAGGGAGGAAAGTAACCTCCGAGCCCGTCTCGGGACTGCTTAGCCGAGTGCTGACCGTAGGCCTGCTTGAAGCCGGGCGAGACAGGACGACTGCGCATGGGGTTGAATCGACGACGCTGCATGAGATACTTGGACTCGTGCAGCTTGTCAAGCGCCTTGAGTGCCTTCTGATTCTGTTCGAGACGATCCTTGACTGCGGTCTTGTGGAAGTTGATAGCAACAAACTGGAGAGCTACTTTTTCGACCAGCAGAATGATGCTAGTGGCAAAGAGGGCACGAATGACCATAAAGATGGTACGCCAGTAGTCGGGGCGAGAAGAGGAAGAGTACTGAATGGCAAGCACACCACCGAGACTGATCCACGCCCAGGTGATGCAGAGGACGAGCTTGACGTAGAGAGTGGTGGCCATGAACGCTTCAATGTAGGTTTTGACAATCTCGGGTGCTTTGCCGTAGACAGCAATGACAAGACGAAGTGCAACTGGCGGCAGCCATTCGACAATGAGGAAAGTACCGCAGCTGGTTGCCCAGATGATGGCGATCCAGATACTCCAGACGACGACCTGACCACGAGCGGGTGTCTTGTTGTTGGTGGCGGTGACGACGATGAAAGGAACCAGACAGATGGCAGTGCCGATCAAAGCAGCGAGAAAGATACGAACGGGACGAGCGAGACGAAGACAGGCGAGGTAGATCTTACGACCACGTCGAGCGCGAGTGACCTTGGCACCCTTGCGCATGCGGCCTTCATCGTCATCGTCGTCGTTCTCGCTCGAGGTGTCCCAGTCGAAATCTTCCGACTCATCTGCTGAGCTGGCGATGGAGCTGGCACGGCTAGTGCGGCCGTTAATGGCATCCTGGCTGGCAAAAGGAGCATGGGGTGGTTCAAAGGCATCGTGTTGTGCTGGAAGTCCGATCTTGGTAGGGCGTTGCTGGCGTTCGACAAGGGTGTCTTGGTTGCCGTTCCAGCCATTTTTGGTGGCATTGGAGGAGTCACCGTTGCTGCCACTGCCACTGCCACTGGCACTGGCGTTGTCGTTCTGGACGTGCTGGTAGTGATTATTGCGCAGCTGGTCGTAGCCACCTTGGTTACCCATGTCCATACCGTCAAAGTAGTTGGGATCATCCATGCGATGGTGGTGAATGAAGTGAGCTGGAGGAGGGCCGCCGGCCGAGTCACCGGATATCCTTTCGGCAGCCTGCTGTTGACGAGAAGGAGAATGAATGGCGCCCAATGGGATGTCGGCGACGTCCATGTGATCGCCCGACTTGTACGGGAGCGAAGTCATGATGGCGGTTGACCGAGCAGCGTCGGACGATGCGATGAGTGGGTGTGGGACTAGAGGATGCTCTAGACCGGCTAGAACGTCTTTGTGAGGGACGCTATCTGGAGTGAACAAGGGTCGGATCTAGTCGATGATCGGATGAGCCGATGTTGATGCGATTTAGGCATGCAATCCAACAAATTCCTTGCACTTAACGATGCGCTGCTTCGGCAAGAGTCCGATGATCGTGCGAGCGCCGTTGGGATCGAGTGTATCTGCAGGACGGTACAGTTGTGGTGGCCGTGAGATTGTCCTATGGCAACCTCGAACGAGTGCCTCCGATGATAATGATGAGAATGACACCCTGAGAGTGCAGGGAGGCTGGTGCTGTCGGTGATGATGGTGGGTTGACAGGAAAAGTATCCGACTCCTTTCCGTCAAGCGTTTCCGTTGACTGTCGTCAGAGGCCTCTCTGTCGCTGGTCAGTGTTGAGAGTTGGAGGTCAGAAGAGTGAGAACAAAATAGAGAGAGAGATAGACGAAGAGCGGCGTGTGCGTTTGGGTTGGTTCGGCGTCGGATGCGAGCTGCTGCTGCCAAGTCTCGTTCACTAGAATGCTGGATGCACCCTATTCGCAAAGATCACATGTGTGTGACTTCGTTTCTCGAGCTGGCGGCGGAAAGGCACACCAAAAAAAAAAAAAAAAAAAAAAAAAAAAAAAAAAAAAAAACTTTAACCGCAACCTCACGCAGTGGGTGACCGCATTGCTGAAAAATCAACTCGAAATCGAAAAATAAAATAAGAAAATTAATTAGAATTTGTGACTTTAGCGGGGTACCAGTCGTTCAAAGTCTAAAGCGCTGCCGTGCTATGAGATTGTCGTCTTCGGTACCAGCGAAGAGAAAGAGACAGACGGTGATCTTCCAGAATCACAGAAAGAGAGGTTCGGCAAAGGTTCAAGCGCTTCGAGGCAATTGTGCCAGACACTCTAACGAGGCTCGCACACATAGACACGCCTCGTTCGTCGCCACCTCGAAACATCATTCAGGTACAGCCCGCACCGAGGATCCGAAATGATCTTTTGATCTGACCCACTCTCACATACAGCAGCAGCCACAACCCTAGGCGCCGTCTTCCTCCATCCTTCTTCCTTCTGAGCGCCTCTTGATTCGACTTTGTTCATGTTGGGCCCCAAGATGGAAGAGGAAAGGCGGCGGCGTAGCATCGCTTCACTCGCTTGACATGCACCGGTTGTTCAAGAAGCTGTGTGAAGAATGCAACGCCAAGTGTGTGGAAAGGGGTCAGTCGAGGGCTAGACTGCATGGCGGCGCCTAATCCAGTGTCAAGGCGTGTGATGTGGGCTGCGTGCATGCGGGTTCAGGGGAGCGACGAGGAAAGTTTCAAGGGTTGGTCCCTGTGCTGCCTCGGACAACGTGACAGCGCAAGCTCTGGGCACAGCTCACCTCGAGCGATCTCTCCCTTCCTTCCACAACGTAGCTTCCAATTTGCTTTTGAGCTGAATGTTGGACACCTCAGTAGCGACGATCTGACAGGATTTAGACTGTTTGCGGCAAAGTGGCGAGATCTAGAAACAGTGAGTTGCGGAAACTTGCTTCTCGCGTGATGATACGAGTGACCGCAGCGACTGCCATCTGGGCGCGAACATGAGAGCTGGTGCAGGAAAGCATGCTGTGTGCTGGGCAGTGTGTTGTGCTGGCAAAATTTTCCCAAGAAAATTCGGCGTCTTTTCTCCTTCAGTGTCTGTCGGGCACCATATGCTGCAGCCCAAATCCACCCACGCCACGCTTTGTTGAAAAATCACCGACATGATGGGAAAAGCCGGCCGAAAATGTGAACACAGGATAGTTGTTATTTACGCTCTAACAATCCTAAGACGCCTCCAAGCCGCGTGGATGCGCGATGACGTAGTGCATGAAGACATGTGCTGCTTGCGCATCCATTTGCCACAATTCCGAGCTCACTTTGTTTTCGCCGTCAATAGATGGCTCCGCTCATCGATCGAGGCCAAGTTCAGCGTCGACAATGTTCGATCGCGGTTAAGCAGCATCTTACATCCTAGTCGTGTCCTGTGCTGTCTGTAAGTAGCAGTGCAGTGATGCGAAATGAGCGAGTAATGCCACGCTAGGAGGAAAGCGTTAACTGTTTTCCTCTGAAGACCCTGTCGAAGCTCTTCATGTTTGTTGTGCTATTGCCTTGAGACTTCCAAGATCGGCGTTCTCGGCGGGGAATTTTGCGTAGAGGCGAACAATGAATGCAATGGCGAGATAGGAAGAGATCAACGTGGGGGAGACCGTTGACGGCATGACGTCGTGACAATTCACTAGGAGATCAGCCTGGTCGGTCGACCGTGTCTGCACAATGATTCGGGTTGACAATCCCGACTCATGAAGCAAAGACGGGATGCAGGTTCGGAAACCTGGCCCATGAAAGGAAAAAGGACACTTGCCGAACGCGAACTTGGTGCCGGCGGGCATACAGTGTACTTGCTTTACAGCGCCGAGTTCGCTGACGCCATTTATGGGAGTGAAGCCGAAGTTAAATTGGTCGTTCCTGAGCCGGGTCATCGCCACAATGTGTCGAACCCCGTGTGTGTCGCACTTTGGATCAGCTCGGTTGTCAGGCGTTGGCAACAACGTCGTTCGGCTTTGCTTAGACGAGCAACATGTAAACAGGTCCGTCGAAGACCGAATGTTGGTGCCGACCATTTTCGCGTCACCTGTCTGGTCACCGCGTGCACCAACAAAGTTCTTGCTTCGATTTGAATAAGTTCAGTCGTGTTGATTCTGCTGGATCGATTTGATATCACCAGCGTGGTCGAGAAACAACAGACACGCATGACTGACAGCATGTGCCAAGCATGAGATCTAGAGATGGGATATCGTATGCAACCGCCTGAGCGGTTCCAGAGCCGATAGTGACGTCTCGCCTAGAATCCCATACCATTTTCTTGCAGGTGCAGGAAGAGGCCTTAAGAAGAGCGCCGCGTCAATCTTTGGTCTCTGCTCTTGTGCCTCACTCTGCCCTCTTTTTGCTTTCGTCTCCCTCCGCAATTGACGCCTCACTCTTTTTGTTTCTGCTGTACTCCCTCTCCTTCTTTTATTTTATTTTCTGCGTTGTGTACAGTAGAACGGAACGCTTCCGATTTTTATGTCTCTCTCTCTCTCTCTCTCTCTCTCTCTCTCTCTCTCTCTCTCTCTCTCTCTCTCTCTCTCTCTCTCTCTCTCTCTCTCTCTCTCTCTCTCTCTCTCTCTCTCTCTCCCCTCATACTTGCTCAGTCCTTGACACCCAAGTGCTGTTGAGATATTTGCTGCCTGAGCTTTACATTTCAATATCAGAAGGGATGAATAGGGGTAGGACGTTGACTGATGAAAGGCCCCTAGGAAAGTCAAAGAAATTGATAAAAGACGTATTTTTTTTTGTATTTCGGAATCCGGATTTAAAGCGGGAGTGCCTGTCCTTATGGAACAGGGCCTGCAGGAGGCACGAAGCAATGCCAAAGGTACAGCGGAGGACGTGTCTTTGTAAGAGACTGAAATGCGATGACAACGGTCTCGTCTTTTGGTGCTTTCCGACATCCCGACGGACCAGTATTGCTGGAGCGAAGAAGGTATCGTTGCTGCCATACTGTGTGTTTGAGGAAAGCCAGCATCGTCGGGAAAAGGTCTTGCAAAGCAGGATCTCAGAAATCTGATCAACGGCTTTTGGTTCTTAGTTAGGACCAAAAGGCGGAGTGCTAAATTGTCTCTGATCCCTTCCTCGCCCCCTTTCCTCCTGCACACAGTGAGTTGGTCAAACTTACGACGTAGATTTGGAGTCTAACTGAGCTCGTCCAAGATGCAATTCAAAATTGCCGCTAGTCTCCGTCAGAGGAAGGAGGAACGACTGACACTCTGGAGCGAAGCACAGCGAGATCGAGAAGCAATCACCAAAAAGACGCGATGATGCAGACCTTTCTGCAACAACGACGCACTTGCATGCAGCGGATATCGTTTTGCAACAAAAAAAAAACCGAAAGGTGTGGGTTTAAGGTCCCCATCACGGAGCCCGAAGCTGCCCTTTTCGTCCCATCCAACGAGCATCCATCTGCTCCACATCCAAGTCAAGTTCACTTCCGTTTGACAGCATCCCAGTAGGATGACCTACTTGGTATTGGACGAGCAGAGAGGCTCGAGCGTGGAGAGGATTCATGCGGTGCCAGCGGTCGGTCCGATCCGCTTTTGAGCTTTGCCGGCAAGCCCGTCAAGCTCTGTCCGTGTACAGCATCCTTTCATTTCCACTTCTCATCCCTGTGAAACGATTCTTGGTTCTTGCAATCGCGTGTTACGTGTAAAGAGAGTCCCATGCTGTCTGATGTGGAGAGAGGGTGCAAGAGCGTCAAAAGCACTCCACGTTCGAGCCAGTTCCACCACACGGACAGGCTCCAAGAAACTCGGCGTGATCCGAAGGATGACCTTGATCTTGGCTCGGGTTCGTGTCACCCGCCCACGTCGACAGCGCATCTTTATCAACAGGCCACAGAAAGGAGCACAACTTCATCTCGGTCTCAAGCAAAACCCTGCCGCCCACTTTTCGAGTTGTTTCTTTTTTTTTTCAAGTATTTCTTGAATTCCGTCAATTTGTTGCTGTCCCGCTCAAATTTCATTCTCCGCTCGCCCTCTGTCTCTTCCGCCCTCTAATGTAACGGCACATTCTGAGCTCACCTCTCTTTTCTCCTTACTCTTTTTTTTTTTTTTTTCTTTTCTTTTCTTTTCTTTTTTTTTTTTTTTATGCCGTTGCACAGTGCGATGGCAATCGATGCGATTGATTCGCCGTACCTTTCTGTGTTTGCCTCTGCCATTTGGCAGATCGGCCTTTCAATTCATCCCACAGCAGAGCAGCTTTCTCTCGACCTTGTAAAGAGGGGACACGCTCATTCCCTTTGCCTGGCGGCTTTCTTTCTCCGCCTTTTCGTCAACTGCCGCCTCCGCTCCATCCTCTCCCTCTCCCTCATTCACACACTGTCCCTCATACACCCATTCACCTTTCTCACTGACTTGCCCCCTTCGATCATCACACCATCACACTTGACCCCGACAACCGCCCTTCTTCACGCAGCTCCTCACATCACCGCTGTTCAGTTGCAGCCCTTCCATCTTGGCCACCCACCACTACCATCTCTCCACATCTATAAGCGCCGGTGCCAGACACTTTGGTGGGGCCACTCTGATCGCCTGTCTGTTTATAGTTGACTCGTATCTACGATCAGGCTGCATCTCAACTGCCCAGACAGCTTGTCGGCGCTTTTGATCTCTTCTTCGCCGCAATTGGAGGAGTCTGCCACATCTCTTTGCGAAAAGTAGCAAACCCCCCTCAGATCTTACGTAGCGCATATAAAAAAGGATTGCATCGACCTATCGGTATCACCGGGATCATTTCATACAAGCTTCATGGCTGAAATACAGCTTGCTGTTCGTTGATCCCAGTTTCTGTTACCTGCTACCTCTACGTGCTTGGCTCTTGGCAATCTTTCGCTTCGCAAAACAGCACTAGCTCTCGGCTAACGACACAACTTCTTCATACATCTCGGATCAAACTCTAGCTCTACGGGCTCTCATACACGGATCACTCTTTCCCTAGAAATATTGTAACTCCAAGATGGGACGGAAGAAAATCAAGATCCAGCCGATCAAGGAGGATCGCAACCGATCCGTCACCTATCTCAAGCGTAAAGCCGGTTTATTCAAGAAGGCACACGAGCTGGCTGTATTGACCGACTCTCAGGTCGCTGTTATCGTCTTTGGCCACAATGGCAAGCTCGCCGAGTTCTGCTCTACCGACATTGATCTGTTGCTCCTGCGCTACACAGAGTATGAAGGTGCAGCCGAACGAAAGGGTCCTCAAAATTATCTCAACCTCGACAAGGACTCGGACGACAACGATGACGGCGACAACGACAACGACGACAACGACAATGCCAGCGGCGATGGACCTGATGATGACTTCACAGGCCACAGCGGTTCCAACAGCGGCGGGGGAAGCGGAAGTAACGGCAGATCTGCAGGACGAGTCAGTGGCACCAAGCGCAAAGCTGAGCCACCTTCCCCACCACGCAACAATAAGCTGAACGGCTCCAACGCTCAGGCTCTGGGAGCTTTCGGCATGCCGAACGGTTTGATGGGCATGGGCGCCTCTTCGACGGCAAAGCAGACCATCAACGCGGCCATTCGTCAGAAAAGTCAGAACCGAACCGCAGCAAGCATGGCACTTCCCGGTCAAATGCCGGGTCAAGGTGTCTTCGATCCGCTTTCGTTCGGTCAATCCTTCATGCCCGCAGCGGCGATGCCGCCACACAGTATGGTTGGTGCCCCTGCTGGCAACATGGCCGCTATGGTTGGCAACAACAACATGATGGGCCAGGGTGCACCTTCTGCAAATCCGACGAGGGCAGAGGCGATCGCCAGCATGTCGATCCCCATGCCGACCAATGACCGCGTGCCCATCTTTGTCTCGCCAGCCACCCCTGGATTTGGCTTTACTCCTGGAGGGACCGTAACCACACCCGGAGGTCGACGATTCAGCTTCTCGGATGTCCTCACGCGCGGCTCGAGCGGATCGATGATGCAGAGACCTGTCACGGCCAACTCGCTCTTGGGTCCTACTTTCTTCCAGAATGGAGCTTTCAGCTTATCCGCCTCCCCGCAGCCTGCATTCAACTCGATCTCGCCCAGCATGTCGCCCCAGCCACCTCAGGATCCCTCCTTGTCGGCTGCAACCGCAGCAGCGGCATTCGCGGCCAAGGGCGCTATGGAGCGTGATGCCGCATCGCTCCGGTCTGGTGTTGGTGCCTCACCGACGCCGTTTCCCGATCTTCGGTCCAATGCGCATCTCATGTCGCGACCGGCCTCGACAGGCGTACAGCGGTCTGTAGCGCCGACGTATGGACAAGTGACGTACGCATCGGCCGCAGCAGCGGCGGTCGGAGACGCTAACAACCTGGCTTCCCCGGCACATATTGTTCGACCCTTTACGGCCAGCGGTAATCTGGAGGCGCCCAGCACGTCGACGCATCTTGTGCCACCAGTCGCCGGCTTCCAAGGATCGCTCGGCGCTCATGGACTTCATGCCAACACTGCTTCGCCAGCTCCTCACCCAGGGGTCCCCAACACATTCAACGCCAATGCCTTCGTCGGTGCCGACCTCAAGCCTTCGGCCACGCCACTTGGCTCACAGGCGAGTTCTGCGACGCCGGAACTGGTTCAAGCCCGAAACACGGCAGCGCCCGGAGCTGGCCTCGCGGCTAGCGCTTCCAGGTCCTCCATATCGACAGACGAAGAGACGCCTCCTGGCAACGGAAATGCTCTCAACACTTTGATCCCCGACAGCGGCAAGCTGGATGCGAGCTGGCTGAGCTTGGGACAGGGTATGGATCAGAAATCAGCGCAGGCCATGTCGGGTCAAGCCAACCTTGTGCAACCAGTGCCCATCAACGCGACGCAGACGCTTGGCTCTGTTCCCTTCGACCTTAGCTTCCCGGCCCAGCCCACTCAATGATCAGAACCGGATTGTCTGACTCTTTGTCTCGAATCGGCTCGAATCTCATTCCGACCACCAATATCACCCGACCACCTCCCCAACTGTATTTCTAGAACATCAGCATTTGTGCATCACGTTCTCGTTGGAAAACCAAGGCCAATCATCGGCTTTTGTGACGGCATTTAGGAACGGCGCCACACCATACACGCCATGTGGCAGCTGTTCCAGGAAAAGGCGAGATTCGCCCCCTCGACTCTTGCATAAAGTCGATGGGGATGGTCTCGCCACATTTATTCACAGATTTCGAACTTCGCTCTGTCATTCATCATGTTGGATTTGGCTCCTACCATATGGGATTTGCCTCTGCTTCTGTACTATTAGGATCTGGATTGCTCTGTTGCTATAATGAATAGTAGATCGCATCACCTCTTGATTCTCCGACAGAAAATGTGCCGTCAGTCGTGGATACGTGGCATTGGTGGGCCTCGAGTGGGACTGAGGGACCGCGTGGAAGAAAGAAAGGACGAAGAAGCTGCCGTTGGGCGAATTGAGAAGGACACAAAAAGGAGGCGCGACTCGAAATTACGTTGCGGTCTGCGCTTGACTCCGTGCATGAGGCTGCTGAGGTCTGGATTTGGGGATTGGAAGGCCGTGCACGCGCCCTCTTCGTTGCCGAGGATCCAGCTCAGCCCTTTGAATACTATTTCTCATCGTTGCCTCTCCTTTCGTCCTTTTCATCGTCATCATCCTCTTCATCATCATACTCCCTCCTTCCTCAAACTTTGGCCATTGTTGGAATACCGTTGAACCTTGGAGTTTGATTATAACAGAGGCAAAAGAGCTCCGAACGGTATCTTATCGGAGCTCCCGACTCAGATCCCATCCCTCCAACTCGGACTTGACCGAGGCCTCACTCGTCGCAGCGGCTCTCTTCCGATCAGCACTGTCCTTACGTCGACTTGATTCGTTTCGACTCGAGAGCTCAGCACAAAATTCACAGCCAGGGCCCTAGTGCTGCAGCTCGTATCACCACCCTCTGACCCATCTGCAGCAGCCTTTTACCGATTACGGTATCGGGGCCGAGCTGGATCACATCACGAATATTGTCTCCCGCAGCCCATCATGGCATCCTTACTTCGGCATACTATGAGTCGGCGGCTGCTCTTGCTCAGCCTCGCCTCTTTCATCGTCACCCTTTTCCTCCTCCCTTCCCTCACCCTGGCTGCCTCGGATCCAGGTGTAAAAGTAACCCGCTTTGCCCACCTCCCGTCCAAAATCAGCTATTTCGACGACTCTACCGTCGCTCTCTATCACGATGCCACCTCAGGTATCGTCTACCGCTCCGAAGATGAAGGCAAATCATGGTCTCCCGTCTCCGGCACCTCCTCTGGCAAAGCATCCATGCTCGTCCCTCATCCCTACGATAAGAAGCAGGCCTTCATCCTCTCCCGCGAGACGACGCACTGGCGATCCGTCGACCGTGGTAAAACTTGGCAGGAGTTCCTCACGCCAGAACCACCCGCCACCCGTGCCGGTCCGCCAATGGAGTTTCATGCCGACGAAAAGCATTGGGACTGGATCATTTTCACAGGCAAAAAATGCTCCATGTGGACACCCTGGGGTGGTCGAATTTGCCATGATGAAGCGTACTATACCACCAATGCGTTTGCCACCAATCCTTCAAAGCTGCTCGAGTTTGTGATGCACTGCAATTGGGCAAAAGCAACGCCAGAGATGGAGACGAGTCAGGATGCGATGAAGCGCATATTTTGTATCGCATGGGAGGATGCAAAGGAAGACAGGAGGAGGGCGGCGGCTAGCGGTGCGACGAGGCTGTTTCAGAGCGACGATTTCTTCAAGAGCAAGAAGATGGTCGAGCTGGACATGGGCAGAAATGCAAAGCAGTTCGCCGGCTTAGGACCGAGCAAGCGATTCCTGGTGACTGCATTGCGGGACTCTCAGGGAGGCTCGTCAAAGGCAGGTACTGAGATGGCCATGTTCGTCACGCGAGACGGAGTCAAGTGGGACAAGGCCAAGTTTCCACACGGCTCAGAGCTCAGAGAAAACGCATATACAGTAGTCGACAGCACATCCCACTCGATCATGATCGACGTTGTCGACTCTGTTTACGACAATACCGGTGTTCTCTTCACCAGCGACAGCACGGGCACACAATTCGTCGAGTCCCTCCGTGGCACCCGACGCACCACCCAAGGCCTCGTCGACTTTGAGCATCTTGTCAAGATAGACGGCGTCGGCATTGCCAACGTGCAAAGCGAAGGCGAAGGCGACGTTCGATCCGTGATCACCTTTGACGACGGCAGCAGCTGGCACACCCTTAAACCCCCTACCGAAGACGACAAAGGCAAGCGCATCGACTGCGACCCCGCCGATACCAAAAACTGTGCCCTCCACCTTTGGTCCGTCTCTGGCAAGACAAACGTCGGCAAGATGTTCTCCTCAATCGCACCTGGATTCGTCATGGGCGTAGGAACCATCGGAAAGGGTCTCAAGGATTACGATGAGTGCGATACGTTCCTTAGTGTCGACGCCGGCCGTACGTGGAAGATGGTCACCCGTGACGCGCACAAGTACGAATTCGGTGACCAGGGTTCCGTCCTCGTGATGGTCGACGACGAGGATGTCACCGACCACGTCTCGTACTCGACCAACTTTGGCAAGGATTGGAAAAAGTTGAATCTCGGCGTCAAGATGCGCGCCAAGGTTCTGACGACCATCCCCGACAGCACCTCGCTCAAGTTCCTGCTTGTAGGAAGCCAGACGAGAAGCCAGGCGGGCAATCAGGATCGCAACGTGGTCATCTTTTTGGATTTCGCCGAGATGAAGAAGCGCAAATGTGGCGAAGGAGATATGGAAAAATGGTACGTTCAGGCTCGGGAGGAAGGAAGTTGTTTGATGGGTCACAAGCAGTGGTATAAGCGCAGAAAGGCCGACGCGGATTGCTTTGTCCAGGACAAATTCCACGATCCAGAGGGTAAGGAGGATCCTTGCCCCTGCACGGATGCCGATTACGAGTGCGATTTTGGCTTTACACGAGATACAAAGGGCGATTGCGTGGCGACGGGGAACGAACATATCCCCGAAGGGGCCTGCGCCAAGCCGGACGATACGTACTTGGGATCTTCGGGATACCGCAAAGTACCCGGTAACACGTGCGATGCCGGCAGAGGCATCCGCAAGGACGAGAAAACCCAAAAGTCGTGCAGCGGCAAGAACCTGCCTCAAGAAGGAAAAGTGTTGCACAAATCGTTCACCTTCCCTTCGCTCGTTGTCGACAAGATGTACTTTCCCGAATCCTCGAGTGTCCTGGTTCAGTTGGCGGATGGCACGGTCTTCCAATCGCTCAACGACGGATATTCTTGGAAGCAGCTGGTCGCCGACGGCCCACCTGCTTCTTCGGAAGACAGATTCCTTACTATGGCTTTGCATGCGTACGACAAGAAGCGAGGATACCTCGTCACAGCAGGTCAGCGCGTTTACTACACCACCAACCAAGGCGCAAGTTGGAACTGGTTCACAGCTCCCCTCCCAGCCAACGGATTGGGCATTGGCATCCTCGACTTTCATCCTGACAAATCCGACTGGCTCATCTGGACCGGTAGTCGCGATTGCACTTTCAGCATCGGCAAAAACTGCCATGCCGAAGCCTGGTATTCGATCAACAACGGCAACACCTGGGACAAGATCGAAACATACGTTCGCACCTGCTCCTGGGCCCGCGATAAGAAGCTCAAGATGGACGCCCGTTCCATCTTCTGCGAGAGCTACCGGGATAAGCAGGGCAACCAGCGCGATTTCACCGCCGCCAACCGACTGCAGCTCATCCGTGGAGATGACTTCTACCGCAAACGCAGCAAGGTGTTTGACGCCATTGTCGGATTCGCCGTCTTTGAGCAGTATCTGGTGGTCGCAGAGTACGTCTTGACTTCTTCAACACCGAGCCTGAAGTTGCACGTCTCGCTGAATGGACGCGACTTTGCCGAGATCCACTTCCCACCAGGAATGGAGCTGGGTACGAGAGCGTATACCGTATTGGACTCGGTGACGGATGCCATCTTTTTGCACTTTACGACCCACTCCGAGACAGGTTCCGAATGGGGAACGCTGCTCAAGAGCAACTCAAATGGCACGTTCTACGCGCAGAGCCTCGACTTTGTCAACCGCAACGACAAAGGATTCGTCGACTTTGAAAAGATGCTCGGCCTCGACGGCGTAGCCGTCGTCAATGTCGTTAGCAACCCTGATGACGCTTCCGTCTCAAGGCAGAAGGATTTGGTTACCAGGATCACGCACAACGATGGAGGACGATGGAAGTCTCTCGTTCCTCCCAGTCGAGATGTGTATGGCCAACCGTACGAATGCAACCAAGTCGGATGCGATTTGCATCTCCACGGATTCACCGAGAGGGACGACCCCAGGGATACCTACAGCTCTCCGTCGGCGGTCGGTCTCATGATGGGAGTCGGCAACGTTGGTCGTAAGCTGGCAGCCTACCGCGATTCCGACACTTTTCTGACCAGAGATGGTGGCTTTACTTGGGAAGAAGTGCACAAAGACGCCCACAAGTGGGAATTCGGCGATCAAGGCTCGATCATCGTCCTTGTCAACGACGAGCAAGCCACCGACACGGTCCTCTACTCTTTGAACGAAGGTCTGACGTGGGAATCCTACGCCTTTGGTGAGAAGATCCGCATCTCTCAGATCCTTACCGTCCCCGAGGACACCCATCGACGCTTCATCCTTCTCGGCACCCCTTCGGGATCTGCCACCACCAAGACCGTTTCGATCTATCTTGACTTCTCCGCCCTCGAATCGCGCAAATGCGTCCTCAACGTGGCCAAACCCGAGCAGGACGACTTTGAACTCTGGTCGCCGAGCGAAGAACGTGCGGAACAGTGTCTTTTCGGACGACAGACGTACTACTACCGACGCAAGAGGAGGGCCGACTGCTACGTGGGGGAGAAGATCGTTCAACCTCACTCGGTCAGTCGCAACTGCCCCTGCACAGAGGCGGATTTCGAGTGCGAGTTCAACCACTATCGAGATGCCAGTGGCAAGTGCGTGCTGTATCCGGGTTCGCAGATGCTGTCGACGGATGAAGAGGGTCAATGTTGGGCAAGTGACAGCGATGGATACTGGTACGAGAGGACAAATGTTCGCAAGGTTCCGTACTCGACGTGCACCGGTGGGACGAGACCGGACCGAGGAGCCAGACACGTTTGCAGCAACAATCTGGCAGGTCATGGAGTGTTTTGGTGGATGACGGTGATTCTCTGTCCCTTTGGGCTTGCGGGTCTCGTGGGCTACTGGTGGGCTAAGAAGCAGTCTCAACGTGGTACGTTGGGCGGTGGTCGCATCCGCCTTCCGGACAGCTCGAATCGGTTGTACGGCGCAGATTCGGAGCTCGCCCAGAACTTGGCCTCGGTGCCGCGGTTTGTGCTGGGCGCAGCAAGTGCAGCACTGGCAAGGGTGAGGGAGATAGCTTCGGACAAGATTCCCTTCCTACGAGCCAGATTGGGAAGGAGGTCGCGTGGAGCCTATGGTGGATACAGACATCTGTCGACGGACGAAGATGCTGCCATGCTGCCCGATTACGATGATGAAGAGTTGGAGCGTTGATGCGCGCCCCACTCGCCCGAGGAGGAATCGTATAGATCAACCCGCACTTGCACGACGTTTTGTTGGTGCCGTGCTTTTTTGAATCTCTTGCTATGTGAACAGTTTAAAATGCAGTACATTTGTTCTTAGTGTGGCGTTGGTGGGAGAACCAGCTGCCAGGAGGAGATCTTGATGACTCTGATGAACCCTGATTCGGCCACAGTGACAAAGGTTGCACACTGTATTCACGCGCAATCCAATAAGCGCTCCTGTCAAGTTGTCAGCATCGGTGAAACCTTGTCGGCAAAAGGGCTGATCATAGATGTGCCTGTCAGCGGCTGTTTTTGGAGGGAGTGGTGGCTATTTTTGGGAGCCATTAAAAAGGGTCCTCTTGCATTTCCTGGCGACAGAAAAACTAAGAAAGCTGCCTCGATAGGATGCTAAAAATATCCCATCTCTCAGGTATAACGTCTAGAAGAAATCTCTTGATCTCAGAAAGGGCCGTTAGATGTATCCAAGCCGTCGGAACGTCGACATCAGGGCCCCAACAAAAGCTCGTTCTGCAGATGCGTGGAAGATTCGAGGATCTACGGATACGGAACAGCGTTTGGTGCAGGCCTTGACTCGTCGCATTGACATCAGCGATTGTTTGTCCATAGCCCTTTCTGCTGCAGAAACAACGGCCGGCTCGAAGTCGATCATCCCTCGCAAAAGCCTCTCAAGCATTCGAAGGTCACGACGACCTTGAGCGCTGTCAGAACCGCCGCACCGGGATAGTAAGAGCCACCAGGCCAAAATCGGATCGGATCGGCGATGCTATCGGGATGCCCGTGGCTTAGAAGATCGAGTCCAAAGCTCTTTTGGTCGAACCCTGAAGCGAGCAAGTTGCGTAGATCTGCTGTTCCCCGTCGGTCAATCACAGCAGCATCAGTAGTGTTGCAAGACGTCTTCTGGAACAGCCGTTTTTGGGGAAAAGTTGAAAGTGTTTGAAGGTGGCCTGCAAATGCCACGCTAGCTGTATAATGTCGTCATAGCGCGTCGCTGGGCAATTTCGTTACCGCACGTAGAGTGCACTGACCAGGATTGCCGTTTTTGGATGATTCCGACGCATCGGCTTCATGGAAGGCCTTGCGAAAAGTGTCGCCCTAGGGTCAAAGCCGAAACCCCAAAACCCCAGGGTGATGAATCGATCATTGGAACAGGTGAAACTGACATTTTTTTGGCGAGCTGGTTTGCAGGATGATGCCAAAATTGGATCTCTTCGTGCCGTCGCCTGATCGTATACAGCGGACGGTGTCGCATCTGAGCCCATACGTCGGCTTGTCACCCGTCGATAGAGGCAGTTGCATCGGGTTATGGATCAAAGCAATGGGCGGGGTCGACAGGATATCGACACAGACATGATTCAGCCGCCGAAGGTTGGAGCGGCGAATCAAACTTGTGGTACAGATGACGCTGAACCTTGTGGTAGGAGGGTGTTGGTAATCGATGTACCGACAGCAAGGACCAAACAGGTTGACCGAAGCGACTGACACGCAGAGAAACGTCGATCACTTTTGCGAGCGACGAGGGTCGGAGTTCAGGTCGGAAAGCCGAAGAGAGCCTCTCGACAGTATGGTAGTATATGGCTCGAGACCCGCGCGTGTGTTCCAGTTTCAAGGTCGATCATAACTGTTCGCTTGAGTCATACTGTGTATTACCGTAGCGGCAAGTGACCGTTGGAATGCATGCATTGCAGAATTGCTCTGAAAGCGAGGGCGGTTAGAGCTCAAGTTAAGCAGGGAGCAAGTCGCATGGTCGGATACCAGACTGCAGATCCTATAAGCTGCGTTGTGACGAAAAATCTTTCAGGAGGTATTCATGATGAGTAGCTCGGCCTATGTGTGTGGAAAGGGTGAGAGAGCGGTGTCGAAATGGGTCAGCGATAGAACGGCAGCGAGAGCGGAGATGCTGTCAGTGCAACCGCAGCACACAGCGAGCTACACAGTATGGTCGTCATTTACCACGTCATGCAGCGGCGAATCAAGGTTGGAATGGAAGAGAGGCAAAAAGCAGAGCTGCAGCGGAATTGAACGATTAAAAATAGAATTAAAAACAAGCAAAGCCTAGACTACATACCACGGCGCTTCTGCTGGTTGGTTGCACAGTACATACAGCCATACATCTCTCTACCCACCATTCGACTGAGCCCGATGTAAGACTCGACACTGTTGACCGCCGAGGACGATGTGATGTGATTGTGCTCAACGCGAAGTCACGTCTGTGGCCGCGGCAGCGGGTGCGAGATGTCAATACTGAGAGAACATGCTGAATCAAACACGACAACCGATTTGTAAAGAAACGAAATCCTGTCAAGCAATACAGCAACAGCAAAGAGCGTCGGAGTAGCCGTCAGAAGTGCGTCTACGCCTGTGGCTTGATTTTTGAGAGGCGGAACAAGGGGAGCAAGGCAAGAACAAGGGTCGTCGATGGTGTTGGACGATCCCGTCGACGTCTTTCGTTTGGGATCGGCTCTTTTGCGACCAAAATGCACGAGAACGGCCTTTCAAATATTTCCATTTTCACTGACGGATCGCCTGTTTCAGCATGGAGAGAGCCAGAGGGAAGACATGCATGTGATCCACGCCCCGCTCATTCCAAAAAAGAAAAGAAAAAAAAAAAAGAAAAAAAAGAAAGTGGAGGTTCTTCCCATTTCGGCGGCAGCTTCAAAGCACAATGCTCAGAGACTGGCATGCGATGCTTTCTCAGCATCGGCACTTGGTCCTATGCACTTTGACCCACGCCATCGACGCCACCTGTCTGTCCTCTTGTGTGATAGTGTGACAGAGAAGGAACGGTGTGTGCGTGAGATAGAGAGAGAGAGGAAAGATAGAGCAGATGACGCGCTCTCTTTCGTCTTGGCTCTTTCCCAATGTTGGCCAAATGATGCATCCGTGCATTTCAACGCTGCTCTCTCTGATTTTCCGCTCCATCTGTTCTTCGCTGCTGATGCGCCTCGTGCATCCTTGTCCAAGCTGTCCAACTTCTCTCTCTCTCTCTCTTGTTTCAACTGTTCCAGTGCAGTCGCTTTCATCGCCCTCGTGTCATCGGTCGGTGACTGTGCGCACCATGTCTGGTTTACCGTTTTAGGCCACTTGCTCTTCGCTCATCATCGCTTGACAGACTCAGTGCACTCTGGCCTCGTCGCTGAAACCGTTCGAGCTGAGCCGACTCAACTTCTCCCCAAAGTATATAGATCTCGTAGTGTGACCTTCGCCGCGTCTGGGTCCTTCTTGTACTACATCTACCACATACCAGAATCTCTTGATACCAGTCACAGATACCCTACCACTTATCTGTCCAACTACCACATCAACTACCACTTTTATCGCAACACCTGTCTTGGTCCCCTGCGATATTTCACCATCCGAACTCTCCGTTGTTCGCATTCAACAAAGACTCTAGCTTAAAATCTCGATCAATCGACTATTGATCCGATTCCGCTCGCGTCTTCTTTCACTGCTCAACCCCCACTTTTTTCTAAGCCAAAGCCACCAATTACTTTACGAGCAATCATGTCGACTGTTCCCGCTGCCGTTTCTCAGGTTTCCGAGAACCCCTCGGCCAACGCCGTCACCTCGACTGTTGGTTCCCGCCAGAAGGCTGCTGATGTTGACCGCAAGATGCGCTTCTTCGGTGTCATTCAGGCTTTCCGTGAGGGTCGATACCCTGACAACCAGCAGATTGACGACACCCTCAAGTACACCCTCGCCAACAGCCCTGTCGACACCAACAAGCTCTCGCCCGATGGCAAGAAGCTCATTCAGGACGTTCGCGAACTGATCGAGACCGCTCGCCAGGTCGTCGTTAACAAGAACGGCGAGGAGGAGTTCCAGAACTTCCTCTACGCTACTCGCAAGGCCGATGTTGCCGGCAACGTCAACGTCAAGGCCCCCATCTCATCTGCTGACGCGAAGAAGGACGGCGAGACTGCAGGTGAGGCTTTCCGCACCCTTCTCACCCTCTTCCTTCGCAACGGTGAGCTCCGCAAGATCATCCAGGACTTTGGCTTCATTGGACGCGACATGTTCGCTGACGGTGCCGCCAAGGCTGCCGAGGTTGCTCGCCCCGACGAGGAGCGTCTCAACGCCGTCGACCAGCCCGCTCCTGACAACGAGTTCCACGATGACATCCCTGACATGCTCAGGAAGAAGGAGCAGGCCAAGGCCGATGCCCAGGACAAGGCCGAGCAGGCCAAGCAGGAGGGTGCCGCTCACGCCCAAGACGTCTCCAACGCTGTCGACCCCAACGCCAGTCGAGAGCAGAACCAGGCTGCCGTCGCCGAGGTTGCCAAGCAGAAGGCTCAGCTCCTCTCTGACAAGATCCCCCAGAAGCACAAGGACCTTGCCAAGGAGCACAAGGACAAGGCCAACGACTACCTCAAGGAAAAGTTCCCCAAGGAGCGTCGTGACCAGTTCTACTACCGTCTCAAGAAGGTCGTCGTCGAGTGCCAGCGCCACAAGGACTACCAAGATGCCATGGAGTACTTCCTCAACTTCTTTGAGCAGTACAAGGGTCACGCCTCGCACGTCGCCAACCAGACCACTCAGAGCGCCCAGAACGTTCGCTCCGAGGGCAACGTTGCCACTGCCGAGACCACCTTCCGTCGTCTCATCGAGCGCTTCGCCAACGGTGCTCCCACTCAGCCCATGATTGACGCTGTCAACCAGCTCTACACCGATGCCAACAACGACCCTGAGCTTAAGCAGTGGTTCAACCGCCTCAGCACTTACATCCGCAAGTGCCTCCAGGAGCCCGGTTTCATCATGAAGGACGAGGCCAACACTCAGGCTCGCCAGCTCACCGAATCTGGCAAGAAGTTCTTTGTTGCTGCCGATGGCCGCGATCAGGGCAAGTACGTCCCTCACAAGGATGCTCTCTTCCGTGAGATCACCTACTTTGCCAAGTCGATCAACAGCGACCCTCTCAACCGCAAGCTCGGCGACAACATCCAGCAGATCACCAAGGATCTCTTCCTCAACTCGGAGGGTGGCCTCACCTTCAAGCCCCACCTCTGGAGCGACATCCGTGACCCCATCCTTCCCGAGCTCCTCAACCACGTCGGTCTTGTTCCCCTCCCCCGTATCGAGTACACCGACAAGCAGGTCGACTTGGTCATCGAGAACCTGGCCATTGACCTTCTCAACATCCTGCCCTCGCAGATCGAGATGGACATTCGCAACCACTTCAAGCTCTCGCAGTTTGAAAAGCTCGGTGACAGGCACCAGCACTCGTTCAAGCTCACCCTGCATCAGATCCAGACCGACATGCGCGACGTGCACTTCTTCTTCAACAAGAAGATGGGCTTCCCCAAGCTCAACGAGCGCGGTACCGCTGACGTCTTCCTTGGTGGCAAGGGTCTCACTGTCACCGTCCACCTCGAGGCCGAGAACGCTCCCCGAGGCAAGCACAGCCGCCACATCTTCACTGTCAAGCACGTCGTCGCCAAGGTGGACAAGCTCAAGTTTGCCATCCGTGACAGCAAGCACGACACCCTCATCAAGATCCTTCGCCCCCTTGCCACCGGCATCATCAAGAAGCAGATCTCCAAGGCTGCCGAGCAGGGTATCCGCGATGGTCTTGAGGACCTCGACCGCCAGCTCGTTGAGCTCCGCGACCGCATCGAGCGCAACAAGCAGATCGAGGGCAAGGGCGTCGGCGATGCCTTCAAGGAGACCTTCGCCAAGAACTCGGACGACGACTCCAGGAGGAGCGATGGCACCTTCAAGCTTGCCACCTCGAAGCGCAACTCGATCCTCCCCAACCTCGGTCACCCCGATGGTTGGATCCAGAAGGTCGACGAGCGCGACGCCGCTGCCAAGGCCACTCCCGCTCACGCCAACAAGGACTGGTACTCGCCAGCCTTCACCATTGTCCAGCCTGGCCAGAAGAACCCTCACAATACTGCCTCGTCCAAGACCCAGAACCTCGGTCCCTCGCCCAACAACCCCGGTGAGCGTGCCAACAGCTCGGGCAATTCGGCCGCTGGTGTCGCCGCCGGTACTGTCGGTGCCGCTGGCCTTGCCGGTGTCGGTGCTGCCGCTGCTTCGGGTGCCCACCAGCACAATGTTGCCCCTGCTGTCTCGGATGCCGCCGCCAGGGGTGTCGGCCAGCCCGGTGAGACCGCCACTGCCTACTCGACCGCCAGCGGCACCCACGCCCCTGGCGCCATCGTTGCCGGCACTGGTGCTACCGCCATCCCCCACACCAATGGTCACGCTGCCTCGCACGATGAGTCGCTGCTCAGCAAGGCGGCGCCCGCCATCAACGGTGCGGCACACACGTCTGCCGAGCCAGGGCAGCCCGTCAACCCCGCTTACGAGCAGGGTCGCATTGGTTAGACGCTTCGGCGTTTGCCGTGAAAGCAAGCCTCCTGTTCTCCCAACGGAAAACATGAGGATCGAGTCTCGAAAACTTGATACCGATGTGCGATAGTATATACCCTTGCCCGACCCCACTCCCCTCGATCCACCATTCGATTGCGCTTGTCGCTTCATCTGCTGTGTTTATTGTTGCTTGGCTGTCATCACTTGTGGTAGAGTGATGGTGGTGCGAGTGGCAACGGTGTAGCAGAAAGGCGGCTCGTCACCAACGTCGCAAAAACGTGGTCTCCCCGCTCACTGCACTTGCTAATGGAAGTTTTCCCCCCTGTCTCTTCCCTCGGTCTGGCGCTCTGCTCGTAGATCACGCTCTTTTCGCCTTTTGCTCAAATATGACCAAACCATAACCTCGAGGGTCAGAAGCCGGCGCGGTGGGAAGCTTTTGGAAGGCAGTGACTTGCCCCTCTAGTCACGAGGCCAAACACTGTTTCATTCCGAATCCATTCTCCCTCGTTGGCCTTGCTCTCTTCTGTATGTTCGTCTTGTTAATGCCAAATTGATCATCTTTCTTTCGAAGACTGGACGGTGCGAGACTGAGAATTGTTGTGAGCTATGACAAATATCTGTACCGTAAAGTGGCATTCAATATGAGAAGAAGGTGTGTTACACTCCTCTTTGAGCTCATTTCGGGATAGAAAAATCACCTTAAAAAAAGGGGGCCCGGAAAAGCGAATGAAAATTTGCGGGGTGGAACCCTAGTTTCGGAACAAAAGCATGTCTTGCATTGTTTGTGATTTCCTTTCTGAAGTTGCGATATGGGGTGATCTATTGCCTATATGCGTTTGCTTCTAACAGTGTGTGATGAAGACCTGGAAGTGACAGAATGACGATCTCTGCAAAAGAGACACGGACATGGCAAGGTCTCGGCGCCGAAGCATGTTGGTTCGGCTTTGCCGTCTAAGCGCGTTGCTGTTGCTGTGCGGCACTGCATCTTGGAAGGGGCTGGATAACAAAAAAAAGAGGCGTTCTCTATCAGTTTGGGCCGCGTGAAGCCAACAACTTGCATGCCAAGGGAAGAAAAAAACACACCAAAAACGAGAATTTCAGCGTCAGTCCCGAGACACACACCAGATGCACACAGCACAGCACAGTGCAACGCAAAGCAAAGAGCAAAGCAACACGGCGCAACACCTTGACCCTTCTTTTGCTGTTGCGCACGCACACACAAACGCTTTCGCTATCAGAGCTGTGTATCGCCCACACCTACACCCACCATTGGCAGCAACGTTTCGACGTTCCATTCTCTATCCCTGCTTCGTCGTCGTCTTCTTCTTCTTCTTCCTTTTCTTCTTCGTTTCTCCTAGTCCATCGCATTGTCACCCCTGCGCCTCTTCAAAATTTCCATTCGCGCACACTCCAAACAGCATCTCTCTGTGGGATCAGGCGCACGCTCCTCCGACAAAGATACCCCAGGAACGGAGAGTCACGCTCTCGAGCCGTACTCGGAATCTGCCGACCATCACACGCACACACACATTCCCCTACGCTTTGCATTCATCGGCTCACTTTCGACTCTTCCCACGCCACGCTCGGATCTTGCGCAAAGCACTTGGGGATCTCGCTCAGCACTTGTCGGATCATTGACACAACGCAACAAAGCGGACGCATACACTCAGCCTTGATCGATTGCCGCCGAAAGAAGACCACTCTCGTGATCGGGCGCTGGCTCCATCATCTCAGCGCATATCCACCATTGATGCTCCCCACCATGCATTGGATGTTCTGAACCCACCAACAAAGCGGACCAAGGACCATATGAAGCCGAGCGACCGGCGGTCTGCTCCCTTCTTCCATCACAATCATGATGCAAACATCTCCATCATCGGACCTGGCAGCAGCCCCTGGTCCTTCCAACATGCCAGACACTCGACCGGCTCTGACTCGACAAGGCTCAGTCGCTCGTACCAACGCTATTGCCATGCTCAAGCGCGCAGCATCGCAGAGAGAGATGAAAGCAAAGGCCGACACACCAGCTCTTCCTGGTGCTTTCCCATCAGAGTCGCCCGTACCTTTTGCGGCTTCCGACAGCGTAGCAACTGCATCCGAACCCGATCAACCCTCGCTTCCCTTCCCCACCATGGATCCGGCTTTCGATCCAAGTGCTGCTCGAGACGCAACATCTTTTGCCAACCAGACTTTCACCCACACCAATGGCTCATCGGATCTGCTTACATTGCAATCCGGCCACCATCACCATCTCGGTCACTACACCGCCGACAACGCTACGGCTTCGACATCATATGCTCCAACACCGAGCGCAATGCTCGCAGCACCATCTTCGAATGACTCCAGCGACCGCTCTCGCTCGCCCATGTTCCAGGATAGGTCAAATCAAAGACCTTTCAACAGATCACCACTGCCATCCCTCGAGCAGTTGCGTGCACGCATCCTCCTCGAGCGTGAGTCGGCCGGTCTGCAACGAAGCGCTAGCACCAGTGCCGCAAGTCAAGCCGCACGTGCCTATGCGCTCGAAAAGCTTCTTGGCAACAGCGGCACCGACGTCTTTTACGACCACACTCCCGAAGGCACTCCAATCGGCAGAGGCGCCGCAACACCGTCACCCACTCCAATGTCTGGCCGAGACAACGATCTCGCAGACATGGCATCCGACGACGAATCTGCGCACGAGACTAGGTTGAAGCGCCAATCCATCAAGAATCGTCCTTCACTTCGCAGAAGTCGCACCATCAATGGGCTAACTGCCATGGCGGAAGCTCAGAACAAGGCCGAGTTTGTTCAAGGCGTCTTTCTCGCCGTACCTGGTCCTGCATCGAATCGCATCTCGCGCATCCACCAGCGTCGGGTTGAGCGTCAGAGCTTGCTCAACATTGCCAAGACCAGTCCGTCTGAAGCTTCTGTACCCGAAGAGACCATTATAGATCCCGTATCGCCGCTCGCTCCCGTCCCAGAAGCTGCGCCGAGTCTTTCGCGGCAACAGTCGCAGCGTCAGATTGCTAGGACCGAGATGATGCGCAAACTCAGCACAAGAGGACGAGGAAACGCAGCAGCGGTCACGCCACAGCCTGCCTCGGATCATCATCATCACAATATCGATTCTTCAGTCAGTACATCGGGAATCGCTCAGCACCCAAGACTACCTCAGGTGATCACCAACTCTCCCGCTGTCGACGAGACCATCAGTCCCGTAGGTGTTGTCATTCGACCACCATCCTCTCCCGTTCCACCGCACATCCCGCACTCGGACACATCCGCCTCAGCTTCATCCTCGCCAACCTTCCGCCAGGCTCTCAGCCCGTCAGATGCACACGCACATGTCGCTACACAGTCAGAAGTCGATCAACTCGCTGTGTCATCGCCAGGATTGAAAGCCTCGTCATCCGCCGCTTCTCTGTCATCGCATTACGCGCCCAGCAACGCAACCGCTCATCACATCTACGAACGCAATCGCGAGAGTGCCATGGCGCTGCTCAACAACGAGGACAGTTTCGGATACGAAGCATCGCCATCCATCCCTTCTACCTCGATGGACGTGGGGACGCCTCGGACACGCATCGAAGCACACAGGACGCAGAAGGACGGTGAAGACGCCGATGCTACTCTGCAAGCGTCCACTTCGCAAGATGGTCACGCGTCCGAAAACGAAGGTCTCCATCTCGACCTCGGAAATGCTCGCAGAAAGCGTCGTGCTGGTCTCGTCGGCTTGGGTCTGGATTCGGTCTCGCCGCAAGCTGCTGCGGAGGTGGAAGCAGGTAGAGAAGAGCCAAGTGCACAGCAATTGCAAACGAAGGATCCTGCTGGTCCGTCGCCGGGGAAGAGAGGTGTTGGCTCGTCAAAGCGCATCTCGAAGATGCGGCAATCCTTGTCTCGTCTACGTGTCCAGCCGACGACACAGGATCTTCTGTCCAGTCCTGGATCCTTTACGGACGAGGAAGCCTTGGAGGATGATGCTTTTTATCAGCTTTACTCGCCCGCCACTGGCGGATTCGATGACGATGATGAGACGGATGAGGATGAGGATGACGAGGAAGCGCATGGTCGATCCGAGCAATTCACTGCTGCGCCGGAACGAACGCATCAAGCCACCTCACAACACGCTAGCGAATCTCAGCCAGCTACTGCGGTGGTGCAAGGCCTCGGACTCATCCAATCGGGCGGCACTCCGAATCACTCTCGATCATTGCAAGATGCCGAGCCTCCGACCACCCCACCTCAGCGCCTATTCCACCGTGGTATCGCTTCGGTACCCTGCGACCCTTCACCCAGCACCGAAACCGAGTTCGGCGAAGCTCGCAGAACGCCATGGTTGGGCTCCAGCCCAGGCGGCTTTAACTTGCCGCTCCGTCTCGACAATTCGCTCATGTCGACGGCCCATGCGATAGTATCTGACTCTCCAGCGACCGACCCAAGCCCTGTCGTGCGAGGCCCAGGCCCGTCTCGCAAAGCACGAGGCGACTGGCCCATGTCCGTGGCCAGCAGTGGCACAATCCACCAAAGTAGGGAGAGTCTCGAGAGCCGCAGTGAGGCTGAGGCTCGAATACGGTCCTCGGAGGAAGGCGGTGTCCACAGCGGCGCTCCTGCTATCGCTTCGCCTCTGATCGAGTTGCCGGAGGATGAGGTGATGAAGGAGGTCGAACACGATAGCCGACAGCCGGCTACTACACCCGCCAACGTCTCCTCGGACTCCGACTTTGAGCTGCTGTCCGTTCCCTCTGCGCGCACCAAGCCTTCTGAACGCGTGCAGGCCATGCTGGGATCCAGCTTTGTGGCCGAGTACGGCGTTGATCTGGAGTCTGACTCTCGATCCCGTTCGTCCATCGGTGGAGACGACGAGCACAACCTCAGGGTCCCCACGACGGGAGCAAATGGCTCGTCTTTGTCGAACAACAACAGCAGCGCCTCGATCAATGATCTTAGCGACGTGGATGGAGAGGTGGACGATGCATATCTTCGCAAGGTCGATCGCATGGCAGACAAGCTCGGCAAGATCGCTCGTTCGAAGAAGGCCAAGCATTCCAATGGAGTTCCGACGTCGGCGGATGTGGTGACTCCAGCGGCTCGCCCGACGCTTCAACGTAGCAATACGTCGACAGGGAGCAGATTTACAGAACACGTAACAGGCCCGCCACCACCGAGTCACTCTCAACGTCCCTCTGCGGATCTATCGGCATTGGTTGGGAACGAGAAGCTCCATCCGTTCCCTGGCCTGTCGCAAGCCAGCCCGGTGCAGAGCCAGGAGGGCTTCAGCCACATGGCTGTCTCGGCAGCGCCTCCTTCGTCTGCACTGCCAGCTACTGTGCAGTCAAGAAGCGCGCAGCCAAGCATCTCGGACTCGCCTCCAACTGGGACGGGAGAGCAAGAGACCAACGGCAAACAGATCGGACTGTTCTCTTCGCTGCGACGCAAAGCGTCCAGCTTGAGGAGGGCGCCGTCTGCAGCCAAGGAAGGAGGTAGCTTCTGGGCCCGCCGAGGCAAGAAAGATGAATCGCCAAAGTTGCCAACCGAAGCCACCTTCATTTCAGCGCCTATCCTAACAACTGCCACGCCAGGTCCCGCCCCCACACCTGCACAGCCGATTGTCACGATCGAAAAGCCCCACGGTGAAGACGGCAACGGCAGTGCCCCGCGGGAACGTGACAATGATGCAACTTTCGAGCATCGACTCTTTGACGGACAGTCGGCAGATAAGCGAACCGCTGACTTGCAGCGCAATGCGTCCATCTCTTCGGTCGTCAGTGCTCGTATCCGTACAGATCTGCAGGATGGAACTGCGGATGCAGATGGCTCCTCGTCGTCTGACCACCATGGAGCTGCAGCAAGCTCGTTGGCGCCCAACACGGCAGCTATGATCCACCGCTACAGTCGCATGCTTTCCACTGCTGGCCCGACACAGGCTGTCCCGGGCGCATCGCTGGAAGACATGCAGGATCCGCCACGCAAACTGCTGGCCACCGATCCCGTGTTTCAAGTCATTAGCGCAACTACGATCAAGGATCGATATTTGTTCCTGTTTAGCGACATTCTCGTCATTGCCAAACCTGTCGCTGCTCCCGGTGCTGAGGCAGGCCAGGCGCTAGGCAAGATGAAGCAATCAGCTATCCTGCCATCGCTCTCGTGGAAGTTTGCCGTCAAGAACATTTTAGAACTGCATCGGCTCAAAGTGAGCGTGACGACCAACATGCGCACCGCCTCTGCCAAGACGCGAGCTCAGAACCCAGTGCTCTGGGGCTTCGTCTCGCACTTTAGCAAAGACCCGGACGCAGCAGTACGGGCACTGGTCGCCAAAACCGGTCTCGAGTCCACCCCTGCTTCCATCGCACAGCTGCTCTACCAAACTCCCGAGTTGGATCGTGACGATCTCACCCAGTACCTCGGCCACGCATCTAGGCGAGAGATTCTCAAGGCCTACGTCTCGCAGCATCGCCACGTGGGTGTTTCGATCGAGTCGTCGTTGAGGAGTCTGTTGCTGGATCTACGCTTCCCGACGGATCTGGATGCGTTCGAGGCGCTGCTGGTTCACTTTGCCCAGAGTTGGACGCAGCACAATGCGTCGATGATCAAGCCTAATTTCACGGCACAGATCGCGTCAGATTTGGTGTTTGCGATCATGGCGCTCAACGATGCGCTGCATACGGGATCGCAAGCGGGCCCGTCGTCCGTGACCTCGCCAAACTTCCCGAGACCGGTCACGGTTGTTACGCCTGCTCTATTCAGTGCGCCGTGCAGAGAGCTGTCCAAGACTGATTTCGTCAGCGTCTTTAGGCAGCATGATCCAGAGGAGGTGCTGTCTGATCGTACGCTCAGCCGGATCTATCTTTCGATTCGGTCAGAACCCCTCGTACAGGCTCTGGACAGGTTCGAACCGCGCTTCACCATCCGTGTCAAAGGCGGAAAGCTCCCTACCCGCCTGACGTACGCCCAACCAGCGGAGCCGGTGACACTCGTCATCCCCGCCCCTGATCCCGATCTAGCCATCCGTCTCTATGCCCAAGATACCACCTTCGAACCCCCCGTCCTGACTTTTAGCACCTCGAACGAAGCCTCTTTCACGATGTGGACAAAATCTCTCGGTCCCAAGCAGGTTGTATTTGTTCGTGCCGGTCGCAATGCTCGTTTTTATGGCGGGACGGAAGTGGACATCACTCCCAGCACGAACGCCACCAACCCTTCGGATGGAGTAGAAGACTCTCCCCTGCCGAGGAGCTTCAACGTGACGGTGGAGCGGGCGTTTATGAAGCACAGCTTTACCCTCACCTCGATAGCTCCTGGCGGTACAAACGCCAAGAGGTTCATGTTCAGTTTCGAAGATGCCGAAAAAGTCGAACGATGGACCAAGAAGATCCGGGAGCAAGCGGAAGCTTCGATCAAGGCTAAAGCGATCCGCACTGCTGGAGGAGCTTCTGGAGATCCGACGACGCTACGTGCGACAGAGACGGCAGCACTGCAGGTGCTGAGGGAGACGCTGATTGTGCCGGAGGACGAAGTTGCGGGTAAAGTGGCTGGTCAGGGTGGTTTGAATCGGGCTGCTACAGTGAGTGGGCCCACTTCTACCACTAGTGCTAGTGCCAAGGTTGGGATGGGGGGTGAATTGGGCTCGCATCCGCGACTGACGCCGTCCACGGGTCTTGGAGTCGCAGGACTCCGCGCGCCCGTGTTGGATCGAACCACATCGACCAGTCGTCACTACTACGCAGCTTCAGGCGTGGGTCGACACGAACGAGAATTGCTCATTCCTCCTTCGTCTTCCACCTCTTCTAGCCTAGCTTCGACTCGTGAAGAAGGCAGGATGGCGTACCAAGCACATACGAAAGGATCCGCCTCTCTGTCGCTCTATCCTCCTTCGACGAGTGTCACCCGGTTGGGTGCGATCAGTCCAGCCATCAGTGTGGCTAGGAGCAATAGTGCCAGGTCCGCTTCGTCTCCGCTTTCGGGTCATGAGGGGCTGCCACCCGTCGCAGATAGGGCCGAAGTTGGCTCGGCTCCTAAAGCTGCAGGGACAGCAGGAGGAGGAGGAGGAGGATTGGGTGGAGTGCAAGGCGAGAATAAAGTGATGCTAGGTACGCAGATTGTCAATGTGGCTCGGTTAAACTCGTTGCTTGTGCGTGTGGTTGGGTTTCATCAGGCCCAAGCCCAGGCTCAGCAGCAGCAGCACCAACAGCATCACTGACAACATCACTGACCCCGGAGTCAGGCACAAAAACGTAGACTTGGCTTGGTTCTTACATCCATCCTTCAGTCAAATACTCAATTCACATCGTAAAAAGTGTCTTGGTGTTAGACTAACTCACCGGCTGATACACAACCGGTGTAGTGGCCTTTTCTAACATAGCACTTGTACAGCATGACTGTGTCAGCTCTGTACAAGGTTTGACACACCACAACTGCTCACTTAAGGTCTGTGTTAGTGGTGTATTAGCTCTTGATGGTTCACAAGTGCTGTATTGGTGGTGTAGTAGTGCTTGATACACCACTTACCGGTGTGTTGGTGGTGTATTAGTTGTGTATCAGTAAAAAAAAAAAAACGACCGGATTTTGAAGATTCAAATTCCAACTTTCCATAATTGATTAGCTGTGGTATATATTTGGCTGAGGTCGAAAACATATAAAAAACAGAAGCAATGGAGCAGCGGTATAAAGGGAGGGGGTGTGTTTGCAGTTGGTGGGGTTGGGAACTGAGTTTGAAAAATCCCGGGTTCGATTCCTAGGACGGTCACTTTTTTGATTTTTTTTTCTTTTTCTGATACACCACTGACGCAGCACTGACACACGAGCTCTGTTTTTCTAATGCAGACGGTGTACGACAATACAACATTAGCAGTGCACAAGTTCTCTTCCACAGGTAGTGTACTAGGTGGTGTACAAGCTTTACACAGCGATAGTTTTTACGATGTGATTGGAACATGTTTTTTTTTTTTTCCTTCGACATGGTTTCAAACGGATTCATCTTCTCATCCTTGTGAGTGAGCGGCATGTGATCTTGGTCGGATGCAGAAGATGCTTTGTGTTTGAGGGTACGCTTTTTACGATTTGATGCATATCCAGGGATCTTGTCAACAAAAATTAACAAAAGGAAATAGCCGGCTTCGGAGCCACCCACCAAGCCACCATGGCTGGCTCCGGGGTGGCTGCATTGAGGAGACATCCCCTGAAGGTGGCTGTCAAAGTGGCTCTGCGGCTGTTTCTGAGGATGGGTGGCTTGGTTGGATGGCTCCTCACCGCAGCCATCCAGTGAGGGTGGTTTCATAGGTGGGTCCAAAGCCGGCTCTGGGGGAAGGTGGCTCTGTTGGATGGCATCTTGCTGCAGCCATCCAGCAAGGGTGGCTTCTACAGTGGCTCTGTGGCCAGCTCTTGAGGATGGTGGCTTTGTAGGTGGCTCCATGGCCAGCAAGTGTGCATATGGGTGAGTTGGCAAGTTCAGGCACTTTGGCAGGCAAGTGAATACATGGAGGAGGAGGACTAAGCGCAGGCTGCAGATGCTGCGGATGGAATGAAAGACTCACTGATGTCATCTCTTCCTTCCCTACTTTGAGTATCCCGCCAGTCACGATCAACCTGACAAGTAAGTAACATGCTCATCAGTTTCTTCAATGCTTGTCTCTGCTCAACGCTGACTGACACCTGCCTTGATTGTATTTTGCCACCACCAATGCTACCACCCCCACCGTCACCATCAACTTCGTCCCCTTTGCTGCCACCGGCACCATCACCCACACCATCCACAACCCACAATCCACACCACCCGCACCACCCATGCCACTGCCATCGCTGTTTGCACTGCTTTGACCGCTCTCTTCCACACACACACAAATGCAGCCATATAGAAACCGATTCGATCGACTGTGCAATGCCGAGTGTGCATGAGCAGCTGGCTGTTGACCCAACCTGGTTGGCTCCTTGCCAGAGCCACCCGTTGAGGAGCCATCCGATCGGGGACGGCTCTATGGGTGGCACCTAGGTAGGAGCCAACCTGGCTGGCTCTGCGGCTGGCTCCGAAGCCGGCTATTTCCTTTCGTTACGATATGAATGGGATTTAGACCTGCGAAATGAAATCCGCCATCTTTGACTCGAATATCACATCTGCGACAACGACACAACGTCTTACAGTAAATCTGTATTCCTTAGCAACGTAGAAAAAGAAAAAACTTTAGGCAAAGACACGACCGGTACAATTCTTTGCCCCACATCTACAAGTGATTGCCAATCTCGAAATCACGGTGGACGACTTTGCACTCCCCGCTGCAGCGCTATCCGCTTCGGTTGCCGTGATTGCCGCCACGGTTTGTGCTCCCGGTTTGGTCGAAGGAGCATGAATTGTAGTTGGCTTCCTCGACCTTGTCGGCGTCTTTGATGGGCTCTGATGTGGGGAGGGTAGAACTTCGTCCATCACGTGTTCGTCGGATCCCATATCGCCGGCATAGCTGAAACACAACTCTTCACCTGCCCTCACCTGTCGCAGTGTGAAAAACGCAAGCAAGGGTCTCATGATGGAGGCGTTGTTGGTGTATACGGGTACGTGGTAGATGTTGGGTTCGCAGGAATGGTTGAAAAATCGGGTATGGTTGCCCCAAAGCGCCGAATCGACGGTGACGAATCGCTCGTCTTCCATGTCGGATCGAATCATTTGCATGGTTCGTGCATAGTCTTGCTCGTTTGGATCGAGAGAGAGAAAGTTGTAGACGGGATCGTTGAGATCTTCCTCCAATGGGATGGGAGGAGGGGGAGGCGGTAGAGTAGCGGGATTCAAAGCTGCTTGACGTTGACGTCTTTCGCGTCGTCGTAGAGCTGCTTGTTGAGCTCGTCGATGCGCCTCTTCCTTGGCCTGGGCAAAGAGGCGCTCAATATCGGTGTCCGAGGCTTTTCCGGCGCGTTTGCGCACTTCGGCATCGTACAGAACAGGCTCCTTCTCGTCGAGATACTTGAAGTACTCTTCGTACAGCTCAATGTGGTCGGCGGTTTTGGTGATCAGTTCGACCATGCGTCGCTCGTTGGCCGGGCTACCGCGGTAGTGTTGCAGCTGTTTGTTGTTGGCCAGATCCTTTTCGATGATTTGCTGGGTGAGATGCACTTTGAGAATGTGCGAATCGACGCTCTGCAGGTAGGTGGTACCCAGCTTCTGATCGTAGACAATGGCTCGTCGCTCCGCTTCCTGGTCGTTGAGCAGCTCGCCTCCATACGCTCCGACAAAGGTACCAGCTGGAATTGCAGCAACTGCCTTGATACCCCAACCTTTACTTTCGGTCTTCCAAAACGCCAGAGAAGCCTTTTTACCCTTTTGCACGACTCGGTTCCTACACGAGTCGGCACAGGGGCAAAAGTCGTTGCACTCAAAGATGGGCGTTCCGACAGGAATGTTGGATGCCAGGCATCCGGTAGCGTCATAAGCAAAGTTGCGGCTTGTGGGCTCCAGAGGGTCGAACATGCTCTGGTAGTATGAGCCTTTGTAAGGATAGCACTCGGCTGCTCTCTTTACACACGAACACGTACGAGGGTCGCACTCGTCATCCTCGCAATCGCAACCTCGGTTGACACAGAGCTCATCGGTGAGCTCGCAGTCGTTGGCCTTCGGTCGGGGTTTGATGTTTTTGAGGGGAGGAACCGAAGGATCCAGAAGATAGTCGTCGGTCCAGCAGAAATCCCACGGAGGGACGACGTCGCCCAGGTTGGCCGCATTCGGATTGTCAATGGCCAGACCCTGATGGCCGAGCTCCCATTCGTCCACCCAGCACTGGAAATAGTTGATCAGACGTTCCATGTCGTATTCAGGGAAGATTTTTGGTGGAAGTTTGGCTAGCCTGAGCTGAAATTCTTGACCGGTATCAGCTGGGCGAGTCATGACGAGGTTGGCGGGGTCGGAACGCAGTGCGGAGAGCTGCTTGATCTCCTTGCTAGCAAAGGTGACCTTTTCTGGGTTTTCGTCTTGTTGCTGATGGGTATCGGTGAGGTCCTCGTCGGTGAGAGTGGGGATTGTGACGCCAAGACGGGAGGTAGAAGCCTCTGGCAGGCCGAGTGAGGTGAAGAAAGACATGGTCGTGTGAAGAGTCAGCGAGATGGCTTTGCGAGAGGACTGCGTCGACGATGGCCAATTGGAGCGGTGAAGGATGGAAGACGGCGGTAGGAATCAGGCTCGAAAGCGATGGTGGAAGAAGCGTATGGAGGAGCCGAGAGAAAGAATCGGTAGATAGGTCTTGTCTCCCGTTGCGTTTCCCAGCGTATGACTGAGGATGTGAGCGGATGAGCCGACTGGCCAAGCTTGCTGATTCGAGGGAGAGGATGCGCTACCGAACAGCTGCGCAGTTTGCTTGTGTTGGGAAGAACAAGCTCAGCTATGGCGCTGTGATCTCTTGCAACGAGATATCAAGCGTGTGACTGGTCGGAGGCAAGTTTAAATGAAACACTTGTGCGGCTTGATCAACACTTGGTGGTTGGGGCTCCTCGAGTGCGCACCGGGCTGATCAAAGAGCCAATGAAATATGGTTATGCAGCCACTTGAAGGGTTTTGGTAGGGCATGCAGCACCGAAGATGAACTAGTTGAGTTGTCAAAGGATAGGCGCGGTCAGCTTGAGCGTGTCAAGCTAAAGCCTTGTTTGGTCGGAATGCAATCCGACCATACAGAAGTTGTGGAAAGTGTTGGTTGGTCTTTGCTCAGGGTTCAACCACTGAGCTCAGAGGCAAACTACAGCTCAAGCGCTCTGTCTCGCAAAAAAATAAAGCGTCGCGGCGCACTTTACCGCCAAAAGAGACGCGTTTCTTCTCCATCGCCGATTTGCATCCCGATTGACGAGATTGGATCGAGAGTGGAGCAACAGCTGTCAGACAAAGCGATGACGTCCTGCAGATGCGCTTTGCTAATCCCTTCAAGCCTTGTTCGACGTTTTGGGCAAATCCGACAAACAAATCCTTGGGTCAGGGTCCTCCTCTCCTTGGCTTTCATTCATGGCGAGAGAGGAATGATGATGATTGTGTATATTCTTCAGCAGGATGACTAACGGTTGGCTGGTTGGGTTTCCTCATATGAGCCGCTCCTTTGCTCACACCGACTTCCCTTCCCATCACCTTCACACTGCTCCATTCGAATCGCAGTTTCGACCTTTATCCCCTCACACCAGAAGCCACATAGGAACCAGATACAACTCCATCCCTCAACTTTAGCATCCAGCCATGTCGTCCGCCAACGGCAGCGGCAAGACTTCCACCAAGAAGCGCGTCATCGTCGTCGGAGCCGGCGCTTCAGGCATGTCGGCCTGTCACGCCTTCTCCCTCTCCCCTTCCGAATTCCAAGTCACCCTCTACGACAAGCAATGCACTCTCGGTGGTTCTGCCACCTCGTACCAGCTTCCCGATCCTGCCAAGTACCGATCGCAATACATCAACGACGGCGTCCAAGGAGCCTCTCCTGTCTTCTACAACACCTTTAAAGTCTTTGAATCCGTCCTTGGATTCAAGGCCCAAGAAGTTGGGATGCAAATCTCCTTCGGAAAAGGTAAAGATACGTTTTGGTCCAACGTCTTCCCCTCGGAATTGGTCGAAAAGTACTCTGCCGACATCAAAAAGTTCGGCACTACCCTCAAGACCATCAAGAGGTTCGAGGTGTTTTTCGCCGTCATTCCGGTGCATAGGATGTTGAAGATGTTTGGATTCTCCGACGAGTTTGGCGAGAGGATGGTGTATCCCTTGGTGGCACTCTTCTTCGGTACGGGAAACGATACCAAACATATCTCGAGTGCGATTTTGGAGAGGGTGTTTTTGGATCCTAGTATGAGGTTGTTCGAGTTTTCCGAGGATAGTCTATTGGCAAGTGTTCCTACCATGATGGCTTTCCCAGAGTTGGCTAGAGTGTATGCTGCTTGGGAGGATCAAGTGACCAAGAACGGCAACATTCACATCGAAACTAGTCGCGAGGTTACCGAGATCCAACGCAACACCAAAGAAGCTCGCAAACGAGGCGGAAATATCCTCGTCACCTCCCGTAGAGTCGACAAGGACGGCAAGCCCCTCACCACCGGAGATGAAGAGGAACGTATCGAAGTGTTCGACGAGCTCATCTTGGCCTGTGATGCCGATACCAGTCTGAAAATCCTCAAGTCCAACGCCAGTTGGAAAGAACGCAAGATCCTAGGATCCATCGTCTACCGTTGGGACATTACCACCACCCACAACGATTACGACTACATGTCCAAGCACTACCAGATGACCTACGACTCGCAGTACAATGCCAAGAAGAGGAACGACAAAAAGACACAGGAATCCTTCCAATACGCCGAGAAGAATTGGAAACCCCTCTACCTCATCAAGATGTACCAAGATGATCCTGCGCTCATCGAGATGAGTTTCGATCTTACCAACTATCAGCCACAGTTTAGCGGTGCTGGTCCTACAGGACCTCAAGAGCGTGGTGCTAGATCTCCCGACTCTGCACCTCCACGCGAACGTCAGGGTCCACGTGGGAAACAAGGAGATAGCCAAGAAAAGGAACTTTCTCAACTTCCATCTTCCAATCCCGACGAATTGAAGGATCCTCCCGTGGAAGATCACGTCTTCCAAACGATTTTCTTGAACAAAGACATCAGCGAGAAATGGACCAAAGACGAGATTTCCAAGGACAAAATCATTCTCGAGAAATGGTGGAAACAACAATCTCATCGTTGGACGCACTATGCCTACGTTGTACCCTGGTTGTGGACCATCAACGGAGCCAATCACACAAACTACTGTGGAGGTTGGACGTTGGTCAACATGCAAGAGATTGCCATTGTCAGTGGATATGCGGCGGCGGTGGCGATTGGTGCAAAGTATCCGTTCGAGGAGGACAAGGAATGCGCCAGATTGTTCAACCTGTACAATGCGCTGGCTCATCTGAGTTGGAAGAATGCTAAAAAGGCGCTCAAGGGCTGAAGCAAGGAACGAGGTACGATTTGGATTGTTGACATACAAGTGTAATACACGCATACCCTGGTTTCGATACGCGCACTCTTGCAATCAAACTTCTTTATACCATCCACGTCCCCATCTCCGTGTTTCTGTCCGAGATTAGGCTTCTTCCTCTATGAGAGATCTTTAGGTAAGAGCCGAGTGAGACCAAGCTCTTAATCCTCTTTTCCAAACTTGCCAGCTGGGGGAAGCATGCCGTCCAACAGAGGTCTAACCCCAAACCAACCTAGCAGTAGCAACAACACCATGGGAAGGGCCAAACTGACCGCCGTTGCAGGCATACACCCTACAAAGACTCTCTCCAAGGTGATGTGAATCGGCGCACTCTGCTCTGCTTCGTCATCCATCGCCGCTGCTGTTGCTGCTGCCAGGGGGCCAAAAATCCGCTCTGCCAATCTGTACAGTACACCCCGTACCCCTTCTACCTGTGACAGATGCCATGTCGCTGGTGAAGGGATGGGAATGCCCGACTTGCGCACAACAACATGCAGGTATATTTTGGGACAGGGGAAGAGGGGTACGCTAGTCGGGTCTTTGTTGAGATTTATCGTGTCGCTCGCTAAGATCTCTGCTGGGACTGTCGCCGATGATGACTGTGAGAATACCACCGTATCCCCCACAACTCGTTGTTTGCTTCCCTGAGAAGGCGTTGTCGTCTGCTTAGGCACTACGCTACTTATCACGGCATGATTCGGCACCCCTTCCTGCGTCCTAACCTGGTGCCCCGCTTCCTGCGCCACAGCCTTCGCTTCGACCAACTCAGCCTTCCACTCAACCCCACCTCTACTTATCACTTCTTCAGGCCCCAGTAGCTCCAGATCCACATCCAGAGCTAAATGCGCCCCAATCGAGGTGCGGACGCTAAACCGTTTGGTGAAGAACCAGGCAACTCTGTCGATCGTTTGTCGGACGAAGCGATCTCGTGGACTCAGATCCGAGTAAAGAGCCGCCTGCCGAGGGGCGGGGAGAGTGAAAGTGCCATTCGAGGAGAGGTCGAGTGTTAGCCAGTTGCCCAGTTTCGAGTCGTGAGGTTCGGTGGTAGTGTGCTCGGTAAGACGGCGAAGAGGGTGGATGGTGAACGTTGCCGGTTTGGTTGAAGGGGTGAGGATTGGCCTAAGACAAGATTATGGTGGAAATGCCTGGGTCAGCGGACGACGTTCACTGGCTCACCTTAGAGGACGCAAACAGCCAGCATTCGGCCAAATTCCGAAAGAGCAAGGAATGGATTGCGCCTTCGAGTGCGAGCTATATTACAAGAACCACGCCACAACTCACCAATTCGTCGAGAGCTGATCAGCAGCCTTCCCCGCCAAATGTCCGTACTCATCTGCACGACACAGCACAGGACCAAAATTCCTGATCTCGGTATTTGCCTCGACTCCCGAACCCGTCACTGCCAGCATGGCAGCAAACAGGGCGAAGAGTCGGAGCATTCTTCCCTTTGGCTTTTGTTGTGGTTGATGTCTAGTACCGGTGGGTTTGACGGTCGCTGTCGCGGAAACAGGTTCGAAATCGCTCTGGAAGCGACGGGCTTTGGGCCAATCTGCGTGCTGGTCGGAGAAGGTCGATTTGGGTGCCTTTGGGGAGAAGGGGCGGGTGAGAGCGGCGATAAAGTGGTAGACTCTCTCGAGGATGAGGGCGGTGAGGTTAACCCAGGCGTAGAAAAGCATGGGGATGAGACCCATCATTATGTTTCCGACTATGCCGCGGCGACGGATTGTGTCGTAGATTTCGGTTTCGACGATGCGTTTCGCGTCCGGGTGGCGATAGGGCCCTAATAAGCGGTAGAAAGTGGGGAAGGCAGCACCAAAGCAGTAGATCAGGGTCACTTTAAGACCGTATGTCCACAATAGCTGACCAAGTGGTGGCGCAGTCCCCATATCACGAGCAAGCGTCGCGACATAGGAAGAGTAGTCAACGCCGTACTTGATCCTGGCATTCTCCTTGACGAGCAGATAATAGTGAGGCGTCGAAAGCGGGGCGGGGATCTTGTTGCGCAGGATGAGGGTCCACAGCTGAGCCTGCATTTCGGCGATCGGTGGGATTGCGCCTACACCAGGTCGGACAAAGCCGATGAATGCCACCGTCGGATCCTCGGGATCAAACACGTCTCTGCATCGAACCGTGGCCGGAACAGGATACTCTTTGGACAAAAAGTCAAACTGCTGAGTGTATCCGGTGGCATACACCACAACATCAGGCTTGACCGTACGGTTGCGCATGCGAAGATCTTCTTTCCTGCCATTTCGAACGAATTCGACCGTACCATCTTCGTGTACACGCGCAGGGAAGGGAGCGAGGTCGACCGATACCTCTTCGGGTTTGACGGTGGGTGGATCCAAATAGCTCGTGATGCGTTCCAGGAAGCGCGATCGGCTCTTCCAGCCACGGTTGATGTAAGGCATGGCTTTGCTGCTCTTGTTGAGGAAGGTATAGGCTCGGCCGAGTCGGTGTGGTTCTAGCTCTCCGACCCACTGGTTGCAGCCCGCCTGTGTGCCTGTGAGACACCATAGTAGACGCTTGATGACGAAATCGGATACAAACCATCGCAGATGCGCACCAGCGACCCAAGGATGGACATACGCCGTCTCGAACAGGTTGGTGATGAGACCATCGATGGGAAGGTTGCCGTCAAAGACGTTGCCAAAGACGACAAAGTCGGCAAGAACAGCGGGAAAGAGTAGGAAGCCTGATCGTGTGCAGAGGACTACCTCCTTGGCACCTGCTTTGACCGCCTCGTAGGCCATGTCCATACCTGTCTCGCCTGTACCGAGGACCATTACGCGCTTACCACGGTACAAGGAGCGATCCTTGAATTGGGACGAATGAAGGGTGATGATTTCAGATGCGTTGCTGGCGTGCTGAACAGGTTCCGGGATGCGCGAAGCTACGGTTTCAGCCGATCCCATCGGCTCTGTTACCACCTGGTCTCCCTCGATTGTAGGAGGCAGGCCTGGGATGTTTGGCAAAGCGGGCGTGACATGGAGACCCGAACACACGCAGAGATGGGTGAAGAGCTCCGAGCGATCGGACGCATCCTTGTTATCTGCCTCCAGCAATCGGTATCGCAGCAGATGACCACCTTCGACCTTGACGGATTTGACCACCTTTGTGCTCATGCGAAACTCGCATCGTTTTCTGAGCCTAAAGTGGGTGGTGTAATCTTCGAGGTACTGGACGTATTCGTTGAGGGTGAGATGGTCCTTGTGCTCGAGTGGGAGACGGAAGTCGGAATACGATGTGAGCTGCTTGGACGAGACCAACGTGGCATTCGAGTAGGAGCGGTAGCGGAAAGTGCCACCGATGTCTGGTTCTGCTTCAAAGATGGTGATGCTGGGATTGAAGTTGGGATCGGCATCGGCGGCTTCGAGGAGGGTTTTGGCTGTGACGAGGGCACTTGGACCCGCGCCGATGATGGCCACCTTCATATTTACGAGAGACGGGGATCAGAGTGAGCTCACGGAGAATGGTGCGAGATGATGGTTGAGTGACACAAGAGTTTGAAAATGACAGCGGAGATGATGTTCCGCTGCGTGCAGTACAGGGTCCAACAACGTGCGATCCGTGCGTGCAGCAGTGCCCAAAAGCCACACAACAGCTGACGGCAGCAAATGGAGAGCGCGCGTGAGAAAGAGAGAGAGAGAGAGAGCACTCAATTTTTGGTATTTCATTGTTGGCGAGGGACCGATCTCACATTTCAGAATGAGGCGCCAAAAAGAAGATAACTGCAGCACCTAGGATTCCCGCGTGGTCCCCCACCGCAGTACTGACTAGGCGATACCTTGCTTAACTTCGCAGATCGGACGGGATGCGGTGCTTTCAAGGTTCTATGGCCGCAGATGTAAAGGAACTATTGGTGGTCATACATATACTGGTACAGCAATGACCATCCTGACGAGGAGACGTAACTTGTTCTTTCCTAACAACCCTGATCCGCGCCGAAGACAATCGTGAGAAGGTCGAAAACTCAGGGTTCAACTCGGACCGACGTCTCTTTGCCTCGTGCATGGAACACGAACTCGAAAATACTTGTCCTCGCCCACCTGTTCAAGAACGTGTACGAGCGCCCACCCAAGTCAGAGAAGCCCCACGTTCGGCATTTGCCTGCAAGATGGTGGTGAAAAGACATGCAACGCGATGCTTGCTAATCACTGTGTGAATATTCAGTGGATGCAGGTGAGTCTTGACTGTGCTCACAGTAGAAGGGTGAGGAAAGAGGTTCGTGGATGACTGCAAAGCGAGTACTGTACGGAACAGTGTATGCAAAGCGTCTCTTTACATTGGTGCGGAGTTGAAATCGGCATTGGATGCCGGCGGAAACCATCAGGAACGCTGCTGCAATGGTCAAACGTGCAACGAGCAGCTTTTGGCTTGCCGCGGCAGTGATGGTACAATGTTGAGCCTATCTGGTTTCCAAGTGGCTACGATAGATGATTGCCAATGGGTAAATTGTACGAGCAGTGACAAGTGAGGGCCGCTTTTCCGTGTCCGTCAAGCAGGGGTATCTAATTGGAACCGAGGCCATGGCGAGACGCGAGCGTGCGCCTCTTTCCGTGACTTGGCCTACAATCGATGCATTGCAATGGGCGAGGTGTGGGCAACACTCACGCTTATGCTGTGATGGGCTTTGGGTGCAAGTACGGTGGACACGCTCTCTCTCTCTTTCTCTCTCTCTCTAAATAAGACTTTACAAAGTAGAATGATGGTACAGTATACGGCACAGCATACGGCGAAACCACGCGGTGCTAACCCTACTTGGCTCAAATGAGGTTGAAGCTCGAAGGTCGGACAACTCCTGCGCGTGACCTTTGTCTGTGCTCTTCTTTATCCCACGAAGGCAGACAGTTCAAGTTTCAGAAAAGACGGCAGAGCCGAGAAATGGGACGGAGCAAGCGGCGGAAGGTTCGGTGGATCCGACGGCAGAGATTCGCGCTCAGACTGCGCTAGACAAGCAGAAAATAGGACAGCGCATTGTGACAGTAGTGTGACACGCTGTGACACTGCTGCATCGATGGTCGCTCTGCCGAAACTCGACCCAATTGTCTCTATGTACCGTGGTGTGGGATGGCGTTGCTGAGCGGCAATCATTTGTTTTGAAGCTCATCATATCTGGACCGTTGTTCTGTGTTGCTTTTGTTGGAAAGAGATTTGCGCGACGAAAAGGGTCCTCGGCTTTGCTTGGTTAGCGTGCCAAAGGACGAGAAGTAAGTTGGACAATGGCTGCAGGTTCAGGGCCCAGCCGGACTTGTCTAAGAGAAGAGAAGAGCAGCGAAGCGAGAATGGCGTCGGAAATTGAGCCTGGCTCTGTGGCTTGTCTGTGGGTGTGCGCCCCGAGATTTCGGCGGCGGTTGGGTGCTGCTGCTGCAAAATTCGAATTTCGACTGAATACAGTTGACACAGAGGTCGGATTAGAGTTGGCCGATTGCGAGCCGTGGTGCAAGTGGAAGAGAGAGAGAGAGAGAGAGAGAGAGAGAGAGAGTAGTGCATATTGAATTGAATTTGTTCACCCCCGCACACACACGAGATGTACAAAATACAGTACAAAATTGGTTGCAATTTCAATTTGTCACGGAAAGCCTCGATAAATTTGAATTGGAAGCAATCAAAGTGTTCCAGGCCGTCTCGAGAAAAAAAGGCGGCGGCGGCGGCTGAGGCAATCTGAGGCAAAATACAGAGGTACTGTAGTAAGCTTGTTTCGCGTGACTTTGTCTTCATTTTATCATTATTATTTTTGGCTGAGCTACTGCCGTGCTGCTGCCCGAAATTTTTCCAAAAAGGGGCGGTTCGAGCTGAACAGATGGCGGGAAAGCGTGGACACCAAAGCAAAGCGAATCGCTCTCTCTCTCTCTCTCTCTCTCTCTCTCTTTGTGCCGAGTCTGCTCCGCTGCACTGCACGCCACGCACACTCTGGTGTGTGTGTGTGACCTGATGCTGCTGCTTTTTGCTGATGCTGTTGCTGTTGCTCATTTCTGTCTGTCCGCCCGCCGCTCTTTTTGCTCGGCGATTGTGCTCCGCGAGCTGGGGACGCCGTTTTCTGTCGGTCTGTCTCTACACTCAATTCCGTGACACTGTCAGATGAGAGAACAGCAGCAGCAGCGTACAGTACAGTAGTGTCACAAACGTCCTTTGGCTGGTCGTTGTCGTCGTCCGAATCCCACACTCTCACACTCACCGGCAACACCTCGATTCCCACCATCACCATCACAATCGACTCTCCTCATCCTTATCGCCATCGTCTCCATCATCTATACCACCTCTGTTCGCTTCACCGGCACTCCGTTCATCGCCAGCATCCAATCGCATCCGTGCCAAGCACCGACAGCGTCGCAACACAAACACACATCGCCACGCACATCGCACACATCTCTCTCCATCTTTAACCTCACCCTGTCTCGCTCAGTTGGTCTTGCTTTCAGTTTTCATCGACTTCATCAACAATCAACCCAACCTCAACTTCGTTGCAACACCACGCGCCGTCTCTCGCAGCTCTCGCCACTTTCCCCCATCACCTTGACACGCTCCTGATTCCCGCCATCGGTCCGAACGTGCCTGACCAACTCCCACACAACTCAACCGGAGTCACGGAACATTCTTGTCCGGTCCTGTCACGCGTACAACCGCACACATTCACACCTACGCACATAACACACCTAACTACGCAACAGGCAGCCGCCAGCTTGAAACCGTCCCACCACCGTGGTTCCTTTCATTTCAGCCTCTTCATCTTGTCACAACACCCATCCTCTCGTCTCTCGACACCGCTCGCACCGAACACACACTCTTTCTAGACGTACCCAGCAGCAATCAGCCTCGGCTCATCTCCACATCGTCCCTTTTCGACACTGCATCCTCACTCTCCGCATCTACACCATCGCCTGGCGATTCATTGTCCCGTATGCGTTCCTGACATTCACCTACAACCCCAGCCTGCCTTGTCACGCCGCGCGGCTCTCACATCGCCCGTCTCCACCATGCGCCGGAATCCAAGCCGGCCTGGCGCGGGTCATGGCGCCAACAACCGCTTAGCGTCTTTACCCCAATCCACGCATCACCACATTGCAGCACCATCGCAGATCCCATGCAAACGTAGCGTCGCTCGCAGACGGCGTCGCCTCACTTCTGCATCTGCCTTCGCCGTCACCGCTGCCATCCTCGTCTCTTCTGTTCTCGTCTCGTCTCCTGCCATGATCGCGCCCGTCGGCGCCTCATACATTCCCACCGACAGCACCACCACCTCTTCCGCTTCCCTACACCAGTATTCTTTCGCTGCTGGTCAAGAAGCAAAGCAGCCGTCTTTGACATATTCTGGCATCGCCTCCGGCTCGCGATCGGCTACGTCGAACAATGACTCGCATCTGCCATACTCAGCACAGCCAGCGTCATCACATTCAGCGACATCTCCATCTCGTGATCGCAGCTCATCATCATCCACCAACGACGTCGACGATCACCTTCCGCAGCATCTGGACGAACCGACATTGCATCGCCAGTATGCTCGCCAGTACGATGACGAGTCCGCTCTCTTTGGCGAACGCGACGTCTCTATGGAGACACATCAGCTTCAGCTCGACACAGATCCCTCTGCAGCCTACAGTCACGCCACATCAAGCGCCCATCGCTACTCGCTTCCATCCACCTATCCGTCCAGCATAGCATCCTCGTGGAGTAGGCCAGAACGCAGCGTATGGTTCCAGCAAAAAGCCATCATCATCACTTCGATCTTCCTCGCTATCTTCATCGTGCTTTTCATCGGCGCTGCCGTCTTCCTTCGTGAGAGGAAATTTGACGATGAGTTGGCAGGTTTGGACGACGAAGAGGCGCTTGCACGTATCGAGGAGCGCATGACCATGGGACGATTCAGTGATCCCTCCGAAAAGGAAACCGAAAGTCCAGGTGCAAAGATCAAGCGTCGTCTCCGCTTGGGTCGCAAGCGTTCAGAGAAGGATGGCAGCGACTCGCCCGATCCTTCTACAGGCTCTTCGAGCGCTGTCAAGCGTAAGCGACACCTCGTCTCGCGCTGGACACGCACCAACCTCCGCGACAGCAACGACACCACGCGCGGCACCAGCGACACCGCCTCGATCCGATCCGGTCGATCCACTCGCCGGGCAGCGCTTGGCGATCCACGCGCGCAAGAGTCGGTTGAGATCACTTACGACAGCGAAGGTGCCGAGATCCCTCGCACTCACATCGAGACGGGCGACACTATGCAGCGAGACGGCAGCGCTGGCAGTGCCGCTGATTCGACTACGGTCAACGACGACAATGTTGGCACCAACAGACGGCCTCGCTCTCCACCGCCACCGCATCCGGACAGCGCAGAGAGACACCCCGACACCTCGTCCTCGGAAGGTCGATCCTCCTCCAACCCTGATACCCATCGCAACAGCACCGTCGATCCTGATTCCAGCCTTCGCTCGCCCAGACGCGTCTTACTCGATGACAGCGACTTCCAGGCTGCCGATGCAGCTGAGGGACACCACGACGACATGCGACACATGCCTCCTGCCTATCTTCCATCGGGCTCGGGTGGAATCTCGGGATCGAGTTACGATGGCGCTGCACTTGCTGCAGCCATTTCTAGGGGAGATGCAAAACATGGCATTCCGCCGCCAGAGGAACGCGACTCGAGCGTGTCGCCTGAAGTCATTGGTGCTGTGCTAGCAGCGGTACCTGCAGCTTCGAGGAATACGTACGACGAACCGAGTGGACCCACAGCGGCGCACATTGCTACCGACGACAAGGCGCTGCTCGGAGCCCTCTCTGCGGCTGCCAGCATGCCTTCTGCTCCCGCTGTCGACAGAGACACCTCCGCCCCCGCATACGGTGCGCCGGAAGACTCTGCTGCAGGCGGATCATCTAGTAGCGGTATTCAGACAACAGCAGCTGCCTCTGGCCCCTCGGCACCTGCCTTGGAACTCGACGGTGAAGGATTCGAAGTCGCACCCGCCGACAACGAAACTGCCGCCAGTGGCTCAACGCCGCGCCGGTCGATGGACAAGGACGACAAACGCACAAGCAAGGGCAAAGGCAAGCAAACTCAAACACCGAGCTTGCTCCCCGCCCCACCCACAGCAGTCGAAACCGCATTCTCGCCCTTTGACCAGCCTTACCGCGCCACGTCTCCGCCAGGATCCACCGTCCCACCATCGACACCTGGTCGAGTTTCTCCAACGACTGCAATGACGCCGCGCAAGAGCGAGAAGCAGAAAGAAGCGGAGGAGGAGCAGTTGGCGCATCTCGTGGCATCGAGACCGGAGACCACGGATGTACCGCGATATGAGAAGAACGGTCCATCTGCACCGCCATTGGCTGAGCCTGAAGGCGGTCCGGAGTCGCTCAGAAGCATAGAGCATCTTCCTGCTTATGAGCAGAGACGGAGAAGCTCTGCTGCTGCTGCTGCCGCACAGCTCGGATTGACCACAGCCCCAACGGCAAGTGCACCTCAAGCTTCGAGTGCTCCTGTAGCCCCCTCTGCTCCATCGGCACCACCGATGCACGACGAGGCCGAATCTTAGTCACCGCCGATAGCGCATAACACCGCTTCGACACTTGAGCAGACTCACAAAGCACCATATACTTGCCATCGTTAGCGCACCTATCATTCTCTCCTTTTTTCCCATAACGTACCCTTTGCTCGTCTTGTATTATCTGTACAATATTTGGTTCCAATTGAACTATCTTGAGTCTCTCTTTTTTTGGTATCTATGTTTTTATTTGGTTTGGTATGGTGATTTTGAGATGGTCGTTGTGGGAGGTTTTTTCAGTGTTTGGGTGAGGATTTGTCGGAAGTCGCGAAAAGGCGGTGTTATTTTTGTGGAGGAGTGTGAGTGCTAGATCAACACCAGGGTTTTTGACACTTTCACTTTCACTTTTACCATTCACATCTCGATCATCTTGGTTAAGACTAGTCTTGGGTCTTTATACCGTTTTGGTACAACAGCGCTTATTTGTTGACGCCTCACGTTTGGCTAATAGCATCGATCTGTCAAGTCGCAAAGCAAGGTCTCTTGGGTGCATGTTGGGAAGATAAAATCTTGATCAACTTTGATCAATTTTGGGTCGAGAAAGAGAAGCAAAGTCGTCGGGTTTTCTTGGGAAGGTTGGTGCGTTGCTTTTGAACGACTGTATAGACAGCTGTGGATTGCAACGTGCAAAAACGGACGACATTTGGAAAAGGCATATAATCTTCGCACAAATCGCTTCTTCGCCTAGTATACCTACGTACGCTCTGCATCCCCCATCCAGCACCTCAGAACTTCACAAACCTTCCAACAACCAAATCTCCCACCCTATCCACACCTCTACAAAAACAGCCCACTACAAACGATGAAAGAAGCATTCTCCACCCCAATCCAAGGCACGGATACCTTACGAATCCTATCCCAGATCTTCTCGTTTCAAGCTTTGCACTATCTGATCCTTGCCACGCTCCTACCGCCTTTTTTGGCGATATTTGCAGAAACTTCAAGTCTCATGTTCGAAGGAGGTCCAACGCAGGTAGGAATGGTTTTTGACTGGAGACAGATGGCCGGCAGACCAACGTACGATTGGACTCCCTTCTCGAAAAATGATGGCGTCAAAGGTTGGTTAGAGACCGGAATTGAAGAAGAAGGAAGAAACGTGGAGGTGGTGGTGGATCCTGCCATTTTGGTGAGGTGGAATTTGGACAATGTCTGGTTGGATTCGCCCCTACATCACTCAGCAGGAGGCAACGATGCTCAGAATAAAGTGCTGAATCATGAACAGATCTTGCGCTTCAAACATCAACCTAACGGAACCAGTACTTCTTCTTCAACTTCCAACAGCGCAGAAATCTCCAACGGAGCAATAAGCGTAGAAGAAGCTCTCGAACACTGGGAATACACCCAAGCAACCGACAGCCATCGACCCTATGTCCTCATCGCAACCTGGCTCCTCACCATCCCCCTAGACATCCTTTTGCTCGTATACCTAGTCCGACGTCCCACACACATGCTAGACCACGCCCTAACCTTTCACCTCTTCAACCTTGTCCTCACAACCTGGTATACGGGAGAACTGCCCAAGGGTCTGAAATGGTGGTTGACTATGATGCTACATGCGGGGATTATGGTGGTTTGGAGCGAACAGTTGGCGATCAAGAGGGAATTGGGGAGAAGTGTTGGATATAGTTTGGTCGGGAATGGTGGGGATGATGTGGAAACGATGGCGGCAGCAAGACAGGGAGGGAAAAAAGGAAAGAGAGATGTAGTGTTTGATGCGGCAGCCGAGGAGGAGGAAAGGATCGAATTGCGTCCACTATAACGTAGCCTCCTACGGCAATGCTAAGGTGATCTGAGTCATAATACTGTATGCACTGAAAGGCCTTCAACAGCTCTCTACGGTTCGTATCTTGACATAAGGACAATGCCGGCCACGGAGCCATCAGATCCGGTGTGCCGAGGCTGTTCTTAGGAGTCAACCTGGCAGGCTCCGTAGCCGACTTTTGGCATTTGTCACGACATGATCGTATATTTGTGCTTTATGCGGGAACAAGGGATATCAACTGAGATCATCTTCAAATCCCTGCTGGCTCCCGCTGCCCCAGCAGCCTCGACTCTCTTGTCTGGTAACTTGCATCTGCTGCGAAGCGTTCCATCCTTCTGTACAACTTGGACAAGCTCTTCTTCCGCCTCATGATCGCTGATACGTTCGAGAGTTGGGTGACAACGCGCAAGCCGACTGCATAGTCGGGCGAAAGGCAAGATCTCCGGATCGATAGATACGGTCAGTAACTGTAAACTCGAAACGATTCGCGCTCGCTCAAGACCAGGGCAAAAAAGAACGCAAATGCAGAAGAATGGGGACGGTATCAGGGGACAAAATGCTCGGAGGAGAGTAAACAAGGAATGTCTAATTGCGAAGAATCTTACGTTGCTTTGGAGCGCCGTTTGGGACCAAGTGCGATGCCGTTGGACTTGTTCAGCCAGTCATAATTTGGGTTGCTGCTGCTGCTGCTGGTGCTAGCAGTGGGATCCGAGCTCCTAGCTTTTCGTTTGCTCAGGTTTTTACGGGAGGAGGGGCTCTTGCTTCCAGCAGCTGAAGGACCTGCGAGTCCGTCAGCCACGCCAGATACGGGAGCAGCAGCAGCAGCAGCGGTAGTGTTGGTCGATGCAGCCGACTGATTGGCCGCGGTCACCGTGGGGCTGGCTGCATCGTCGGACTGGAATCGAACGTGCACAGCGACAGTTCGTCTCGGCGGAAGTGTGACAGCAAAGCCAGGCATCGGGAACAATGCTTCGTCCATCTCGTCATCGAGTCGTTCAGGTTCTATGGACAGACTAGAGCGAGCTCGCTTCTTGCCCCTGCGCTGAGGCGTGGGCGATCGGACTGGTGCAGCGCCGCCCAAAGTCGAAGTCTGCGATGTGATCTCGAACCCATCGCGTGGGGTTGCTGGCGAATCAATGTTGTCGTTGCCGACTGGGCTGCTGGAGCGAGTAAGATCGACGAAGGATTGCGAAGAAAGACGGTTGGACGAGCGGACGATGCGGCGGTCCGGGGTGACAATGCCCAATTCCTTCAACTGAGCGTCTCTGGCAGCGAGTAAGGTTTGGAGCGCCTTGTTCTTGCGTTCCAAGACGGCCACGTCAGACGACTTTGAGTCCGAGGCACCGGGGTGTGCCGGTGTTTTACGAGACTGGAGCTGCTCTTGCATCTTTTTCAGCTGTTCTGCAAGGCGGCAGCTTTTGTTATGACTGTCTCTTCTCTCCTTTTCTGCCTCGTCCCTCCTCTTTTCAGCGGCCTCGAGCTTGGCGCGCATGTCTGCCAACGCGGCGTCGGTGCTGCTCTTCATATTGGAGATCTTGATGTTGGTCTCGAGCGTCATGGCCCTCCTTTGACTATCGATCTCTCGCTCTCTTGCTTTGAGGTCTTCTTCTTTACTGGAAATCTCGATGATAAGCGCTGTGACGCGCCGATCGCGGTCGTTGACCTCTTTGACAAGCTCGTCGGCTTCGTGACGTGCCTGGCGAGCTTGATCCAACTGGACGTTGGCTGCCCTGGTCTTGTCCTCTGCCTTTCGTAGTTCGAGTTGTAGCTTGTCTTTCTTCTTCTCTAGCTCAACTTCACGCTTCCGGTTGTCCCTCACTCTGCGTGAGAGGTCGTTGAAGAGCGTCGAGAAGCTGCTGGCGGCGTTTTCGAGAGCATCCATGGCGCTCAATAGGGATTCGTCCAGATCGGGACCTCGGTCTTTGGTCAAATCGACAACGAGCTTGCGGACCTTGACGCCGGACTTGAGCATTTTGTCGACACGTGCGGAGTGGGTGGCCATGACGTAGGATTGAACGGCCTTGTTGAAGTCCATGAGGTCGTTGAGGAGCTCTTTGTGACCTCGAAGATTGTCGTGGCCTGAAGGCACAGGGCCTTGGCGCGTGGACAGTTCGAGGTCCCACAATTGCTGACCCGAGAGATACGTGTCAAGGTCGTCGCCGTCGGAAGGGAAGAGGCGTACCATTGATGCAGGGTTGGTGGTGATGGAGCACAGGGGGCATCGTTTTTGGTTAGGTCGGTTGGTATGAGCGGCAGTGGGGCCGTAGAACCATGTTTGAAGACAGTCATAGTGAAAGATATGGCCACAAGGGAGGGCGGTGGCTCGTTTGGCATCACCGTCAGCCTGGTCAAAGTCGTCGAGACAGATGGCGCAGCCCATGCTTGCCTCAGCGATCTGAGCACAAATGTGCTCAAAGTTTGCGGGCTTACTTTTCAGTCACTGTGCAGAGTCGACAAGGAGGAGTAAATCTCGACGGTGTGACGGTAATCCCGCTGCAATGAGAGCGGCGCTGTCAGAGGACGGACTAATTACGCTGAACGACGACGTTTGCGATTGTGATGGTCGTTGTGGTTAAAGTGCAGAGAAAAGTGAAGGAGCGGTTTAGATAGCGGCAGCTTGTTCTTCGAATATGAAGAAATGAAGTCGAAATTCAGTGCTTGTGGGTTTCCACACGTTGTTGGCTGAGTCGGTTGCTGAGCTGGAGCTGAGGCATGCGTGCATACGTGTGGCCGTGAATGCGATTTGTGATTGTAAGACAGGATCCCTTGGATGATGATGATGAAGATGATGAAGATGATGAGGGTTTTGGCAGGTCTCATGGATCCCTAGTGAAAAAGAGGGTCCAAGTGTTGGTTTGGCTTGCGTCCGCGACGCGTACCGCGAGGCGTAGCCTGTAAAGAGCATGATGAGCATGTGCTTTTCAGCCAAAACAGTTGCGTCGGCTAAGTTAAAAAATATTCTTCTTAAAAAAAGAAGCTTTTCCTTTCCTCCACACAGAAAGCCGCCGCTGCACGCTGCTGCCACCAAAAATCTTCCTTTTGTCTAAATCGACAGATTTCTATCCAAACCATCACCATCAGAAGTCGGATGATGCGTCGACGTTCGGATCGATAGCCGATTCATTCAGTCATGCTCGCTCCAAAGAGCACACACAAGCGCAAACGTAGCTCGGCTCGCTCCGACAAGGCACGCAAGTTGGGACCCGCTCGATGGATCGTCAATCTCATCCCATCCAGCTCCACCTCGAATAGCATTTCAGCACCGCCACGCAACGTCGCTGGACCATCCCGGCTGGAGAAGCTCGTCCATGGCCACCCCTTCAATCGCTCGCTTGAGCTCATCCTGCCACTCTCCTTCGACGCAAACGATGCGACATCCGACACCTCGACACCGCTTCCAACCTCAGTGCAATCTCTTATCGAGAGACTACACAACCTCGCCTCTTCACACAGATCGTACAGAGCCCGCATTCCACTCAGCTTGCTGTTGGATCCCATCTTTGTCACTGCATATCTCAAGGCTGGATCCTTGATAGCGCTCAGTGACCCATCTGGCGCACCAGGACTCTCGCCAGATCTCCAAGATACCGTCTGCATCGATGGACAAGGCACGCTCGTTCTTTCGCTCTGCAAAGATACATACCAAACACTGGGCTTGACCGGCAGAGCGAGTCACTTCTCCCGTTTGGCATCAGGTCGTGCTGGGGATCGAACCAGTGGCCCAGACTCGCGCTTCATTGTCGAGCTGCCCTTGCTATCACCTTCGTTCGTACCTGGCAAGAGAGGCTACCAGCAAGCACTCGACCGACTCCGAGCATGGGACCGCGCAAGAGCTGCAGCACTCTCGACTCAGCAAACGATTGCCCAGACACACGCATCATCAAAGCTGAGAGCTTCTCCACAAGCTGATGTGCCCGTAACGTACGAGCACGCTACTTGGGATGTGCTTTTCGTCTGGTCGCCAAATCGAGCCAACGCAGAAGCCATCGCCGCTTTAGGCTCTTCCTCCAGCTTCATCAACGAGATTCACTTCCCAGAGCATCTCGTCCGTCCTGAAGATGTAGAGACTTTCGCAATACAGGCGATCGATCCTGTCATCACCGATTCCATCTGGATTCCAACCCTCAACGATCCTGCGCAGCATCCTTTGGCCAACATGTGTAGCGAGAACGAGCGCCACTTTGCCGAGCTCAAGCCCACCAAAGACTCGACGACGGTGACCTGGCCAGCATTCCAAGATGGACTTCAGGAAGCAATAGAATGGGCAGGTCTAGCCTCGCTTGGTGCAACTTCCGTTCGTACTTACACCCGACCCGATGCAACGTGTGTCTACAGTCCTCCCTCTCCCTCAAAGCCTGGCCGAACAGTCAAGTTGAATTGGGCAGGATCCGCTGGAAAGCCGCTGCTGCTCAGCCCTCTTCTCATCTCACAGATGGCTGCAGAAGTGGATCGATTCGTGGCACAGTCAAATGGGATCCCGTCAAAGAAGTTTAGGGAGAAGGCGCAGTGGGCGACGCTGTCATGCTCCGGCTTCCCGCACGCCCCTCTCACATGGCGAGCCAAGGTACCCTTTAGCTCTGTATACGGTGCCAAAGAGCTACCCGGCACCAAGCCTTCATCCCCACATAAAGCCTCTGAAGATGCGTCCATGACCGATGCCTCCTCTTCCTCGTCAGATGACGACGAGGACAGCGACTCGTCATTGGACATGGGCGATAGTCGCAAGCGAAAACCGAAGAAGCGCTCCAAACGCAATATTGGCAAAAATCAAACCGAACACACCTTCACCCCAAGCACAGGTGAGACTGGCTGGGTGTCATTCTGTCTCGGCAGCCAAGCGCCGGTGAAAGGGGATGGAGAAAGGGGATCGAGATGGGTGCTTGTTGAGCTAGTTGGCACCGATACCCGCTCATAAGCGCTTTGCAATCCATATTGACTCGCGGAGCAATCCTGCGTAGACGAATGTGCAGCCGTTGTGATGAGAGTTTTATTACAGATCAAAGGGAGTGCTTGGATGACTTGAAGGTCTTCGGCAGACTTTTTTTACAATGTTAAAAGGTGGAGCAGCATGGTACATTTTCGTTGTGGCGATCTTTCTAGCGGCAGCAACCACTTCTTCCAATCGCTTTCAACAGGCTAATCGAAAGGACCGAGGTAATCCTCCTTCATCGTACCGATAGCAAAAATTTCATTGGCATCCACCCTCGTACCTACGATCTTGATCCTCACCTTCCTACCTTTGACCAATCTATCACTTGCGCTTACAAATTCTGGAGGGTTACTTTCCGGTTGAAACTTGTATTCGATGGGTATCAAATGGCTCGAGACGAAAATGTTCAGAGGTCCTACTTCGGCGAAGAAGCCCATCTTATTGACGTTTGTAATTTTGGCATCCATAACTTCGCCTTTGAAAGGTTTCAACACCACCGCTTGATAGGTAGAGTTGAATTCGGCAAGTCCAGAACCGGGAATCACTTTGCCTTGTCCAACATCGATCATGCCGACCACTTTGATGATGTAGCCGTATTTACCGGTACATGTGCCTTCGACGTCATCGCGAAGCTTTTGGTTGAGGAATTCTACCATGGAAGGTCCGAAGTAGGATGGATGGAGCTCGGTTTTGTGCGTTAGATACTTGAGGAAGAACATGTTGGGCGAGCAAGTGAGGGGATTGGAAGGGGTATCGGTTGGGGGCTGGGGAAGCGTCGAGCCCTGTGTATAGGGCTGCTGTCTCCTTAAGGTGGAATCAAGCGACTCAGTGAAGAGCGCTGAAGGAGAATCGAGGAGCGACGCCTAAGTTTGCGAAAAGGTCAAGATACAGGATAAAGGAACAATCCGCTGTATCCAGCCTACACCAGACGGCCGCGCGTTTCGGCGTTGCCAGCTGACGCTCTCGGCAATCCTACGTGTGCACGTAGCTACCCGTGATGCGTTTGTACAGGGCTTTTACGATCGATGTCGTATCTGCTCTGGTGGGATCGCGCACGAAAGAAAAGCCTCCAAGCAATCGCCACTCCAAGTCCGAAAGTCGTCCACAGGTCGAGAGACAGCGTACGTCGACAGAAAACACCCTCTATCGTGAGACTGTCGAAGGGATGGTGCCGGAGCCAATGATGGTCGGTGGTTGGTGAACGAGAAGAAAGAGGGTAGGAAGAAAAGAGAGGAGGCGCGATTGATGCAGATGATGTGAATCCAATCTTCTCCACTCTCTCTCAACAGCGCGAAATATCAGTGCGCTGGGTCACGTGTTGCGTCCTCACTCGCCATTCTGGTCATTTTGCTCTCTTGAACCCTGAATGCGTTCTTTCTTCTTACAATCCCCTTTCTCGACGTTCTTGTTTCCTCGCCATACATCATCCCTGGTCGCAGCTACGACACTGCATGCTGATATAGAAGTCTTTGACTTGGACTAGGACAGCGAGGAAAAAGGCTCGCAACAAGGCAATTTGTAGTCATGGTAAGCCGAACACCGCCTGCCCCACACGACACCTTCTCCCCGAGTCTTGCATCACTGACGTCCTCTCCCACCCTCTCCCTCTGACACACTCACCATCAGGGAAACGATGGTGGCAGCATTGCCAAGCGTGACGAGCTAGTGCGTACCAAAGCATCTTTTGAAAAAATCGATCCTGAGCTACTCCGTCAATCCCTATGGACGGTATGCTCTCTCTCGCGACAACCGCTTTCTCCACCGGTTGCATCGGACGCTCTGGGGAAACTGTATAACAAAGATGCGCTTCTTTCACATCTTCTCTCCCGTCACGAAGCATCCACCACATCATCCTCTGCGAAACCTGTCGATTCCATCCCGCACATTCGAGGCTTGAAAGATATCACCGAGCTCAAGTTGACCCCAAACACGCTCTACCAGCCCCCAGCACCCGGTTCGAGCAACGACGGAGCCAGCGTATACCCTTTCGCCTGTCCACTCAGCGGCAAGCAGATGGATGGGAATCAGCGATTCGTATACATCGCAACCTGTGGATGCGCAATGAGCGCTACCGGTCTCAAAACTACCATTGGCGCCACTCCCGACCAACCAGAAGAAACACCCTGTCCCGTCTGCGCCAAGCCTTTCAACGCTTCGAGCCTTTTGGTCAAGGGCAAAGCAGCAGAAACAGCAGCATCAGCAGGGAGCGTAGTGACGATCAATCCAAGCACTGAAGAGGAGAAACACATGAGAGAGGCGCTGGAAAAGACAAGGGCCGAAGAAGCCAGCCGACAGAAGCAGAAGAAGAAGAAGGACAAGGCGAGAACAGCAGATGAAGCAAATGGAAAGGATGGAGTTGAAGAAGAAAAGGCGGAGAGGAAGAGAAGAAAGGCGGAAAGAAAGGCTGAAAACAGTGCAAAGATCGCCGCTCGGACGGCTGAACTTGCTGCCGAACAATGATGTTGGCAAAGCACAAGAGGATGCCCCCTTCTCGATGCGAATAAAGTTTAGCATGATGCTACTTGTTCTGCTCACGAGTCAAACAGCTTTCGTGACACTTTTTCCGGCGAGTCTGCTCAGCTTTGTTGTCCATGCATCGGCGAAGCTCTGCCTGTATTTGTATCCTCCTCCTTCCTCAAAAGATACCCGATTGTTTAATCTAACCTTTCAATACTCGGTAGGACGCGGATCTCGCCAAGTGAAAGATTCCTTGTTTCCTAACTACTGAGTTGCGATTCCTCTGTGCCCTACTGCATTCGCAACGCCCGCTGCTAAGTCGAAAGTGTCGTCTCCTGGCACATCGAAAAGGAATGGAAGCCAACAGCACGATGCAATGAAGGGTCGAGATCGGAGTTTGTGAATGTTTTCAAGAGTCTTTATGCGAATTGCATCGATTGCGGAATGACACAAGGCGTCATGATGTGAAGATCAGAATCCAGAGTGTTGTCTGTGATCAGATGCGTGATGGGTGGTAGGAATTTACTCGGATCGCTCGGACTGGAGCTTGGCGTAGAAAGCGTCACGGCGGGAGACGGAGGGGATGTGGACGCCGTACCTGCAATGTGAAGCGCAATGGAAGAGAAGTCTCGGTCAGTACACACTGTGTTGAAAGGAAGAATTGGTAGGTAAGGATGGGGAAGGGACGCACCAGTAGCCGTAACCGAGGGCAGTGCCACCGCCGAGAGCGACGGTGAGGTCAAGGATGAGTCGCTTGCGCAACTTTCCGGTGATGGCGGGGATGGATCCGACGGGCATCTGCAGTTGTGAGATCAAGGGTCAGAAGTCGTATCAAAGCGTCAATAATGCTGGATTCCTGTAGCCGATGCTTTGTCGACTCTTAGCTTCGTATGCTGCGTTTTGACGAATGCTGTTGGAGCTGTGTTATGAAAGGTGACGAGATGCAGTGATACTCACTGTGACGATGAGTTCTCGAAAGTAGGGAAAAGTTCAAGAATGTGATGGTGTGGAGAGGGATAGCGAATGGATTGATGATCGCGACGAGAGATTGTGAGTGTGTGTGACTCTCAATTCTTCTCGGCCTGAAACTTGAGCAAACGGACCCGAAGCAGCGCGACCACAGGAAGGCTTTGGGCCCGATTGGAAAAAGATGGCAGCACACTCTAGATGATTTCAAAGCAGCTGGTCGATGAGAGGAAGTTTTGAATTGCAACTTTTTAAAGGCTGAAATTGGATTGTGTGATTTTCCGCTTCCACCCGCCAAAATGGGATCTAACATATAGCATGAAAGCTGCTGTCGGCCGTGAATGCAAGCCGACAAGAGCTTTGGCACAGACACAGCCCTGCACGCTCCAACACGAAAAGAAAGAGCGAACTGATTTAACCTGCTAATACTCTGAAGATGAGAGAGCGACATTCACCTCGAGAGCCTGGTGGACGAGAGAGCAGTGGAAGAAGAAGAAGAGGCAAACAGCGCAAGCGAGAAGAACTCTCAACTGGTTGAGGATGCTGTTCAAGGGTCGCGATGGGGTCATCATGCGTTTAAAGAAAGGCGATCTCGCTGAGATCGGAAGACAGCCTCCGCAACTGTCACTGTGCAATCCTTTGGCTCGCACGGCCTCTCTGCACGAACACACACACAAAATTGATTTCTCTGTAATTTCTCCACACAGCAGCGACCTGAGAGAGATACAGTAGACACTGAATGCGTGTGCACTGCCGAGTAAGCAGCATCTGAGCAGCACAAGTTAGAGAGAGAGAGAGAGAGAGAGAGAGAGTCGCCTTGCCTTCTCTTGCTCCCTCCCCACTCTGATTTGGCTTGCCTCGTTCCCCTGTTCCACAGCCGAGATTTGACCAAAGGCTTGCCGATTCGTGCTTCCTTTCTCTTCGTGATCATTACTGTATCTCCACCTTTCCTTCTTCCCCTCTCATATTCAGATTCAGACAAGTCACATCGTCCACGTTCGCATCAGGTGCCAACACTTCAGCTCCTTCTCCATCAATACCACACACGCACGTACACACACCTCAACCCTTGCGACCAGCGAGCGGGCCGCAAGCTCCGTCACTCGCTCGCCATGGCATATGTAGCGCTCTGCAAGGCACTCTACGACTACGTCGCACAGGCCGAAGACGAGCTCAACCTCACCGAGGATGACTACCTCTACATTCTCGAGTCCGACGATCCCGAATGGTGGAAGGCCAAGCTTCGTCGACTCAATGAGGATGGCACTCCCATCCAGGATGACCCCGATGAGGGCACCGTCGGTCTTGTGCCTGCCAACTACGTCGAAGAGGCCGAACCCATCCGTCTTAGCCGTGCGCTGTACGACTATGAAGCACAGACCGAGGACGAGCTTTCCATGGCCGAAGATGAGCTGCTTCGCGTCTACGAGTCGGACGGCGTGTGGCTGCTCGTCAAGAAGCAGGGCAACGATCCACTCAGCGGTGGTGAAGGAAGGCTTGGATACGTTCCTGCCAACTACGTAGATGAAGCGGAAGCAGTCGACACAGGTGCTGCCCCTGTCGTTCAAGACGAATACGCCGAGGAAGAGGACGACGACGATGATGATGGCGACAACACCGCTACCGGTGCCGCCATCCCACACATCCAGCTCCCGCACACAGCACAGCTCGGCAAGGGCGATGAGATCAAGATGTGGCCCGTCTCCGCCCTAGACAGCAAGAAGAAGAAGAAGAAGGGCACCCTCGGTATCGGCAACGCCTCGCTCTTCTTTGCATCCGAAAGCGACAAGACTCCCGTTCAGAAGATCAGCGTCCTTCACATCGCCAGCCACTCGCTCGAAAAGGGCAAGACCCTCCACCTTGAACTCTCGCACGAAGCCCGTCTCTCCGAATCCACCATGGACTTCCACTGCGGCTCCAAGGATGCCGCCAGCGAGATTGTCAGCAAGATCGAGGCCAGCAAGGCCAATGCGCTTACTGTCGCCGCTGCGCCACCCTCGCCTGCCGCACCTCCGGCAGCTCCCGCAGTCGCGGCTGCACCCCCTGCCACAGCTGGCATCCCATTGCCTCCTCCTCCGCCGCCTGCACCACCTGCGGCTGGCGCTGCTGCTACTCTACCACCTCCTACTCGCACCACCGGCGCCGTCCTGCCACCACCCGTCCGCAAGACCGTCTCGTTCCAGTCGCAGCAAGAGACCGCAGCCGCAGCCGTACCGGAGCCAGAAGAGGCCGTCGAGCACGGTATCGCCATGTACGACTTTGAAGCTCAGGGCGATGATGAGCTCACAGTCACCGAAAACGAGCACCTCATCATTCTCGAAAAGGAAAACGACGACTGGTGGAAGGTCAGGAACGATGCTGGACAGGAGGGTGTCGTCCCAGCGAGCTATGTTGAAGCTTCCGATGCAGCTGCTGCAGCAGGAGCCAGCTCCTCCAATGCAGCTGCTTTGGCTGCGCAGCAAGCAGAGGAGGAGGAGGAGCGACGACGTCAAGAGGAAGAGGAAGCCGCAGCTGTGGCTGAGGCCGAACGTCAGCGCGAGGCTGCTGAAATGGCAGCTCGTCGACAGCGTGATGCCGAAGAACGCAGGGAGCGAGAAGAGAAGGAGAGAACACGCCGAGAAGCGCTCAAAGCACAGCCAGCACCCGCACCTCCCAAACTCACCCAGCGACCTAGCACCACCGAGGTCAGCCGTGCCGCCAAGAATGTTTCGATCCCTCAAGGTCGCAGTGCTCCTGAGCGACCTAAAGACGGCGGTGGCCGTTCCAAGCCTTCGCCCAACAACACGCGCCTGTGGACCGACCGCACCGGTGCCTTCAAGGTTGAGGCCGAGTTCCTCGGCTTCAACCAGGGTAAGATTCGTCTGCACAAGATGAACGGCGTCGTCATCGAAGTCGCTGTCGAGAAGATGTCAAACGGCGATATCGCTTTCCTAGAGGACATTACGGGCAAGAAGCTCAACCCTACCGACGAGGAGATCGCCGCCTCTGCTTCGCGTCGACGAGAGCGAGAGCAGATGCGCCAGTCGAGCCGATCGCACGCCTCGGGTGCAGCTTCCATGTCGCGAGAGGACCGCGAGCGAGAGCGTGAACGTCGCAAGGAGAAGGAACGCGAGCAGCGCCGTCGTGAGCAGTCGCGATCGGGCCCCAAGCGCAATGTCGATTGGTTCGAGTTCTTCCTCGCTGCCGGTGTCGATGTGGATGACTGCACCCGCTACGCCAGCTCGTTCGAGCGAGACAAGATCGACGAGACCGTTCTTGGCGACCTGGACCCCGCTACGCTGCGCAGCATCGGTCTGCGTGAAGGCGATATCATCCGAGTCACCAAGTTCATCGACCGTAAGTACCGACGAGACAAGTCGCATACTTCGTCGTCTTCCCGCCAGTCGGGCAAAGCCAATGCCAACACTGCCGCAGACCTCGAAAGGCAGATCAAGGCCGATGAGGAATTGGCACGCAAGCTGCAAGAGCAGGAGAGCTCGGCACGTCGAGGCGACTCGGTCAGCCCTGCGCCACCTCAGCTCTTTTCGGGTCCCGATGGTGCGCTCAAGAACAACACCCGCCGAGGCAGACCTACGCCCAAGAATACGGGTGGAAGCAATGTGGACGCTGCTTCGTTGGCCGCTGCTTCCGAGTCGCTGGCTCGCACTGCGTCTCCACCCGTACGTGCCGACACGGTGAGCCCTGCGCTTCCTAAGCGCACCGGCTCTTCGCTGGCGAATGGATTCGACGATGATGCATGGACGCCACGACCTCCCAGCACCAAGCCCGCAACTCCTGCCAGGCCCACGGTGGCCTCTCCGGCGCCCTCTGCGACGGCGGCTCCACCTGCGCCTACGCCTCCCCCTGCTCCAGCTGCAGCTGCTGCTTCGCCTGCGCCACCAGCGGCCTCACCTGCGCCCGCAGACCCCAACTCGGCCCTGTTCGAAAAGCTGGCTGCCATGAAGCCTCCCTCGGCAAGTGCCAGCCCTCGTCCTGGCGCGAGCCCTTCGCCTGGATCTTCGTTCTTGGGACCATCCCAGGCATACAACCCGAACGCACCTCGTGGACCATTTGCACCCGTGCCCGCCAACCAGGGCCTGTTGCAGCCCCTGGTGCCCACGCAGGGAACTGGTCAGTTTGTTCCTACCAAGACGGGAATGATGGGAATGCAGATGACGGGCATGCAGCCTCAGCAGACTGGATGGGGGATGCAGGGCATGCAAGGTATGCAGGGTGTGCAGGGTATGCAGGGTATGCAAGGTATGCAGCCCCAGATGACTGGCTTCAACAATGGCATGGGAGGTATGGGTCAGATGGGCGGCATGGGTATGCAACCGCAAGCTACGGGCTTTGGCAACGGCAGCGGGTTTGGCGGTATGAGCAACTCGCCCTTCTCTGGCGGCATCAACGCGCAACAGACGGGCTTCCCAGGTATGCAAGTCCAACCGACAGGCTACGCCAACAACAACAACTTTGGCCAGAACACTCAGCAGCAGATGATGGCGCAACAGACTGGGTTTGGATTGGGCTCGCAGCAGCAGGTGCAACAGCAGCAAGCGGCGCAGGATGAAAAGGACAAGTTCAACGCGTCCAACATCTTCCAGCAGATGAAGACGGGCAACTTTGCCAAAGATCCCAACGCCGCGCCTCAGTCGAGTGACAAGTATGATGCGTTGAGGCCGCAACCGACGGGGTTCCAGCCTGGAGGTGTCATGCCCCAGTTTACGGGGATGGGATACGGTCAGCAGCCTCAGCAGCAGCAGTATCCGGGTAATGGGTATGGCGGATTTGGTGGATACTAAGCGTAGCCCGCTCGGATGGTGTTTAGCTGAAGTTATGTTTGTATCGCATTGTTTCAATTGAGTGAATACATATGATGACCAGATGCGGTTGTGTTGTCAGAATGGTGACACATGTTGAAAGAGTCGATTGTGGACATTGCTCTTCGTAGCTGTCTTGTGCAGGCTTGTGTATGAGCATCGGGAACTACTTGTTAGGACAGAGCGACTTGTGACACCAGGAGCTCGTTGAATGATTGAATCGGGGACAGTGCAATAGACGCGTCGCGCATTGGATGTAGCGCTCCATCTCCCTCTCTCCCTCTCTCTCTCTCTCTCTCTGACTCTCTCTTCCCTATGCGGCAAGGGGAAAGAGATTCAGACCACCGAAGAGGGAAGCGTTTCGAGCACATCGATCGAGCTCGAACAGAAGAGACAGAGAGCGCAAATTTGAAAAAGCGCGACGCGCTTTTCTGGCGCGATTCCACTTTACGAATTTGACAAAAGTCACTCACACATACACAGATTTCGCACACGCACCAGACCACAGAGAAAAGGAAGCCGCGCACCAAATCTTCACACAGCTCTGCTCATATTGCATATGAAGCTGTGAGTTGCAATTGATGGAAAGATAGAATGAGTGGCTGTCTGTAGCGTAGAGAACGAGCAAAGACGCACGGACAGAGAATGGCGCCAAGGTCGAGGCGTCGAGTGATTTGTGCAAGAACGCGGCTGACAACCAACGAGAGATGTGAAATTCGACAAAGGTCAGAGAAAAAGGCACACACGGCCACACGCCACTTCGCGTCGTCACACAGCAAAAGAGCACCTTTTGGCGAGAATCCAACACACTACTGTACTGTACTTTTGAACCAACGCACGCTCGTTTGCCTCTCTTCGTCTCTTGCTCTTCGTATTCATCAGGTGCTGAAGCTGAGAGTCCATCACCACCATCACCACCATCATCATCACCACCAACACCAGCCTCGCTTTGCAACAAAGCTTCTTTTCGGTGCCTCCTTCCACGCGCATCCTCTTGGACCTCACCGTACGGCAGCGCCATCTTAAGCACTCAGCTTCCATCGACGCTAAGCAAGATTCTGCCTTCGACAACTGTCAATCACATCCATGGACACCTAGTCTCTGAGCCTCTGTCCAAGTCGACTCCCTCTTTCTCTCTCTCTCTCTCTCTCTCTCTCTCTCTCTCTCTCTCTCTCTCTCTCTCTCTCTTATCGTCGCTGCCCGCACTCTCCTTGCCCAAGCATCTCCCCACATGCCTCTGAACCCTACCACCGCCTCCAACTCGACAGCTTCCAACAAACACGCAAACGAAGCCAGCTCCTTCCCTGCTACCTCCCACGCCAGTCTGCATTCCATCCACCCTCTCCAGCCCGTGCAGGAGGTTGCTGCGAGTTCGCTGGTCGATAGCGTGTCATCTCCTCACACCTCCCAAGCCGACTCTCTCAAGCGCTCCTCCCAGCCCTCCAACTCGAGCCTCAGCTTCACCACCTCGGCTCTACAGCGTGCCGGTCTGCTTCCTGTCGAGCTTACCTCAAACATGTCTACCGCCGCTGCTTCGGGCGCTTCTGTCGCCTCAGAGACGCTCCAAAGGGTCATGGGTCACGGCGCCGCTTCCGCTGCTGCTACCAATGGCGCTTCCACCCCTCTTCAAGCTGGCCCGCTCACCCCTGCCCAACTCAAGAATATGACGCCCGCACAGGCCAACGCTGCCTTGCAAAACCCCGTCGGCAATGTTCCCACCGTCTACCTCGCCACCTACTCCAACGTTCCCGTCTATGAGATCACTGTACGTGGCATCGCCGTCATGCGTCGACGAGGTGATGGTTGGCTCAACGCTACCCAGATCCTCAAGATTGCCGGTATCGAAAAGACACGCCGAACCAAGATCCTCGAAAAGAGCATTCTTACAGGAGAACACGAAAAGATTCAGGGCGGCTACGGCAAGTTTCAGGGCACCTGGATCCCGCTTCAGCGTGCACAGGAGGTCGCCGCCGAGTACAACGTCTCGCATCTCCTCCAGCCTATTCTCGAGTTCGACCCTTCCACTGCCGATCAGATCCCCAAGCTCTACCAGCGCAAGAAGCCTGCATCCTCCGCCCGCAACTCGTCCGCGTCCGCTATCAACGATGGCAGGAGCGCAACACCAAGCAAGAACTACTCGCCCGCTCCGTCGACCGTTGGAGGCCCCAGCCAACAGCCCCGCTTCCTGTCCCTGCGTCCGCCCAAGGATACGCAACAGCGAGAATTGTCCCCGGCGCTGTTCATGCCTCCAGGCGCAAGCGGTCTCCTTGGCGGTTTTGCAGCCGATGGTGGTGCGGCATCGGGCCCTCAGGCTATCCCTCCTGGGTCGAGTCAGGCACAACAGGAGGCGCTGCGCAGCTACAACGTCTACGGATACACACCGCAGGGCGTACCCCTTCCCGCTTCGACCATTGCAGATGGCGCCGCTGCTGCTGCTGCTGCTGCTGCTGGCGACAAGAGATCTGCAGGTGAGACCGAGCAGGAAGGTGCTTCGGCTGCCAAGCGTTCGCGTTTGACCAGCCCACAACGAGACTCGGGTCTCTTGTTGGGCCCATCGCCTGTCAAGGATCTCAATGCTCTCGGTCCCGCTGGTGGCTCTTTGCGCGCTGCTTCGGCACCGCGTGGTCATCGCATGGCTGTCGGGCCGCCCGATGCGGCAGGTCGCGACGGTACCGTGCCTCGCTACGCTGACCGTGCTCTACCGCCCAAGCCCTACGATGAGGGTGAGAAGCGCATGCGCGATCACCTCGTCAGTCTCTTTGCAGACGACAGCGTGCTGCAGGGTGTTGCTGAAGCTTCCGCAGCCACCAACGCATCGCCAAGCGCCGCTGCGTCCAAGTCGACCGCTTCGGCAGCAGCTGACAGTGAGGATGAGGAAGCGTACGTGGCTAAGCTCGACAGCTTGCTGTCCGACTTGAGGGAGAAGGCCAGTCTGGGCGGGCTTGGTGCAGCCAGCGGTTCGGACGGACCCAAGGCTACAGTCGACCTTGTCACGGATGACCACGGCCACACGGCTCTTCACTGGGCTTCGGCTCTCTGCCGACTCAAGCTCGTTCGTACGCTCGTAGCACGTCCCCCTTGGCAAGGTGGAGCCAACGTCCACGCTGGTAACCATGCTGGAGAGACGGCACTCCATCGTTCCGTTCTCGTCACCAACTCGTACGACGCTTCCTCTTTCCCTGTCTTGCTCAACTTGCTCGCACCTTCGCTCAACACACGCGACTTTAAGAAGCGCACCGTATTGCATCACATTGCTCTCGTTGCCGCTCTCAAGGGTCGTGCTGCCTCGGCGAGATACTATCTTGCCTGTGTGCTCGAACACATTTCTGCCGAGAAGACATCCAAGTACAAGGGTCTTGTCGACGCGCAGGATGAGGACGGCGAGACGGCGCTGGGCATCGTTGCACGTCTGGGCAATGCCAGCATGGTGCGAATGCTGCTCGATGTTGGCGCTCGCAAAGACTTGGCCAATGCGCTGGGGATCCGACCCTCTGATTGGGGCATCGAGTCTGGCAGCGGTGATGCTTCCTCGCAGAGCCAGTCTCAGCACGACGGTGCATCGGTAGCAGGAGCAAGCACCATCTCTTCCCTACCCCCACTCACCGCAGCCGACCTTGCATCGCAAAATCCATCCGACATCATCTCTGCCCTCACCCGCCCCACCCAAGTGCCCGTAATGAAGAGCTCCGACGTCCGCGATCAGCTCAGCTCGACCCTCGACGATCTGCAATCCACTTTTGAGCGCGAACTCAAGGAGAAGCAAGATGCCATCTCGACGGTGCAGAGCCATCTGCAAGCTGCGACGCGCGATCTTGCGGCACGTCGCAAGACGGTCAGCGCTGCACAGGCCAAGTTGGCCGAGAAGGACGAGGCGAGACAACGAGTGCAGAACTTGAGGCGGGCTATCGTTGCCCAGCTCGAGTTGGAGGATGCTGAGGCCGAGGCTCAAGTGGATGCGCTGGAAGCCGAGGCTGCCGCTGCCAAGCAACCTGATGCGGATGCGATGGATGTTGACAGCGAAGACGTCAAACCCTCCCTTGCATCCACTGAAGCCTTCATCGCCGACCTTTTGTCGCCAACCACCATCGCGACCGATCTCTCCTCCTCCTCCCCATCCAACCCTTCAGCAATCGAAACGGAAGAGCTCGTCCGACTCCGATTCCTCCTCTCCTTCTACACCGATAGCTGCACCTCTCTCTCGAGCATCATTTCCGAGATCCAGGAAAACAGCAACCGCAAGGAAGCACAGTGCAAACAGGTGGTTGCCATCTGCGCCAACATTCCCCAGGACAAAGTGGAAGGGATGCTCGAAGAGCTTCTCACCGCAATGGAGAGCGATGGACCCGATGTAGACTTGGCCAGGGTTGCTGGATTCATGCAGAAGGTTGAAAAGGGCGGTGCGGTGGCAGAGGGCGCAGGAGGGTTGAATGGTGATGTTGCGAGCAGCGGTTAAAGTTGCATGCATAGTTTCTTTTCTGGATCTTCTTTATACCTCTCATCCCTCCACCTTCTGATCTCCGTCCCTTGTCCCGCTGATGGTGCTCCTCTTGTTTTTTGTGTTACGACTCATTGCTGTACCTTATATTGACAGAATCACTCACACTGTTGCTCTGCCAGGTCAGAAACCGCCTCAGAGTGATCTTTGCCTATAAGAGCGTCTAAGACACACAAGCTTATCTCGCTTTGAGCCATGACAAATCGCATCAACTCGAACGCAGCCCGTCGCACAGCTCTTAAGCCAAGCTGCGCACTCAACCCAACACTTTGGCACAAGATGATATTTTTGTTCTTGATCTTGTTTGGAGAGAATCTGATTCGTTTGATGGATCTACACGTTCACTGCACTCGAAAAGTGGCGGGAAATTGGGAGACAGTAACTCTAGCCTTGGTCTAGATTTGGACTAAAAAAAAAAGAACAAAGATCGAAGGAGGAATGTAGGATTGTTTTTAGTCCTTGAGGATTTCCTTGGAGACGACTTTTCCGTCGGAGTCGAGCTTGTAGAGAATAGGTACGCCGGTGGCGAGTTCGAGGCCGACTGTTTGTGATGCGTTGGAAGTTGAGGGAAGAAGGGATGTGAGTCAAGTGGGTTCGGATTTTTGCACAGCGGTGTGCGTTGCAACCTAGCATTGTGTGTGAGTGGGAGAGTGAGGATGGGACTTACCAATGTCATCATCGCTAATACCCTCAATGTCCTTGATCATAGCCCTGAGCGAGTTACCGTGAGCGGCAACAATGACGTTCTTACCCTCCTTGACCAGAGGCAAGATCTCCTTGTGGTAGTAAGGCCAAACGCGTTCTGCGGTCAACTTGAGACTCTCACCACCGGGAGGGGGGATATCGTAACTCCTCCTCCAGATGTGAACCTGTTCGTCGCCCCACTTCTTACGAGCGTCGTCCTTGTTGAGACCGCTAAGCTCTCCGTAATCGCGCTCGTTGAGAGCCTGGTCCTTCTTGATGGGGATATCCTCCTGGTTGAGTTCCTTGAGTTGGATTCCGAGGGTGGTTTGAGCACGCTGCAGGGCGGAAGTGAAGGCAATGTCGAACTTGATACCGGTAGCAGCGACACGCTTGGCTCCGGTGAGCGCCTCCTCACGACCAAGCTCGGTGAGAGCGGGATCCTTCCAACCGGTAAAGAGGTTGAGCTTGTTCCATTCGGATTGACCGTGACGGGTGAGGACGAGGGTGCCGACCATTTTCGAAGATACTTCTAAAGAGGGATGATGGGTGATGGGTTAAAGAAGAGAAACGTAGGGGAAGATGGGAAAGGAGTAGAAGATCTAAGAAAATGATCACACAAGGTGCGGAAAATTAAATTTGGCGAGGATGGCCCCAACGCAGACGCACACAGTTGCGAGTAAAGTGTAAGTTGATTCAATGGCGTGCGTCTCGTGATCTCGCTGGTGCCGATCGATAAAGCGTGAAAAAAAATAAAAATCCCACTCTCACAGCACACAGTGTTGCACAACTGCAATCGCCCCAAAATAAGGCTCCTCTTTCCTTCCCATTCGGCCGTGTTTACACATCACAGCTGCATCGTTCGCAAAGTGTGTTAGAGCTAACAACCTTTGACCTTTCCCTCTAGCTCCTTTTGATCGAAGGAAGAAGGGGCTCATCGTTTGATGAGGGTGGCTGTCGACGTACCGTATGATGGCGACTCGAGTGCGATCTGCACAACCGCATCACAATACGGCAGCTGTACAAAGTGCGGGGGGCGCGGCAAGATCCGCTCAACCGGTTGAGAAGAGAGGGAAGCTTCCGAACTGGCCCGGTTTGTGTAAAGGGGGTTCGGGTGTCGGCGGCTTTGCTCCAAACTGTAGCTTGAGCTGCCGACGACAATCCAAGTGTCATGCAATTCGGTCTTACACCTCTCAACATTTTGGTATCATAGGCGTGTGGATCGGTTTCATGTTGCCCCGATAGGTTCACCTGTTGCTGCTGATGGTGATCTGTACAATGCCAGAGTCCAGATTCAAGGCTTTGACAAGGTTCAATCCAAGTCAATGAAGCCGACACAATGCTATGGAAGCGTTGGATGAGGAGGGTCTAAACGATTCCAGGTGTTACACCGCCGTCTGTTTCAGGTTGAATTCAGTTCAACATGGCGGTGCACCGTGCGCTTCACAGCCACGCGCCGAGCTTCTTTTTACTCCACAAGTGCCTTGGATGATGACGGAATTTGAGCACAAGCTCCGCTCTTTGCTGTGCCGTGACCCCCTTTTCCTTTCGCAGATGCCTTGGCCCGAACGCCAAAGAAGAAAAGACTTGTCCTTCTCGCTCACCCTTTGCTTTGCATTCGCATCCATCCATCCTTCCTTCCCTCAACTACGAGCGACCTCTTCTTCTCACCCAAAATGTCGCTCAACGTCAATCTATCGTCTAGCGCCATCCGCGACGCATACGAAAAAGTGCTCGACGGTGCCAAAGACTATCTCGTCCTTACCTACGAAAAGGCTTCCAACGATCTTCGTGTCCAAGTGGTCGAAAATGGTGATCTAGACGATCTCAACGAGGAATTCTCCGACGGTCGAATCCAGTATGCTTTCGCTCGAGTCAAGGATCCCAACACCCAGCTGCCCAAGTTTGCCCTGATCAACTGGTGCGGTGAAGGTGTGCCGGAAAACAGAAAGGGTCTATTTGCTACGCATTCGAGTGCGGTTGCGCAGTATCTCAAGGCGTATCATGTCAGCATCAACGCCAGGTCGGAGGGCGATGTGGATCCAAACATCATCATCAAGAGGATCGCGGAGAGCAGTGGTGCCAACTACTCGGCTGCGGGCAAGGCGGCCAACACGCATTCGGGTGGTCCGATCGCAAGTGTCGGAACCAGCTACAAGCCCATCGGAACACCTGATATCAGGGGAATGCAAAAAGCAGCTCCCAAGGATACCATCGCTCCTGTGGGCACCAACTATGCTTCCAAGAGAGACGAGCTGCAACAGATTCGATCGGGTGCTACGCCCGCATCGCAGGTTCCTACCGCTCCTAGGGTCAACGCGCCTGCGTTTGACTCTGCTCCTACTCCTCCTCCTGCCGCACCAGCAGCGCCAACTCCAAAGCCAGCCGCCACACCATCCATCCCTGCCGCTCCTCGCCCAGAAGCAACCTCCGCCCCATCCAAGCCCGCCGAAGACGACCGCATCCAGCCCGTCGGCACAGCATACCAGCCCGTCAACCTCGGCAAGCCAGGCAAGCTCAACATGGCCAACCGCTTCCCCTTTGGACAGCAGAACAACGAAACCTCTTCGGCTCCTGCACCCACATCACGTGTCGCTTCCGGTGGAGCAGCTGCACCGGGCAAGCTCACTTGGAGCCAGCGTCAGGAGGCAGCCAAGAAGGAGAGAGAGGAGGAAGAGGCGAGAGTCAAGCAGCTTTCCTCTGGTATGAGGAGTGGGGCTGGGGCTGCGCCTAAGGCTCCTGCTGCTCCTGCTGCCCCGGTCGCGCCTCCTGCTCCAGCAGCTCCCCCTGCGCCTCCTGCGCCAGCTCAAGAAGAGGAGGAAGAGGCACCACCTGCACCGCCTGCCCCTCCTGCGCCACCCGCACCACCCGTCGAAGAGAAGGAGGTGCAAGAGGCGACCAAACAGCTCGAGTCGACCTCGATCTCTGGTTCGGGAGCTACCACTGGTGGACTGCGCGGACGTGTAGCATGGGCCTACGATGCGGCTGAAGACAACGAACTCACCTTGGTCGAAGGTGCGGTGATCCACAACATTGAGCAGATCGACGAAGGATGGTGGTCTGGTGTCGACGAGCATGGTCACGAGGGTTTGTTCCCTGCATCGTACGTCGAGCTGATCGAAGGTGAAGAAGAACAAGAAACTCCAGCTGCACCTCCCGCCCCTCCAGCACCTTCCGCACCTCCTGCTGCTGTGGAAGACAAGGAAGAAGAAGCCGACATCCCCCCTCCCCCACCTCCTCCTCCCGCGCCCCCCGCAGCACCAGCAGCACCAGTGCACGAAGAAGAGGAAGAAGCCCCCGTTCCCGCACCTCCTCCTCCTCCCGCACCTCCTGCACCGCCCGCTGCCGCTGCAGCATCAGACCGCGGCCTAGTCTGCACGGCAATGTACGACTTTGAGGCGTCGGAAGACAACGAACTCTCGTTTGCCGAGGGTGACACCATCATCCACGTCGACGACCAGATCAGCGAGGATTGGTGGAGCGGTACCAACGAAAGGACGGGAGCTCAGGGATTGTTCCCCGGTAACTACGTGGAGCGTGCTTAGCGCAAGAATGATTCTAGGCGCAAATCTCAAGTGCTTTTTTTTGTGAGGTGTATGCTTTTGTGTGTCTGTGTGTGTGATGTTGTGTGGTGTGAGAATGCGATTGATTGGGGCACTGATGGGATCGGGAGATGGAGTGTCGGATGCGCAGTTTGCATTTTGCGAAATCTGTAGCCGAGAATCTTGGGGAAGCTCACAAAGAAAGACAAAAAAGTGTGGGGAAAAAGGGAGGGCTGTGCGCACAAACATACCGTACAGTACTGTACTGTACTGTACAACTCTTTACATTGCTCATTCGCTCTACTTAAGCAAAGTGTAAGCGGGCTCCGATGTTCAACACAAACAGCAGCAGCGGTTCACGTCTTCAGCCTTTGTAGACAGAGAGAGACTCTGGGGAGATGGTGAGAACGGCGAACTAGATACAAGATCAAGAGTGAGAGACAAAAGGTCTCCTTACAGCGGAGAATGCTTTGTTCAGTAACTTGGCGCTGGCGAGATCTGTAAAGTACCCTTGAACGACCAGAGGTTGTAAAGACGACGCTTTGGTGTACATATGCGAAAACACTTCAAAGCAAAGCAAAACGAGAGTCGATTTTGGTACAGTACTGTATTCTGCCATTTGACAAAGCAACGGCGCCCTTTTTTTGTTTTTTATTTTTATTTTTTTTGGCTCGCTCGCCCGCTCTCGCCTCCGCAAACCGCTCCGCACTGCGCCGCAACGCCGGCAACTTTACCCACTCTCTCTCTCTCTTGAGACGGCGGCATCGTCGTGAGATCTGGACGCCACCGTTTTTCTTTTTTTTTCTTTTCCTTCTTTCTTGGCCTTCAAAGCTCTCACCGTTTTAGTGCAACGTTCATCTGTGTCATCGAAAGCAAAACCAGTAGTAGCCATATTATCGCGTACGAACTCTATACTGTCAAGTGTGCAGTGTTCATTCGCCGACTCCTTAATTGGTATGCGCAGGCTTCGGTGAGAAAAGAGGGGGATTGCAGTTTTGGTAATTGTGTTCCTGGAAATCGGTCGGTCGGACTCCTGCGGCTGCGCTCTCTGTTGCATGGACCGAAAGCATTCCATCGTACAGCGCACACACACATTCACTCACGTAGGGGATCGACGGTCCCAAACACCGCCAGAACACTCTTAATTTGCGCCCATCTCTCTTGTTTAAGCTTAATGCTATTTTTTTAACTCGATGCGGTTCTACTTCACAAGCCGTTTTGTGATGACAACACACATACACGGGATAGGGAGATTTGGAACGATGCAGGTGCATTGTTTAGAGTTGAGCGAGCAAAAGATCGCCCTCACATCCAGCGAGAAAAAAGAAATAGGTGACTGCACTGTAAAAGCATGGTAGACTTTGAATCCAACCAACTGAACCCTCATCTTGCATTTCGAATTTTGTATTTGGAAAGTGTACTTCATACAGAAGGAAAGCAAGTTGACGCGCCAATCATCAAGAAAGCAAAAAGAAAGAAGAATGTGCCTGACGTGGCTGTTGTGTGCTGCGTGCTTACCACTGAGATGAGTTAGGGGCCAAAAGAAAAAGAGCATTTATGGAGCCTTTTCTGTTTGACCCCGCGAAACGAGACACGCTCAAAATGAGTGTCTTGCCCCTTTTTTTGGTATTTTTTATTTTTTTTTAATTTGGCTGCTGCTGCACTAAGCTGCATCGCTCTGCACTGTCGATTTTCCTTCCAATTTATCTGTGGGAGTGCACAGCTGGCCAAAGCTCCTTTTTTTGCTCGGCTTCGGTTTGCGTCGATTCAGAGTGTGAGAGAGTGTGTGTAAACGCCCTTTCTCTCTGTCTCTCTCCTCTCTCTCTTTTCCTCAGGTCTCTCCGCGCACACCTGGCACACTACTCACCTCACCACACACAGACGCGGTTCCGCCACAATCTTGATTTTGGGCGTTCACCCCTTGTCGTCGTCGTTTCAACTCTCACTCGACTCCATCATCTTCTTCTGGGCCTTGGTCTTCTTCGTCATCATCGTCATCATCATCGTCACCTCATCGTCCTCGACCCCTCCTCTGTACATGCTTCACCTCCTCCCATCTGCCACCCGTCTTCGCTAATCGATCCTAGATCACCTCTCAGACGATTTCATTACACTCGATCCGATCGTACGACACTCCCCTACATCTTGGATCATCGGCACAACACCGCTTCCACTGCGACACAGCTTTCACTTCATCTTGGATTGCTATCGCAGTGCTCAGCTCCCGCAATACCCTTCAGCTTGGGGATGCCGCGCTTTAGCTAGTTTCGATTGGTCACTCGCACGCACACACGCACCACCATACGCAGTTCGCATCTCGACCTTCAACCGTATACTGCTCGCCGATTGGCGTGCCTAGCAGCTCGAACGCTACCTTCCACCGCGTGCGCCAACTGACTCGTGTCCGTCCCGTGGCCCCGCATCCTCTCGCAATATTGGCGTCGGTCTACATCGACCTTCATCCACAAAGCTTGTGCTATCCTTGCTGTCAACGTAGCATCCTATATGTACGCAGCCAGTCGCACGCAGCACATCTTCTTTCCTCATCCCTCTACACGCCACCACACCATTTCCTAGAATCTGAAACGCACCCTCGAGCAACCAGCTTTCCTACCCTGTGGCATCCGTGGTTCTACCGACACATTGCTTCCATCTTGATTGCGATTCATCATGTCGGACACACGCTACACCAACGGCTCCGACGCTGGTGCATCTAGCTCTGCGAATAGTACTGCGCCACAGCAGCAGCAGCAGCAGCAGCAGGGCTCTTCCCACACACAGCGATCCAACACAGGCCAATCCGAAGGTAGCAGTTCGTACTACTCGAACGTCGCCGAAGACACCAACGACCTCAACCGCGCTACAGCAGACATGAGTCTTTCTCAAGAAGCTTCCACTCCTTCCTCCTCACAGCAGCGCCTCTACAATCCACCTGGCTCGTCTACTACCGCCGCTCCCATGGCGCAGTCGCGTTCGCACGATCCTGCCGCACAGTCGCACGCAAGTGCTGCTCCGTCTACGTCCGACGAAAGCGCACAACAATCAGCATTGCGGCCATCCACTTCTTTCGCCGACGGCGTAGCAAGTGACAGCAGCAGTTCGCGCAACCGTGCCGACATGGATCGCATCAAGAGCCGTGCTGTCGATCCAGGCTGGAGTTGGGAGAAGGAGAGGGAAAAGTACGAAGCCGGTGGCTCCGTTCGCTCCAACAGCATCGAATCTAGACCCAGCCTGCCTTCGCGCGGTTCCTCGCGGCCTACACCTCGCCTCGATACCAGCGGTATTCCAAGAGGTGGTGATGCCAACGAGCCGGTTTCTTCCACTGCTACCCGCTACGGTACCGCTTCCAACGTCGCCTCCCCCCAAAATCTGCAGGCGCCGCCCAACCCTATCTCTGGTACTATGCAGGAGCGTACAGCGTCAGCACCACCTCCCGCGCCATCCAGTACGCCCTCGGACACTTCTGCTGCTGCTGCCACTGCTGTAGCTCCAGCGCCAACGCAAAGCAGCACTTCCGCTTCCAGCCAAGTTCAAAAACCTGCACAACCAGCGTCCTCCTCTGCCACCTCGTCAAGACGGCGCGATCAGACCTGCCAAGCATGCGGTAAAGTCATGACCGGCCAGTTCGTTCGAGCGCTTGGCAGTGTCTACCATCTCGACTGCTTCCGCTGCAACGACTGCAACAAGGTTGTGGCTGCCAAGTTCTTCCCCGCCACCGACGACATGGTCGACTCTTCTGGTACTGGTCGTCTCTTCCCTCTCTGCGAGACCGACTACTTCCGTCGTCTCGATCTCATCTGTGCAAAGTGCAGCGGCGCGCTCCGAGGCAGCTACATCACTGCCTTGGGCAGAAAGTTCCACGTCGAACACTTTACCTGCTCGGTCTGCCCCACCGTATTCGGCCCGCAGGACAGCTACTACGAGCACGACGGCAACGTATTCTGTCACTTCCACTACAGCACTCGGTTCGCCATCAAGTGCACGGGCTGCAAGACCGCCATTCTCAAACAATTCGTCGAGATCAACCGCAACAACACCGACGAGCACTGGCATCCAGAGTGCTACATGATCCACAAGTTTTGGAACATCAAGCTCTGCCCCACAGGATCTACGCCCAAGGATGGCGCTGCAGCTCTGGCAGAAGTCGCTGCCGATGCCTCTACAGACAGCCCGGCCCTCGGCCAGTCCAGTCAGGGCGAGGCCGTCGAGTCGTCACCAGGTCAGGCAGCCCCATCGCGCTCCGAGCCATCTCCGGATGCAACCGAGATCGAGGCGGCCGAGACGCCATCCAGCTTGAAGCAGAAGCAGAAGCAGATGGAAGAACGAGTCTACCGCATCTGGACTGTTCTTTCCGCGTTCGAAGAGAGCTCGGCAGCCTGCATCTCCGAGATGCTCCGTCACGTCAGCAGCGGTCGCTACCTTGGTGGAGTCAGGATGGCCGAAAAGTTCATCCTCCACGTCGAGATTCTCTTTTCCGCGATTGACGACCTGGAATCCAACTTCCGCAAGGAGGAAGCCAAAGGCATCTCGCACATCCGCGAAGCAAGGATGCTGTGCAAGAAGATTGTCAACTTCTTCTCGCTGCTCTCGCACACGCAGGAGACGGGCGCTCGAAGGATGGGCATCACGCAAGAGCTTCTGTCGCTTGTTACCGGTCTCGCCCACTATCTCAAGATCTTGATCCGCATCGCGCTCACCGGTGCTCTGAAGCTGGACAGGGAATACGGCAACGAAGAAGCGCTGCACTGGTTCTTGAGCCAGCTCGCCTTCTCCGCAAAACTGGGCAGCATCACCGCCGACGACAAGCAGGGCACTCAGCCTCCCAACACCAACACCGTAGGTCCCGACGGACGATGGTACGGCTACCGCTCCTTGCCGAGATCGACCAGCTCTGGATCCAGCGAGAACGGCGAGGCTGCCACGGATCTTTGCGTTGCTTGCGGCTCTACCGTCGAGGAGGAGTGCTTGCGCATGGGCGTCAACCTGCGATGGCATTCCAACTGTCTCAAATGCTCGACTTGCCAGCGACCCGCCCTTCGTGAAGGCGCGTCGACGCGCAAGCAGCCCGATCCCGTTCCTGGGGCACCCGAAGCACTGCCCGCGTCTCAGTTTGGTTTGGAGTCGAAGCGGAGACAGGCGGATGCTGGGTCCGTTTCGCAGAACGGTTCCCGTGCGGTGACGTCTTCCGGCTCGTGGTCGCATGCATGCTTTTGCCCGAGCTGTGCTGGTGGCATCCACCTCCGCACGGGTTTCGAGTCGGTTACGAGGCTCGAGCAGTACGCCTTCCTCTTGCGCGTCGCCCTCAACCGTCTCTTTGCACTGCTGCGAAAGCGTGGGGTCGTTCCACCGTCACCGCCCGTCTCGGCGTCTCGCAGGATCGGCGATCCTGCGGATCCGTCGACTTCCCATGCTGCCGCTCCAGCTGAAGGTGACGAGGAGATGTCCATGCACGAAGCCTACCGCGACTCGCAGGATATCAAGCGCATGAAGTCGGTGAATCTCAACCGCAAACTTTCGACCAAGGCCAAAGTACCACGTATCTCGACCGTTGTTGGCAGTCCTTCCGGCAGACAGACGCAGACATCCGATACACAGCGACCGTCTCCTTCCGACTCTGGCTTGCAGACCGACAGCAGGCATTCGCCACGCCAAGCCAGCCCTGGTTCGTCGCCCAGAGAACCCAGCTCGCCCTTCCAGCGCGATGGCACCTCATCTCGCGAACCTTCGCCCAGCAGACGACCACGACAGCCGCAGCAGCCGCAGAACTTCCAGCAGCAACAGAAGCAGCAGCAGGTCTTCCAGCCCGTTCAACAGCATTTGCCCTTTGCACTGCCTCCTGGACAGCAACCTCCTCAGCTCGGAATCGGCGCTGCAGGCCGTTCTGGATCGCCCTCGAACTTGGAGCCCGGCTCGATCGTGCCTATTCGACCCGCCTTTGCACGTCACAACACCGATGTCAAGATCCGCGAAGACGGACCTATCCGGCAGCCTTCGGGCGATGAGATGCAGCGCGAAACGAGGAGCGAAGATGGGATCACGCTCGCCGACATCCCGCACATCTTGGAGGCAGAGCAGGCGCGAGAGCAGCACCGTCCTCTGCCGAGCGAGGGCACCCGTTGCATCTCGGAGCTTTCTGCTCTGGAGCTCTTCATCGTCAAGCACATGGCTGTCATGTACCTGCAGCAGTCGGCGCTGCGCGATCACGTGAATCTTGACGATCTGATCGAGTTCATCGAGACGCGCAAGAACACCTTCTGGGGCAAGATCTTCAAAGGGGGCAAGGATAAGAAGGAGATCAAGAAGAAGGGCGTCTTTGGTATTCCGCTCGAGATTCTGGTCGAGCGGAACGGCGCCGACTCGACGCTCGGTGCAAGCGCTGCTCATCTGCGAGTGCCTTCGTTCATCGACGATGTCATCTCGGCCATGAAGCAGATGGATCTGTCCGTCGAAGGTATTTTCAGGAAGAACGGTAACATTCGTCGGCTCAAGGAGCTTTCCGAGGCGCTGGATCGCGATAGCTCGTCGGTGAACCTGCTGGATGACAATCCGGTGCAGCTGGCCGCATTGCTCAAGAAGTTCCTTCGTGAGCTTCCGGATCCGCTCATGACGTTCAAGTTGCACAAGCTCTTCGTCATGTCTCAGAAGCTGGAGAGCGAGGCGGAGCGACATCGTATCCTGCACATGGTGACGATCCTCCTGCCCAAGGGTCACAGGGACACCATGGAGGTGCTCTTTGCCTTCCTCAAGTGGGTCGCATCGTTTTCGCACATTGACGAGGAGACGGGAAGCAAGATGGATCTGCCCAACTTGGCGACGGTCATCTGCCCCAACATCCTCTACAGCAAAGGAAGCGACCCTACCAAGGACGAGACCTTCCTTGCCAACCGGGCTGTCTCGTATCTGCTCGAACACCAGGATGAGATCTGGAAGGTACCCGAGGAGCTTGAAGCGGTTTTGCAGGACAAGGACCTCATGAATGCCTCTGCGGACTTGACGTCGCGAGACATCCTCAAGAAATGCGAAAAGTATGCTCGTCTGCGTCAGCAACGCGGAGGCATTTCCATGGGCCGCAACGGTAGTGGCGGTGGAGTGGGTGGACCTTTGCACTCTGGCGAACTGCAAAACAGACATCGACCGGACGTGCACCCACCGACAACGATGCGTCAGGTGCAGCAGCGAGAACAGCTCCACTTCCAACAGCAGCAGCAGCAGCAGCAGCAGCATAGACAGTACAGCAGCAGCAACGGGGCCTCCACACCCATGGTCAACGAGTTCTCTCGCTCCCCCGATACGCACAGCAACCAAGGTCCTTGGTCCGCAGGCGCTGTACCCCCACCCAACCACTTTGGCGTCAGCCCGACGGACAGAGTTGCCCCCGGAAGCAGCCACGGCAACACGCCGAGTAAGCAGCTCGGCTACAACATGCCACCTTCTGCTCCCACGAATGGATACGCTGGTGGTCAGCAACAGGGAGGATTCTACCAGGGTCAGGGTCAGCAACAGCAGCAGCAGGCGATGAGGAACGCACAGCAAGGTCCACCGCAAGGATTCGCACCACAACAGCACCACTACCAGCAACAACTGCAGAGCCAGTCTCAAGATTACCCCTACAACCGCTTCTACAGAAACCCCAACGGCAGTGGTGGTAGTGGAGGAGCAGTAGAGCAGAACACTTCTTAGATGGCACACGCTCAGACTTTGTCGTTTCAAGCCAGGTCTTGAATCGTATGAGGGGTGGAAGCCGCTTTTTATCCTTTGCCCTTTCATGGCGTGGTGTGTGTGGACTGTGTGAGCTGCAGGATGATGTGATGACAGGCTGTGGTGGGTGGAAGGGTGTGATTTTTGACAGGCGAGATTGGTGTGGCTGAAAAGAAATGGAATCGCGGCGAACTAATGCACGTTTCTTTTACCCCTGTCACAGAGAGAAAGATGAACCCTGAACCCCGCATTCCAAGTATGCTGAACCGAAGTCATGCATACACTCCCCTCAAGGATGCATCTCCTGTAGATACAGTAGTTGTGTCTCGCTTCCCATTCTACCCTTTGAATTTAAGAGACAGGGTCGATCTGATGCACAAGAAGACGAGAAGCAAAGGGGCGTTAGCAGAGGGATCGGAAAATTTGGCATCGGCGAATTATCCGACGTGTGACAGCTGAAAGGTTGTCTGCACTGCTGAATGCAGCTCGCGCTCAGTCCTTCACACCCTCGACCCACCGCCCTTGACTCTTGGCCTTCATTTTGGGTCTATCATTAGGACGCCCCTTTCTAGTCGGTGGATGATGGAGGGTCCCGCTCCCAAAGGTCTGATAGCTTTAGCCGACGCCCGAGATAAGATGAGGTGGGGCTTGAGCGTCATCCCTTCGACTGCACTCGTCATCTTCCTTGGCTGAGTCCATCCTCTTCTCTTTTACTTCTACCTCCTGACGACTTGACCATCAGACGACCTGCAGGCAGGACACCATCTTCAGACCAACGATATCACGATAGAGCGCAATACGGGCGCTGGCAGCTCGAGTTTTACGCACATAGCATGTCTAGGGTGATTCCTGATGCGCGATACAGCTCTCCCAGGTCTTCGCCCGCATCCAAGGCAGCGACAAGGACGCTTCCTGTCTATGCTACGGCATCGCGTTCAGCTGGTAGATCATCAACAGCCTACCAAGAAGCCCAGTACGAATCACCTAAAGGCACGCTACGAAGCCACCTCCCGCCAGCCGAGATGACAACCGCTGCAACTTCGTCGACCCCACCACGCTCTCTTTCAGATCCATTTGCCCACGCTGGGACGGCTCTACAGCCTTCTCCCGATATCGCGACAAAGTATGGTGCCAGAAGAGCTTCTTGGGCACCGACCAGCAGTCCAGCGACAAAGGAGGGTCCAAGGGTGTATGGCGACCCGCTAAGGCAATGTACGGGTAAGAAGGTGGCGTATGGACCAGGATTCTACATCCCTCCCCCCGGATATCTGGCCTCGTCGTTGGGTGTGGTATGTGACGAGCTTGGGGCGCCTGGAAGTGGGAAGCCACGAGCTGAGGAGCGGGATGCTGCGAAGAGTCCGACTTATCGAATGCAGGATGAGCCACGGTTCAGGGAGAGGAATATGGAGAAGGTGAAGATGTTGGATGGTCTGCCTCGAACTGGGCGTCGATCACGAGCTCAATCCTCCCTGAGGAGCGAAGATGGAAGGCGTGCTTCGTCAACCAGTGAAATATTGTTCATCTGGGCGATCCTAGCCATCCTTGTCGCTGGAGTGCAGACGCTAATGCTTGGAAAGTACGAGAGCAAGCAGAGTAAGATGTGCATCTCGTTGAGCTACGCTGCTCTCTGTTTGGAATTCTACTCGTTCTTGATCGCTGTACTAGGTATGCTTGCAAGCACGTCGCATCCCGCCTCACCTTCTAAAGGCTACTCAGCAGCACACTCGAGCAGGAACCACAAGAAGAGCTTTACCTCGAGCACGCTGGATAGCCTCCCAGGCATTTGCGGCTCCACCGTATGCCTTGGCGCCATGATCCAACTGATCACACTGATCACGTCGGCTATACAATCGCAAGAATCATCAGCAAAGTACAGCGTGCTCATCAGCATCCTCGTCGTCCTTCTCAGCACCACTGTTCTCATCGTCACAAGCCTCTATTCGAATGGCCATCTCTGCAGCTCTTCCTCCTCCTCCGAGACCCGACGAGGCAGGCACAACTCGCAAGCGACCCTGCCCATCTCGGACCAACGACCACCACCGTCCAGACAATCCTCGATCTCATCCCACGGCGGAAAGTACGTGCCAGACTATGGGCTGGACTCGGACACTGACAGTGACGATGATAACCCTCGAGCCAAGCGCCCGCGTGCCGATTGGACCGATGAAGTGCTCGATGGGCTCATTCGAAGTCCTCTGCTGGACATGCCTAAGCGCTTTTAACGTCAAATTCGTATATTTTCGTAGAGAGAAGTGATTTGTCCATACGGTATCTGACTGAGAAAAATTGGCGCGGCTGAGCGGCAAGAGTGTGTGTGTGACTGACGCGGAAGCTTTGATGGTACACCATGTAAGAGCGTGACTGAATGACTGAGGAAAGAGGTCCGAGCGGGGAACAAGGTTTGCATTCGTAGGGTGGCCACGCCGATTCAGAGCTGAGCGGGAAAGGTGCGCATTTGACAGGCCTTCAAAGCGTTGAATTGGTCGTTTGTCATCACGCGACGCTTTTCACCTTCTTCTGCTATTTTGGGACTGAGCCTTTCTTCAAGAGCTTGATCCCACTGGAAGAGCCGACGAAATGAGTTGTGTGGAAGTGCATATCTTTTCATCTTTTCATCTTCCCTTTGTGCGGATCGGTAGAGAGACCGAGCACTGCACGATTCCGTAGAGTTGATTTGCGCTCGTGATGAATATAAAGTAGCTCCCTCAATGTGGCTGACCACCCTTCCCCTCCCTTCCCTCTGCTTCAGTTGAGCTTGCTCTCATCCCCTCAGCATCATCGCAGCCGACACGCCTTCGGTCAGCTCTCACCAAGATGGCCACCGACACCGCAGACGACACCAAGCCGCTGGTGTACATCCTCAACGAAGCAAGCAACCTCGACGAGTGGCTAACCAGCCATCCGCCTAGCCGACTCGGTAAGCCCGCTGCCTTTAACAATGGTATTTCTCCTCAACCTATCTGGGTGTTGGGTGTCAAATCGGTCGACGAGATAGCTGAACTTTCGCCCGCCGCCCCCACCGAGGCCACTTTCGTCAAAGCCAGGCAGATGGAACGCGAGTCGACCGCCAAAGTATCTGACATTCAGAACGACGATGAGATCCCTGTTCGTTCCAGCAGCAAGAGTGCGGGCAAGAGCAAGAAGCAATGCAGAACTGAGGTGCAAGACCGATTCCACGAGCAGATCATGCTCATGGCGCTCGATCATCCCATGTGGAGACAGGGCAGATGGACCATGCTCGTCCGACCCCAGCAGATCGACAATGTATTCGCCGAGCTCGCCAAGAGCCTTGCTTCAGGAGACCTGCACAAGCAGGGCTCCATCATCGCCCTTCGCGCTCGAGCCCTCCCTTTTGAAGAAGGAAGCTTTGAAACCAGCGCCAATGGTCACAAACGCAGAAAGAGTAGCGTCTCCTTTTCGCCCCGCCGCGGCAGCAGCTCCAAGTCTCCTTCCTCGGCCCGACACGCACACGATACCCCGCTCGGGATCGATATCTTTTTCCACCCAGTGTGGAACACGAACGCCGCCAGGGAAGTGCTCAGAGCTGTCGCTGAAGTTAGTGGCAGGATGGCGTCTTTCTGCAAATCGAGTCTCTACTCGCGTTTGGGAATCGGGAGCGGACACAGCTTGGCCTCTCAATCAACCCTGTATACTTCCAAGCACATGGCTTCGCCTGCTGACGCCAAGGCCTGGGTCAAGAAACATGTCCCGGGCGATATTGCCATGGACGAACCTCAGATCAGCTCCTTTGGCGACGCCGGACCGTCCAGCAAGCCTGTTGGAGCCAGCTCTTCTGCTGCTCTCATGACCACCCCAGAAAAGCCTGCTGTTGGAGAAAAGGTCAAGAGAGAGCTCGATCAGGAAGCGTCTGCAGACCACACCTCCGCAAAGGCAGACGAGCCGGCACTCAAAAAAGCTCGCAATGGTGAACCATCCTCTAACGAGCAGCAAGCTAGTCGATCCGAGGCGCCAGCACCTTCCGGCACGGTCAAAGAGAGTCAACCAGACATTGAAGAGACGCAGGATGAGCCTTTGCTACCCTTTCGTCGTCCGGCTGCCAAATTTGCCCAAGACCTTTGTCTTTCTCCACTGCAAGCTGCCTTTAGGGAGTACCACCCGCACGCGGTGCAGACGGAGGAGGTCGAAGCTGCTTCCAAGCCGGCTGATACCGCTGCTGCCGCCGAGATCCCTGCTGTCAAGACACCAATCGCGTCGAAGTCAGACGTGGCTAGTGAAATGGAGGACGAGTCGCAGACTCAAATCGAGCCATCTTCTGTCATGGACGAGAGCAACATTGCTGACGTGCCAACCATCACTATTGTAGGACAGCCATCGGACAAGAACGAAGACCGACCTGCATCTTGGGAGAGGAACACGAAGATGGAACTGGAGCCAGGGGCAGTCACGACGGAGGCTAAGGCTGTCGAAGAGTCGAGGGCTGCTCCCATTGCTAAGGAGAACGTCGAGAAGGCGGCAGAGGCTAGTGTCGATGCCAAAGGCAGGGCGAAGCCGGGGAAGGATGTCAAGGAGAACGCAGCTCCGGCCACCACAAAGGGAGAAGATGCAGCTGATGGTACGAGGCCCATTCACACCGCAGACAGCGATGCCACAAAGAATGAAGGCAGATGTGAGCAGCAGGCAGCCCGTAGTTCAGAGAAGCCGAAGACGGAAAGCACCGAAGTCGAAACGATGATTTCTGACAAAGTGCAAGAGGCTCCTGTTGAGGCACCGAAGTCAGTCCAGCACAAAGCACCGGCCATTGAGGCGGTGGACACGAAGGCTGCTCCTGTCACAGAGAAAGCACCGGACAGAAGCGAAGAGAAGAAGCACGTCTCGGGCGCTGTCATCAGCAAGGACGAAGCAGGTGACAAGAAGCATGCGACTGAATCAAGCGACTCTGACTTGAAAACTCAAGTCTCCATGACTCACACAGCCCACACTGTGGAGACGGTGGAGATGGTCACGCCTGCTACGGAGAAACGTACTCAGGAGCCTCGTATCCTCATTCATGACCACAAGACCGCTGCAGCTGCCGAAGAAGCTGGAGCTCTCAAGGAGGACACCACTGCTGGCGAAGAGCTACCTCAGCTGTCTGTCAAGCTCGAGGAAAGCAGCTCGGAGTCGGCCAAGATCACTGTCGAGCAGAGCCAGGATGGCAGCGCGACTCGACGTTCCGACGGTCACACCACCATTCGACCTCCAGCAGAAGCCAGTGACGCTTCGAAACATGTGACTGAGGAGGGTACGAAGCGAGAAGATGTCAATGTAGACGACGCCCACAAGGCATCTGTTGAGGTCATCGAGGCCTCGACCACCGATCCCGCCTCCAGCGCCGGCGCTGACAAAACCGAATCACAGACATCGGCAAGTGCTCCCGAAATGTCACTGGACGACCTCATCGTCGAAGGCGCCATCGCATCTCCCATGGTGCTCAGCCAGCCTCTCGACGAAGCCACCGCCGCCAAATGACTGCCCCTGAGCAGTCCAACAGCGCAACCTCTTGACCCTGGCAAAGTCGAGCTTCCGATGTAACATCAAACTCAAAAACCAAAAACCAAATCTTGCCGAAATGCAACATTGCAATCGACCAAAGCTTTCTGAGACTGTGCAGCTGTGACCGTGCGCCGATTCATTGTGTGGCGTATAGAGTTCTGATATGAAAGCGGGCCGCATGATACACTCATTTTGGAAAGCGTGGGAGAAAAGTTAGAAGTTGGACCGACACGTCGGAGTGTCAACTTTTGCATAAGATGCATGGGAGGAAGGTGTTGGTGTCAAAAAAAGAGAAAAAAAAAAGGAGACAAGCTCTAACTTGTTGAGATAACGATCTTGATTTGTTTTGACTTTTGCAACCCCTGTGCGTGAGTTTGGGTCTCAGGGGTTGGACAGGCTCAGATAGCGATGTGGATGGAAGATGGTCAGATGGTAGAGAGAGCGGGAGAGAGTAGGGAAAAGGCGAAGCGGGAGCTCGTTGTAGCCCGAGTTGGCAATTTCCAAATCATGCTGCTGTTTGGACTGTGCGACTTCGGTAGCAATTTATTTTTTCTCATTCTTGGTCTTGTGTTCTAGCACGTGTGCTTTCACGCTTCCAGCACCACATCGACTTTCGACATGCGAACGGTAAAGCAAGGTCGTTGAGAGAGGTGCATGAAAAAGCATGTCGTTGTTGTGTGTGTGAGAGAGAGAAAAAAGACGGGTAACTTTTTTTTTCCCGCGTATGACGTTTATCCGCACCGTATGGGCGCGGTTCAGGTTAGGCGAGGTGAGGATCGGCGGTTGTGTCTCCTGTCTCCTAAAGAGGAGAGCGGTTGCAAGGGTCGACAACTGCGAGATGCAGCGTCAAAATGTATGTGGACCCTGAGGTCTCAGAGTTGCGTGCTCGTCCCGTTGGGGAAGTTCGCCAAGCCTCGGGAGGTTGTGGTTCTTTAGAGAGGTAAGAGGATCGTCGTTGCTCCTGTCTATGCTTGTCGCGAGTAACCATCACACTTGCTTCGACTCCTCGTTGTGTCGAGCTTATATTGTAGACTGGAAGAGCATCAGCTCTTTCCCTTTTGAAAGGCTTTGTCGAAAGTAGGTGCTTCCTCCATCACCTCGCACCAACTTCACCAACATCATCACTTTCACTTTCGATCCGCATCCATTGACACCATCTTCCCAACCGATCCACCATGATCGCCCTTACCACCCCGAATCAGGAGGACGCATCCGGCATCCCCTCCCTCACAACCGCCACCCCTCTTCCACCCCCTCTTCAGCCACGCATCCCCCGTGCACCCATCCGCATCATCGTCCTCTGCGATGGTACCGCCCAACAGCGCAACTGGGTGAAAACATCGCTTTCCAAACCCAGCTCGCACTTCCACGCCTCTTCCTCTACCGATGGTGGCGATAATGGCGATAAAAAGCGCCAAAAGGGTGGCAAGAGCGATCCTGAACCGGCGGCCGATTCAGGAGATTTCTTTACAAACGTGGCACTGCTCGCCAAGGTGATTGCGAATTCTTCCGGTGTTGGTGCTACTTCGCCTCCGCCATCACCCACCTTGGGCGGAAGCAGCAGTGAGGAAGCGAAGAGCAATGGAGCAGGGGCAGTAGTGATGCCCCAAATCGTCTTTTATCAGCCTGGAGTAGGTACAGGTACCGGCAAGATTCAAAACCTCTTTGACCAAGGTACCGGTCTCTCGCTCGGCAGCAAGATCGAAGAAGCCTACTCGTTTATCGTCGACAACTATCAACCTGGTGATGAACTTTTCCTGTTCGGATTCTCCCGTGGTGCCTATACAGCCCGATGCATCAGTGGACTTATCAACTGGTGCGGAGTTCTATCCAAGGTGGAGATGACGCATTTTGCAGATATCTGGGCAGCTTACCAGCGCAGAGATCCCGACGATATCGCTTCCGAAGTCGCCGCTGCTCAAGTGCTGTACGATGCTACGCTGCGATATCCTTCGGCGGAAAGCGAGGCGATCGCGACGAGTATGTATCTCTACAACTTGGAGCATAATTCCAAGCTCTCAGCCGAACAGAGGAAAATTCTCCAAGAGGGTAGAAGGCAAGAATGCAACTCGAGAAGGAGAAAGACCATGGTCGTTCCACCGCAGATCAAAGTTGTAGGTGTCTGGGATACCGTGTCGGCATTGGGATTTCCAGGCATGTTTCAGGATAATGCTATGATCGATTTCTTCGATTTCTACGATCCAGGATTGGGCAGCAACGTTCAGTTCGGGTTCCATGCGCTGTCGTTGGAGGAGGATCGCAAGGATTTCTTGCCGACCATGTGGTATCAGCCTAGTGTTGCGGCTACTCCGTCTGCAGCTGCTGGAGGAGGAGGACAAGAGTTTGGTGTTCGCGGCAAACACATGCGAACCAAACAGGTGTTGAAACAGACGTGGTTTCAAGGTGTCCACACCGACTGCGGTGGAGGATATCAGTACCATGGCTTGAGCGATATCACCCTCATCTGGATGGTTTCCCAACTCGTAGATCCTCACATCCTCCCTGATGGCTCTACCACTCTGCGTCCTCTGCTCAACATCGACCTGCCGCTGCTAGCAACCATCTTGGACCGTCGTCGAGAATGGGCCATGCAACTACCCCATCGTTCGCGACCCACCATCAACTACCAACATCCACGCACCGTCCGACAGCGTCAATGGGATTCCGAAACCATGAAGCGCACCGTATGGGCCAACATGGCCAAGACTGGACGTACCAACGAAACCATCCATCCTTCCGTGCCGAGAGGTGGTCGGATCGATCCGAAGACGCACCCCGCTTTTGCAGAGATGCGCATCGACGATGCAGCAGGTCTAGAGCAGATGTGGAAAGAGGCGCAGGATTGGGAGAACGGTTTGAGACCGACGGAAAAGTTGCTGTATTGGAACGAGAGGGGTCCCTATCCGTTTGTACCGAACGCCGGGGATGTGTTGCTCAATCCGGCCACTGCGCCGTTGGTGGTGACGGGCGGATGGAACATTCCGGAGATGGCAAGGGGAAAGGTGAGGGAGGCGGTTGTGGCTGCGGCAGAGATGCAGAGTGGGATGGGGGATGTGGATGAAGCTGCTGAGGAGAACGGTGTGGCTTTTGGTAATGGAAATGGTGCTAATAATGTTGGAGTTGATGTTGATGAACAGCCTCTCGATGGATGGGGAGAAGACGCCTCCTCCACACGCCCTACAGCATCCAAACCCGATCAACCGCAACCCATCCCCACCATCACCAACCCCACCAACGCTCTCAACATCCCCACACCACCACCAGCAACCTTGCCGCTAATCCCATCGAAAGAACTCGGCGAAAACCCAGTCGATCCGCTCAAACATCCACATCTCTTTACACTCTGGCAAAACCTCTACAACCTAGCCTCTACCCCTAACGCCATCCTTGCCGACGTGATCAACCTGAGCCTGGTTCCCAAGACGAATCTCAACCAGACCCTCGTCCAAGGTTGGATCTGGGAGTTGGGAGATAAAATCGCAGGATATGGCGACGAGGTCAAAGTGCAAGCTCTTACCGCGGGCATGGTTCACGATGCCAAGTGTAGAAATGGGAGGAAGGGGAAAAAGCTCAACGGAAAGGGTAAAGCCAAGCTGAATGATGATAAAACGGTTGAAGAGGCTCAACATGATCTCTAATCGCAAACGTCTGATTAAATCATACATCTGACACAAACAACGACCAAGAACATACACAGCTACGATCAACTCGATACACTCTTTTCCACAACTTTATATTCACATGCAGCACACAGCTTGGGACAATGCAATCACACTCATTCTCACATTCTGTCATCGTTAACGCCGTCGTGCCTTGGCCTTGCTGGCTTGGCCCGATGTCCGTCAACAGAAGCCAACTTGGTCTCAAACATACGCACTTTGCGAGACAAACACTAACATTGCAGAGTTGCTAACAAGTACAAATGAAAGGCAATTGAATCGGGGGAATACAGTGCGTCGAAAGGGGCAAGAGAAGAAGCTTTCCGCGGGACGATGGATCACAGGTCTCGATCAACTAGGTCGTCGTCTTCGTCTTCATCGCCATCCGCTAGATTGTGGTTTCCGTGGTAAGGTTTGTGTTCATCGTCTTCCTCCTGTTCATCGTCGTCCTCGTCTTCCTCGGTACCACTCAGCTCAAAGTCCTCACTGTGAACGCTGCCGACCTCCAAAGCCTCCTCCTCGTCCTGGTCCTCATCATCATCCGATAGTTCTTCTCCGTCCTCACTTTCATCCTCGTCGTCCTCCTCATCCGCCTCGTCATCGTCAAACGAGATGAAGTCCTTTTGCTGGGTAAAAGCCTTCGCCTTCCTCCGCTTGGCCGTCCGTGTCTCGTTTGCATTGGCAAAGTTGACCCGTTCATCATCACCTTCCTCATCCTCCCCGTCATCATCGGGTAGGACCTGCTGATCGTCATCCAGTTCCGTCTGCATCAGCGGTCTCTTGCGTTTACCCTTGCTCCTCGACTCCTCCACAGGCTCCCCTTCATCTTCCGAAGGCTCGGCCGCAGCCGCATCATCCCGCATAAAAAGCATCCCATCACCTATCCCTTCGCCCTCACCACCTTCTTCCTCTGCTCTCTCCACCCCATCATGAGCCACACTAGCACGTATGACATGCACAAGTTTGCATCCTTTCCTATCACATCTCCCCTTCTCCACAAAGTCAGGACACTCGTACGTATGCCTTTCCTCGCACTCGTTTCCCCTTTCGCACCATCCATAATCACTAAAGCTTCTGCAGATCTTGGTGCCCACCCCGTCCACAAGCTTGTCCGAATGGGTATAGAGGCATTCGTCTCCGTTCCTGCATTTGCCAGTGCGCAGGTAGTGGACGCAATGCGGTACGCGTTCGGCCCTCGGTGTATGGCTGAGCGGACACGTGCCTTTAGGGAGTGTACATCCTGATGGACGAAGCACCTTGGGGCAGAGGGCGATTTTGGACGAGTCGTGGAGATATGGACATGAAAGACCGCGTTTGCACTGACCGGTCTTGTTAAAGAAGCTGCACAGCGTTCTGGCTTTCTTGACGTCGAGTGTGCGCGAGGCGGAGCCGGGTTTGGTGCGCGAGGAGGCGTTGCGAGTGGCCTGAATGGCGGAGATCTGTCCAACCATCTTGTCGAGGCGGCCCATCTTGGCAGCTGCTTCTCGTTGTGCTTTGCGTTTGGCGAGCAGAGAGGCTGAGATGAGATTGCCTCGCTTGGTACGAATGTAGTCTTGACCATTGATGCTGGTTTTGAGCGGAACGGCGGTTGATGTGGATGGCTTGTCGTCTTGTGTGGTGGTGTCTTGGGAAGAGGGTTGGATTGCTTTCTTGACGAGCTTTGTTCCGGAGGGATCGAATTCAAAGACGACACCATCGATGACCACTTCGCCCATGTTGTCACCGCGTCGGACAGATGAAGAGGGCTTGGCGGGTTTACCTCGGATCGCTTTCTTGCCGGACGAGGAGGAGGATGCTGCGGCTTTAGCCTCAGCTTTTGCCTTTCGGGTTGCCTCGATTGCGGCCAAGCGGGCCGGTTCGGTGCGCTGAAACGTCGAAGTGCTGAGCAGGCTCATGTTGTGAGTCGACTTGCGCTTGATCCAGCCTTGTGTCGATGCAGAGGAGGACGAAGTGCTGTTTGAAGATGCTGATGCATTTGGTGATCCCGATGTTGCTGTGGCGGACGCATCTGCATTATCGCCGACACTGCTGGAGGAGGCAGCGGCAGGTGTTGCTTTGGCATTCGAGTCGTTCAGAATCAGAGTACGGTTCCGTGGTGGTATGCTAGCCGCGCCACGCGCTCTTCCTCTACCAGCTGTTGAGGGCGCATGGTATCCACCTCGACCGCCTGCGTAGGCGCCACGATAGGAAGACAAAGTCGCACCTGCGTAATAGCCACGCCCGCGCGCTGCATTGCTGCCAACATACGATGTATATGGTGACGGCTGGTGCTGTTGCTGCTTGTGTGTTTGAATGGCGCCTGATAGCTTTGCGATTTCGGCTTTGAGACGTTCCTCCTCGCTGGTTGATGCCATGATTGCCGTTCTCGCAGCTTGGCCGACGCGATCTTGGTTGGAGACAGCGGCGAGTATTGAAGTCGGAGAGCGCTGCTTGAAAGCTATGGTTGGAGTGAAAGTTTGAAATGGAAGGAGCCAAAGATGCTGGAACGGGGTTAAGAAAGAGTGTCGTGAGCCATGGGTCAAAGGATGAACGAAACCAACACAAACTGATAGATACACGCATTTCCGACTTCCGCGCTTTGGCCCTCCACACACACATACACGAACTGAACCTTTGTAGAGTGGAGAAGCTTGGCTGCAAGTTCTTGGTCACTCGGCAATCTTTTCAGTGCAATTCGACGACAGAGGTTGAGAGCGATGCAAGATGTCGTGCAAGATGAGTATGTTACACATCGGCATAGTTCTATATTGCAGATGATGTGGTAGGTGTCGTCAAGACATTGAGAAGAGGGAAAAAAAAAAAAAAAAAAAAAAAAAAAGGTGGAATAATATTGGCTCAAACGCGGATCGAGAAAAAAGGCAAAAAGAAATCGAGAGTGGAGACTGCATGAGTCGAACACGCGACCTTTCGCAAATTAGACAAGATGCTAAGCGAACGCTCTACCAACTGAGCTAAACCCCCTTCGATGTTAATCTGGAGATCAGTTACATTTATATTATATCTTCAAATGGAAAGCCTGAGGCCACATTGGCTGCTACGTCTTGATGAGGCTTCTTGTGGCTGCTTCGCTGGGACCGATATCCCATTTATTCGCGGAACACAACTTGGAGATGTGTCAGATGCAATGCACAGTCGACGAGAGAGCCATACCAAGGAACGGTGCGATGCAAGAGCGGGTTATGCGAATGTGGTTTGCATGCAGTGGTGCTGAACAGGGCTTATCGGTGTAGACCACGCGGTCGAGTGAATTGGGCGATGATTGGACCGTCGTCATGACATGACTTGTTTTACCCCAGCTTGACCCTATGTGCTGGTGGTTTGGAATGGTGTACTGGGGTCTCCGCACAGGCAGGACGAGCGACCAACTGGAGCGATCGAGGGATTCAGTCGGCGGATTCGCCGAGATAGCGAGCTGCCGACACTCTTTTGTAAAATGATCGGCAAACCCCTGTGTCGGATGCTTTACCTTGTCCAAAGCGGGATAAGCGGGGTGCACTGTACTACACTTTGCTCAAAAGTCTCTGAGCTCAAAGATACAGCAGCGAGCCGAGACTTTTGAGGGTTATAGACTCGACCAGCCAGCCAAATCCAAATCCAAATCCAAATCCAAATCGGCGGCTTCGGACGAGGCACCGAGCTTGGCGACGGCGGCGGCTGCAACATTCAAAGTCCTACAGTATTCGCCTTGTGACACGACAAATGACTTTGCTTCCGGCTTTTTTTTCCGCTTTCTTCTGCCCCAAGTATTGCTAGATACGTTGCTGCTATGCATCCAGTCTCGGTTTTGTGTTACAAACAAGCATATCTTGTATCAGCAATGGACGTGCCTCTGTGAGATGATGTTGACCAGATGAGGAGATAAGAGAGGAAGGGGGGGCAAGGAAAGAGATGCAAGAAGGCGAATCAGGCACAGTGCTTGCCAACGCCCTAAATCTTAGGCAGCCGAGGTTATATTGCTGGAAAAATAAAAGGGTCACAAGATGTATACAGAGTGGCCCCGCTTCTCACGGCATCTCTTGATGCGAAAAGTGGCTGCTTTCACTTTGCTTAGTTACAGGTTCAGCATCCAATCTCGACTCGGTGTCGGTAGTACGCTATTCGTGGATTATATGTGATCTAGAAAGCGGCAAGCCGACTCGAGCTTGAGTCTCAGAGGCAGATAGCAAAGCAGCTTTTTGACTCTTGTTTGGCTGGCATGTTTGTGTGTGTGTGTGGGAGAAGAGCTGAGTATCGATAGCCGAGCTTGCGCAAAATAAAGAGAACAGCCGCCCATTCACGCCAACTCTCTGCGCAGTTCCACGGTTGTGTTGCGCCGGCTTCATTGTGCAATATGCTCTTGCTATTTTTGAATTTCTCTCTGACCCCAGAAATACAGAGTAACACTTGGTGTTGAACTGCGCCATTTGCTTCGCTTATCCGCCATCCCTACACACACTCTCTTGCTCCTCCTCCTCCTCCTTCTCCTCTTGCTCCAACATTCACGCAGAGCTTGATGCTATTCCACTTCATCGGCGCTTCGCTCTGAGGTCGTCCCGGTCAATCCTCTCCCTATCGAAGCTTGCTCGGAGCACCGCCGATCGACACCGATCCCTTTGCTGCTACTGCTGCTTTTCGTCTCGTCCTCTGCGCACATCTCCTCCTCCTCCTCCTCCTCCTCCTCCTTCCCAAGCCACCTCCATCCTCTTTCATCTCCACCACCCCCAATCTAAAACACACACCCCACACCCCACACGCCACCTTGATCGTGCGCGTGTGCGTGTGCGTGTGTCGCTATCTCACTGTTTCATCTACCTTTATCCCAAGCCGACCGGCCCGAATAGCGTATCAACCCCTACACTCTTCTGCAGCGGACCATCCACATGGCAAGCAGCCACATCCCTATAAACACACTTTTCTTCATCCTTCCCAATCTCTTGTCCTCTTCACCCACCTCGCTACCTCGCCATCACCCACAAGCCATACACGCCGCGTCAGCATCTCCACCTTATACACACTCTCAACCAGCCTGACCAACATCCATCATGGCGGACGACAAACTCTTTGACGCTGCTTCCAGCGGCTCCTCCGATCTCAAGTATGGTCTCGCCGCCAGTCCAGACGCCTCCCACCACATTCGTCCTACCACTCTCGCTCACGTCCCTCCCATCGAGCGCTCGCCCAACCCGATCATGCGCATCTACAGCATGCCCGTCGTTCAGGTCGCCCTCGTCGGATTCGTCTGCTTCTCAGCTCCAGGCATGTATAACGCAGTTGCAGGTATTGGCGGTGGAGGCCAGGTCAACTCGGACGCTTCCAACAAGGCCGCTGTCGCCCTTTACTCGACCTTCTCTGTCGTCTCCTTCTTTGCTGGAACCGTGCACAACAAGCTTGGCTCTCGCCTTACACTCGGCATCGGTGCGCTTGGATACTGTCTCTACATTGGCGCTTTCCTTTCTTACAACATCAACCACAACCAAGGCTTCGTCATCGCTGCCGGCGCCATTCTCGGTATCTGCGCCTCGCTCCTCTGGACCGCTCAAGGTGCACTCATGCTCGCCTACCCCACCGAATCTCAAAAAGGCCGTTTCATCAGTGTCTTTTGGGTCATCTTCAACCTCGGTGCCGTACTTGGTTCCGCCATCCAACTCGGCCTCACCTACAATTCAGAGGCAAACGCCGTCTCCAACGGTACCTATGCTGCCTTTGTCGTCATCACTGGTCTTGGGGCTTTCGTCTCTGCTGCTCTCATGAACCCTGCCAAGGTGGTCCGCGACGATGGCACTCGAGTGCTCGTCCCCAGCCAGACAACCTGGTCCAACGAGCTCAAAGGTCTCTTTGTGCTTTTGCGATCCGATCCTTGGGTGATTCTCCTCTTCCCCATGTTCCTCGCGTCCAACTGGTTCTACACTTGGCAGTTTAACGATTACAATGGCGTCCTCTTCACCCTTCGCACACGTTCGCTCAACAACCTCCTCTACTGGCTCAGCCAGATGGTCGGAAGTCTGGCTATCGGTCAGATCCTCGACAACAACCGCATGTCGCGAAAGTCGCGCGCTTGGCTCGGTTGGGCCATCGTTTTTGCCGTCATGTGGGCCGTCTGGGGCGGATCATACGACGTGCAAAAGACCTACACTCGCGCTTCCGTGGCAGCCGAGACCGAACGCATCGACTTCAACCACCGAAGCAAGTACGTCGGATACTGTTTCCTCTACATCTTCTCTGGCTTGCTTGATGCCATCTGGCAGAACCTTGCCTACTGGCTCATCGGTGCCTGCTCCAACGATCTCTCCAAGCTCGGCTACCTGGCTGGCTTCTACAAGTCGATCCAGTCGGCTGGTGCTGCCGGTGCTTTCGCTATGGACAACGATAAGCACCCCTTTATGACCAACCTCGCAGTCACTTGGGGTCTCTGTGCTGCTGGAATGATTTTTGTGATTCCCGTTATTGCGCTGCGTGTCAAGGAGCACACCGATCCTCTCCAAGAGGTCACCGTTCCTGGTCGAGCCCAGGAGATCGCTGCGGTTGACAACGAGATCATGGCGACCAGTGTCAACGAGAAGCACGCCTGAATCGACTAGCTCCGAAAGGGATCGCACTGGAATCACAACCCGACGTTTCCATTCCTCCCTCTGACGTAGCATGACATACCTACTCCCAACCTTGTACTACTACATACCCTGTTTCTGTTTCCAGTCAACACTCATGATTGTATCCCATCTCTGCAACAGCGAAAAGAGACGACTGTGTGAGGAGTGCCAGATGTGATCGTCGCCACCAACACATGCCCCAAGAGTGATGAAGGTCGGTCATGATTCTGAAATTGGCCGCGCTGGTCGCCGAGGCAAGGGTCCTGCTGCTGGAATGCGAAGAGAAAAAAAAAAAAATGTGAAAATGCCGACGTCTCATCATCATGCACGTCCCACACGATCAGCGTCGGAACGAGCAGCTCCGCCCTCGACTCTTTTGTTAGCATCATCCTGACTTTGTTAGCCAATTGCATTGCCGCATCTCCTCTGCCGGCTATCTTGCTCATTTCCCACCGCAAAACAGTCTTGTATGACTCGGGTTAGACAGCCGTGACCGATCGAGTGCCAGTGATGTGTGATTGAATGGTGTGACGGTCAAGTGGTCGTGATGGCGTGCGAGCGCCCGAGGGCCGTGCTTCGCATGCTCTCCAGATCGACATTTCGATCAGGCTCGCTGTGTTCACACTTCCTTCTTTCCTTCTTGACCATCCTCACCACCTCCTGAGTGCCGCACCCTACTACGTTCCTCGCCTGGTGACCATGCCGTCGTTAACTGACGCCAAGTCGCCGGCAGATGCCACGCTGCCCAGCTACTTAGCTGCGCCAGCTCGCCAGCCCCGCATGCCGTTCACCTTGCGATCCTCCTTTCTCTCTCTCGTAGGCCTCGTCACGCTCGTCTACTACCTCGGTGCACTCACCACCTTCGACGGCACCGAGCACCATGTCTACCAGCCCTCGCCTCATCCGCATGTCCAGAACGTCTTTGCTGCCTCGCTCGCCAAATGTGATGCCATCTCTGCGCCCGTCGGTCCACCTGCCAACTTCCACGACAGGAAGCGCTCTGAAAGAGCCGAGGCCAACTTCCAGGACGTCGTGATTCGCAACGCAACCCTCTGGACCGGTAATGACGACGGCAACGAGGTCCTTCACGGACGCGACGTTCTGTTGTCGCAGGGTATCATCAAGCGTATCGCCAAGACCGAGGACAACGAGTTCCTCGCGGATTCCAAGGTCAAGGTGGTCGACGCTGCCGGTCGATGGGTGACGCCCGGACTTGTCGACATGCACGTTCATCTGTCCGTTGGTGCTCTGCCTGCTCTCCCCGGCCACGACGACGTAAACAGCATCGGAAAGAACACCAACCCCTACCTGCGTACCATCGACGGCATGAACCAGCACGATGTCTCGTTCCACAAATCGCTCGCTGGCGGTATCACTACCGGTCTCGTCCTTCCCGGTTCGGCCAACTCGATGGGTGGACAGGCTTTCCCCATCAAGTACAGGCAGCCCTCTTCGCGTCTCCCTCAAGACCGACTCATTGAGCCGCCTACCTCGCTTGCTCGCCTTGGACAAGGTAAAGGCGCCTCATCCGAGCATTCTATGCAGGAGCTTGACGTGGAGACAGGTCTTCACCGTAACGACAGCAGCTCAAGCTGGAGGTACATGAAGATGGCTTGTGGTGAAAATGCCCGTCGAGTCTACAAGATGACTCGCTTTGACGAAGCTTGGGACTTCCGACGCACCTTCAACGCCGCTAGGGATCTCAAGAACAAGCAGGATGCTTTTTGTGACTCTGCCAAATCTTTTGCCACTGTCCACGGCACCAACTCGGCGCCTTCGACCCTGGCCGACGCCGAGTTCCCTGACGACCTTGAGCTCGAGGCCCTCGTCGCCCTTCTTCGTGGTAAAGTCAAGCTCAACACCCACTGCTACACCCAAGTAGACTTTGAGGCCTTTGTCCGCCACTCGAACGAGTTCCAGTTCCCCGTTGCAGCTTTCCATCACGCGCACGAGTCTTACCTCGTCCCTGATCTTCTCAAGCAGACCTACGGAAACGTCACCCCCGCCATCGCCATCTTTAGCACCAACGCCAACTACAAGCTTGAAGCCTACTTTGGTACACCTTTCACCGGTCCCATTCTCGCTTCGCACAACATCACTCCCATCTACAAGTCCGACCATCCAGTGACCGACTCGCGAAGGATCCTCAACCAGGCTGCTCAGGCGCATCACTTTGGGTTGGGAGAGAGGGAGGCTCTGCGTAGTGTGATCTCGGCCCCGGCTGAAAGACTTGGTCTGGACCACAGGCTGGGTTACATCAGGAAAGGTTGGGATGCGGATCTGGTTCTGTGGAACACCCACCCTTTGAGGATGGGAGCAACGCCTGTGGAAGTGGTGATCGATGGTGTGCCCCAGCTTGGACCTCATGCTCCTGTGCCCAGCCCAGATCTGCCTCACGGTGAGGCCGAGATCCAGCACGAGCCTTCCCAGGCTGCACCACCCGCTCCCAAGGCCGGCAACTTTAGCACCGAGATCGAGGAAGTCAAGAAGTCGTACACCGAGATCATCGCCTTTGAAAAGCTCGCTTTCCCCTCTGCCAAGGAGCCTACTCCCAACTGTACCGTGTTTACCAACGTCGGCCAGCGCTTCTTCCACAAGTCTGGTAGCAAGTCCCGTATTTCTTCCACCAGCTTCACCTCGGGCAACGGTCGAATCGTCGTTGCTGGTGGCAAGGTCTTGTGCAGCGGCGAAAGCTGCCCATCCTCCGTCTGCCCCTCTGGCTCTTCGGTCAACATCATCGACGCACACGGCGGTGTAGTTCTACCAGGACTCACCAGTTTCGGCTCGAACCTCGGTCTCACCGACATTGTCGCCGAAGCAGAAACTTCCGACGGTTACACCTTGGACCCCGTCAACTCGGCCAACCCGGCACTTTCCACCGCCGAGTACTTGCGCTCCTGGCCCATGGCCAGGGCAGTGGACGGACTGCAGTGGGGAGGACACGACCTCATCCGTGCCCGTGCCAGCGGTGTTACCAAGGGAATCGTTTTCCCTCAGAGTGACACTTTCTTCTCTGGCATCTCGGTAAAGTTCGACACGGGTGCTTCGACGGTGCTTTCGCCTGGGGCTGTTGAGGTTGAAGAAGTGGCGGTTCACGTTACGTTGACGCACAACGGTGGTGGAGGACCGAGTGTTTCGGAGCAGATTGGCCTTTTGCGACAGCTTCTGTCTGCTTCTAGCGACGAGGATGTTAAGAAGCATAGTGGTGCCAGAGACATTTGGCAACGTGTAGCATCTGGAGACCTCCCTTTGGTCGTAACCGCTCTTCGAGCCGATCACATCAGTCAAGTCCTTCGCCTCGTCGACGCCTTCCCCTCTGTGAAACTTGTCATCTCTGGAGCAGCTGAAGGCCATTTGGTCGCAGACCAACTGGCCAAAAGAAACGTCGGAGTCCTGCTCATCCCCCAAACCTGGCCTCGAACATTCGACGAGATTCGAGGTCTTAGTGGACCCCCTTTGACCCGCGAAACCACGCTCTCGAGCCTGCTCAAGGCAGGTGTTCAAGTCGGCTTCAAAATCGAAGAAGCTTGGATGGCATCCAACCTTCTTTGGGACGCCACCCGGGCTGCATTGGAGACAAACGGACTCGTAAACAGGGAACAGATCATTCAACTCATCTCATCAGATATCGACGACATCCTGCACATCAACCAGCAGGATCAGCATGTCAAGGAGCATGAGGACGACGAATTCGTAGTGTATGATGGAAACCCCTTCGAATACGGTGCAAAGGTGGTTGCTCTGCATTCAAAGCGCGGAACAGAGGTGGTCAGCGTGTAAAGTTTCCGAGAAAGTCAAGGCGAAAGCAAACGAAGCAGGAGGGACACGTGTACATCGCTCTTCTCTTCTAGATGCAATCGAACCCAGTCTTTGACTTTTGAGTGTCCAATGTGAATCAGATTGCTTCTGCACCCGCATGGACTGCTTTGACGAACACCGTCAGCTCAGCATTCTCTTTCACAGTCCTTGACACTCGAGAGGATCGTTTCGCACGATGAATGAATTGCTGCCGTGCCTTGTCTACGCCTGACCATAAGCCCAGTCCATAAACGCCTTTGCTCTGGGGAAAGTAATGTTGAAGATGGGATGGGTAGGATTCAACCTGTTGCTCTTTGCATCTGGCGTACCTGGTCTTGCCTCGACCACGATCTCGTCCCTTGCCGACAGAGTCCAAGCGAGCATGGTGGCGTACACTTTCTTCTTCCACTCGTCTTGACCTTTGCAATGCTGATGGAGATATGCAGACGTCTCGGTGCTGAGACGCACGCAATGCTGGGACAGACTGAGACCGCAGAGGTTGTAGCACGTGTGGTAGGCGTCTGGTCGTTTCCCTGGTTTATCGCGCAAGCCGCCACCTTCTGCGGTGGTGCGCTGGGCTGCGACGAGGATGTACTCCTGCAAGCCGACGCGGTCGAAGAGTGTCAGCGGGGAGAGGTCGTCTGTGTCGTCGTCCGAGTCCGAGGCGTTGTCGAGGGTGGACTCTGTTTTCCAAGAGCCAGCGCTGGTACTGGTGCTGTCGGTGGAAGAGGCAAAGACGGAAGGTGTGGGTGGGACGGTGAGCATGCCGTTGAAATCTTCAGCCCCTGTGAATTTGATCGGTGTCGAGGAAGAGCGACGTGCATGTGCGTCTTCGATGAGCTCGGCTTCGATCATGGCCGAGAGGACTGTGAACAGTCCGCCACCAGAAAACCAGCCGTAGCAGCCGTCTACGAGCTTGTTGGTGCGCCCACGGAATCCACAGCCTTCGAAGGGAATGCCTTGCTGTGCTGTGGCCCATCGAATGAGCGCATCGCGATTCAGGGATGGTGTTGGCTGCAGAGAAAAGTTGGCTGCTGTGGGAGTTGCTGATGAGGAGGAAGTGGAGCCCCCGAGTGAAGATTCGAGCAGCGTGAGGGCGAGGAGGCTTGCTGCAGCACAGTAAGTGTAGCCGCCGTGGGCCTCGCCCAAAGGTGGTCGTGGGACGTCGTCCGAGATAAGAGTGATGCCGTCTTCTGCTGAGCTGCGTTGCTGATAGGTGGGCTGGCTGGCTGCAGCAATGCCGCCTTCGTAGGTCTGGCAGCTGGCAATAAAGGGAGCCATGCCATCGAAGAGCTTAGGTGTCGAGATGCCGAGAAGAGTGGTGATACACACTACGCAGTATCCGGCGCGAACATCGACTTCGCCGTTGACGTGCACCAAGAAGCTACCATCGGGCTGCTTGAGACTCGAGATCCACTCGAGCATCTTTTCGCGGTCGATATCGTCCCAACCTCCGCGGCCGACTTCGACAGATTTTCCATTTGCGATATCTTCTGCGGTCGGCACGGGGCCAGGACCGCCGATGATAGCAAGAGCAGATACAGCTGCGTAGGTGGCCATCAAATGGGCGATCTGATCTGGACCGCCGCCGAATCCACCAGTGGCTTTGTTCTGGAACGACAACAAGGTGGCGATAGCCCTAGCGCGGCCTTTTGAATCGAGCGACACCGAGAGCACATCGTAGGATTGCAATATCCAGTAGAGTAGCCACGAGCGATTGGTATCGAAAGCGGTGTAAGCGCCTGAAAGCGGCTCGAGGAGCTTTGTGAGAAAGTTGACGTGGGCTTGCCTCTCTAGGAGCAGAGTTGGTTTGGGTGCGGCGTTGTCATTAGCTGATGCTTGGGCACGTTGCTGTTGTTGCTCAGCTTCGGAAAGCCATGGATTGATGACGGGTCCCTTGCTGGTGACAGCATCTTTGGCAAAGTCAAACCTTGATGGTCGCAAGCGTGAAAAGAGAGCGTTGATGGCTTCTTCGGTGTCGAGCTGGTCGTCAGAGGTCTGAGTGAAGACATTGTCAAGTGGCGCAGGCCATGCTGCTGCTTTGATTGCGGGCATCTTGCTGTGCTGCAGTGACTCCAAATGCCTCTGGAAGTGTTGTAGCAGATCGGATGTTACTGATGTGATGGCAAGATCGAAGGCGTAGGCAGAACCGAAAGTAGTCACGAGGCGAGGTTATATAGTTCGCTTGCGCTGGCTAGCCTGACCTGGCGCTGGCTTTCCGTCGCAATGCGCCTATTGAAGCTGGTTGTCGGATGTGCCGGTGTGACGAACAAAGGGAAGTCGAGGTGTTTAGAGCGTGAGAGAATTCAGGGTCCCTTTGTTGGTCTTCTGGAAGGACGTGCATGCGAGCCAGAAGCACAAGAGGAAGTGGAGGAATCTTGCTTCTGGATCGGATTTGGCCCGATTCGCAATCTCATCCACCTTAAAACTTGATGTGAATCGGTGGGACCGAATCTCTCCGGTTGCACCGGGAAGACCCCGAAGACAGCGAAGAAAAAAAAAAAAAAAAAAAAAAAAAAAAAAAGAAAGAAAGAAAGAAAGAAAGAAACACGGAAAATTTAAAGCTCGAGGCGAGGTGCCGGCCAAAAGTGTGCATGCCTCCACCGAGCTGTCACACACACGCAACAAGGGCGTACTAGACCTTTGTGCCATCACATCATATCACATCTTTTCAGATCATCGCATTGGCGCCTTCCCGATAGCAAGAGTCAGCATCGTCTGGTGGTCAGAGCACAGCCTCATCCTTCGGGTCGCCTCCGACAACGATCAAGCACGATCGACGGAGCGCTTGAGGCAAAAGTGCTTGGACGTCGACTCTGCACGAGCACCTCGACAAGAGGCTCGATTGCGCCACCCTGGCTAAGCCGCCATGCTGCCCTCCAAACCCCAACAGATAAAGACAGCGCTTGTCTCCATCTCCTCACTCTACGTCGCAGGATGGGGTCTGTATTACCTGGCACAGGAGACCATTCGAAGACGCGAACTCGCCTCGCGCAAGAGAAGGTATCCCTTGCGCGCACCTCTTCTCCCACCACACGCCATCTCTTCGGGCGTGCGTGTTGCAGAACGCGTCGGTGTACTTGCGCATACCAACTCCAAGAACTCGAGAGCAGACGCCAGCCCAGAACGAAACAAGGCGCAAGAGATCCTCAGGCAACAAGGCCTCGATGCCACCAATGACGATGTCGATACTCTCTCTCCACCTCCCACCCCGACACGCACGACATCATGGTACGGCGGTGCGACTGACACTGAAGTCACGCGCATCCACAAACGCTTCTCATCGCTCAAGGTGCTCGGTCGCTACGCCAATGTCGTTCCAGAGTGGCGCGAACAGGGTGCATGGGAATGGGTCTACTGGAAGCTCCTCTACAGCGTCTTTTACAAACCACGCATCTGGTGGGATGGCGGTTACAAAGCCGATCAAAAGACGCAGGAGGGCCGTCAAAAGATCGAGATGCTGCTTCCAGTCGAGCGTATCAACTGGGATGAGCTCTTCATCTCCCTTTCGACCAGCCTGCCCGACAAGGCAGAGAACCACGCACCAATCATTCGCGATGCCAATCAGTCTTCGTTCACCTGGATCGGCCAATCCACCTGTCTGATTCAGCTCGACGGCGAAACCATCCTCACAGACCCTGTCTTTGGCGAGCAACCCGTAGCAAGCTTGTTCAGTCCAACCAGGATGCGACCCATGCCCTGCACCATCCAAGAGCTTGTTTCCAATGCAGCCATCGACGTCGTCCTCCTCACTCACAACCATTTCGATCATCTCGACATCGACGTCCTTCCACTCATTCCCAAGCATACGCTTTTCGTTGTACCCATCGGGCTTACTTCCATTTTGAACCAGTACGGAATCGACTCGGAGCGCATCGTGGAGCTCGACTGGTGGCAGCAAAGTAGATTGCCTCTGACCATCCGTGTGCCATCCAAGGGCGACGGCGCAAGGGAGCGCACAAGATGCTTCGATGTCACTGCCGTGCCTGCCAGTCACTGGAGTGCCAGAACGCCTCTCGACACCAACACCACCCTTTGGAACTCATACGCCGTTCGCGTCTACTCTGACGACAATGGTACAGCCAACGTTGGCTCCCGCTCGCCCAGCACAGCACCTGAAGCTCGATCTCTGTTCTTTTGCGGAGACACGGGCTACTCTCCTTCGCTCTTTACAGCTATCGGTCGAGCACTGGGGCCCTTTGACGTCGCTTGCTTGCCAATAGGCTCGTACGAGCCAAGATGGCACATGCAGATCCAGCACATGCACGTCACCGAGTCGGTCCAAGTGACACGCGACATTGGCAGCAAGCGTGCGTTTGCCATGCACTGGGGCACATGGTCCATGTCGGACGAGACCTGGGACGACCCCTACTGGCAACTGCACAAAGAGATGCAACAGACATCGGACGATCCAGAGCGTTTGCTGGCTGTTCCATTTGGCAAGACCTTCTGGTTGTAGACAAATGAAAATGAGCTCTAGCTATCGCACGCTTCGCCGATCAGCGGCGGCCGCGATCGTCTCCAACCGACACTCTCACTTCGACTCAGCTTTGATCATAAGCAGCTTTTCATAGATAATAGACTTTGCCTCTCATCACCACTGTACAATAAGCAATAGATTATGGAGCGCCTATCACGACCCATGCATCACGATGACCACCAACATAAACTTTTGCCACACGATGTTCTACAAAGCCCGAGCTCACACCAGATTACGCAGATGCGCGAGCACACATCGAGCGACACAATCCTTGAAGTCGGGCATCGACCTTCATCCGCCATCCTGCATTCCGCCGCTTGTCATTGACCTGGCATCATGAACTTCATCCTAGTCCTGTACACCCGAACGAAGGAGAGGCCGCTACTCACGCAAGTAAGTACAAGACTCTCGTACGCTACTTGACACTCTTGACGGACGAATGGTGCTCAGCTCAACAAGAATACGAATGAGAAGCCAGATGATGCTCAGTGCACAAGCAGGACGGGTAGTCGGAGTCGATGTGATCATTCAATTTGAAGCGGGGCTTGCAATGATCCTGGCCCGCGAAGCTGCGACCGGCAGGCAAGTCTAGCCGATCAGACAGTGCTCCAGCGTTGAACCTATGCATGAGCGGCACGCGGCAGAACGTGTCCGTCGACTTACAAAGGCGACACCGTCTGCCAAGACATGATGAAACCAACGGAAGTCATCTTCGAGTGTTTGAATGACAGGGCGCACCAGAGATGATCTGTCTGCTGGCGTGTTCATTTCGAGCCAAAGCCGACCGACAAAGTCAGCGCTCTCCCGACGATGCACCGCCATTTCCCATCTATCTTGTTAAGCGACAGGCGCCTGACACAAGGGTGTCCTGGGTCTGGGAAGCGAGAAGAGACCCGCCGCAGTACCGACCATCCTTTCCGACAAGAAACACGGATAGTGGATGCTCACTTGAAATGCTTGCAATGAGGGCATCTGGGTCAATTCAAGAGCGGAACGGGGAGGCGCTAGCTGCGGCTCATATCATGCGCTAAATCACCAGGCGCGGAATTCTTCGACCCAAAGATTCGGTTGCCCACGCCCATAGAAGCCTCCACCTTCACGATGTTTGCGCCCTTAGCAAGTCTATCGTTCTCGCTCACTAGAAGCGATGGTCCCCAGTATCAGATTGTCATTATAGTCTGGGACATTCGGTGGCATGCCTTCGTGTCGTATGGTGCGTCTCGAAGCGCGACGCGATGGGAACGCTGCAGGGATGGTGAGATAGGGCGGTCGGCGAAGTCGTCAGGCTCACATGACAACCAACGCTATCTCGCTTTCCGTATGCCGAACGACTTGGTTGGGACGGCGGGTCTGTCATGCCTGTCCGTTCACCGAATCCCCTTCTTGTCAACAGAGGCAGAATTGGATTCCTACTGTGGATCCTCCGTTTTGCTCCATTCCTTCGGATAAAGCTGGCTACCTTCGGCAGTATTCCAGGTGTCCATGGTCCACACAGCTTTGTCGGTCCAGAGGCGACTTGGCATGATTGGGTCAAGCACAGCCAAGCCCGATAGGAAAAGGCCACCCAGCTGCGCTCGGTAAGGGCACACTATTTTGCCCACGCCTCTTTTCAAGATGCAGCGACTTGCGCTCGCATATTACTCTTGCATCGTGGCGCACGACCTCAGCGACTCTTGAAGTCCAGCTTCAAGCTTGCCACTGATCGACTTGGATGTGTAATATAGTCTGTTTGGATATCGCACGGAGCCGGCCTATCCTCGGAAAAATCAAAAAGCCGGTCCAGCACTCAAAATCGTGGCTGGCCTGGCTGTCCTCGACTACGTCTCGACGTTGCCACCTTCCGCTGCAGCTCAGTCTCGCATCTATTCTACCATCCATTGTCGGAGACATGTGCTCCGAAGGCCCCCTAGACTGATCTTAATAGCGTCTTGGCTGCAAGAAAGACAGACTCAGGCCCATGGACGAGCTTCCTGAGTCGGCCAAGCACGACTCGGAACAAACAAAGCAGGCAGTCGATATTAGCGTTTCGAGGCGCAATCAAGTCTAAGCAAGACAATCAGAGGTAGCAAGGCAGCACAATTGCAGAGTGAGAACGCGGCCAATGCGCACAATCAGGCACGGTTACGCGCGGCATGAAAGAAGCCGACTCCGAAGGTGTTTCCGTTGGAGCTTCATGCGGTCCAACGAGGTGATTTCTACTCTAATCATGCGACAGGCTCTCACTTCAATGCAGGACCCGTAGCCGACAAGTCGATGCCATTCAGCCATCCCAATTGCCGATCCATCTGGCTTGCATCTGCAACTATCTTGAGACGCAAAGGTTCGCCCGGTGCCGCCAGCAGGCCATCTTGAACTGTTGATTAGCCTCACCAAAATGAATTAGCCTGGTACGTAGGTTCAATCGCGGCTCAGGACAGCATCGTTGGGCCTTTCAGACGAAGATCAAGCTCCATTTGCCGCGGCAACGCGACCTACCAAATGTCAACGTCAAAGCGCGCCAGTGCAACCCCACTTGGACCTTGATTGTTGTCAGGGATACTGTTTCAATCCTCGCGCCAGCCAGGCACACTCTGACCAGGTTGCCACCGCCGCCCAAGGCAACATAGTCGGTGGCAACGATGCGCCGAGCTTTTGAGCCTTTGCATATGGTTTCAAACCATTTCACTTGGTCGTCTGTTGTGGGGACTGTGGTCGCCACTGCCTCGATGAAGCGAGGAAACGAAATTCGGCCTGGAGCTGGCACCAACCAAAGACGACTTGCGCAAAACGTTGCGTTTCTCTCATAAGGACCGACTGACTCGAATCACCACGCAGCCATTGTAAGAACAAAGGGTCAAATATCGGGACGGAAGCGACGACAAGCGAACAAAAGGTGCATGCAACTACTGTACAACTCCAAGGGAGTTATTGTGTCCAAAAACAAAGGCAGGGGAGGAATACAGTGCGGCATGGGTCAAAGGTCAGGGCTCATTGTGTTGCCATTGTGTCTGCTGTCGCTGTGCCTGATTCGTCGAGTCCTTCGTCAGCAACGAAAGGCAGACTGGACAAGACAAAGACAACAGACACAAGGCGCGCCAGCCAACTTTTGGTCCTTTGACCGATGCTATGGTGTGTTGATGTTTTGGATCGACAGGGCATACGGCAAGCACCGGAGATGCGGGTGCCATGATACAGTCGTCACCCCATAAAGTCGACATGCCCGGTGTGCAACGAAGCAACCAGAAGGCAAGCAGCCAACGAAAGTACGAGATGGTTGCCACGCATCTGCATCTGCTTGCATCTGCTTGCACTGCGCTTCTTCTTCAATTTCCCAGGCCCTAGCTGATCCGTCCACACAATTTGCAGCTCCGCGCCTAAGCGAGCATCAAGGGTCGTGGAAACCCAAAATTTCAGGTACCCACCAATACGATGTGCACGAAATCGCGACGAGCGTCTGCCAGCCTGTCGGTCGTATTGCGCTGTGCAGTAGATACAGTGCATTGAAAGCGAGCGAGTCGTGCAGCAGCGACGGCAGAAGCCAAGCTTCATCATCACGGCACCACCTTTCTCTCTTTCCACAGCTCGCTGCGACACGCTCAGAAAGCCGTCGCTAGGCAGACTCAAGAACAATTTGGTCTAAGCGAAGGTGGCTGGCTGGTCAGCTAGCAGTCGTGCTTGCCCCGGCGGTCGAAAGTCCCGTCTTGGTCTCGGATCCGGCCCATCTCGCCCTGATCTCTCCTGCTTCCTCGCTATCCCTGTTGGAGTCATAGGTATGCTAAAAGGAGCTCGCATCCATATTACTCGAACCGAAATTCATGTCGCGAGAGCCATTTCAAGGTTCGGCGGCCTACCACAGAAACCTGACTGCCTTCCTAATTCTATAGTTCCACAGCCGTTTCTTGAGGCGGCACTACGCCAAATCCGCCCTGCATGGGGTACAAGCATCTTGGAGGGCACCTTCGATTCTACATGGGCTGTCGCAAGAGTATGGTAGTCTAGCAGCGACGCGGCTGGATTGACTGTACAGGAAATGGTGCCGAGCTTTCGGCGAAAACGACGAACCAAAGACCGCGCGGTCTCGCATTGATCTCCGCTCCAACTTACCTGCTTCCCCGCCCTATCTGGAAAGCAAGGGGCACGTTCCAATCGCGTTGCCAATTGTAAGACCGCAACTCATTTGGCCGTGTCAGGCTCGCCGATGCTTCCCTGACTGATCAAGACTTCTGCTGCACGGCACTGCATAGCGCAGAATAACACGACGAATGAGGCTTTTCGAAACTGCTGCCTTGGAAGGATCAATCTGAAACGCTGGAGACGTACTGCACTGTACAACACCCAGCTCAGCTCAGCTCGACTCAGCCCACCTCTCCGGGGAAAGCGAGATACAGACGTGCTCGAGCAGGAATGCTCTCCAACAAGTCTACAAAGCGGAGATAGACTACTTCGATAAGAGGCATGACTCCACCTTCTTGGGAAAATATGCCGTCATGCGAAGCTATGATGTCTTGTCCGGCCAAGTCCGTGACCTGCGTACTGTACCCTTGTTTTCCTCGCCTTCCACGCAACGTCGCCGTCTCGTTTCGCGGTGACCCGTCGAAGGAAAAAGCTAGCGCAGCATAACACTGGAAAAAAAAAGGCGACAATAAGGGGATTGCCGGTCTCGCTACAGAGGCTAACGAAGACAAGCGAGTGTCATCAGAGCTGACACGGTAGCATCCAGAATTGACTAGGCGCGCTCATCGGGACAAGCACAGCCGATTTTCAAGATGACCGCGCTCCCCGTCTGAAAATGCCTATGATATGGGTCGAAAATCAGGCACCAGGAGCCTGTCGCATCTTGTAACAGACAAATGTGTACACGAAAGCGGAGAGAGAACGGAGGCACGCGAAAGCTAGCTAAGCGAATCTGCATGTGGCAGAGACATGGCCAGCCCATCACAAGAGGGTGCTTGGCATGGCGCGAATTAACACAAAAGAGACGTTTTGCAGACAAAGTTGCAGTCCTGATTGGAGAGCAGCTGACCAAATTGTCCTGAGCATTGACGCCACAAGAGGCGATTCAAAGCTCACTTGTAGGCATCTTTACATACATTATCACTGGTCTCGGAAGATACCATTCCGTCCCAAATCGAATAGGCAATTCATGTGCCTATCTCAACAGCGGATTAGGCACAAACAGTCGAGGCCAATGCGCTGGTCTGGTATTGCCTCGTTGTTGTCATCAAAGTGTCGTTTCGACTCTAAACTATTCGCTTCACGCGAAACTGTCCAGCTGAGGTAGTATAAAGAAACGGAGACGGAAGGCGTTGAAGAATCCATGCATAGAGGCACAAAAGAGTAGAAGTGTCGCAGCACCGATGCGAGACGAGATTGCGTCTTCTATGGAGCGCATGATCCATGCAAAACCCGAGAAAGTTTGACTCGCATGGTCGCCTTGGCCCCTGTCGCCCGGTCCAACATGTCATCTCTCGTTTCCTCTGTGTGGAAAGCGAGTTTATTCGAGTGTAAGCATGGAACATAGCCCGGACTCTCGCCTCTTGGACTCGGTCTGAGAGAGTCTAGCTTTGCTTGGCTTGGAACCGAAAGGCTGACGTATCGACGAGCTAAGCGAGCAAGTGGTTCTCAGCTGGGCAACGCAACATCGCAACTTAGCATCAAAACGCCTCGAAAGGAGGCAGGAACCGAGCAGGAACACCGCACAATGGCAGGTTCAGAGCAGCCGAGCGGATCTTCAAAGCAGAAGCGACATCGTGGAAACGGAAAACGGCCGAGCTTCGACCAGGAACGGATTTCGGGCAGGGCCGACGGGCAGGTGGACGAGAGGGCGTGGGCATGAAAAAATCACCAGAGATGCTAGGTGGCTTGGTCAAAGCAAAGAGCGACGTTGCGGGTTTTGACAGCTGAAACGTAATGGTGGAAGGCTTGCAGCTGATCCCGACGGAAGCAAACATGCACCACAGAGCCGGATTTGAAGCCAGACGCAGCATAAGCCAGGTTTACCCAAGCTCCGCTGCTAAACAGAAAGGGTCTCTCCCACGGAGGCTCTCGTCTTGCTCTGATTCAGGCATCAAGACGCAGGAGAAGAGCAAGAGCAAGGATGACCCAAAAAGTGTCGGAGTTGGGAATTTATTTAGGCAGACGCGGAAACACGGGCGAATTGGAGCAGCAGAAGCAGAGCATTACGCAAATCTAAACAAGCTGATTCGACGCGAGCTCACATCACGCGGATTCCATCTTGTCGGAGCTTGAAGCCTCGTTAGTATCCGTGAGAACGTAAAGCTTGCTGTTGTGCGAGATAAAGCAGGATGCGCCCTGTCCACCATTCACAGCAACCGTCTCACCGAGTCGCAGCTGAAATGTCCTTGCATGCGCACGATTATGAAGCGGCACATGAACGCCGAACAAAGAGCACAAACATGTACTGCACGTACAGTACAGTAGACAGAATGTTTGTGCAGGCGAGTCGCATGACTTTTGCTCCTTTGACAAGGAAGAAAAGGAAAAGCACAAGAGATGATCGTCGTCGGTCCTTGGGATACAAATCCATGCAGATTGTCTGCCGAACTCGAGCATCCTCGTGTCGAGGCCAGTCTTTCCGATTCCCTAGCTCTGTCACTCGCCCTGTCGCCTCATTGATTTCTGCTGCAGCGTTGGAAACGCTTTGCATGTTCGAAAGGAGCCATGCCGAATCACAAGTCGCATTCCAAGGCGACTCGAAGAGATTGCCGGAAAAATCAGCAACGCAGCCAACTCCGCCCTTTAACAGCTTGTCTGCAACCGATGCTCTGCCCAGCTGTCACGCTATCTCTGTCTAGGCACGTTCGGCTGCCGCGGCCCAAGTGTATTCTGTCGATTCCTGTGACAAGCTGAACGTAGCCTCACCAACGTACTGTACATTTCGATACGAGCGTTGGGTGAGGAAAGCCACCCAAGTTAGCCGCGTTGTCGGGCCACATCGGAAGTAGGACCAGTTCGGCAAAGTCGTGCGGCTTGATCAAAGCAAGGAACGCCATTCGTCGAGAGGGATGAAACAGGCATATCCGACGTGGCTGCGGCTGCGTGGTCACAGGTGGTGCCTTGCTGCTGATCTGTACAGTAGATGTCATTCAAACTGTGTCGGTGAATTCACGCAAACAAGGTACCAAGATGCATCGAGCGTGTCCCGAAGTTTTGATCTTTGGATTGATCTTCTTGGCATTTACAGCAGCAGCTGACATGCTTCCAACGGAGTTTACAAGACGAAACAGCGTGGGGGAGGCAAATTTGGTGGCGTGCAGATGAATACATTGGCACGCTCCGCCCGTCCCTCTCGCTACGAGGTGAAGAAAATTGGATGGAAATTCGCCGACACGGGATGGCAATTTATTGATGCTGGTCTTGGACGACGATGTGCAAGCGAGATTTGGCTGGTGGATGGTGGTAGAACTTGACAAAGATGGGATGGGCCTGCGGAGTTACGCTGCATGCTCGCATCTCTACAAGGGCGATGGAACATGGAGAAGACACATGCCATGAAACCAATATCGAAAGTCGGCATAAATTTGGTGCGTGGCACGAGGTAAACAAAGCTTCTTTCTTGATTGGGAGCCGAGAGCATGGAAGCTGTGTGGAGCAGGTATGGTTGATTTCCATCTGGTTTTCAGCGAAAACAAAGCGCGGTTCTCTGTATTGTGAATCAAGGAGGATTCGGAGACTAGAAAGGAGCATCCGACGGATCCAAGCTCAAACTTTGGTTCTTTGGATCGTTGATCGGGAATCGGTCGGGCAAGACATGGGAGTCAAAGGGGGATGAGCGAGCGCAGTGCGAATGATTGCATCGAGACATGGAAGGATTGCAATCCCGACTTTGACTTGAAATGGGTCTGCTTTGTCGCTGAGACGTCTGCAGCCCAATCTTTTGTGCGCCCTGCTGTATGAAACCTATGCTGCCGTTTGATCGGATTGATTTGTGATTTTTTTTTTTTTTTTTTTTAAAAAAAAGAGGTTCCTTGCCGCCGCCCTTTGATGTTTTGTTTGAGGTGAAATGAGCCTGAGTGACCGGAAAAGAGATTCCGAGAGCACGGCTGAGCCACTGTCATACAAGGTTTGATCCTCTTGGCTCGCATGACTATAGAAGAACATAGAAGACGTTGCAATCTTGTTGTCACTCGTCATGCATCAACACTTGAAAGCGAAGTTGTAGGTTTGACAGATGGGGACTCATTTGTTTCAGTAAAGGTGCCAGACCGACTAGTCCACGTCGAGGCGACTTGACCTTTCTGCAAAGGCTACGGTGAGCGCTTGTGTGAGCAACAAGAGGTGTTTTGGTCGACGGATGTAGAGGCGGCTGTTTCCGATACTGCAGCACATGTGTCGAAACAGCGACAATCGCGAGTCAAACAGAGGCAATATAGGCGACATTATGCAGCTCACGATGAAATGGAGCCCTTCCACCGGAAGCGCACTCTGGGCAGAAAGTAAAGACAGACCCTGGCAACTCGTGGAAAATCTTGCCCGTTTGTTGAGCTTAGTTTAAAGAATTGATTTACAGGATTTATTTCTTTTGGGAGGAGGATGCCGAGTTCGGAGATGCGAAATGCAAAATGCAAGTGTCCCGTCAGTCCCTGATGGAACGCGTCATGTGTGCGTGGCAGGCGAACCAGGATCTGGGTTCGCAGCTAAATTATAGCCATGTCCTCACCGTGAAATGAAGACGACTTGTTTGACAACGCCACGATCTGGGGTGGAACTCGATCGTGACCACATTGCTTGTTTGATGGTTTCAAGGAGCTGGTTGACAGACAAAGAATCAAGTCTCTCTGGGAAGGGCGAGCTTGTTTGGTGGTTGGGGGTACGAGTAAGGATTGGATTCTCAAAGACCGCGGAATTGTTGCAAACTAGGCATGGGATTACAGCAGACAATGGCGGTGAACGGGGAGCGGTCATCTGTCTTGTTCTGTATTGTCTCGCTTCGAGCAAGTGGTGACCTAGGTCGAATGTGGGCAGAACCATCCCGAGAGCACGCCTCCTTGCTTGACCCTTTGTAGTACCTACCATCCATCGTAAGCAACCGCCTTGCACCCTCTGCATGTAAAGCTGATAGCGTGTGTTCCTAGACTCCGCCCAACGCTGGGATCACGCCGACGGAAGATGACCGACTCTGCCGAATACGACGCGAGTGTATGGTGTGTTTGTTGGCGAAGCGATGGTTGACCGAGCAGGAAACGAGGGCAAGGGGGTAGCATCCGACAAGGCAAGAAAGCACGCCGGACTGGTTCGTGGATGGCTCGGCCGCGGAGAAGGGTGGATGTGATTCTGCTTTGTGCACTTCAAAAGCCAAAGGTGAGACAGAGAATGCAATTCTACCGAGCGACATCACAGTGGGGAGAGGGGGCAAGGGGGGCGACAATCGCTGTTGCCCGATATGCGCTGAATGTCCGATAGTCGCCCTTGCTTTTTTAGAAAAGAGAAAAAAATAAAAAAAATAAATGTCGCTTATTAGGATTATCCGACCGCTCTGTGTGCTGTGAAATTTTCCCAGAGCGCTGCGTCGCTCTTCGCTTGATTTTGTGTCTCCAAGAGAGAACAAAATTCCGATTTCCCACACTTGCGCGTGCAGCTGTGCACACACACTCTCTGTTCACTCTCTCTGCTTGAAGCATCTACACCCAGAAATGTCATGATCCGATCCCGCCCAGGCTAGACGACACGGATCTGCTGCGACCTTCTACTGTACGCCCTTTTTTATGATGATCACGCCTGCTCAACAACAGCGACGCAACTACTTTGGTCGACATTGGGATAAGACGTGCTGTTTGAAAGAGGAGTTGGAATGCTGACATTGTCAATGCTCGGTATGACCTCGGTTCTCAACAAACGTCAACTCTCGACTTGATAGGATCCTGACGAAAGATTTGCATGAAAAGCGAACCGAATTCATTTTCCAAACTTGTTCACGAGACCATTGCGAGATGATCTTGATAGATTCTTGTCTTTATTGATTGGAAATATGCCGAGCTGCTGTCAAAGCGTGTACTTTGTGATTCTTGGCTTGCTCATGGACATTAAGAACGCCGTGGAAAAAAGGCATGACTAGGGGTTTACATAGCACAGCATAGCCAAACCAGATTGACACTCGTTTGCTGCGCATGCTCACCCAGGTTTGCAGGAGCACTTTCCTTGTTCGGGGGCTTGTTCAGAAGGAGGTGGCAGTGGCAGAAGATACACAATGAGCTTGCGAATCAAGGGGGGGGGAAAGAAAAAAGCGAAAAGAAAAGTGCGCCAGGCACCACTTTTTCCCACCCTTTCGTTTTATTTTGATTTTGATTTTCTTCAAAAGCAGGTGGGGGAGAAGCGCTCGTTTTTATCCTTTTAAGAAAAAATAAAGCATCAACATGTGCGACACGAACACAGAGAATGTTGCATTAGCGATGGGAGTCTCTAGCTGTTTTGTATTATTCTTGCAAGAAAAAACAGGACGAGATAGAGCTCACTTTTCCTGGTCTTGTGCCAAAAGAGAGACGACAAGTTCGCCTATGCCAAAGCCAGGCACAGGTAGACATGCCCGGAGCACTCTTGCCCTTTGCTTTGGCTTCCGTCATGCGCAGCCATAATGGAAAGCAAGCAAGCCTCATGCTCTTTGCACTCTGTGCTTCTGTCAAGTGCGACACCTCATGTCTCGTTGGTCTCGCTTGTCGTCTTGTCTGGGTGCAAGACTCGTCCCGTGCTTGGTAGTGGTGCTGTCTCGTACACTATGCCTGTCTGTGTCGACATCCAGTCGAGTTCCGATGAACAACACGGACAAAAAAGAAGCTGCCATGCACATGCACTGCAGCTTCCTCCTCACCTGCTTGTCCTCGAGTGGCTTTTTTTTTTTCTTTTTCTTTTTGTTCGCCTTTTCCTTTTGGTACTTGCTCTTCGGCGCAGCAACATCTTGGACGACAGCTTCGACTACAAGGGAGCGCATCATCGCCTCGTCTGATGCCAAACGCCGTTGGCTCAACTCTCCATTTGGCTAATGCCGTCGCCGCTGTCCTTGTCGCTTTACTTCTGTTCTCTGCCTTTCTCTCTCGTCTCCAACTCCGACTTTGCGCTTCCGCCCATTCAGCTCTGCGCCCACACCGGGATTTCGTCTCACTTTCATTCACTCGACATACAGTATTCTACTCGTATACCATACACTCGCTTCCGGCGTCAGTCTTTCCACTCCTCCTATCATCACGCCCAACGCTCACCGATAACTCTCTTGCATCCCAATTCTATCAGCCACCAATCCCACTGTCTTTTTCGCTTTAAAGTCGCTCGTCAACATCCCCTCTTCTCCGCTTCACCTTGTCCCCCTTTGTTCTCTTCTGTACCCTTTCATCCCGTCACTCTCTCATATCATCACCTCCCTTTGCTCAGCTTCTCGCTAGTATCAGTCCGAGCACATTACGCTGCATCCTCACACCTAACCACTCACAGCACACGCTCCTCCGCCGCTCCGTCTGCATCATCAATATCCCCATTGTCGTCAACACACACACACACACACACACACACACACACACACACACACACACACAAAGGTTCGTCTCTTGACCGCCGCCCATAGCGTTTGCCTCGTCGCTTAGCTATGCAAAGAGACTCTCGTCGCTCGTATCGACAATACCAGGACTACTATCCTTCCAACTCTTGGTCCCCTTCCTCGTCCTCTTCGTCCCACTTTTCCAACACAACCACGCTTCCGCCCATCTCCTCATTCACAAACACAACCAGCACCACATTCGCCAGTCGAAGCGCCTCCTCGATCGCTTCGGCTTCTACTTCCACCTCTGCATCTAGTCCATCTTCCTCCCACTCGTACTCCTCTCGCTCTAGCGGCCCCATTGAGCCACAGAGCCCCGTCGACGGACAGCCTTTGCTTGCACCCACACGTAACATGACCATCGCCATGCATTCTTCTGCTCACCGCTCCACCCCTCCCGCCATGGCTCACACACATCACTCTTCCACAGACCCTTACTCGCATTCTTACCAGCATTCCACATCTTCCCACAACGGCCGCCCTCTTGAGGATGGTTCTCACCTGTGGGGAGACGGTATGAAGGGGATCTGGAACAGCCTCACTGGAGCTCCTCAACAAAAGCCTCGCTCTCCCCACACTGGGGCAAGCGCAAAGGGTGAGCACTTGGAACCCGCCCGTCCTTCCGACGTTGAGGCGGCAACCTCCATCTGGGACATTCCTCGCGACACTGTCGCCATGACCATGGGTTTCCAGGGCAACTACGAGGATCAGTCTTTCCTCTCTCAGCAAGTCTGGCAACAGCAGCAACACCAAATGTCGTCCTACCCGGCCACCGAAGACCAGCAATCCCATCTCAACCTCCCTCCGTCATACAACACCATGCCCGCACCTTCAGGCCTCGCAGGCGCTACAGCAGCTGATGCCACAAGGCCTCGTGGTGGCTCCGATGCCAGCGCCATGGCCGATCAGCACTACGTTCGCAGACCCAACTACCTCCACGCTCGTTCCTCGGACGCCTCAGCCGATGCCTCTTCCAACAATGGCCAGTGGTGGTCTGCCGAGTCTCACGCGGCTACCGAGGACCCATCATCAGCCAACCACTATGGCGCTCGAAGGCTTCAGCCGCCACCTCTGCCCGAGACTCGCTCCGCTTCCCGACCCGCTTGGTCCAATTCGAGCGGCTTCGAGATCAGCGGCTATGAGTTCCCTCAGTCCACCTTGGGTAAGCGACAGTACGATGAAGAGGTAATGGGTGGTTCGACACATGGCGGCGTTGCCGACGCTAGCGACAGCGCCGCTCGCAGATATTCTCTTGCTTCCAACATGTCATTCTCGCGACCATCTGCACCCATCAGCGGTATGATGAACGGCTACCGACCGAGCCACAGCACCGACCCTCGCCGACCTTCGCTTCCTTCGGAAGCATATGGAGCTCAGCAACAGCAGCAGGCATCGGGAGCGCAGCGTGCGGGCTACTCCAACCCTTCCCAATGGAGCCCATGGAGTGGTGCTACCTCTCACACTGGTGGCGTCCCTGGTGCTATGGGCACCACTGGCTCGTCCCCCAACCTCTCCGGCTGGCGCGACGCCGGTGTCATGCGATATGGCATTGAAGCCGGCTACCCCTCCCCCAGCGGCATGCCTGGAGGAGACAAGCGCCAACAGCGCGACCGATCCTCATCCTCCGCTTCCGCCGTTCAGCAAGCCAACACCCTCGCCAACACTCCATTCCATATTACCACCGACATTGTCCTTCGCGCACCCACAGGCAGCAAGATGGAAGATGTGTACTACGACCAGCACTGTGAGATGCGTACTGGTATGGCCGACCCACCCGCAGCCGACTTTGAAGTTGAGAACGAAGAGGATCGTCCTCGTTTGCAGACCGACAAGCTTCGTTTCCCTGGTGATCTCTACACTCCACGATGGGTCCGAGGTTCAGGCAACGCCCGAGAGGCCTGGTGCGATCGCTGCGAGAGCGGCAACTGGCTCCAGTTGAAAAATTCGCAATACTGGTACGATCAGGTGCACAAGCACGGTATCTCCTCCGTCTCTGGATTGCGCTTTACCGCCCCTACCCATCTCAAGATCTACGCAGATGCAGCAGGAACGGTCGAAGGGAAATGCCACCAGTGCAAAGAATGGGTCCTCATCTGCACAGCAAAGAGACGCAGAAACTTTGCCGCCTTCTTCAAACATGCCCACGCCTGCCACTCGTATAGAAAGGCTAGTGCCGTCGGCAACGGTCCTTATGTCGAACACAACCCGGGTGGACATAGGAACAAGAAGGGCAACGCTTCTCCCATCTAACAGCACATCCCGAATAGAAGCTCTGGCTTTACCCTATATACCTCTTTCTATCGCCCACACTCATTTTTTTGTTTTCCTCTCCATGTTGGTCGATACCATGTGTTAACGGAATGATACGGACTTTTCTTCGCTTTGATACACACTGTGCGCTGCTGTGATTCTGCGTCTCAAAATTTGAATTCGAAACATGACTCAGGTGAGCGATCTAAGCTACAGCTCATCATGACCCTTGTTCTCCTCGCGCTGGTTCTCTTTGGCCTTGATCTTGTCCTCTCTATCCTGGATCCTCTTGAGAATCTCCTGATACATGCTCTCTACGCGTTCCAATTTATCATCGCCCACAGCGGGATCCTGATTGCCCTTCTCCCTTGCCAACTTCATCATCTCTACATCGCTGACGAGATACTGGGCGAGCCATTTCTCGCTCTCGAGTGCCATCTGTTCAGCCTTTTCAGGATCCTGAGCGATGAGCTTTTCAGCGGCAGCTTGGGCAGAGGAGAATTGAGTGGCGTAATCCGAGGACCAGTCGACTTGTTCACCTTCTAGCCAGCGTTGCAAGTTTTCCTTGAGAGAAATGTCTTCGGAGGACGCGTCGGAAGAGGTGGTGTGCGAGGAAACCTTGTAGGAGGAAGCAGAGTCGGGTGTGTCACCAGAAGTGGAGTAGGAGGCGCTGCGATCGGTGGTGGTCTCTCCGTCTTCGCCGGTGCTGGAAGAGTAGGAGGAGGAGGAAGAGTAGGACGATGAAGAACCGTCATTTGAGGCTGAGGATTCTGCATCACTGTCGGCTTTAGCTGCCACCTTTTTCTTCTTCTCTGCAGGCTCGGCAGCGGCACCGCCTTCCCGAAGGTCGTTACCCTGCTTGATAGCCGTATTGAGCATCTCGGCCAGATCTTGCATCTTCTTTTTCTTTTCGTCTTCCGTCATATCCTCCTCGACCCTCCATTCACGGTTGGCTCCCTTGGGCAGATCTTGAATGTCTTCGTCCAGCTTGACCGGCTTCTTCTTGTGCTGGGCCTTGCTGGGGGCCTTCTTGACCTTGCCAGTCTTGGCCTCTGGCACAGTGTCCTTGATCCACTTGTTCAGTTCGTGATACTTCAACGCGCCCTGGTACACTTTGATCTCGCTCTTATCCAGCTCCTCACCGTCCCCACGGGAGGGGACTACGATCAACAATGGCAACTTTTCATCAGTCACCTCTACATCCAGATGGATCCTTGCCGCTGCCTGTACCGGCCTTTGGTCACCCCGGAGGAATGCAAAGCTGAGACTCTTTCTAAAGTCCAAAGCCAGACTCTTGTACAGCGGAGAGCTGGTGGGCTTCTTTGAAAACAGAATCACCTTGGGCGTGGCTTCATCCTTCTCGGCGTACTCTTGCAGTTCTTCAGCCTTGAGCTTCTTGGCACCCATGGGTAAGGCATCGACCATGAATGCTGCGATATCTTTGGCTTTACGGGCGCCCTGGTAGTCCTTTGGTAGTCGTTTCTTTGTGGGAGGAAAGAGCTTGAGTGTGGGGAAACCCTGGACGCCATACTTGCCACACAGGGGCTTGTTCTTGTCGTCATCGCAGTCGATCGAGGCCAGCTTGACTACGCCATCGAGTTGAGCTGCGACCTTTGTATAGTCAGGCACGAGGTTCTTGCAGTGTCCACACCAGGGAGCGGTGAAGGCGACCAAGGTGGGTTTCTCAATGTCGAGCACTTCGCGTTTGAAGTTGCTCGAATCGACGATGGTCACTTTGGAGTTCTTGGAGAAGAGGGCGGCTTCGGTGGTGGTGCTGAGGAGGAAGATGGCTAGCAGTGCGAGACTGCACGTCCACCTGATGGGCAATGGAATCATTGTTGGTGGTCTGCTCCTGCCAAGGAGATGTTGGTGGTGGTGGTGGTGATTGAGAGGAGTGAAGGTGTTGGTGTGGAGGGTCTTGAAATTTCCCCACGCTCGAGCCTCATGAACTCTGGTGGGACACCTTCCAAAGTTGACGTGGAAGCCTCGGAATTGCCGAGACAATTTAGAGCTCATCCGCCATCTCTCGATTTAACAATTTCTCGAGATTTTTTGGACTCGGATTTCGGCCTTCTGAAAGTGTGTTTCCGATTTCTTCTCCCTATCTTGTCACCACTACTCCTCTTATGGGACAATCTATCAGCCTCGTACAGTCATACAGAGCCTGATGCGGAGGTCGAACAGCGCTCTGCCAGCCAGAGACGCTTACCGGGCCCTGTGGCAGCAACAACAGCCGCAGCACCAACGGCGTGTCCTCAGTTCAGCCGCTATCTATCCTAGCTACGCCTGGCCTGCCTCTAGCTCAACTTCGACAGCCAATTCTGCTCCAACGCCGCTCTCATTCTCTTACTCTGCAGCCTCGTCGTCGTCCAAGTCGAAACGACCATCTAGATTGACACGGCCGCTGTTCGCTTTCGCATCCGCATACTCCACCTCGAACCCTGCATCTCCGCTTCCCGGATCCAACAACGACATCGACCCCCGGGGAGTCGACTATTCTCTGTTCGAGGTTGAGGATGAAAGCTACGCGCAGTATGCATCGACTTCAGCCATCGTCGATGAGACAAATACAGCACAGCAGGTTGGCACCTCTGCAGTAGCAGCCGTGGAATCGACGACAGCCCTCTCTGCACCTACCCAACTCCTCGTCCGCCTGATCAACGCAGCCGATTTCGAAGCAGCCACAACAGTCCTCCGAGAGCTCCAGACGCTCCGAGCGCCTCTCAACGAGCCCCTCCCCATCTACTCCACCGCAGCACTGTGGGCTATTCGACATAGCAAGGAGCAAGACATGCTTACATGGATGCGTCTCTGTCCAGGCTATACACCGGGCACCAAGTATCTCGAAACCGCCTCCTCCACCACCTACCCCAAACAAGTCCGCTCGATAGCTACCAACTTTAGAAAATGCTTCATGATCCTCCTCGATTCGTACGGCGACGATATGAGGTTGCTGCAGAAAGCCAGCATGATCGCGGCAGAAAAGGGGCTGTGGAGCGTTCTTCAGTCGACACTTGCACAGATTCTGCGATTCGGCGTGGGAAGAATGCCCGCCTCTGAAGCAACGAATCCAGCATTGGCCTGGCAGTACTTCAATCGGCTTGTGCAGGTCCACCAGAGTCAGAGGGGGTTGAAAGAGGAGGGGAGGAAGAAGGCGATTCTGTCAGCGACGGTCGAGTTGCGCGGACTGTACAACTTGGGCATTCGCACACTGGCTTTGGCGGGACGATTCGACGATGCGATTCACTGGGCGTACAAGAGCGTAGATGTCAACAACGCTGGATTGGCGCAAATCTTAAGGCTTGAGAGCTTCACGGAGAATTTGCTCATGGAAGAGCTCGTCCGAGCTGGATCTTTCTGGGTTGATCAAGCGCGGTCTCTGGCTGATCGACTGTCAAGCGCACCAACACGACCCATGATGCATAAATGCGTCAATGTCGATGTCGTTATAGAACGGATCCAGCGACAAGCCGCTTTCACGTCCATCGAGACGGATACAGATTACGCATCGCGTCCAGGCTCCAGCCTCGACAACACCATCCAAGCCCACCTGCAGCAAGGCGATGTCGTCACAGCAAGAGATCATCTTCTCTACGTCCTACGTTCTGCGGCACGTGTGCGACGGGACGGGGACGAACCACCCCTGCCATACGCTTCTTCAAGTGCAGACGGTGAATCGATCTTTGCCCACCTACCATCAGCCCGAATCCTATCGGAGCTCAACGACATGGCTAACAAGCTGGGCACAGTCTCCGTAACCTCGTCTCTCACCGAGACCGATATGCACCACCCAGAGTTCGAGCCTCCCGACCCAACATCACAAGAAACCCTGACGGCGGAAGAGTTCCTCCGTCCCATCCGAGACAACTTGCTTCGTGTGCGCGGTGGCAAAGGGCTCTGGGAGACAGCGCGGCTGTACGGCTATGTTCAAAAGGGGAAGTACAAAGAAGCGGTGCAGTTCTACGTAGGCAGAGCAGGATTCAAGATGCCCTCTGGAGGCATCACCACAGAGCTTGTCTCACTTGCGCTCGACCAGCAATCTCTGCCCAAACCAAGCAGGCGAGAATCCACCGACCAAGTCACGGGTATGAGAGGCAAGCATTGGCCCTCTACACACTCAATCAATCTCATGCTGAAAGCGATCACGGGTGTATGCGTGGAAGCTAAGGACTATTCTCGTCTGATGCAAGTGTACAACGTGTGGAAGGAGTCGTCGATCCCCTCCACCACGGCTTCTCAGCAGGATTCCACAGAGGAGGAAGTGCAAGAGCTGGTGTTTGACCAATGGCCACCATCCCAGAGACCAGACAGTCACACCTTTGATCCCTTCTTACGAGCCTCTGGCCGACTCAACGTCGAGACCCATGCCACCTCCCCGGAAGCAAAAATCGAGAAGCAAAGCTTCGGATCATCACAAGCTATGCTCGACATCATCCGCGATATGACGGAGCAATTTGCCGTCCGACCCAGCGTAAGCTCGTGGACGATCGCGCTTGAATGTCTGGCCCGCGAGGGTAGAGCTCGCTGGACCAGCACCACAAGTGTTCTCGCTCGAGCGGTGGGCATCAACACCTCTTCCCCCCTTTCACCGTCGCCGGCTGAACATATGGTGAATGAAGCACAACCAAGCTTCGCCCCGGCCAACTTGGCCACATACACAGCGCTCATCAGGGCTCTAATCCGCGTCTCCCACACAGAGGGCGGGAGCATGGTGGAAGAGGCGGCAGCGGTCAGGGATGATTTGCTGGCAAGGACGCTGGATCTCGATGTGGCTGTGCGGCACTTTGTACAAGCAGAGAAGGAGCAAGAGGTTGAAGAAGGAGATCGATTTTACAGTGACCTCCTCGCCAGATGGCAGGCGGTGCAACAGACAGAAATGCAGCAAGACCTTCGGCAGAGGTGGGACGCAAGTCTTGTGCTGACCGCTAATCAGGGTCGGACGGTGGAAGCCTTACGCGAACTATGGCTCGTCGAATCGTCTGTACGCTCTCCCGAGCATCCCTGACATACGTAATACTACACACTCGGAACAGCATCACTTGAAGACATGTGCACATTTCATTAGCGTGGCAGAGACAACGTGATGTTAACGTTTGATTCCGGTGATGGCGAGGAATGGGAACGCTTGTACACCACCGGACTCGACCTCTTTCTCCATTGTGAAGCTTGTGAAGACTTCGACGTCTTTGAATCCTGCTTCAGTGAGAATCGCTTCCATGTCCTTGCGTTTAAGGCCGTGCCTTTCCACTCCCGCATGCTGTTTCGTGATGATCAAATAGATAGACCAATGAAAAGTTACTGTCAGTTTCGTGTGTTCTCTCTGTCCCTTTCTCTGTATCTCTTGAACGTCACTCGTGGTTCTTGAGCGATCAAGAACCGGATGGATCGCTTGGATCGCGGGTGATGAGAACATACCTTCTCCTTCGGGTGAAAAGCCTCAGCTTGAATGCCGTTATCCTCGAAATCGCTGATCCAGACCCTGCCGCCTTCCTTCAACGTGCCAAACATAACTTTGACCAGCTCTAGCATATCCGGTACATGGTGAAAGACCAAATGGCTCACCACGGCGTCCCATTCTTTTCCTTCCAACACTTCGTCCTCAGGATCTTCGAGCAGTTTTACCTTAGCGCGCACCTTCTCTGTCAAACCGTTGGCGTCGATCTTTGCATCAAGCATACTGATCATCCCCTGCGCTGTGTCTAGTGCGAGAATGTTTTGTACATGCTGTGCAAGCGGGATGGTGAGCAGTCCTGTGCCACATCCAATCTCGAGCACTGAAGATGCCGATAGTGCGGGAAAGTGGGAAGGCGAGTGAGCTAGGATGGATTCGAGACAGAGCTTCGACGAAAGGACGACTTCGGGTTTGGTGTCCCAAGTAGCTGCTTCAGCGTCGAAGCGATCATTTCCGGTTGAGTAGTTTGGGGTTGTCATAGCTGTATTGTGTCTCAGTTTGGAGGTATCGCGGGTGAAGGAGGTGGTGGTGAAACCAGAGAAGGAGAACGTTGATCTCGGATGACCGGGATAGCCGGCCTGGTGGTCTGTGCCTGAAATTACCCCGCAAACAAGGGTCCAACGCATCTACACACAGTTGCACCTCTCCTATTGAACTTTTTGGTATGGGACCTCAATATCCATGTCAGGCTTCTCAATCATCACACTTTTCTCAGATCTTGAGCTTTTGAGCTCTGCTTTTCCTTGCACAATGTTGTAATTGACAAAATCTCTGTTGAGGAACCAGTCTAGGAGCTGGAAAGCTAAGTGGAATCTGGTCTTTCCTTTGACAAGATGTCAGCATTGTACAAACACACACCAGAGAATAGGTTGAATCTGACTGGTTGTAAGGACCACAAGACTAGTCATTGGTACCACCTCATATCTCATCAGCACCTACATTCTTGGCTCTGTCATCATCCTTCACATTGTCCATATTCAATTGTCAAATGGGCTCTTGAGCAATTTCCAGCAATTGCAGTGCAATCTGACCTGATCCAGGAATGCATTGTTGCCATGGAATGCAATGTACTACCAAAGGAAAGATCCAAATCAGTTGCTACCTTTGCAAATCTCAACACTACATCAAGAAAGATTTCTTTGAGAAGCAGGCCACCTTGTGTGACTCACAGAATTGCCTGAGCCAAAGAAGTTTAGATTTGCTTTCTGCCTGTGCTCTTGATTGTGCCTGGCTACACTCCAAACAGAGAATGCTCACTTGGTTGTGCTTCCTGTAGCCATGAGTGTTTGTAATGAAACTTAAGACATATATTCCCTGTGAGTGCCTGTCTGGAAACCATCAGCTGTTAGACTTGCCTTTTTTTCCACCTCTCCATTGGCAAGCTCCCGATCGACAAAAATCTGTTGGTAATCCTGGGCTTGGTTTTCTCGGACTTTGGTCCATTCAGGACCCTGACAGGTCTGCGCCTCCACTTGACACGTCTGTGTGAAGCTTTTGGCAAAGTTCTTCCATCTCTTCATGTTCAACAAGGCCTGGCTTCATGACTACGGTCACATTCTGCTCAATGTGCAAGCCAAAACTCCACGATGCAAAAGCTCATAGCATGCGCGGCTCTACAAGTCTCCAAACCACCACCGTTCTTTCCCGTATCGACACTTCACATTCTGCTCAATGCGCAAGCCAAATATTCACGATGCAAAAGCTCATAGCGTACAACGCGGCTCTACAAGTCTCCAAACCACCACCATTCTTTCATGTATCGACACTTGAGACTATCTCTCCTCATTGATGCAGTTCCCTTACCTCCACCACGCTCTCGTCCCCATCCATGGAGCAAGACATGCTCTTCCGCTCCCGCAGTCAACGTTGCTTCAGCACATGAACCTCTCCCGCACTCTGTCCATGTGGCTGCCTCCGCGCTCACCATTCTTATGTCCGCCTCGCGAGACTTTGCCCACCAAAATGTTCTCTCTGCTCCTCTTCGGCTCTCCGTAAGTACAGCTTCACTCATCACCATCTTGCATTTGTTTAGTACTGACACTCTTCATCTTTCCTACGCCTCCATCACCTTGATCACCCTTGTGACTTTGATTGCCACCATCACCTCGATTGCCATCATCACATTGGTTGCTTTCATCGCCATTGTCATGTTGATCACTTTGATTGCCATCATTGCTTTGATCGCCATGATCACCTCGTCCGTTGTCACCACCTCAACCACCCTCATCGTCTGGGTTGCCATCGCCGTCCTCATTGTCTTGGTCACCATTGCCTCCTGCATCTCTCAGGTCACTGCTGTCCCCAGTTGTAAAATGAACTTGACTGCTGTTGCCTCTCTTTTCGTCTGTAGCCATCATTGTGTCCTTTTTGTTCTTGTAATTCAATCTGTGCAATATGAATAATAGCTGTCCTTATTCTGTCCGTGTTTGAAAAGATGTTTGTGCATTGCTATCATACGTTTCTTGAAATACATTGAACATAAGTTTCCCTCTTCTGTCTCTGTGTGAAGCTGATCCCATGTTTGTGTGTACATTGTATATTTGCAGTGTCGGTACGTCCCAAGGTAGCTGTGTCACACTTTGCAATTGTAATCACAAATATCTTGTCTTGCCATTTCAAGAGTCAAGCTACATGTGTAAGCTTACAGAGTTGCCTGAGCCAAAGAATAGACCAGCCTTCTGCCTGTGCTCTTTCTTGTGCCTGGCTACACTCTGATCATAGCCATGAGTGTATGTAATTGAAACTAAGACATGAATCATCTCTCATTGCCTGTGAGCGCCTGTCCGGAAGCTGTCATCATCATCATTGTCATTGTTCAAACATCCACATATCAATACCAATATATTGTGATGACTTCCTCAGGCCCCGCCAGGGCCCTGCTTCACAGCATTCAGGCGCCGGCAGAGGCGACCTGAACTGCAATGGCTGGAGTGCAATACAATATGCAAGATTGCATCTCCAGGCAGAAAACAAACTTGGAGAGGTGCTTTGAAACAAATGAAGCTTTGCTTGGGCTTCAGGCGAATGTTGACACAGTACACAAGGACCTTATCGACACCTTCCACCAGCTGCAGGTCTCGCCAGCTTGGCTCCTGCGCCAGAAGAAGGCAGAGGAGTTTCTCAGGCTGTTCATCAGCAAGGTGCATCTCAAGCGTCTCTTCGGCGATGGGGAGCCAGCATACACAGCTGATGATGTTCTCAAGAGGCAACCACAGCCGGACCTCTCAACAGACCGCGGCTTCTGGAAGCTCATCGCTTCCTTCACAGTCGTTTGACTTCAGCCTTCACAGCTCACAAGCGAGACCAAGCACAGTGTGCGCTCGGTGCTGAACAAATTCCAAGTCCTCACAATGATCTTCAAGCGGCTCACAGGCTTGGCACTCCTGCATGACCTTGCACAGGAATGCACTGCTGTCATTGAGTGCAATGCCTTGCCAGTGGAGAGGCCAAAGCCTAACCCTAACAGAATTGTTGGAATCTCCTTGAAATCAGTTTGTTGGCTGTTGCAACTCCACCATCTTCCAATATCATGGGGAGGGAATCACTGTCTTGGAGGCAAACAATCTGCTCAGGGCACACACATTGGCAGTGGGTCTGCCTTATGCATCCTTCCATTGACTATAACAGGATTTTGGCACCCAGGTGAGACTGCTCTTTGGCAGTTAAAAGGGTAAAAACAAGTCAAACATGAAGTACAGCACAGAGCAAAAGAGAGGCCAGGGCCAAAGCTGTGACTGGGAGTTTCTCAGCACCAATCACAAGGGATGCAATGAAGAAAGCTCAGGAACAGCTCAAGAGCCAAAGACCAGAACTTCCAGATGCTGCTGCCAGACTCTACACAGGAGTCAAGAGCCAAGATCTCTACAAGCAGCAGGAAGCAGCCAGCGTCCAACATGCTTTGGCTGTGCCATTGGGCAGCAAAAACACAACAATCACACCAACCATTGATGGCACCACCAGTGTTGACACACAGATGGTCAATCAAATGGAAGGTGTGATGGAAGACATCAGTGCAAGGATGGACCATGGGGACCCAAGAGATGAGATTTTTGACCAAGCACAGGTCCTGGAAGGAGGAATTTTTGATGAGCCACAGGACCTGGAGTCTGAATTGGCCGCAGCTCAATTCAGAATCTCTTGGCTCCAATTCCTGGGAGGGATCAGCCATGCTTACGAGAGAGAGCGCAAGCTGCTTGATTTCATGGTTGCAGTTGGATTTTGCCCACTCTGCCCTTTCAGGAGGACAAATGCATTCCTGTTGTCCTCCCATCAGCAAGTGGGTCTTTTTGCGGATCTTGGACCAGCCAATGCATTTGAACCAAGCAGTAGGAGTTCACCTTGGCAACACATGATCATGTTTCACCCGAGCAAGCTCACAGCTCTTTGGGGGGGCCAACAACTCAACCCTGGCATATTCCAGTGTCCACTGGTGCCAGCTTTTGCACCACATGTGTGGTTCCAAGCACAGCCGGAGATTGCCAACAGGTATCTGGCCCCCATCTCTGCCAGATACCTGGATTGGCTGTCTAATGCTCAAAAAAGTGTCGTTGCCAAGCACATGGTGCCAACCCTGTACATGGACCTGGAGAATGCTTCACAGGTGAACTGGGCAGACAAGGTGGCTGGAAAATTGTTGACTTCTACATTGAAGAAGTCTGACAAGGCCACACACTCTGCAAGCCAGGAAAAGATCATCACTTGTAGCTTGACCGCCTCTGTGAGTTATCCCTGACATAGGATCACTCTTTCCTGCTCTCCAAAGGCCAACTAATGAGATTATAGATACATATATTAATGCTACTTGCTAACTACTGTACAACAACATCCCAGTTAGTACAATGGTTAGTATAGATTTGTGGTCGCGGACCAATGTACTAACGCGCCAACCAACGCGCCAGGGTCTGCGTACTGTATTTGTATTATATAGATACAGCTGCTGGTCAATGTCTCAACAATGTCTTAACGACGTCCCAGTTAGTACAATGGTTCAGTATAGGGCACTCTCATAAGTCGGCGATCTCCGGATTGCTAAGTGCTGCTCAGATCAGGGTTCGATTCCCTGGCCGGGAAGTTTTTTTTTTCGATTTTTGTAGTCTTTTTTTTTATTTTCTTTTTATTTTTTTGGGGAGGTGGTTCGGAACACTTTGAGAGACCCCAACACGATTGTCTCTATGGTTCATACAGGTTTTGTTAAAGAAGTGACAGAGAGTGTTAGTAGAAATTGGAGCATGTGTGTGAAACTGCTGGATCTCACAAGCGGAAGCGTAGCAAGTGGAGCATAAGACAGTGGCCGGATGTGATGCGGAGAGACACTAGTGGTGAATTAAGGGGCGGAGAAGCTTGTTTGAGGGCCATGATGATGATGCCACGTTGTTGGCCGGAGATGCTGGTTGACAGATTTCTTCTGTCCTGTCAGGAGTGGTTTGCAAAAAGGGGCCAAAAAAGAGCAAAGTACAGTAGTACTGTAACTAGTGTGGAGCTTTTAACGCGCACGGCTTTGCAACACTGCTCTGTGTCAAGCTGTGTGTTGCAGTCACTGTGCACAAACACACGCTTGCCACTGGAATCAAGCTTCCGGTCCTTTGACCTATCACAAGCTTTTACTCGACTAGAGGCTAGGCTACACTCTGTTTCCATCTGCGATCTTTCTATGATCATTCGGAGACTGCTTCCCGACTCTGTGTTCAGCTGATTCGTTTCTTGTTCGGCGACTAGTTCCCGAGCCACCACCACCAATCTCGGAGCTTGGTCCCACTCGAGGTCCAGATCCGCCACAACCGTCTCCGACAACGACTCAGATGGGCAGTTTATGCATTTCCACCGTTTTCGTCTCATCCACCATATATAAGCATCGCAACAATGAGCAACGCCGCAGCGACTAGCAATCGGCGTTCTCTCCCCGTCGAGGAGGACTTCCTGCCAAACCACCCCAAAGTAGCCCAACTCATCTCTGACACCCCAGACCAAGTCATCTCCTCTGCTGTCACCACTCCAGCCTCGGAAACCATGCCGTCCTCCGAGATCCCTTCCACTCCTCTCAATGGTCGCAGCACTCCTGACTCGGAAGGCGAGCCCATCGTCGCCACTTCCACCGTCACCACCACCATCTCCAATCCACGCGGCAGCGGCTCTTCCACACTCGAATTTCAGCACATTGGCGCCAAGGGCCTGTCACATAGACTCGGCAAAGATGGCGCCATCTATCTCAAACCCGTCGCTGCCTCCTCCAAGTCCCGCAAAAAGATGCGTGCTGTCGTCAGCTTCAAGCCCCGTCGAAGCCATTTTGACCGCTTCAACGAGACTTCCTCACGCGATCAGTTCCGCGGCTTCTTCACTCTCTTCTGGGTCTGCCTGGCGCTCTTCGTCCTCAACACATCCTACACGAGCTTTGCCAGCACGGGTCAGGTGCTCAGTCTGACTTTTGCAACGCTCTTCAGCAAAGATGCTTGGATGTTGGCACTGAGCGATGGAGTATTGATTGCGTCGCTCTTCATGTGCGTCCCCTTTGCCAATGTCTGCAGAAGGGGTTGGGTTAGGTACTGGCCCACGGCGGTGGTGTTCCAGCATCTGTGGCAGGCAACGCTGCTCGGATTGGTCATCAAGTGGGCGAGGTACAGGGAATGGCCTTGGGTGCAGAGCGGATTCTTTGTGCTGCACACGCTCGCCATGATGATGAAGATTCACTCCTATATGAACGTCAACGGCAACATGGCCGATACATATCACCGCATGCGCCGCGTGGAGAGCATGCTCGAGGAGAGGGTGGCCGAGGTCGAAGGATCTGAAGCTGGTCGCGGCGACCAACAGCTCAGAGCGGCGTGGGGCAAAGCCGTCCGACAGGCAAGGCAGGCTGCAGGCTTCGGCGATCAGAGTACGAGCAAGTCGACCGCCCAAGTGCTTGCGCAATGGTCCTCGTTAGATACTCAAAGAGGCAGCGACTCGAGTCGGCTTCGAGCAGGCCAGCTGCTCAACGCAGTTCCCAACAAGGAGACCACACAGCCTGCCCTGGCGGTGGAGGACCAGAGCGAAAAGAAAGCCCAAGCACAAGCTGATGGCGAGAAGAAGCTCAGCACGGAAGAACATATCCAGCTGCACAAGAATGTATCCGAAAAGGACAAGGCCGACCGCAGTGCCGATGCAGCTTTCAAAGATGTCAAGCTCAAGGTTGACAGCAACGACGATGCAAAGCTCAGCCGAAAGCACTCTACCTCTCGCGATCCCTCATCGCATCACCAGATTCGCGATCCTCACCCACTCTCCTCTCACCCGGACACCGTCATCTCTGACCTAGCTCGCGAGATCGAAGTTCTTCGTGAAGACCTCTTGTCAGCCCGCCCTTCTACCGACCTCTCTCCCGATCTCATCCACCAGGACCCCGTCATGTGGCCCGCCAACATCAGCTATGCCAACTTCTGGGACTATCTTCTGGTTCCCACCCTCGTCTACGAGCTCTCCTATCCACGCCTCAAGACCATTCGACCACTCTACGTCCTGGAAAAGACCCTTGCAACTTTTGGCACCTTCCTCGTGATCTACGTCATCACCGAGCACTGGATCATGCCCTTCACCCCCACGGCCGATACACCCTTCCTGCGCACTTTCCTCCAACTTGCGGTACCCATGATGATCAATTACCTCCTCATCTTTTACATCATGTTCGAGTGCATCTGCAACGGCTTTGCTGAACTGACACGGTTCGCGGACCGCGAGTTTTACCTCGATTGGTGGAACGCGACCAGCATGGATGTCTTCAGTCGAAAATGGAACAAGCCGGTCCACTCGTTCTTGTTGAGGCATGTCTATGCCAGTACAATCGCTGCTTGGGGACTCAGCAAGAGCATGGCCATGTTTTTGACCTTTTTGCTCAGCTCGTTGGTGCACGAGTTGGTGATGGCCATTGTCAGCGGCAAGATCAGGTTCTACCTGTTTGCAGCACAGATGGTTCAATTGCCGCTGATCATTATCAGCCAGATCCCCTTCATCAAGCAAAACGAGACTTTGGGCAACATGATCTTCTGGATCGGGTTGATGGCGGGTTTCCCACTGCTCAACATCGGATATCTGGTATATTGATCCGTGTCACAAGACGAGCTTCTAGAATTTTTAACAAAAGAAGACAGGATGATAAGATATACAGTATAATTGCTTGGTTTTGTGCCACCGTATCACACGTAACATCATTTATTATGCTTTGTAATACCTAGACCGCTTTACTATCCTCGGAAAGGGCCTCAACTCCGCAAGAACGACTTAGCAGGAGAGTATTGTACGGCGAGAGAGATTCCCGCTTTTATATGTGTGAGAACAACCCGTCGCGGAATGGCAATCTACAGAAAGAAGACTGAGCTGCTACTTGGCAACAGAAGCGGAGTGACTGAAGAAAGTGGTACATTTGCATGTTCTCGACCTTTTCCGATTGTATGCGATGCAGACCAGGTCTCGGAGAATTTGCTTGCCCTTTGTGCGTGTGGGACTTGATATCCGACGGACAGCTGTTACCGCTCAAAAATGACGTTGCTTCCCTTTGTGTCGCATAAAAAAGACGCGCTTCGGAGAAGCTCAAAATGCGTGGCGTAGAAACAAGGCTTCTAGTCTTCCCCTTTGTGCGTGAGCCCTTTGTGCGGTGGTACAGCTGCGTGGGTCACAGGACACACACACAACTAGTAGAGAGGATGGAGGCTGCAGGTTAGCCGGATTCAGAATGAAAGGGATGAAACTGCTCGCGATCAAAGCGTTGTCAATAGGATGCAGCTAAGTTTACTCCGCCCGCCACCGCCGTGGAATCTAAGCGAGATGCCAAAGTGGGCGTCGGACAGCTCAAGATAGGGAGTCACTGCCGATCTTTGATCCTATATCCCACCCAACGCCACTGTCCGTGTGTTTCTCCTCATGAGGTGTCGGAAAGAACAAAGGAAAGCAGCGATGGGTTGTGCGCCGACTGGGTGGGGTGCAGCGTTGTTCATGTGGCATGGAAACACACAAACACACAGACAGAGGCTCTGCACCACAGCATCGCACGGATGACACTTCCGACTCAAAGGGTCTGCTTCGAATGAAGCCTTGTTCGAGCGCTTGCCCTCGGTATCCTGTATAAAGAGTCTTCTTCCCATCGTCAGCGCTTCCTCCTCTCGTTCCTCTACTTCCCCGCATCTCTGCCCTCTCTACACAAAGCAAATCGCAGGGGACACCATGTCAGTCGCCACACGTTCCCGTTCAATGACAGCCCACTCCTCCTCCTCTACCTCCGCCACCGTTGCTCCCGCTTCCTCCTCCACTGCTGCTCAGTCTGCTCCTCGCTTCAACAGCTTTCGTCCGGCCCGCTATCAGACAAAAGAAGAGCTCGACCGGTTTTTCGGCACCACCTCCGTTCAAAAGCGAGAGCAGCGTCTGCGAGTACGCGAGTCCGACGGTCAAGTCTATTTCGATTGGATAGAGAAGGATGAGTGGCAACATTTGCTCGCTACTGGCTCGCTGACGAGCCCCAACTCTCCTGCTGATCAAGTGGTGGCCATGGATAGGAGACGCAGCAGTGTTGCCACTTTTATGACACTAGGCTCGCCGCTGTGCCCCTCGAGCCCCGCGAGAAGGGCAAGCTTGGCCAGTGGTATGAGCCCCTTGGTGGGCAGGTTCGGCGAGGTCGAAATTGGTAGTGCGGACCACAGCACGGATGGCGAAGATGGCAAGGAGAGGAGGGGGAGGAAGAGGAGCAACAGCGCTCTAGCCGCACGAAGTGGAAAGGTGGATGATCATCTTCCCCTGAACGGAGGAGGAGGAGGAGGAGGAGGAGGAGGAGGAGGAGGAGGAGGAGGAGGAGGAGGAGGAGGAGGAGAGGAACGAGACTGGATCCAGTCTCCCGGATTCAAGCGTAGGCAGAGCGATGGTGCCGTGTCCAATCCTCGTGACTGCTGCTACTACGATGAAGAGGAGGGCCAAGATACGCATAACGACAACGTTCGAATCCGCATCTCTCGCCTTCCACTCGGTCACCGCAAGCTCGACCAAGATTCTCTCGATCAAGCCTTCCGCACCCACAATCCCCTGCTCGATCTCTCTCCCAACGCTACAATTCCGGGGCGCAACTACCATAAGCCGGCAACGCTTCACATTCCTACGGAAAAAGCTCACAAAGGCTTGATCGAGGTCGACAACGCACCTAGTCCGACATGCAGCTCTTATCCGGGCAGCCCCAATACCGTCGTTGTTGGGGGGAACACTTTTGATGTAGCGAGTGGTGTTCGTAGGGGAACGTTTGGGGATTTGCTGCCTCCTTCTCAGCCCGCAGCAACAGGAGTGCAAGCGGCCTCGATGGCCAGTAGAAGGGTCCGAGTCCAGAGCGACACAGCTACTACACCACCTTCTTCGGCAGCTATGGAATTCCTCGTCAGCCCTACACCTTCGTCTACCTCGCAAAATTCTCGAGCCGTGAGACATACAGCATCGTTCGAAACCCCCCGTCAAGCGTCTTTCTCCCAACAGAACGACACTGCTCTGCCCTCGCCGTCCACAGTCTCTTCCAACGCATGGGCGCAGCGCCAGCGCTGGCACTCCGCAGAAGCCACCACCACCACCATGACCAGCAATCCTCCCATGCGACCAGAACGAAAGCTTCGAGCAGTCCGATCCGTCGCCTCCCTCCACGAAGCCACCGACACTGCAGCTTTCCGAAATCTTCCTCCACCCCTTCCGGCAGGGAGCATCGAGAGGACTCGAAAGATTTCCAACTCTTCTGAAGGTTCCTCCGCCTCGGACTGCTTTACCCCTCTCGCGCCGCGCACTGGAGCCAAGAAGTTTGATCGCACCCGCATTCAACATCTCCAAGCACTTCCTCCTGCCACCTCCACATCTCCCGCTAGCACCATCGCCACCCTGCCTCCCATGGACAAGCTTCCGCCGATGCGAGACCCTGTCGTTGCCACTGCGGCACCTCCTCGGCCTTCCGTCCAACTGCCCCAAAGCGAACCTGTCGTCGAAAGCGTCAAGCCCAAGCTTATCGCCGCAGGTGGCCTCCGAACAGGACCAGAGGTTTATGAAGGCGTCGATATCCCCTGCGCATCCATCTACCTCTATTCCGACCCCGAGGACAATCTCGAACCCGCCTTAGCGCTAAGCATGTCGGCGAGTAAGTTGAAGAAGCTCAAGAAGAAGTCGAATTCCACCAACGTGTCCTCCAACACGGGTGATGCAACGTCAGCGGCAGGACACGTCAGAAGCGCTTCAGCTAGCTCGACGACGATGGGGATGGATGCGCAACAGCATGCCAAGGGCAGTTCGCGCTGGTGGAGTCATATCTTGCACAACTAGGCCGTTTCAGCTCTCATAGAATCGCTTTGTGTACACTTGTCGTTAATCTCAACTCGTCCAAATCGACCTTGAAACATCGTGAACAGACCTCGGGTCGATCGTGATGAGAATCTACGTGATATCAAATTGCAAAAACCGGTACCAATTCTATCTATGTGCAGAATCAAAGAGCGAGCTTGACACCCTCAGCACCCTCCTCCCTTGCCTCGACAACGAGGCTTCCGGGCTTGGTGATGAGGAGTTCCAACTCGACCTTCTTGCCACCTTTGCTTGGGGTGGGGACGGCGAAGCTGGCGATGTTCTTGCCGGCAGCTTTGGTGACGGCAGTCTTGACAACTTCTGGCTCCATGGGTTCCTCGTCCTCCTCGAGGTCCTCCTCCTCGGGCTGGATGGTCTCGGTCTTGACCTCATCGACACCTTCGTCAAGGACAAAGGCGATGCTTTCGGCACCCTTGGCGACGGGGAAGCGGTACGACCTGCGAACGGGGAAAGGTGTGTGTGCGGGGATCAAGGTGACAAACTTGTCGCCGAGGACGAGACCGAGCGGTGCCGAGGTGGTCTGAACCTTCAACTCTGCGACCGAGGCGACGGGGGCAGCGGGGACGTTGTGAATGTACTCGGACTCCTTGCTTCCCTCTGGAGCAGCAGCGATGACCTGAGCCTGAATGGCGCAACCTCTCGCAATAACCTGATCGGCATCGATGCTAGCAGTGATATGCGCACCGCCCTCCTCAGCATCGCCAAAGAGACCAGCCAACCTGTCCGCCAATCCGCTCAACCTCGCGCTTCCACCGGCCAGAACGACCTCGTCCACCTGGCAAGCCTCCAACCCAGCCTCCTTCAGTGCCTTTTCCACACCTGCGACAACCTTGCCATATGCGGCACCGGCGAGCATGTCGAATCGCATCCTGTTGACGCTTCCGGTGAAATCAACGCCCTCGGCGAGCGACTCGACGGAGCAAGTGGCAGAGTTGGATGCAGAGAGTGCACGCTTGGTGAATTCGGCCTCATTGCGAAGCTTGGCCCAGGCGCGCTTGTCGGTGTCGGCGATGGTGATCTTGGTCTTTTTGGTGAACTCCTTGGCGAAGAATGCAACGAGGGCGGAGTCGAGGGTGGTGCCGCCAACAGTGGCGTCGTGGAGGTAGGAGAGGACGGTGTAGAGTCCGGCACGGGCGGAAAGGACGGTGACGTCGGTGGAGCTGCCACCCATGTCTACGACGACAACGTTGCGGTCAAGGGCCTTGGCAACGGGGTAAGGAGCCGAGTCAACACCATCGGGGTGTGCGGGGAGTGCACCGGGACCAGCGGGCGAGGTGAGACCGTAGGCGGCAAGAGCAGCAGCCGAGGCAGGAACAATCTGGAGCACGATCAAACCAGCCTCCTCGGCAGCCTTCTTGAGTGCGGTAATCTGAGCAGCGGGGAACCACTGAGGTACGCTGAGGACAGCACCTGCGATGGGCACGCCGGAGAGGAAATCTTTGGCGGTCAAGAACAAGCTGCGTAGGAAACGAACCGAAACATCGTGGACAGTGAGGGTAGTCTCGGCACCATCGATCTCGACCTTGAAACCGGGAGCGCCGTTGACGTCGATCACGGCAGCCGAAGCGCGCTTCTTCTCGTCAGCAGAGAGGTCGGAGAAAGAGCGGCCGAGGAGGTTGACAAAGTTGTCAATGACGTTGGGAGCATTGCGGACGAGTTGCGGTGTGGCCTGGTTGGCAAGGTAGACCTGGTCGCCGTTGAATGCGATACGGGTGGCGAGCTGACGCTCACCATCTTCGTTGGCGATAACATCGGCGCGGCCGCTAGAGACGGAGCAAAAGCAAATGTAAAGAAGCGAATGTTTTTGTCAGTATGAGATGCTAGCCAAGGGTGTAAGAGGAAGAGGTGGAGTCGAACGTACTGCTGGTTGATACAAGCAATCGAGCTGTAAGAGTGGCCAAAGTTGATGCCGATAACGGCGCCTGCTGCTTCCGTCATGATGAAATGTGGTATGTATATGAGTCGAGAAAGGGTATGATGGAGGTGGTGATGGTGGTGCACGGATGATACGTTAGGTGGAACCTTGTCCTCACCATGAGCCTGTGTGGCACTCGCATTTTGGCGAATATCGAAAAACTTTCTTCTGATTTCACGCCGCCTTGTGCAGTTCCTTTTTTTTTTTTTTTTTTTTTTTTTTTTTTTTTGTAAAAATTCATGTGCAGTGTCGAATCTTCCGATCACGCGGAACCGAATCTTGCATCGTTCCGCACGAGAAGTCTCGCTCAGCAATTTACACGCTGACTCTACTACGCGTAGGAGCGCGTCCTGCTGCGAGAAAGTGTTGGTCTTTTGAACCCTTCTTGACCTTCAAGTCTTGCTGATCCTTGTTTCGCTTCTCGCCATCTTCTCTTCACAACGATCAAACAAGATGACGACAGGCACTCAGGTGGAACTACTCCCACCTCGGATGGACCTCTCTCTGGGCTCTCCTTCCGCCACCTTACCCGAATGCAGCGCAAACTTGATGCCCTTCACCTTAGACTATGACGGGCCTGCACCGGTCGATTCGTTCCTCGTACAGCGGGTCGCCGAACCATCCTCGTCTTCACCCGCAAATGAAACGAAACAAACTTTCACCTCTGCCTTCAGAGGGCGAGCAATTCAATCCACGCCCCTCTCGCTGCCTCAGGGCTACGTGGCAAAGGTGGTATCCTTGTCTCGGGTCGCGCCCATTCCCGCACCCGAATCGAGCGGTAGTGCAGAACGAAGGGAACAAGAGCAAGAACGGGAGAAAAAGCGACAGAGGATCTCCGCACCAAAGCCTCCGGCCCGACAGCAGAGGTTCTCCATGGATAGCGACGACGACGATGAAGGCGAGCACGAGGACGATGATGATGCGTCTCCTGAACTACAAGACGCCTCCCCCGAATCCGAACCCGCTGCACCCGCACAAGATCAGCCAGACAAGACCACCGAAGAAACAGCACCAAAGATCAGAATCACCTCAATAGCTAACGTCACCAACTCCACTTTGACAATCTGGGGACCAGACGGACCGATAGACAAAGGCGACGATACATTCTTTAGAACCGTCGGGGAATGGTATGGTGTAGTTGCGCCGCTGGTAAGTCCGCGATACTTTCAATTCTATGCTTTGAATACTCCTCCGCACATAATGCCAAGTTCCCGCACTGACATATTGACTTTTAATGCTTTCATCTTGGCTTGCGATTGTGCGGGAAACAGCTACATGGGTGACCTCCCCGCAGATGGAGCCTCGATAGATTGCTTTGTAGGATATACCTGTGAGCGCATGGAAGGAATGGATTCGTATTTGTAGCATCAACTGCTTTAGCGTGTGTGTGATTCATCGATGCTCCCCCTTCATGAACTCTTGCTTCCTACCAACAAATCACTGACACTTTGGAGTTTGAGATTGGTCACGATGGGCGGAAGTGAGTCCTCACCTTCCGTCCCCGTCGAATGTCGCAGTCTGACCACTGACTGACACCCCTATTGCCCCTCAACTATCCGTTCCATCCGACCACACTAGAAACATTCACCGTAAGCAGCCTCGCCTATTTCGTACCCTCCCAACTCCGAGTTGAAAACTGACACCACGTGACTTCGCACTGTAGAGCGTAAAGTGTCTCCCAGGCCAAGGCAACGGCCGAGCAGCACGAGCGACCAAGCGGTACCGCGCTGAACGGTCCGCCTTGGAACGTATCTCTAAGGGATCCATCCGCAGACTGGCCCGCCGCGGCGGGGTCAAGCGTAAGCAGCATCCCCACCCCTAATCCCTCTTTGCCTCTGCGAAGCTTTCTGACGCTTTGTTTGACGGATGTGACACATTGCGATCTCTACTTTGTGGAGCAGGAATCGCCGGAACCGTCTTTGAAGAGAGCCGTCTCATCCTGCGAGAGTTTCTGACGGTGGCTGTGCGGGATGCTGTTGTCTACTCTCGTGGGTTCCCTCTTGTTCTCCTTCAACATTTCCCCCGCCAATCCACGCTGACGAGACGACCTTCTTCCCATACCTCTTCGTGTGTCGTGCGGCGCGGTGTAGAGCACTGCAACCGTAAAACAGTGCAAACAATGGACATTATCTACGCCCTCAAACTGCACGGTCGCACCCTCTACCACTTTTAACCTCCCAACTGTACCACCTCTCCTTTCAACTCCCATGTGCTTCTATTGCGGAAAAACCGACTCCAGAATCGCATGACTTGGTCCCACTCTTTTCCCCTCAGCATTGCTTCTTCCTGTCCATCGGGGGTAGGAGGCAACCTGTGAAGTGTCAATGCGGAGCTGGCTTTGCGATGGGATGCCGAGGCTGTTTGAGCAATGTCTGTGAGAGAGCGATAGACGTGCAGAACTGGGGTAGGGCTAGGTTTGTCCAGTGTAGGATGGGAGATGAGCTCGCCGGAGATGGAAACAACGGTGCCGAGCGGTTGCTTGTGAGTCTTTGTCCATGAAACCAGGGTTTCGAGGGCGATGGTTGCCCCTTGACCAAAGCCAAACATGTGTATACTAGTTGATGACCAGCCGCACTTTTCTACCAAATGCTCCAAGATCGCTTGGAATCCCGCGACAGTAGCTGTCGGATTGGGCTTGGTAAGAAGCTCGCCGAATTGGTCGAAGGAGGGGTACCACATCCAATGGGGACCATCTAGGAAAGGCACCAAGTGCGGCGCTTGCAGAGTCAGTACTGCTGTCTGTGGAAGAGTCTTTTGGAGATTCTTTCCGAGGTTGAAGAATCCCATATCAGCGTCGCCTAGTCCATGGAGGAGAATGAGCAGGTTCGAATCGACTCCTGAGGGTGACGGAGAAAAGTGATGTCCCGAGAACTTGCTGAATACCGGAGCTGGTAGCAGCGGCTTTTGTACCAGCTCTTGGGCCTCCGTGACCTCAATAGGCTTCGTTGAGGACGACATGACGGGATTCAACCACCGGATACAGGTGGGATAGCAGCAACTTCCTCTCCCCCTGTCAAAGTCCACTCTGCAATGTCCTCGATCTCGATCAAGGTGTTATCGACGCTCCACCTGCAGCCCTGCAGTGCAGCCTCAGCACCGACGGAGGAATACTTGCTGGCAATCAGCGAGATCAGCGCAGTGAGCGGCAACGGCGTTTCGGGTAGATGGAGGGTCTCGGAGGATAGGCCCAAGGTTGTGCGGACCGAGGCAAAGTAGTATACCTTTATGGAAGGTTGTCCACCTGCAAAAAGCACCATGTGAGAGATGTGATAAGCAGAGATGCTTCAGAGTGTGGCGTCGGTTTGTGTTGGGACTCACTGGACATGATGATGAGGTGGTGGTGATGGTAGAAGAGGTTCAGGAAGAACGAACCAAGATGGTGGTGCGTGCATTTCTCGAATTCCTTGCTCCACTCACTTTGGCGTTTCCGTTGCTACGTCGGGTATCTCCGATAAAGCTTATCGGCAACAAAACAGCACTTTACATCAACGGAACACTTTACCAAAGAGATGCACTTCCGTCACTCTCACGTCGACTCACAGCACACAACACACTCCTAGGAGCGAATCACACAGGATCCATCACAAAAAGGGGGATATATTTCAGACCATCTTGACATCTTAACCGTACATGTTGTTGTTGTTGTTGTTGTTGTTGTTTCCACCGGCACCACCAGCGCCGCCCATAAAGTTCCTGGCCATGTCCCTTAGTGCGGGGTCGTTCATCATGGCACTCATGTCGGGCATTCCACCGCCGCTGCCGAACCTCTCGGCTGCCTGACGCAGCATGGGGTTGTTCATGAGCGATGCCAGGCTGTCTGGGTTCGACATGAGGTTTTGAGCCATCTGTGCGATCATGGGGTTGTTCATCATTGACGCAAGGTCGGGCATGCCACCGGCTCCGCCGCCAAAGTTGGGGAATCCACCGGCACCGGCGCCTGCATCAGCTGCTGGGCTCGGGACGGCATCTCGGGAAGCAGAGGCGTTGGCGGAAGAAGATGCGGTAGCAGAAGAAGACGAAGAAGAGGCTTGCTCCTTGGATGCGGCGAGACCCTTCTTGAGAACCTCGTTGGTGGGGTCTACCTCGACACCCTTCTGGTAGGCCTCAACTGCCTCCTCGTAGCGTCCCGAGGAGAAGAGGGCGTGACCGAGACGCGAGTAAGCCTTGCCGAACTTGGGGTCGATCTTGCTAGCTTGCTTGGCATCATCGATGGCCTGGTCGTGCTGGCCGATCTGGCTGAACGCAGCAGCACGGTTGGAGAAGTAGACGGGCGAGTTGGGGTTGAGCTCAATCGCTTTGCCGTAAGCCTCGATGGCGGCACCGTAGTCCTTGGCCGACATGGCCTTGTTGCCTTCGGCCTTGAGCTGCTCGGCCTTGGCCAGGTCCTCCTCGGAAGGAGCAGCTGCAGAGGTCGATGCGGATGCAGAGGAAGAAGCAGCAGTTGTTGCTGCTGGGGCAGCGCCACCCATCTTGGCCTGTGTCTTGAGGAAAATGTCAAAGATGGCCTGGAGACCGGGTCCGGAACCGTACTGTGCCTGCTGCTCGGAGGAGGATGTGTCGACGCCAAAGGCTTCCGAAACGTTCTTGGCAGCGTCTTGCAACTTGGACTTCTTGTCGGCGGGAAGCGAGGATGCGGACTGCTGGAGCCACTGTGCGACGGCGTATGCCAATGGTGTCTGTTGTGACGACATTGTTGTAGTGTGTGATGTGTGAGAGACTGAGATGTATTGATGGAAGAAGAGGAGAGAAGCTATCAGAGTCAGCTCGTATGCTACTTTATCGTGAAAAGAGATCTCCATCTTCTTCTGACGGATGCGGCGCTGGGGACGAGTCAGAATGCTTCGTATCTGCACAAGTAAACTAAGTAGTCTAACATGTATTTGTGAAAGTGGAAAAGGTTGTGATCATCATACAGGCGTCCGTGGCTCTCTCTCTGTGTGAAAGAGAAACTCGTGGACCTTGGCAGCTGCCATCCAACAGAACAAGGTTGTAGAGGGAACTGAGACTTTACCTTTAAATGAAGCGAGCCGAGTCAATAGATGCCAAGCCGAAGTAAGGTATGGGGAAGATGGATCGCGGGATGTGCAAGTGGAAAGATAGTTATATGAAGGTGTTGGAGAGAGTGGAAAGTGGCAAGTGCGCGTCTGGTCAAGAGTTGCAGGGACCCCAAACGCACACGATAGAATTGACCGCTTTCGCTTTCAAAAGGCTCAAAACGTGGAGTTCCAACTCAGCGCGCCTTGTCTCTCTTTTTTCTTCGCTGAGCGTCTCTCGCCTTCCAGCTTGCGCTCGAACAAACTCGCAAAATTCAATTTGTTGCCAACTGCGATTCAACATCCTTCCTTTTTTACTTTGCCTCGACTGTGTCCCCAGCATCGACATTCACCATCCTTTCCAACTTACAAACAGCGCTGTATGTAAGAGACGAGTACCATTCCAATGAAACAGACGTGAACGACGTGTGAAAGAGACATAACAAGATGAATGTACGAAACAATGAACGATGAATGAAGACGAAAATGTCAAGACAGGGGTGTGATTTTGAAGAAAGTGTTGAGCGTGTCCGTGGGTATGTCGTGTGTGTATATGTATATCGTGTGTGTAGCTTGACGTTGCTACTGCTGATGTTGATGTTGTTGCTGTCGCTGTTGGGCTTGCTGCGCCTGTTGAAGGTTCAAGAAGAGCAAATCTGCTCTCTCCACCACGTTGTCCTCGGTGATCTCCTCTTGTAGCGCCAGAGTCCTGAGCCTGGCAACGAGGTTTCGAAGCATCCCTCTTGAGACGGTGATCGCTTCGTTGAGGTCCACTTGTTCCTCTTCCATCCTCTCCTCCTCCTCTTCCTCCCCGACGGCGTACTTTTGCAAGAATGGATGTTTCAACAGCTGAGGAATCGTTGCCCTCTCCTCGCTTTCATACCTGAGCGCCGCCTGGACGCAGTCCAGCATCTCATCATCCACCTCCAGCCTCTCTGGATATCTTGGATCTCTGAACCTATTCCAAATAATCTCGTGATTCGGATCCACGATTGCCTCTAGCTTCCTGTTAGCCGGAACCCGATCAAACGGCGGTCTCCCCCAGATCATCTGGTACAAGATGCATCCCAACGACCAAACATCACTTGGCTTTCCCGCCTTGTACACTCGTCTACCCTTGGCACGTGCAATCTTGATCGCTTCGGGTGCCATGTAATTCGGAGTACCGATAATGTTGTCTCTAGAAATATGCACCGTACCTTTGGGGATCTTTTTCGAAATGCCAAAGTCGATCAGTTTGATCCGGTTATCGACCATCAAAAAGTTGGCCGGTTTCAAATCGGCATGGACCAAGTTGGCTTCGTGGATGAAATGCACGGCTTCCAGCATCTCGCGGAAGAAGTGCGCGATGGATTCTCTCGGCAGTGGCGCTTGTTGGGCGAGGATCGTACCAAAGTCGCTTTCTCCCAGCTCAATGAGGATACGAAGCTTGTCTGGAGAAGAGTTGTTCCCCACACTAACGTGATGCCCAAAGTACCGCAAGAGATACATCTCACTTCCCTCCAGATCCGACAATGTGCGCAGCAAATTGGCCTCGGCAATCAAGTCCAACTTGTCCTGCTCGCTCTCGATCTGCTTCAAATCGACCTGTTTCAGCGCAAAGAACGCCTGCTGCTCTTCGGGTACGGGGATCTCCTCGAGCATCTGTGTTTCTTGGTTGCGTCCCCTCTCGCTCACGGGACCGCGCAAGATGTGGACGGTCGAGAATCCACCCTTGGTCAGCTGCTTGCGTCGGAACTTGAAGCCAGGAAGCTTGACACAGCGTGTGGAGCCGGCGATCTCCTTCATGAAGCGGTCTTGCTGACTGAGCGGCTTTCGCATCTGTCGTGTCGTTTCTGCCCAGATCGATTCGCTGCGGATCTCTGAGTACAGACGACCGGCTTCTTCTTCGGCAGGCTCGTCGTTGGATTCGTGCGCTGCTCCTGTTGTGCTGGCTAGAGAGGTCGAGGAAAACGAGGTCGAGGCTCGAACGAGGCTGTCGTGGCTTCCCTCCATGAGACCTGCTGGGGCTCGTTCGCCAGCTCGCAGATCATTCGCCGAAGGAGCGACAAGTCGGCGGTGCGCCATAGGGTCGACGGGTGCCGCTACGCTAGATGCGAGGAAATTGTGGATGGCTTCGGCTTGTCCTTTGGTCGGGTGGATCGAACCGTTTGCTCTCGTCGGTGCTGCTGGCTCCAAGACGGTCCGTCTCGCAAGCGGATGTGCTTCGTTCCTACGAGGTGGTGGTGGCTGCATGTCGTAGTCTTGATCTTCAGCGTCTCCACTTAGCTCGTTGCGAGAGGGTCTCGACTCTGGACCGGGAGATCGCACGAGCGAAGCTCTTTCCATCATCTCTGCCCTGATCTTTTCCTTCTCGGCATCGTATCCATACGGCAAGAATCGTCGATCTGGCCTTTCCACAGCTTCGGCAGAACCTGCTCCTGGTCCAGAACCGTATCCTGACCCAGACCCAGATCCCGAGTTGGAGCTGCCGTCCTGGCTCTGGTGCCGCTGACCGTTCTCCGGACTGGCACTCTGAGCATCGTCCCTGCTCTTGTTCTCTCCGTTTGCTCCACCGCCCTCCTCGTCGAGATCGTCATCTTCGTCATCCGAGTACCTTCTCACCACCCTTCTGGCTGGTGGGTGGCGATTTGACGAGCGTGTCAGGGTGCGTAGGCTTCGTGCTGCACTGCGTTGGGCTGTCGCTGGCGCAGCAGCTGCACTTGACCTCAACGCACGACCGGCCATAGCAGGTGTGCGGTATCCCGAAGCCGGTGGAACGCTAGAAGAGGCCGCTCGAATGTCATCTGGCGTGTCACGCTTGATAGAAGCCCTCTCTTCGATGGAAGCGTATCTGACCTTCTTATCCTCTTCCTCTTCCGCCTTTTCGGTGCTGCGCCTGCGAGTTGGTAGTACTGTGCTACTTCGAAGTTCTCCATCGTACAATGGTGAAGCACCTGCGTGAAGCGTCGCCTTAGGAGCCGGGCGAAGGGGAGGAGAACTCTTCGACCGCAGCTCGTCATGGTAAGCAACAGCACTCGAGGCAAACGGCGATGATCGACTGTACGGTTCCTGCGCCTGAACCTCACGGAAAACGCTCGAAGCCCTCAAATGCTGCAGCTCGTCTCGATGCGATGCCACTACAGCCCTACGACCTGTACCCGGCGAGTCATCGTAGGGATCCGAATGTGTTTCCCTGTGTGCTTCTGCTGAGACTCGATATGGTCGTGTTCTTGCCGATGGTACAGTGACGAGAGGCTCTGGTGCTTCGGCTTCTGAATCTGTCTCGCGGAGGAAGTGGCTGACAGGGGCAGGTGGGAGGGGGCTATCTCCGATCGTAGCATTGGCACGATCGCTTGGTGTTTGGTCGGGGACGGCGCCACCATGTCGCAGCGAGCGCCGCAAGACTGGCGTGGATGGTGGCAAGTCGGCGTATCTCGATATCGCTGTCATGTTGTGTGAATGCAATCCTTTTGCAGGAGGATGGGTGGTGGTGAAGATGGAGGATCGCTTGGAAGTGGGATGGTTGCAAAGATCTTGTGGTGTAGATGTGTCTTTAGAGCGACCAAGATGAATGCATGTTTCCTGCTCGCTCTATCTCTCCCTTGTCGCTCTAGTCTAGTCAAGGTCGATGCTGGCAGACTCCACCCGGTGTTGAGAAAGTGTGAGAGGTGATGTAGAGAGACGAGTCGAAGTGCCAAGTCGAGAAGGATGATGGTGCAAATAGTGCGACAGCGACGGAGGCTCGAATCACCTTAAGGTCTCTGTGTGTCTCTGCGTGTGTGTGATTTGTGGTCTGCTCGAGTAGAGTGAGATGTGTGAGGGCGACTGGAAGAGCTGCTGCAATGTGGAAACTCTCCAAGCCTCGCATACTCTCTCTCTCCCGAGTTACGACGCTCGTGGGCCAGCATCTGGAATCACTGCCCTCGCCTTTCTCTCCTTCATGAAACAGGCCGACTGCTCTCCCGCAATCATGGCCCTTCGGTCGGACTCAAAGCTTCTTTGCTTTCGTTTGCTTCCCTTCGCTTCATGCACTCAGAATATGAAGAAATCAACACACGCGCCCGTAGCAAAACTCATTCAGACCAAACCGCGTGTCTCTTCATCACGTGATTTTCAATCTTTTTGATTTTTCGAATTGCTGTTGTGAGATTCTGCATGATGTACAGTTTTGAGGATCGAAAAATAATGTCATTGCGAGACAGGTCACACGATGGCGGCTTCACTCCTTCTTGCTAGCGCTGAAAGCGTTCCACAGCTGCTCAGCATATCCCAGCACTGCCTCCTCCTCATATCTCCTGCCCACAATCTGAACTCCAACCGGGCCATTGACCAGCTTCTCCGCGTCCCACTTCTTGTACCACTTCTCATCATCCTCAGACAAGAAGTCGCTTCTGGTCGCTTTGCCATCGACCTCCGGGTCCACCTTTGTAATCGGCAGCACAACCGCAGGGTAATCGACGAGATTAAAGATGCCCGTGTATGTAATGTAGATCTCGTTTCCAGGAGGAAGTGCCGTATACGCCATTCCGGGGACGATGAGGATATCGATCGGGCGGCCGTCCTCTGTGCGCTTAGCGGTGGCATTCCAGTGGTCGAGATATGCCTTTTGGAACTCTGACTTGCGCTTGTTGGCCTGCCATACTTCAAAGGCGCCATACTCTTTCTGACCTATGCCAGAGAAACACGGTCCGAGAGGCTCTTTGAGCGGCGCAATGGCGGCAGAGATGTCCTTGCCTCCGTCGGCACAGAAGGCCTCGCTCATGATGCTGAGTGCTTCTGCTGTTTTGTAAGCTTCAAAATCGATCACGTCGTATCGGGAGGGAAGGGTGGCGAGCAGCGATTTGATGGCTCGCTCGTAGGGGGGTGAGGGCTTGACATGGCCGTCATGCCACATAACGCCGATGTTGAGCTTTTGTTGGGAGCGTGACTGTTGGTATCGGTCTTCGTTCCACGGCATAGAGGGTGTTTGAGGGTCCAAAAGCCATGGCTGCTGTGCAAGCACTGCTTTACTGAATTCGGTCAAGCCGGACAGCGAGCGACTGAGCGGGCCCAGCACGGACGGAATCGTGATTTGTCCAAGCAACGAGTTGACCGCACCTTCATAGGGGAACCGGTGCGAACAAGGACGCAGTCCAAACAAGCCACACAAAGTAGCAGGAATCCTCACCGATCCGCCCACATCCGTACCCACACCCAATGGCGATCCCTTCATCGCCACCAGCGCACCTTCACCGCCCGACGAACCACCAGGGTGCAGCGTACGGTTGTGCGGGTTCACCGTCGTACCCCAAAGCTCGTTGGACGACTCCGAGTACATGATGGTCTGCGGCAGATTCGTCTTGACAAAAGGCACCGCTCCAGCCTTCTTGAGCAAGCCAACCAGCACAGAGTCCGAGGTCGAGGGCTTGTTGGAGTAGCTAACGTAGCCGATGGTCGCATCGGAGCCCTTGATCTGAAATTGATCTTTAACGCTGATAGGCAAGCCGTGGAGGGGGCCGCGCACGTTTCCGGTCGACTTGAGCTCGGCGTCCAGCTCTGCTGCCCACTTTCGAGCGTCATCAAAGTGGATCTCGGTGAGAGGATTCACCAGCTGATGAGCGATGCATGACCTCTTGATGAAGGCTTCCAGCACCTCCACAGCGGTATAGTGGCCACTGGCCAACTTGGAGAGGAGAACAGCGACATCGTCGGTCTCTGTGATCTCAATCTCTCGCTCGGAAAGGATACCGGTCGTTCGGGGGAAGTCAACGACAGAGTCGGTGTTGATCGGAGGCAGCGACTCGGCTGCAACCTGATAAGAGGCAGGAATAAGCGCCTCGCGCCGCTCACGCTTGGCTTTGACGACTTCTTGCCACGTCGACATTCTAGATAGCTCTGAGATGGCAGCAGCTGTGGTTCAAACGTGGTTCGAATCAGGGGTTGGGGCCGGGAGAACGACTTGGATGAGCGACTCGAAACGGGTGAGGATCAGGCTCGTAGACAAAGTGGAAAGAACGAAAGCCATCTTGGACAATAGCTCAGCCTGTCAGGACTCTGTTCTCAAAGCGCACGTCCCTTTTTTCTCGATTCATAGCCGCGAGTCGCGACGCACGGTCACTACGGATATGCATTTTCTCTCTCACCTCAAAGCCACAAGACCAGACAAGCATACGGCACTGCATTCTAGACACATCGTACAGAGATAGACACGGCATGGACTTGAGCGGCGGTGCGGTAGGAGCAAGCAAGGAGCCCCTTCTGCCAGCAAGATCTGGAGTTGCTTTTGAGGGAAGGGTCTATTCAGACATGTAAGTCTCGTAGGGCTCATCGTCGAGCGCCGTCTCATCTTCAACCCTTGTCTCAGCAGCAGCAGTCGCTGTGGCAGGCTCGGTGACAGTCGCATGGCCTATATCGTTCAGCGTCGTCTCCACCTTTTGCGTAGCACTGGCGGCTGCAGTTGCAGGAGGAAAGACAGGATTGTCATAAGCAGGCTCGTCGCTCTCTGCACTCAGAGTTGCACTCGGCACTGCCGGCGCCGCAGAAGACAAGCCTGCAGCTGTCGAATCCACGGCAAAGGTCGCAGTTGCAGAGTGACCCCCGTATGCAGCGGCATCGGGCGATGAGGCTGCGAGTTGGGTCGCTGGGGTGGAAGCGGAGGCGGAGGCGATCTGGCTCTGGGAAACGGCAACGAAGAGCGTAGTGTATGCGCTTTGAGTGCCGGCTGGTGCGAGCGCGCTGGTCGAAGAGGGACGAATGACCACCTGCGTGGTATCGAGGAGCGTTGAGGCTGCTCTGTTGAGAGATGCGGCAGCGCTCGAAGGTGCTGGCTGTGTCAGAGCAGACGCAACGACGGCGGCGCTCGAGACAGCTTGCTGGGTCTTGATGGCCGAGTAGACATGTGTGGAGCTGGCGGACCTGGCCGTGGCGACACTGGTAACGCGCGCAGTGGCAAGCGCCGTATCCAGGGCTGTACTTTTCAGCGCCGAAGCCGCAAGAGCAGATGTAATGCCGGAAGATGTCTCAGCCTCGTCGTTGGTGCCAGACGCAGTTGCAGAATTATCGTCCACATCATCGGCTGCCGATGACTGAGCAGAAGCTGCCGTCTGGATTGCAGTGGCCACCTGTGTCTCTGCAGGAGCAGCAATCGATGTTTCCCGAACAGCCGAGGGAGCAACCGCAGAGGCCGAACCAGCGGCAGTGCGGAACAAAGTCGAGTAAGCGATCAAACTGGCTGGTGACACCGCATTTGAAGCAGCGAGACTCGTCTGAAGATCCGTATTCACGCGACTGACGGCTGCAGATTGTGTGCTAGGCACAACGGTGGGTGCCGCAGCAGAAACAACGGCGTTCGCAGGCGCACTGGCAATCAGGCTAGCTGGTGCAGTGGCAGGTACAGAAGCCAGCGCACTGATAGGTACAGTCGCTGCCCCAGCGGTCACTACGGAAGCAGGGACGGTAGCAAAGACAGTGACAACAGGGCCGGCAGCCGCGCCTACCGGTGAAGTGGCGAGAACAGCAGCAGGCTCTGTCGTCAGAGCAGTCACAATCCCGCTAGCCGGAGCGACGGCGGTCGCGGTCGCCGGAACAGTGCCAGCAGCTTGAGTCGGGAACGCGTTCTGAGTCGCAACCCTCGTCGTATACGCCGCAGCAACGAGCGTAGACTGAGCAGTATCAGCCGCCGTCTCTGCGGCCACACTTGCCGTCAGCGTTGCAACCGCGGTCGCAGCCGCAGCCGCCACCATCTCGCTACTTGCTGGAATCCCTGTAAAGGTGGTCAGATGATCCGACTGCACGGTCGCGATGATTCCCGTGATCTCTTCCGTCGCTGTGGCTTGGAGCAAGCTCAACTCCTGCTGAAGCGAGCTTGTGATGGCTGCCTGAACGCTGTTGGAGCTGGCTACAAGTTGGATACTGTTTGCCAGCGCTCGAGGGTCGCCCCACGGCGTGACTGTTTCGGTGACTGGCGGAGCGACGTACTTTGCATTGGCGGAGCCTGTAGCCCATGCAAGCTCAAGCACCTGGCCAAGCTCGTCGTTCTGCGTCTCGACGTAGTTTGCAGGTTTGGCTTTGATAGCCTCGCTAAAGTTGCCACCGGCTGGAATAGTTTCGAGGCCTTCCAGAAGGACCGCTGCCATTCCTTCGATGGCATGGTCGTCGATGTGACAATGGAGAATGTTGGCAGCGGCGTGATCGACTATGTAGCGGATGACAACCCAGGAGTTGGAGTCGATGTCGAAGCCGTCTCGCAAAGGTGGAGTATCCAGATTGAAAGTGTATCCCAGATCTTGCGCCTCAGCGACAGTGTCGGCGGGAAATGGGCCTGCGCCGCTTCCAATGATCCAGAAACGTCGCGAGTGCATGTGGAAAGGATGCGGGCTGTTGGGCCCGCCCACGATCGAATAAATGTTGTTCTCCATGATGATGTCCACCACCGTACCGAACGGGATCGAGGCGTACGGTGTCATTTGGTTGGACGTCGCGTTACCATCCGTCGCGTTGAAAAGCATGGGCCGCTCGTCAGCCAAATGAGCAGTGTCGAGCGGCATCGTCGCGAGCTGCCACACGTTGAGGCTGTTCTGCGAGGCAACAGCGTGCAGTGTCATGTTCGACGTCTTTGGCACCGCACTGATCGGGTCGAAGGGCGTGCTCAAGTTCTGCTGCCACTTGACCACCGAAGCATCAGTGATGAAGCCACTCATCGGCACATGAGCGGTGCTCAGGGTACGCATCGCGTAGCCAAAGTCTTCCTCCAGCTCCGGAGTCCATGTACCGTCGACATCGTCGATGTACGATAGAAAAGCGTGCCCTTCGATAGGCTGCAGCGCACGAGCGCCCGTAAGACGGATCGGGAAGACGTTGCCATCCAAACTGGAATCCAGCTCGACCATCACACTGAGCCTACTACCAATAGTGATCTGGGCCCAGTCGACCTGCATCGGCTCGACGTAATGGCCATCAACAGCAACAATCCACATCTTGTGTCCATCAACGGAACATCCATAATACCAATTCGTTGCGGTATCGATGATCTGCAAGTTGAGCCATTTCCTGCCTTCGTTGATGGCCTTGGCAGCGCTGAATACTGTCAGAGGGGCAGTGGTGTTCTTACAAACACCACCATACCTGGTGTCGAGCGTGCCCTTGACGGTGTACCCAGCTTTGGGGGGAACGAGCGAGATACAGCCTTTGGAAGTGATGCCGTCCGGATTGGTCGAGCTGAAGTTCTGCAGCAAGCTAGCCTGCACAGGTGAGATGACCGTGGTCCAGTCGTCGACGCAATACTGTCGTCCGCGGCCGTTGATCTGAAGCGAGTCGAAGCAGGCAGGTGGAACGCCAGTCTCATGAACCACCAACAGCATATCGGTATGGTTGATGTGCCAGTGGTCAGACAACTGCATGACTTGGAAATCCTTCTCGGCGGCCTCCATCTGATCGATATCGTCCTGGTTGGCGCTGATCAAGCTCCAAGGTTTTTTGCGACCTGCCTTTGGCCGAATGTAAATGGTCCCTCGCAAGCCGTCAGCATAGTAGCCCCTCTCGTGACTGTGATACCAATATCCACCGTACTGGTTGATCAGCTTGAAGCGATAAGTGTACGACTGGCCTGTGTAGATGTTCCACTGCGACAAACCAGGCACACCATCCATCTCTGGGGTGCCGATCTGGTGAATACCGTGCCAGTGAATCGCGAAAGGAACAGGACTCTGATTGTTGACCGTGATCTCGACATCATCGTTCTCGTCCCAGACAAAAGGATCCGCGGGGAACTTTCCATTCATGAGAAAGCCAAGTCTCTCGAATCCATCGGGGCTGATGGTACCTTGAGTGACGGTCATGTTGTAAGCCTTGTCCGGAGCCGGGAGCGCAGCGGCATCGCGACGGTAGAGGTGGGTCGGATGGACAAAGCCGGCTGCGACGGAACCCGATGAGATCTGTTCGTGCCTCTTGATCAGCAATTGGCGATGGTCGGTTTCCTCCCCGTCAAAGTGAGACCGATCATGGTTCGCCGTTCCTTCATCTCGACTGGCAAGTTCAGAACGATGGATAGGAATGGCCGCAGAAATAGATCCGGAGGGAACTGCAAACAGGAAGAGGAAATAAGCTACAAGGACCAGGCCGATCGCCAGGCCGCGACGTCTTTGACGGTGAGGCCCTGGAAAAGCACGTGTGTCCAACATGGCACCGAGCCCGTCGAGGCGTTCGTAGCCCAAGGAGGGGACGATTCTAGGACGAGGTCGTTGGCGCAATAGTCTTGAGGGAAGAAGAAGGCGCGGTGAGAGTGCGCCGCTATGGACGGAAACGGGGTTCGATAGGCTCTAGGTGGAAAGATGCTCGACCTTTCGGGAGCGTTCTTCAGCTGGAGATGGCATCTTCTTATACTCTCCGACCTTCAACATAGGTCCCAGGTCAGATCCGACTGCGCAGTGCCGGCGAGAGGATCAAAGCACAAGAGTCGTCACGGCCGTCATCCGTCGGTGGCCAGAACCTATCGACTGGATCGATACGCGTCATTCCATACGTCGATAGCGTGGGAAGCATTGCAAGACTGGAAGCGCAGCGCCATCGGCACGGCCGACAGCTTCGCTGTTCTGCGCCGCATTGAACTCTTCCGTATCGGCATCTCCCGACACCTGAGAAGGCCAAATCTCAAATCTCGTCCATCCGAAGATGCTCCATGTTCGATCAGCACGCCGTGGCGTCGAAGTCGGTGATCCGATGTGTTTGAAGTTTGACACCGAAGCGTGTTGCGTTGATGCGATAAAAGGGGTGTCGGCAGATCCGATAAATTTCCCAGCCAAAGACGCGCAGTACTTTTTCCGCAGAACAGCCACACGGTCGGGTTGGGCTTGTTTTCGTCTTGCATCGGAAGTCTTCCGAATCAATGCACTTTGTTCGGATGCAGATGCTTCGCATTTGTGGTAGCACCTCGCAAGGATCCAGAGTGCCGCATCTGCCAGCCGGTATCGATGTGAGTTGCGCGGATGCGGATGAAATTGGGAGGCTAGCAGACAGACAGTCACTCAGACGGGAGCGGATGTCCCGGTGGATTCTATAGTATTCATATTATTCATGTGTGGTAAAGTGAACGCAGAAAGACCCAGATACAGAGCGTGAATGACTGGCTGAACAGAGTGACAAAGATAGAGCATGTTTTGGAGATGCTTTGCATGAGAGAGCCGTGTTCTTCAAGCCGAGATGCTGAAAGTTGTGAACGAACAGCGAGGCAAATTGTCACCCACCCTTGCATCCTACCCCAAGGAGAGACCAGATAGGCCGAGATGGCGTTATTTACAATGCACAGTCCCCTGATAGAGGACAAGTAGCGTCTCGAGCCTGGCCTTTCCTCTCGCTGGGCTCCGGCTGCTTGGAAAACCTCTCGACGCTTAGTTGGCGTTGGCGGGAATGCGGCCGTATGTCCTGCGGTACATGTGGTCGACGTTCTCAAGGTAGTAGGCGCCGGGCCACAAGTTCTCGAGCTGGCCGACGGGCTTGTGGTTGACAGCGTTGTGGGTGGCCTCACGGGTCTTGAGAGCCTCGACGTAAGTCTGGCAAGGAACAACCTTCATGCTTGCAAGGCGGTTCTTGAGGTCAGCAGCCTTGACGAGCTGCTCGATCGATCCGTTGACGCGGATAGCGAACATCGAGGCAGCGGCACCGGAACCGAACGAGTAGAGGAGGATGCGCTTGCCCTGGATCTCTGCCGAAGGAATGTTGGAGAGCAACGAGACGAGACCACCGTAGAGCGAGGCGGTGTACATGTTGCCGCATCGTCGAACAGTGTCCATACCGGGCTCGAGCTTGGTCTGCTGGAGCTCCTTGCCGAAAGCAGCGAAAGCCTTCTCGACGTCCTTGTTGGTGATGGTCGACTTTCGGTCAAGCTCGGCAAAGTCGGCAGGGATCGAGGCGTACTTCTCGTTTTTGGGGTCGGCGACGTAGTCGTTGTACAACAATCGGCCGAAACCCTTCTGGACGAGCTTCGAGTAAGGGCTGTGGAACAGGGTGTAGTCAAAGTCGTCGACCTTGATCGAGGCGAGGTTGGAAGCATCCGAGTGGCCGTTGACACCGTTGGCGGCACCGTTGCGGAGCTTGGCAGCACGCTGACGGTAGGCGTCGTAGGTCTTGTCGAGGCAGCCAAGGTAGGCCTGAATGGTCTCGGGACCGTCAACCTCGGGATATTCGGAGGAGAGGTTGGGCTTGTAAAAGTCCCAGAAGTTGCTCATGTGGGTACCGTGAGCGGGCTCAAAGACGAGGGGAGCGTCAGGACCGATGAGCATGGCAACGGCACCGGCACCACCGACGGGACGGGCAGAGCCCTCGGCGTAGATGGCAATGTCACCAGCGACGACGATGGCGTCACGGCCGTCCCACGAGCTGCTCTCAACCCAGTTGATGGCATTGAAGAGAGCGGCGGTACCACCGTAGCAGGCGTTCTTGCTGTCGATACCCTCGATGTTGTTGTTGCCAGAGGGCGCAAAGAGGTCCATGAGGACGGTCTTGACCGACTTGGACTTGTCAATGATGGTCTCGGTACCAACATCGAGACGACCGATGCTGCGGGGGTCAATGTTGTTCTTCTCGAGGAGGCCGGAGACGACTGTTGCAGTCAGGAGAGTGGATCAAAGAGCACGGCAAAGACGTGAGCAGTCAGTACTGGATCGTCTCTCTCGGCGTGTGTGGCTGGCTGATACCAGAACCGAATATGGGCGAAAACTTACCGGAAAGAGCGAACGAGTTGATGTCCTCTCGGTCGTCGGTGCAGGCCATGTACTTCTGACCGAAACCGATGGTGTATTTGCCTTTGGCTACACCGTCAAAGTCCTCGAGCTCATCTTCCGAGATGCACTGTTGATCGTTGTCGTCACCAAAAATGCAAGGGTGGAAGAAAAGTCAGTTCGAGTTTCAAAAGTAGCGAGTAGAGCACGAATCACAGCGACGAGATGTTTGTCTCCCAGCACGAGATTCGCTCGTCGTCGCCATCATTGCCGTAGCGCCGGTCAGGAGTGGGAGAATGGACTTACCCTACGGGGGAAGTAGATCTCGATGGCCTTGATTCCGACGTTCTGGGGACGAGCCGACATGTTGAAATGTGTATGAAGAGGGGGAGGATGGTAAACGAGTGTGAGAAAGGAACCTGTTGTGCGAGGGTGGGATGGTAGTCAAGAGGCTCGGCGAGTTGCTGACGAGGCGAGGCAAGATCAGACGTAGCGCTGATTGGAACACGGACGCGGAAACGTACCATGCACAACACACACACGCACTCGCAAAATGAATGAATGGATGCGTGGTTTTGGACACTCGAAAGCTTCACACTCACGCACGCAAGCGCCGACTGTGCTCCTGCAGCTGCGAAACCCACTTCTCTCTGCACACGGTTGGCTGTCTCAGAAGATGAGCACGCGAAGACCTAGGCGAGCCAAAGGACGGCGAACGGTCACTAAAAAAGCAAAGAAGGTGTCTTCTCTGCCAATCTGCAGAAAGAAGAACTCAACCCTTTCAATCAGGAATTTTGGGCAGTCAAGTACAGTAGCTACAACGACGCGGGGGCACTTTTCCCCAGGCTGATTGCCGCGAAGATGTGCGGCGGCCAAAGCGCACTGCGAAGATCAGGTCCAAAAAAGGTTGAGAGCACAGAGTCGCCTGACGCGAAGGAAATTTGAAGGAGGAGGTAAAGTGTCACTTTTGGGCTCGGTGGCGAAAATCAAGCAGTGAAAATCGTGCCATTTCGGTTGGTAGCGAGAGACCAGAGAGAGCAGAGAGCAGCCAGCCAGAGCCAATTTTGGGTTGGCCGCCGCACTTTCTTGCTAGCACTCGGCCAAACACGCACCCTGCAACGGAGCTGCTCGGACTGGAAAGTGCTGCTTTGTGCTGGCTGGCTAACTGGCCGCGGGTTGTCTTTGTTCTCCCTTTGGCTCTGCAGTCATCGGGCAATTTTGGCAACATCAGCAATCGATGGGCGGCCAACGCCTTCTCACGCTTCCTTGTGCTCTCTAGCTACGTCGAGATCAGCAGACACAACAATCACCCATGATCCAGAGTTTATCACCTTCCTCTGATGCTTCGCCACACTGCCAAAGGCTGTGCAAGTGATTCATCAAGTGCTTCGAGTGATGGCAACAGCACGGTACAGCCATTGGAATGGTGAGAGTCAGGCGATCCTTTCTTTCCATGCAAGCCCACACGCCAATCCTACCTCTTTTTTTTTTTTTTTTTTTTTTTTTTTTTTTTTGGGCGTTTTCGAAAGAGTTTCTCTTCTCTTCTCAAGAAAAAGTGGGCCGATTTTGGCACTCGCTCGTCTGTCCGATTTGGCCCGCAGAAAACGCTTATCGTTCACCATCGCTCACCCGATTGCGATTTGGTCGGTTGGGGATCAAGCTTCGGCATGGACCCGATTCTCGATCTCTCACAGCATAACTCTTCCTTGAGATTGAGATGCTTCCATGACATTGCGTAAAGAAGAATGTATTTGTGAAGGATTGATTAGTTGGCATCAGTGCCGAAAGCAGCTCCTCTGGCTTGAGCAGCGGTATCATCAGCGTTCTGTCCACCGTCCTCGTCACCGGGCCAGTCGTCCTCCTTCAGGAACGCACAGATGACTGTGCGTCCTCCAAACTGTCTGCCCGCGATCGCCTTGAGCGCCTCTGCGCAGTGCTCTGTCTCGCCGTACCTGACATAGACTCTGCCTACGCCCTCTCGCTCTCCGCTGCTGTTTTCTGCACCTTGATCGCTCTCATCCTGGCTTCTCTTCCACTGATGCGCAGCTGCACCTTTGCTTTCCTTTGCCGGTCGCGGAACACGCACGTCTGTAACGGCGCCGTACTTTGTACACTCGTCCCTAATGTCTTCGACGATGTCCGCGTACTCTTCGTCATCCTGCAGCTCTTCAGGCGTGACCATGTTGAGCAAGACCATGCAGCTCGTTGGCTCGCCCGCATCGCCACCCTCTCCAGCAAACTGTTGCAGCGAAGAGGGTACTGCACTACCCAGCGTGCCCGCATTGGCTCCGGTTGCTGCGATGGCCTGCGCCTTCTTCTCACTTCCCACACTGGCACGTTGAACCACCAAGTTACGATCACCGAGCTCCATACCGTTCAGTCCCTGACAAGCCAAGTCGGTAAGTGCGGCATCTACGTACTCGCAGAACGCAAATCCTTTCGACGCGCCCGTACCGGGATCTTTGACCAGATTGAAGGCTCGCAGCTCACCGAACGCCTGAAGCAGCTCGATGACCTGGTCGTCGGTAAGATAGGTAGGCAATCCGCCGACAAAGATCTTGTGGGGCGAGTCGGGGACGTTTGTGCTGATGACGCCAGGCACGTGAATGTTGGAAGGAGGACGAACGTCGGGCCCAGTGTAGTCCTTGGGTCGTCGAATCTTGAGCGATTGCGCTTGGAAGACGATCCCATCAAACGACATGGCATTGGTCGCTTCTTCGGGATGGCGGAATTCGACGAATGCATAGCCCTTGTCGACGTTGACCTGAGCCGAGACGGCAGGTTCGCCCGGCTCGGTGCCAAGCTTGAGCTTGAGCATCTGCTCGTTGAAGAAGGCCACCATGTTGGCCTCGTTGGCTTGGTGCGTGATGTTGCCGACGTACAGTCGACGCGCTTGACGGCTGGCGTTCTGTACAGCCATTTCTTCTGGAGAAGGACCTTGGCTCTGGGAGCCGTTGTTGGGACCGAATCCAGATTGAGGTGGGTAGGGAGAACCGTGGCCGTGTGGAGGTTGCTGGGCTCGCGGGTATCCTTGCTGCTGATGCGGATGTTGCTGATGCATGTTGGGATGCGAGTACGACTGGCTAGGATGTTGCCCGTGCGGTGGGTACGGCTGCCGAGGATGCTGGTGAGGAGGCATGGGACCGCCACGGTGGGGATGAATGGGTTGACCACCCATGTGGATGGGGGGTAGCGGCAAGCCGACGCCAGGCGGAACGCCAGGACCATTTACGCCGAGATTGACAGGTGGCATTCCTACCAGCCTTGTCTGTCCAGGGATACCGAACAAGCCAGTTGCCTTGGCAGCGAGAGCACTGGTCCCTTCGAAGCCGGGTGCGGGGATATCCCACTTGGAGTTGGGCCTAGCTCGCTCGCTGATCGGAATGGTACCTTCTGGCGTTGGACTGCGACGCACCGACGGACTGCTGTCACGTCCCTCGGCGCTCCTCCAGTCTCCTCCACGGTTTCGGCTTCCTCGTTCATGGTAGTAGTCGTCCTCGTCATACCGCGAACGCTCCCTGCGGCCAGAGTATCGGTCGTCTCGATCTCGTCGGTACGAGTAGCTGTCCCTACCATCACGGTTCCCCCTTCCTCCTCCGTTCCCTCCGTAGTAGTCGTCATCCCTGCGTCTTCGACGACGATCGTCGTCATCCCTATCGCGCCTGTCCCTGTCATCGCGCTGACTCTTGCGTGGGTATCGATCGTGTTCATCACGCTCCTCGCCATCGCCTCTCCTCTTACGCGAGCTTGAAGAGGCGCTGCGATCCTCCTCGTATGCGTCTCTTCCTGACCTTCTGTCTCTACGATCGCGATCCCGGTCTCTCCCAGACGAAGAGCTGTTGCGCTCTTTTGCCTTGCTGCGCACTTCGTCCTCGATGCCGGCCAAGAAGGCGTCGGCGCTATCCGCCATGGTGAATGTCGACACGCAGATGTGATCGGAACGAAATCCGATGCTGAGTATGTGAAGGGGACGGGAAGAAGCTGATTGTGGTTGTTGATGAGCAAGTGAAGGCGGGAGGCAGGCGGATGGGACCCGAATGCACGAAATGTGGCTTGAAAATGGAGGAGCAGCAACAGCTTGGCAAATTCCCATCCTTTCTTCGCCTCTTGTTTGTCCGAATTCCGATTCTTGATGTGAAATGCCAGGGTCTGCTAGAGAGGCAGAAATTCCAGAGTGGAGCCGGCTGATTGTACTTCATCCTCATCTTCCTTCTACGACACACTTGTAAGAGATCCGACCTCAAAAGCAGCTCACCATGTCGGCACCGGCTGTGCCATGGACAGAGCACAGGACGCCAGAGGGACGCCCCTACTGGTACCATACCATCGAAAGGCGTTCGGTGTGGGAGAAACCTTCCGAGCTCAAGACGCCTCGCGAGCGGGCACTCGAAGCAACACCATGGAAGGAGTACAAGTCTGGCGACCGCTCGTATTACGTCCACAACGTCACGAAGCAGTCTACTTGGACTCTTCCTCCTGAGCTCAAGCACATTCTCGATACGTATCCTGTTGATGGTCCTGCCGCAACTCCAACGCCATTTGCCTCTTCAACCCCAAATGTAAACTCCACCCAGTCGCCCGCTGCCTTTGCTCGCTCTCCCGCAGCTGCCATCCCAAGCCCCTCTCAAGCCATGGGTCAAGCATCACCGGGCGCAAGACCATCGCACGCCCTCTCGCCAAACCCAGCGCATCGAGCATCTGGCTCCAATACCCCCCTCACCGCCACTGCGTCCCCCTTACCTCACCAGCCTTCTTCCACATCCAACCGCGCCGCGCCGCACTCCACCATCCAAACCATGTCCGGTGCCACCGAGTTGAATTTCAAAGGTGACAAAGAAGCTGCTGAATCTGCCTTCCTCCAACTTCTCTCCGACACCGATGTCGACGTCGACTGGACCTGGGAAACCACCATGCGCAGCATCATCACCAACCCGCTCTACAAAGCGCTCAAGACGATCGCTGAGCGCAAAGCTGCGTTCAACAAGCACATCGACGCTCTCCGTCGTCAACGCGCCGAGGAATCGGCTGCTCGGCTGGAGACACTCAAGCCGCTCTTCAAACAACTGATCAGCAACGACAAGAGGTTGAAGAGCTATTCTAGTTTCGCTACCGCCAAAAAGTTGTTGGGTGAGACATCCACGTGGAAGCAGGCAAAGGGCGACGATGAGGCAAGGGATATCTTCGATGCGGTGATGAAGGATGTGAAACAGACGGAGCGGGAGAGCGAGGCAAAGATCAGGAAGAGAAACATGGATATGCTCATGGCTCTACTCAAGACGTTTGAGGCCGACGTGTTCACTCGGTGGCGCGACGCCCATCGTACGATCCTCGAGAGTCCCGAGTATACCGATGATCCGCATCTCAGCACCATGGACTTGTCGGATATGCTGCTCGTCTTTGAGGACCTGATGAAGGGGATTGAGCGCGATGCGGATGCAGCCAAGCGTAAGGAGGCCGAAGCAAAGCGTCGTAAAGAACGTCAGAACAGAGATGCCTTCAAGGCGCTCCTCAAGCAACTCGAGACTGAAGGCAAGATCCGTGCCCGCTCCACGTGGGGTGAGGTATTCCCCCTAGTCAAAGATCACGATGACTTCCTACGTGCTGTGGGCCAACCCGGGTCCACGCCTCTCGACCTCTTCTACGATCACGTAGATTCACTTGACCAGCACCTAGAAAAACAAACCGCAGACGCCCTCCAACACGCCTCCAAGTCAGGCCACACAGTGACACCCAGCACCACCGAGACCGAATTCCTCGCCTGGACCTCGGGCTGCCAAGTACCAGAAGCGACACTCAAGCAGATCTACACGGAACTCGTATCATATTTGGCCGAGGAAGAAGAGCGTAAGCTTTCCGAGGAGCGACGCAAGTTGGAGCGAAAACACAGGCATCGGATCGAAGACCTTCGTTACGCGTTCAAGAAGATCGATCCGCCTCTGGACCTAAATGCCAGTTTCGAAGATGTCAAAGGTCGAGTAGAAGGTTTAGCCGAATATACAGAGGCAATGGGGGAGGATGAGAGGATTCCCAAGTGGGCGTGGGAGAAGTTTGTCCGTCGTCAGCGGGAAAAGGAGCTCGAAGCGGAGGAGAGTCGTAAGAGGAAAGATCACCCGAGTGATGATGGGATCGGGAGAGCTGGTGGTGCGGGTGGGAGGAAGAGGAGTACCAGTGCAAGTGTCAATGGAGCAGGGCAGGCGGAGAAGGAAGTGAAAAGGCTTAGGACGGACAATGATGTTGATGAGAGCGAGCCTGAGGAAGGCGAAGTGTAAGACTTTGCTGCTCGCCTTTTTGTCATCCACAGCTGTACACCCAACGTCACCTCAATCCAACTCTACAGCTCCTCTCTTGAAGTGCTCGTAAGTGTGAGCCTCCAGTCATCGGCTCAGATAAGATTCTCTCACCAAACACCAACCTGGCACAAAACCTAAAAGAGTGAAAGAAAGAAATTCAGTTCGACGCAACAAAAGACAGCAAGAGGTAGTACAAGGAGAGGGTAAAAACAACGCAGCGTGCAATCTGATCTGATCTCGATCTGATGGACCGCCGTTGCTAATCAAAGTTTCCGTTTGGCCGCCAGTGTGGGGTGGATCATGCCATGGGGATTCCCGCCGGGTTATTAGCGCTAAAGATGAAGAGGTTGTTGGTTGCTGCGATGGCGATAGTGTTCTCCCGCGGGTGGTAGCTGGCGTGGAGGATCTTCTTGTTGAAATCTGGATTGTCGAGGTTGACCTGACCGGGTGCGCCCAAAGCACCATTGCCACCGTTTTTGCCCTTCTTCCCTGCGCCGGCCATACGCTTGGCCTTGAACGCGCTCTTGTCTGCCTGAAGTACAACGTCGCTGCTGTCGTCCTTGTCAAAGATGTGGAAGTAGTTGTTGTAACTACCTGTGAGGACCTTCTTGCCATCGGGACCCCAGAGCGCCTCGAACTTGTCAAAGATGCAATCGTTTTCGTAGAGATCGCAGAGTTTGGAACGAAGGTGGTCGTGGATAGGAATGGTCTTGACAGGCTTGTTCTCCATGTTGACGTCCCATATCTTGAGCGTAAGGTAGTCGCGAGAGAGAATGTAACGGCCATCTCGAGAAAATTTGACGTCGGATATGCTGCTGATGATCTCGCTGAAGAAGGACTTGGTCGAAGGATCCTCTTCCTCTTCAAACTGCTTGGCGTGGGCATCGCACAATGCAGAGTCGCGCATATCGGCAAGCTTGATGGTACCTTTCGAGCTCGAGTAGACAAACTGGTTGCAGTGGATAGGGTGAAACTCTGCAGCAGTGATGACTTCGGTCAGCTCTTCCATGTTGACGGGCTTGATATCGACAATGTTGAAGCTCTGGTCGCTGATGTTGAGGTTCCAAAGGTTGATACGAAGGTCATCGGCACTGATGTAGGTTTCACCGTCCGAGTTGACGGAAATTGAGTTGATATGGTACGCATGCGCATTGGCGTAGATCTTCCTTGGAACAGCAGCAATGATGGTGTCGACCGGTGTGAGACGGGGCAGGCGCAGACCGACACCGCTTCCGGGCACTGGTGTCGGTACGGGGAGCAGTGATGGGTGGACATCTGGATCACGCATCTGACCATACCCCATGTCGTTGTGATTGTTTTCGGCTACCAACTTGAGTGTCTTTTCAAACACTTTCCACAGCTTGATCGTCTTGTCTGTTGTGTCAGAAGCAGAACGGCATGATCAGCAATGTGCACGTAGAATCAAGAACCATCTTCGGTCGGACTACCTACCATTTGTACTGAGCAAAAAGTGAGCGGCATTTTGTCTTCTGCACCACTTGATCTTGTTGATCTTCTCCTCAATCTCGAGTGACTTGAGGTAATCGAACTCGGGCTCATGGGATTGGAACTCGGTGTGGAACTTGTATTCGCAGCCCTTTTTCTGTGTGCGACGAGAGAGACGGGGAAGGAGACAAGGTGTCTGGTCAGCCATCAAGTCCGCTTGTATGTGGGAGGTGAGCAGAGTGGCAGGAACACTTACAGAGTCATTGCGCTCGAAAAGGACGACACGACCACCCTTATCGCCTGTAGCAAGGTAGTCACCGGTGTGATCGAACTCGACCGTCGAGATGATATCGGCTGCAGCACGCCAATGCAAGCGGGAGATGAAACGTGACCATAGAGAATTTGTCAGTCTACCGTCGAGATACGGCGCCCAGATGTGCTTGTGCAACGATCAAGCTTATCTTCGAGCTGAAAGTGCCAGAACCAGCACGGAGCGGTCGGGAAGGGGTCGAGACAAAGCGCTGATACAGCCGGTCTGCAATCGACACTAGACGCACTGTGATCCGAACTACCTCGGACATTTCGTGCTGGCTTTGCCTATTGCTTGAGCCGAGTGTGAACGCGGTTGTGAGAGCGGAAAGCTTACCTTCGGTGATTTCCTCAACTTCACCCTTGTCTCCGAAGCACTGGGCGAATCGCCATCCTCCGGACGGGTCTCCCTCCTTCTCCATTATGACGAAGTGGTGGATGTGTGTATCGGAGCTGTGTGTATGGTGCTAGTCAGTATCGGTGTAAGAGACCGAACTTTGAGACTCTGCCAGTGAGTCCAACGTTGCACACAAGCCAGTCGAGAGGCCTTGTAGTACAGCTGAGAAAGGTGGACACTGGTTGTGATGTATCGTTGAGACCGATCTAGAAAAGCGGGCGGAACCTTAGAGTCGTACGCAAATTGTTTGGTGCCAAGAATGGAATGAGCAGTCGAGCCGACGGAAGCTGTGCGAGCCGATGACCAGAAGCAGCGCCGTGCGGTCTACCGAGTCGATAAGAGCCAAGAAAGGATACCGATTGCGGATGGTCGAGGATGGATGGTAGACACCGTGCGCGATAGCAAGGTCGGACGCGTTTGTCTGGTACGAGCCTAAGGCCGGAGATATCGGAAGCTGAACCAAACGTTGAGGCTGGCGGAACGGGAACGCAGTCGGATAGGTACTCGCAGCGGCGGTTGAGAACGTGAGGGGGCGGCGTTGCGACGTTGACGATGGAAACAAGAAAAGGATGTTGATGGTCAGAGATGGAGATGGTGTGGACCGTTGGTTGGTGGAGGGCGAATGGAATTGATTGGCTAGAGCGGATTTTTGCTTGATCGGTGAGTGAGTGAGTGAGTGAGAGGAATGCCAAATCAATTGGGCTTGTGCTTTGCTTCGGTGCACAAGAGAGTAATTTTCGATGAATTCTTCCCCTTTTTTTTTCTCGATCCCGTCATGTCGCCATCGGCTGCCATGTAGAAGGTGAAAAATGTGAAATTGCGCCAAAATTCGACCATTTCCTTGTTTTCCAATCTTGGAGCTCCGCGAGGATCAGCCGCCTTTTTTTCGCTTTTTGCCAGCTGCTGGGAAAATCGACCGCGTCAGTCATTCAGGCACTCAGCTCGTGAGCCATCGGAAAAATAAAAAAAGAAAGAAAGAAATCGAGCAGCGGAAACGCACTGACCTCCCATCAACCAAAACTTCGCCGCTGTCACCGACTTGCAGCGCATCTTTGACTCTCTCATCCGGATCCTTAGTCTGCAGTATGGCTCATCTCTATCAGCCTTCGATATTCGGATGACTGACGAGGTCTTAGGGAGCACACTTCCGAGAGAGTGGATACACAGGAAGCGATTGCCGGTCGAACGGTCCGATACGTGGGGGGATCGACCAGGCGTTTTGCGTTTCAGAACAGTCTGTCTCTTTTCGCCCAAGTTGCTGTATCGGCTTTACAGAGACGCCTTCGACCTCCTTTTTCTTTGCTATCAAGAAGCTTTGTCCTCCTCTACCTTACGGGATGACCTTGTGTGGACCCGTGCCTTGTGAGGCCCTGGCTGTGGAGCGCACGGTTCACGCTGTGTACGTCTGCAACAAGCTCGTACGACCACCATCTCAATTCGTTGGCGGAGTGTCGTGTCCGAGTAGTTAGATTTCGTGTTCCAGGTTTACAGCTTGATTTTGGAAATCTTACCGAAAAACAGCGGCAAAAAAGCACCAAGAAATGCGGTCTCTTCGATGGCCGACGCGCACGAGCCATTTTTCATTCTTTACTCCACAGCGGATCGCGACTCATCGGGTCGCACTGGGGTTCCGATGCCGATCTTAGCCTCTGTCGATGAAACACCTCGTCCAAGAGCATAGGGTTGGTTCCTTTCCTCGTACAACATCCCATGCAACACAGACATATCACAGAACAAAGATAAGTAGCTTCATATGTGTTGACACAACATTATTCCTCCTGATCAAGCCAAGAAGAGAGCACCGGCGGCCAGAGCTGGCAGCAGCGCAAGGGAGCACATAGGTATCCCAATCGCCATCACTCCGTTTGCCTTGTTTGCCGCCGGCGCCGACAAAGTGGCTGCACTTGCGCTGCCGCTACCGCTTGAGCTACCACTAGCACTTTTGCTAGCACTAGCAGAAGCACCAGTGAGCAAATCCAAGCAGCTCACGTTGGCGCCAACCTCTGCATCATCCGTTAACGTAACATCGCTGCACTGGTACAGATGTCTGTGAACATCATTAATGTACTCGACCATGATGGTGGCATTTGTCCCACTTCCCACCTTCACCCCTGCCACGTTGAGGTCGGCCGCATTAGCGTGGAAGCAAAACACTCCCGTACCCTTGATCGCCAAATCGTGTCTCAGCGGTGGGATGGTGGTACCGTTGGCCGTGGTCAGGAAAGATTGGGCCGAGGTGGGCACATCAAAAGCAATGTAAATGTTGACTGTCGCAGAAGGATGGTGCGAGTCGATCGAGATGGGTGTCAGGGGTCATGTGCCTGAGCTCAGATATCTAGCACTGGAGCTTCCTCGAGAAGAGAATAAATTTGAGAATGAACCTATGGTGATTCTCGAAATGAGACTTAGGCGTGTGCCTCGCGTTGCCCGATCTCACCCACTTCAAGGACACCCAAATCCAAGAATGAGATTGGTGTTTTCTTGATGTCACTACGACTTCAAGAAAGGCCCTACTGAGATCTTCGAGCTCAACTAACTCCTGTGAACACTCCGTTCAGAGGCAATACGGCACAATGGGCTTAGCCGTTGGAGTAAAGCTATATAACTGACCACTAGGATCAAGCACGAGTGTTCTTGGTGCTCTCCAGTGGTCTTAGCCGTGGAGCGGCCTTGCTGTATATGGACTGGTTGAGGTTCCAGGCCCTGGTTGAGGTTCTGGCTGCGATTGAGGTGTTGCAGCGTCAGTGTAGGTGCTGACGATGTTCAAAGACAGGCTCTCCTATACTGAAGCACAGACTGTGAAATGATTGCAAAGCGCTGCTATTGCAATCGGTACAACCGAGAGTGCTTACAAAGCACAACTGAGAGGTATTCTTGATATAATGAAAAGTAAAGAGTAGAGTGGATGAGCCCCGCTCCTCACACTGCGAGTGAAGAATGAGTATATATAACCGTTTGGCCCAAGCTGAGTGCACTCAACCTGCATGTGTACCAAGCTTGGGCCTCCTGCCAGCATGCGACTTGCACATGTGGCTCTCCTATTGAACCATCAAGGCCTGCTCGCCATCACCGATGGTGTTGAGCACCATGCCCTTCAATACCACCAAGTTGCACTACTCAAAACCAGTCGATTTGTGCTTTCCCGTCATCGCTTCCTGAGTTCGAGAACCAAGTACGTGTCTTTCTCAAACTGGGACTTGTGTCCTGTAACAATGGGTCCGTTGCAATAGTACCAAGGTTGACGCAGAAGCGAGACGTCGGGGAATCCGCCGCAAAAGTTGCTTGATTCCTTATCCTCGTCAAAGCCGTGCGTTTTGGGTGAGTCTAGGGCAAAGTGGGCCCACGAGGTCAAGGCGAGGAGGCACAGGAGGGAGAGGGTGGCGCTAAGCTTCATCATGAGCTTCTTCCAAGGGATGAAGGGCTGAATGGGGGAGGTGAAGGGGAGGAAGAAACCATCCCTGACCCGCATTCAAGTCGAGTATATATGGCCTATCACTACAGTACCACCCACCACCTATCTCACTGCCAACCCTCTCATCCTACCTCCCTATGTGGGACACAATCTTTGGGTGGGCCTCCGCACGGCAAAAGGAATGTAACAGCCGCCGGAGAGGAGCGAGCGGACTTTTGACAATGTGAGGGAAACACTCCGAGCCCACCCCAGCACCTTCATCTCTCTGTTTGGGCAGGGTGATGGCAACATCTTCCGCAGGGGGCTCCAGCTTGACCCACCGACACGGGCAATGGAGAGAGAGACCCTTTCTGAGGTGTTGCCACATGCAAGAAGATTCATCTGCTTCCCCGTCCCACGCTTACCTGTTCTACGCTACTGAGTTTTCTAGATGCAACCTGGGAGAAGAAAAAGGCTCTGAGGGCGTTTGTTAAGCTGCTTTCAACAGCTTGGACCCCACAGCGTCCATTGTTCTTCAAAGGGGACCAACAAAGCACACTTTACTCCTCGCTCAACAGCGTCACTGCAAGAAGGAGTGTCAACCTCGGACAGAGATGTTCCTGACCTTTCTCAAAGGGTAGAAGCTTCACCCTGTCGTTGTGTAAAGTTCTTCCGCGTCAAGTGCCACGTGGGAGGATGCTATGGTGGGGAAAGACCATGCAAGTGTTAGAGCGTGCAATTATGGACAACTTTTAGCTGCGAAAATCGAGTTGTGGAGGCTCGACCAAGCCGCAGGGTGACATCACCAAGCTGTCCCTAACGATTGCCAAGCTGTGCTCATCCGGGGACCCTGGACTCGCAACGCATCGCACAAGCCAACCACACATGCCTCGTGCTCCGCTTGAAGCCGTTGCCTTGTGACGGTACAACGCCGGATTACTAATGCCATCTCCCGGACGACCTTAGCGTCAAGGTGCATTTCACGTTTCTTTGCGTCTGTGTGCGAAAATAGACCCAAGAGCTCGTGAGGATTGTGGAGCTACAGTAGCCCTGATGTCTGTGAGTGTGTGTCGTAGAACCGTCTCCTCCGAGTGAGGTAGAAGCATCGATGTGAGGGCTGCTGTTGCATAAGTCAAACTTAGGCTTGCGTCAACTCTTCTAGAACAAGTTAAGAGAAAAAGTTGCTGGCTTGCTTTCGATCCATCACCATCATCCATAACACACATAGCTTCGCAAACAATGTCGCTCCTTCGCACTTCGACTTCGCTCTTCTCGACCGTTCGTGCTGTCAGCACCGGTCGCACACTCATGACCAGTGCCGTAAGTATTCCCCATACCATCGACTGACCTTTTCTTCGCGCAGCTCTGCCTTTGGCACCGCATGTCTGAAACGCTCAAAGCTGATTTGTCATTCGCTATTTGGCTTCCGCTCGCTTGCTCAGGTACTCCGCACGGACGACCCTCAGGTCCTCAACAAGGACACCCACTCCGGAGCCTCGGTAAAAGCCGACAAGCACTCCAAGGATCCCAAGACGCTCCAGCAAGAAACTGCCGCCGCCGCCAACCAATCCTCCTCTTCTTCTGGCAGCAAAGTGACCGCGAGCCCAAATGAACAACCCACCCACTCCGAGGACGCAGTTCACGCCGAAAAGCACAACAAATCGCCCGAACAGCTCCAGAAGGAAACCGCCGAGAAGCTGCACAAGTGATCTCTCTGGTAACATCAATGTGATGCAGAAACATGCAATGCAGTCAATGATAATCTTGGATACGGTGACATGATACAAGTGCGAGTCGTTTTGATGCTGGTATGATGTGCAGTTGCGATCCTCTTCCGGAAAGCCATCGTTGCATTCTTAGCATTGCCGATCGCGACTTGAGCTCTCCCACAGCTATTGCGTCAATGAGACGAGGACGGAATGGAGTCGCTTTCTCCACTTGCAAGCAAAGGGAAGTTGAGAGAAAGGGGGTGCTTCACGATCCACCAACGTCCCCCAACTGTTTTACGAGCGACGAAGTCTCCTCCCTATTAAGCTGGGTTGAGTTTGACAGCAGCACATTGAAGTCGTACTCCAAGTCCGCAAATGGCGTTACCGGTGCCAGACCCTCGCTGCTGTTATGGCTGAGGCTGTGATTGTTGTTGAACCCACCAGCGCCGTTGTCGGATGGTGCGCTGGCAAAAACGCTCGGCTTCATCGGGGACACGCTGAGATGCTGGATTCCGTGATCAACCTGAGGTCGAGCCACGTTGGCTCCATTCGGGAGTGGTGAGAATGCTGATTGCGGTTGGCCCAGGTGTAAAGGCTGCAAGTGAAACCGGGGGAGAGCATGCGAGTGAGGATTGTGGTGCTGGTGATCGAGACTGCTAGGTAGGACGACGGGCCTCTGTTGCTGCTGCAGTGGTGGTACCGATTGCCGCATCTGCAGCTGCTGTTGTGTGAGCTCTTGTCCATGCCATTCATCTAGCGGGCTGACAGAGCTCCCCGCGCCGGGAGAAGCTGTGGGTAGGCCACTGGCGTAGAATCCAGTCTTGGATAGTGGACTGTTGGTCTGTGAGGTGGGCTCCGGTCCAAGTACGGACGGTCGGCGAACGAGAGGATTCATCATCGGTGTTGGTGCACTTGATGCCGGACTGTGCTGCAGCATGGGATGCGGAGAGACTTGGGAGAATGGCAAATTGCTACCCGCGTCCGGTGTGAGTGGGGATGGTGCACTTGCGATCCCATTCTGTGCCTGATACGAAAGTCGACGCAACAGAGCAGGCTGCACTCGCTGGCTGCATTCCATTCCGCCATCTGTTGGATTCGGGGACTCTTTTCTCTTCACTCCGCCAGCGCCATTTGCGCAAAGCCCCACACTTGAGCCCGTCGTATCCTGCTGAAACACCTTCTGCTGCATGCCTCCTCCCGGATTGGCACTCGGACCGACCAGCGCCTTGGGCGGCTGCAGCCCATGCAACTGCGCTAGTCGCAATTGGGCATCGTTCTGAGCAGTCTGCAACCGGGTCACGCGCTTGGGAGCGCCTTTCTCTCCTCGATTGAGAGATGGTCGATCTGCTTACTGCCCATGTTGAGCATGTCCATGCACTGCTGGATGACGACCCGGCTGGCTGGTCGAGTGAGACCCAGCTTCTGGCTGGATTCCAGGTCCAGTTGCGGTAGCGAGGCTGATGACTTCTGCTGCTGTTGCTGCTGTTGTTGAGCTGATGAGGGTGAGGATGTTCTGGTAAGCGTAGATGTGGATGCGTCGGACCGGTCGTTGGGCGTCAGGTTGATTTGTGAGGGGCGTCGGCCTACCGCTGATGGTGGTGGGTTCGGACCAGGTGTCTGTATTGGATATGCTGAAGGTCCAGCATTCCGCACCGTCCCTCTTGACCCATTGGTCGGCACCATCGACCCTGAACCACCCGTCTGACTGAGACTGTACGTCCTCGCATCAGCTCCCAGTCCCGACTCTGCACCACTCCCGTTCACCTCTACCGACCTCGACGCAAAGACCTCCCAAAACACGACCCACCACTCAAACAGCAAGCTCTGCGGGGCATCTATCGGCACCTGCCTCTCCGGTTCCAGCCCAGCTTCCAATCGCAAAGCCAAGGCGGCCTGCGAAAACCCACGTTTGCGCAGATAGTCGCAGATGTAGATGTGGAGCATCTGGTCGCCTTCCCAAGACATTGCGGCCGTTTCCCGCTGTTGTGGGTGGGCAAGGTGGGGTGGAGGTTGCAGGTTCATGCTGCGTCCGACTATACAGCGAGGTGCTGCTACGTCTGTGTGATTAGAAGAAGAGTGGCGGTCGAGAGGAGGGCAACATTCGAGATCGGGTGGTAGGATGATGGGGTTGGTCGTTCGTTGTTGGGTTTGGGCAAGGGGAGGAGATCCGATGGCCAGTCTGCGTGTATGCTACCCTGATCGCTGAGACGTGCTCGGAGGAGTGGTAGGTGGTGCTGCTGCCAACCAATGCTCCGTGGAAGTACACCAGATAAACAATGCTTTGCTTTCGATGCCGAGATCGGAGATTCAGATCCGCGGTGCCGGGAAGCGTCCGTATCAATAGCGATCTGCTAGCTTGCTGCCGCTGCAGGCTCTTTGTGGTCCTGCCTGAGCAGCGTCGCTGGCCACTCGGCACGTAGTGTTCGAGAAAGTCGCTTATCAGAGTACGCCAGGAAGAAGAGGGTCGATGGAGGTCGTTGACCTATGAACACCAGGAGTCGAGCGTGGTCGTAGTAGCTGTGGCAGTGAAGTCGGGCAAGCTACAAGTCGCTTGCGCTAGAGCGAAACATCTCCATCGTCCAGAACAATGATATGGTAGAATGCAAAGAGGAAAGCTAGGAAAGACAAACAAACGTCGAAGCCCCTTGGAGAAGAGGATCCGTGCAGCCACGTTGTTGTCTCCAAGATAGTTAGCACCTGAGTTTGATGAAAGGTGGCCTCCTCTTGTTGCCCGCCAACGGATTCATCACTTGACGGAGGAGGAGGAGGCGGGGGCGGCGGGGGCATGACAGACCGAGGAGGGAACGAGACACAAAGAGAATGACTACTGTACAGAAGTGAGAGAATTCATGCATGGTTGGGCTGCAACCGTGCAGATGGTGCGCAGCGTGAGAGCAGAAGAGCGGAAAGGGTTCGTTCGGTTTCGAGTGTACCACAGACCGAGACCTTTACGATTCCTGCCGAATCAGATGGGCCTTTCTGCTGCACGGCCCGGCGAGGAACCGGAAGGAGAGTCTCTCTAGAAGAGCGTAAAAGGCCAAGAATAGATAGAGAGAGGGAGAGAGAGAAATGAAGCCGGTGCGCTGCAGAATACACACAGAGAATGCGTAATGCAACACGGGAAGGAGAACACACACACACACAAACTCGTGTGTGAGGGAAGCTCATCTTGCACTATCGACCCACCAACGAACAGACCGAGAAACCCAGCCGCCAATTCAGCCAGAAAAATGCGCATAAGATGTCTCTTATAGAGTGGTGGTCTGTGTCGGAGGTCGAACTGAGCCGCCTCTTGACTGAGGCACACGTCTACACACCCTTCTCGTCTCTGTGTGTACTGTACGATGTATGTACTGTGGACTGTGTACCGTGTACAGTGTACAGTAGTTTGTAATAACGTGCAACATGAAATTCGGACGCGAATTTCAGTTGACGCCGAGTGCGGAACCAAAAAAGAAAAAACAAGAAAAAGAAAAAAACGCTTTGCTGCTCTGACCAGATGACACTGCATGCACAACCAACCATATCTGCTTTTTCATCATTGGACACTCCTCTTTTCTTCCGACCGTCTGGATCTGTACTCTGTTCTGACTTGATTTGTCATACCCGCAGCCTCACAATGGGCGGAAATACAATCGCGACTAGGCTGAGAAGGAACGCACATTTGCATAGCAGAGTGTACAGGTAGCGTTTGAGTTCGCCGGTCCGAATCTGTTGATGAAAAGCCAGGCACACAAGCACATCGCACAGCAGGAAAGAAGACATCTCGCTTGGCTGCCCTGCTTTCTTGGCCCATGTGATTGACAAAAGGTCTCGCCTCGCGTTTTCATTTTTTCTTGAGATTTTCCCTTTCTCTCTCTCTCTCTCTCTCTCTCTCTGTGGTGGCGCCAGCGCAAGAATCCGAGATGCAAGCCTCAGTCCCGCCACGGGAGCAGAGAGACACAAAAAGAGCATATCGACTCTACATGTGGCCAACGTCGCGATAGGCTCTGAGGTCATCATTCGATCGCTACCGTTGCACACAGCATGCTCTCTGTGACGCTCTTGCATCCCGTGCGCTTCGGGAAAGATAAAACGTGGTCAATGTGCGCACTTATTTGGCTCGGCTTGAGTTCCCGCGGAACCCTTCCGGCTAATCCTGTGCACCGATCGAGTTGTGCTGTTTGTAGCGTCTGATGACAGAGGCTAAAAACACCAACCATTCTCACCTTCTTATCGCAACGACACACGCTTCACCACGCTTCACTTCATTCGACGTTGGACGCAACATGAGATTGACATCTGAACGCTCTACTGCATCTCCAAAAGACGATCGATCGCCGTCTCCACGTTGCCTTCACACCCCTGCAACACCATCTGGATCACTCCGTCGTCCATGGTGGGGAAGATCGACTTGAGCGTCTCTACGCTGGCCGAATTTTGAGCTGCTTCATCGGCGTGGACTGCATCCAGATGTTCTTGATCCATGAGCGAGCGCTGGATCGCCTGCTCCGTCTGAGCGTTCTCGTATGCGATCTCCTCCCTGCGACCGGGCTGCAGTCGCCCTTGCTCCTCTCCTCCGACCGCTCGGCGAGACGGTGTGCCAGGAAAGCCGGCGCCATCATCGAAGCCGCGTCCCAAGCTCTGTTGCATCTGCATGCGACGGCGCATCGGTTCGGCCGCGGCTGCATTGGGCGTAGATCGAGTCGCATCTGTTTCGTCGTCCTCGTCGTAGTTGTCAAAGTATGCGTCACGCTGACCCTGCCCAGCCCCCGCCGATGTCGCCATGAGATGGCGACGGCCCACCGACTCGTCGTCAAACATGATACCGTCGTTCGAGTGGCTTCTCTGTGCTACATTCGGTCGCACAAGGCGGGCCGGCGCGTTGGGTGCTACTCCAGCGGCACCGGCATGATACGGGTGGTGCGCGAGGTCGCCAGTGAAAGGTGTCTGTGGTTCGTCATTGACCAGCATGGTGGATCTGCGGCCGCTCTGCTGTCCCGGATAGCCTGCCGTGCGTGACTGCGTCGCACGGTCTGCAGTATCCAAAGATCCGAATAGACCCCCAAACAGTTTCGGCCTCGAGGTGGACTGCGGCACATCACCAGAGCCAGGCGCTGAAGTGGGCGCGGGTGAGTTTTGTCTTTCTGTAGAAGCGCCACTGTCGTTGTTGCTGCCACTAGGCGTACGAATACCCTCAATACCCTCGTTGATGAGCCTACCGAGCGCGCCCATGGGCCGACTCAGACCGGTTCGCGCCGCCTCTCCGGTTCGCAGGAAGAAGGCACGAGTGTCATCGGCAAGCGAAGCTGCCATGGGCGTAAACGGAAGCGCTTTGGCAGCTTCTTCGCCTGGCCCCGACGGAGCAGATACGCTGTTGGCGCTGACGCTGCGTTGATGCTGCGGGTATCCGAACGGGGACTGCGAGCCTCTTGGCGGAGGCGTGGTGGGCGGAGCCAACAAACTCGCTTCGGCCGCTGCATTTGTTGCTGCTGAAGGTTCAGGTTCTGGCAGCGAGGAGACGGCATCTTCGACACGCTTCTCGAATTCCTCTTGGGTGATGTTGCTGAGCGAGGTGTAGTCCATTGTCTCAATAAAGGAGATGGCTCCCATCAAACTCGACAGATAGTAGCCCGACTCGCTCGAGAGACGGTCCGGATTGCGGAAACGGCTGATGTACTCGACATTCGAAATGAGGTGCTCCGGATTCGCCTTGAGCACCACAAAGATGAGCACTGGGATAAAGGTGTCTGCGTTCTCTTGTGTCGAAAGGTGTCGAATCATGCCAAAGATGACCTTGCAGCAGTTGAGGATGCAGATGAGCTTGTCACGAGGTGCCTTGTAGTGGTTGATCTTGAGCAGCTCTTGGATCGAAAATTCGATGAAGCCACGTGAATGGTCTCCCACAGGTACATCCAGGTGCTCCTCGTTGAGCCAGCCAAACAGACCGATGCGCTGCCTGAGCACTCTGTCGCGTTCGAGATCATCGGTCTGAACAGCCCATCTTCCTTCCTTCTGGACGGCAGGAGTGAAAGTGTATGGATAGAGACGGTTCATGACGAGTTTCTCCATGGCTTCCTTGGCGTTTTCAAAATCAGTGTCGCTCAGATTCTTCCAGACATCGCACTCCCGCATGCGCGCAGAGATAAAGTCGAGAAAGTCAAAGATGAGCTTGATCTGGTCTTGAGTGCGGTAGGGCTTCTTGGCAAAGCCCTTGATGAAGCTGCGAACGTATTCGCCGACGGGCTGTGCACTCCTGTGCTTCATCTGCTCGAGGAATCGGTTGAAGTCGAAGGGCTGCTCCTCGCTCGCTTGGGTTGCTGCAGGTGGACCTTGTCCGATCCGGATACCACCGCGAGAAGCAGTCTCATCCTTGCTGTCCTCCTTTGACTTTTCTGCTTCGGAGGCAGCACCTTGTTCTGTGGGAGCAGAGGATGCTGCAGCCTGCGATGGCCCGAACGATGCGTCCTTGCCGGATCCTATTTCGTTGTCGCCAGAGCTCGAATCGAGGCTTTCCTTCTGCTTCTCGCTAGGCGTTGATCGAAGCGTCTGTCGGGCATGGTCAGTGGGGGTAGCAATCCGCTGAGGTGTATCCGTGGAGGAGCGAAGTGCGGGCGAGTCTCGACCAAAGGCGTGCGCAACGGCTGCTACACTCTCGGGGTCTGCGAGAGCTTCTCGCTCCGCTCCTGACAGCTTTTGCGCGACTGGCGTGGAAGAGAGATCGGACTGCGCAGCACCAGATATCGACTCGATGGCGCGCTCCTTTGCTGGTGGTCGGGGGCCGTCCTTGCTTGGTGGCGTGGGAGGTGAAATGCTCTCGTCAGCTTGAGATCTGTTGACATCCGCTGAAAGCCCGGCAGTTTCGGGGGCTGCAGTTGCTGGCTTTTCGGTCGATGCGGTCCGAGAAACTGGTGGCTGGGAAGGTGCCGATTCCTGCTCTTGCTTTTGCTCGTCTGTCTTGGCAGCGATCCGAGTTTCCGAGGCTGTAGTGCTCGTTGTTGGCTTGGACTCTTCGCTATTGCTGGACGATGGCGCCACGGCGGCTTCCTCTTGGACCTGTGCCTTGCTGCTTGTCTCCTCGGCTTCGGCTTCATCTGCTTGGTCATGTATTGGCTCCGCTGCTGTGTCCTTTCCGATTTGTGCTGCTGGCGCTGTGACCGCTTCTGCCTCTGTGTTTGAAGTTTCGGCTTCTCCGCCAGCGGTATTATCGAGGCTCAGCTTGTCCACATTGCTGGCAAGGATATCTTCTGAGGTGAAAGGCGTTGAATTCGCTTCCCTCTCCTCCTCCCCCTCCTCCTTGGATACTATCGGCTCTTCCGATGCGGTGTCTCTGTCGTTGGTGGCTGTAGTCGTCTTTGTGGAGGCGACCTCTTTGCTGTCAACAGCCTCGTCCGAAGCTGGGATTGCGGTGTGCTCGCTTGATGACGCCATGACTTCTAGACGAGAGGTATGGCCACCTGGGCGGAGGGATGGTATATAGTATGGTGGAAAGCTGAAAGCGTGTGAGAGAGCAACACCCAAAGGCCAAAGTGCAAAACCAGTGTTGGTCACTTGGCGGCCCGAGAAAGCACGCGGCTGAGTTGCGTGTGTGTGCAATTTAGAAATGCACGTTCCATGCGCGTCTTGCTCTCGGCCCCTCTCTCTGCTTCTCTCAAAGATCACAGCTCAAGCTGCAAGCACCATATCGATCGTTGGTCATCCCACTCTCAAATGTGAGCATGGCTGTCACCTGCCTAGCTCGCCGCACATGACATCAATCAATCGAGACGGCTCGACGAGCTCAGACGTGGCATGAGTCGATGGCCGCATTTGCTCACCCTGACGTTGATAGCAACACTAGAAGATGGACACTCTTCCACGTTACAGCTCTCTCAGCTTCAGTGCAAGCAGGTCTGTCATTAAAGTTCGTGAGCGGTGACAGCATCGTCTACAACGAGATCTCAAGTAAATTATACGCAGCAGGCACCCGAACCATACCCGTGATCTGGCAGCGTCACGACATGGCGCTTGAGGTGACTTTCATCGTCGGAGACGCTCGAAACGCTGGCCGAGTCTTTGCCTGTACCAGTCTGACAGCAAGCCGAGCCGCCAACCTGCTTGGGTGCTGCGACAATACCACCGTCCGAGGGGAAGCCGTTACCCATGCCGTCGTCGGCGTCGACGAGGTGAGCAGATCCGAGCGTGTCCCAGGTCGAGAAGAAGTGTCCGAAGACGCCGCCGAGGACGATAGCGATGATAATGTAGCCGTTGAACGTCATGGCAATCAACATGACGAGGTACTATGCATTCAGAAACCGGAAAAAAAGAAAGCATAGGGAAAGTCAGCTTCGTGTTCCAACAACCAGTAGAGAAGGTGTTATGTTCGGTATGGTTGGTAACGTACCGCACCCGTAAACTGCACGCCATACAAGATCGAGCGCAAGAGCTGCTGCCACATCTTGGGACGGAAGCGCATCGAGTCCACTGCAGCTTGGCGGCATCCCTTCTTGCCAGTAGGGATCCCGAAAAAGATCGAGTCGAGTTGCTCCAGCTTTTGGCTGACCGTCGAACGATCCTGCGATGCTTCGGCACCGACGAGACGCGTGGCCATCTCTGTCTTGAGGTGTTGGGTGCGACGCCGGGTCTCTCTTCGCTCGATCATGGCGCGTTCGAGGATCCATCGGTCAAACTCGCGGCTGTATCGTCGCACAGTCTCGACCAAAAAGACGATGAGGAAGACACCGATGCAAGTGCCGGCAAACTGGGCTTCGGTCTTGATGTGCCATGATGCGGTAAGCACACAGGTGTTGATGGTCTGCCAGTTGCCGAGCATGCTCATGCTGCAAGCATCGGAGGCCGTGCCGCCCATGCCAGACATGCCCGACATGCCCGACATACCGGACATGCTAGAGTGGTCGTGAGAAGTCATCGTATAGTGCTGTGAGGTTGGGCTGGAACCACGTTGCTTCGGTGCTGTCAGGATTGTTGCTTAAGTACGAAGAGCGGCGCGATAGCAAAAGGTGAGACGGAGGTGATGGAGAATAAAGAAAGGCGCGGAGATTGAATGGTTTCGAGTCAAGTCTATGCGACGAGGGTCTCCCTTCGGGCACTTTTAGGAGGAGAGCGATGTGGTGGGGAGGGTCTATGCCGTTCGGAACGATTCCGGTAGTGGCTCCTGGGGTAAGCTTTGTGGAGGGTGAAGCGCAGAGAGAAGTTCAAAAGAACAAATGGGTCCGAAAGTGAAGTCGATTGAACGCCAACCAGAGGGTCTGAATTCGTGTGTCAATGAAGAAGACCTCGTGGGGCTGTGGTGGTGGTTGCAGCGGCGTGTGCGATATGAACTGAGAGCAGGTGAGGCTTCAAAGCAAGTGGGTGGTCTGGAGGTGGCAGAATGCTATAGATGTCTGCAGAGCGCGATTGCAGAGAGGAGAGAGATGAGATGGTGGGTATCAGCGAGGGTAAAGTAAGCCATCTATGCCAGAGAGGATCAGATGGATCTCCATGGGATGAGCTGTCTGACAGCTTCGGTATGCTCAAAAGAAAGCCGCGAGCGGGCAGCCGAAGGAAGGAAGGCGCCGGGGAGCTCGGAGCGTTTCCTGTCGTCTCTTCGTTTTTCATGGCCCGAATATTGTACAGTACCCTGTGTGCTGCTGGTTCTTAACGAGCGTTCTTTGTTTTCGGAGCGTTTCCGCATCTCGAAGCTCGCCTGTTGTGAACTTGAGCTGAATTTCGAGTCTTCTTCTCTTTTCAGACACGCGATCCGTTCTCAGGGACCAAAAAGTGAGAAATGCCCCGAACTTCAGTTTGAGTGGGGAGCACGCACCTCTTGCCATCCTCAGCCAAATCGGCATGGCAACTACGACTTTTTTGGATAGCTGATTGCCAACGTCGACTCGCTTGTCTTCTTTGGACTCGCTGCCGATGCACACACGACTTTTCGGCTCTTTCGACGATCCATCTTCGGTGCGGCCGACAGAAAGTCACACGAGCCATTGGGAACAATCTCATCGGGCTGACATGGCCTTGCCGACACGCCGTACAGCATCGAATCGTCTATCTGTTGCACTACTTTTCGCGATCATTACGAGTTATCATACACTTTTGTTCTCGAATGTCGGCAACTTGGTATCAGTTTCGGTACGTGAACCATAGACTACAGTGATTAAAGACAGGTTGGAAGAGGACGCTGTGATACTTCAGCAAAGCTACCTTCTTACCAGACTATATAGAGGGGCGTTCGGACGGCGAGCCGGTGCGGTGGATACCTCAGTAGACCAGGGCATCGCCTTACTCTCGGAGAGCCACGTCCAAGGAGCCGAACCCCTGCTGTATGTCGTGGACGTGAGGTCTGGTGGGTTGAGGATGGTATTGCGGCTTCAAATGCTCATAAGGTGCGTGTTGGGATGCGCTGGTGTGAGGTCGAGTCTGAGTTTCAGGCTCCTGCACCGCGAATGTGGCAGACTGAGGACGAGGTCGGAGATGCAAGTGGCTGTTCAACTGGCTGCTACGAAGATGGTGCCAGTCATTGCCAAGATGCTGGCGCTCTGCTAAAACAGACGTTTCAAGAGGCAGCTTATCGCTGTCCATGCGTATGTCGCCGGTGAGCGGCTGTTCGTTGTTGGACCGCGCCGGCTGATTCCAATCTTGAATTAGAGCAGGATCCGTCTTCATGGGCGGAGAGCTCGAGGAGAGAGATAGAGGTGAAGTTTTGGGGACGCAATCGTCGCTCTCCCCAGCCTGCGTCTTGCCCTTCTTTGCCTTGGGCACGTTACTCTTCTTGCTCGGGGTGCCGGCTCTCTTGTTGCTACCCTTTACTGAGGCTGCAGCTGCTTCGTCGATGTTCCTTTGAATCTGCTGCTTCCGAGCCTTGGGTGCAATTTCGAGCATCATCTCCACTCCGGCTCGAAAGTCGGCCCGCATGGCTTCCAGCATGACCTTGACTTCTTGCTGCCACATGGCCGTCGACTCTTCGAGTGCTTTGATACGGCCAAAAATGATCTTTCTCTCTTCAGCGGCGCCGATGACCTTCTGCGTGATCTCGACCTGGAGCGGGAGGATCTGCGACACCTGCCAGCCGACGTGTGCTTGCTTCGAGACCGAATCCTCGATACGAGCCTTGATCACTTTGAGCTCCTCCTGCATCACTGCCATTCTGTTTTCCGACACAAGCCAGAAGCATTGCGTCGTGTCGTAGATGTCCTTGAGCAATCCTACTTCGTTGGATGGCGTGCGAGGCCCGCGAGGCTCTTCCGAGTACAAGCCCGATCTATTCGGATCGGAGTCGTTGAGCTCTGCGTCATGGCGACCAGCCGCAGGCGCTTCGAGTGGCGAAGGCGAGATACTGTCGCGCACGCCAGCAGTGGATGGATAGGGAGCCTTGAGAGAGCGACGCGTCTTCCTGCCTTGGGTTTGTGCCATAGGAGCGTCTTGAAAAGCCTCGATGGAAGATGACACGCCCGACAACCGAGAGGTAGAGGACTGGGATGAAATCGCCTGACTCGGGGGCTGGCTCATGGCGTGAGCTCCAAAGTAGCCTGCGTAGGAACCAATGGCGTCCGAAGCTCGACACGACGGCTGGAAGTGGATCGAAAGACCTTGTTGTTGGTCGGATGCTTCGAAAGGGATGCGTGACTTGACTTCTTCCGGCTCCAGCTGGGAACACCATGCCTCAAAGACTTCGACTGAATCTTTCGACTGTTCACCTTTCTGTTCGGATGTCTTCTCGGTGCCTCGCTGTCGCATCCATTCCTGTTGTAGCGAAGTACTCTGACCAGAGAGTGTAGAAGCGTCTGAGGAATTCATGTCGAAGGATTGCCCAGCTCGATGCCGCTGGATCCGAAAGGATGGTGATGAGAAAGCTAAGAGTGCAAGTGACTCGCGGAAAGGATTCAAGCTACTTAAGGGTCTCGCTCGACGTCGGATGCGATGCGATGCGATGTGACTTTTTGTCTTCATTGGCGGAACTCCCGAGGAAATGTTGACGTTGGAGGCACGGAAGCCATTGCCCCCTCTTGACAGGTCACAACGCCACCTTTTGATACCGTCCGATGCAAGTAGGGTGCAGGATCAGGCTGTCATTCGAGCTCAACAGCGACGCTCGCAGAAGCACGCGAAACGCCGACCGCATTGATTGGATGTTTGGCATGGTAGCCAGCGACCGAGCCCTGTCCGCTTCGGTCGAGCAAAACCTAAACGCTGCCGACGGAACGTATGCAATGGCGTTGCAAGATGTCGAGAAAACAATCGTCGGGACCTGTATTGCTCCGTATTGTAACGGCCGACTTCCATCATCACCACGCGTATGACGCATGGCGACGAGCAGGCAGCCTCCTCTGTGGTGTGATTTCGGTCCGTGCCTTGTTCATCTCGAGCTTGCTTCGAGAAGTTTGTTTTGGCGTGGTTCTCCGCTTCTTGTCGATGCCAAGGAGACTCTGTCGGCTTTGGACGGAGGTTTGATGTCTTTGAAACCCACAGAGAGGTTCCCGGCCCCAGTTTTTGGAAAGGCAGGTCGGATTTCGGAGACGATGCAGTGGCAAATGAAGGATGCGGGTCGTAGCATATGCCTAAGCTTAAAGTACAAAGACACATCTCGGCCGCTTGTTTCATCTCCCTTGACAGCATCGTGTTAGCGACCTCGGAGTCGTCGAAGAGCGACCAAATCGTGCTGAAGTAAGCGGAAGCATGCTGTCACATTTCAGGTCTGGCCGAAGCTTCTGGGATGATCGAAAGATTGACAGCCAGCAGAAGAAAGCAAGAATTAGGGATGATCCAGGCGAAGAAGCTGGTCGCAACTGGTACCGAATACTTGCATTGATCACGCAGCTAGGTCTTCAGTAAGAGCAAGAGGAGTTGCCTGTCAGCTTGCTAATGCAACTTGGCCTGTCTGTAAGAGGCATGCGAATCGTTGACGTTCCCGATCCATTTCGCGCCGCGGTTAGTTGAAACCCGCCGTCAACGCCATGCGAACACCACCCAAGACTGCTCAAGCGTCGTTGACCTACGATCCGTGGTCCTTTCCGACATTGAAAGGAGGTGGAAAGAAAGTACGTCGTGGGGGTTAGTGAAGCTCAATTGAACGGATGGAGAGGTTGAGCTTGAGTTTCACCTTGAAATTGATTTTCAACCAAGGTCGTGTGTGCTGCCGCGCTCAGACCATACGGTTGCAGAGCGAAAGAAATGGAAATTGCCGCTCAGCCTGTCGACGTGTGAAATTTGGTACCGCTCCTTCTCAACTTGATTCCTCCACTCTCTCGCACTCCATCTCACTCACCACTTCTCTTTCTGCTTGCTCACATCGGCAGCAACCCCATCCTGACCTCGGCTTCGAGCCAGTCGAATACTTCTTGTAGTCATTCAGGAACCAAGTAATCTCTGCTTCTCTGGACAACGCGTCTCAGGAACGCAGTCGGTCACCGCACGGAGGAGTCTGGCGACATCGATCTCCTCGGATCGCGCTCGGTGCCGTCTGACTTCGGCGATGCGATTCAGTGCAGACCCCTATCCTATTCGTCAACTCTATATTCTGCTGCACCAAGCTCGCTCGTAGCAAGATGAGCTCCACCACGTCTCAGCAGGATGCATCGCTTTCAGCAGCGAGCTTCCTAGCCTCCATTTCTGCCGAGTCCAGCACATCATTTGGCTCGAGTACATCTGCTGCGACTGCTGCATCCTCCGCACCGGCGCTGCCCATCTCGGCCAAAGCCTCGCTCATCGATGCTCAGATCGATGCATTGAAAGGTCGCATCGAACAAACAATCACATCGCACGCAGCTCAGCTTCGCGAAAGGGCTGCCTCGACCCGCTCCGTTGACCATGATCTGAATCAGCTTTGGCGATCCATCAACCAGACCAGCTCCCGTCTTGTGACTGTTGGCCCCCAGCTAGCTCCGACAGCATTAGCTTACCATGACGCACTCGCACAGAGCTCCAAGCAGGGCCTGCTCATCTCCGTCTTGTCCGACCTTCTAGCTGCAATCCGCCATCTTGAGAGGCTCGAAAAGCTGCTGCATCAGTCCGACTTTCCTGCGCTACGAGCTGAACTTCCAAAGGCCGCGGAGGTATTGCAGCCGTTGCGTTCCCGATCGGCGCTCCAAAACCTTCCAGCTGTAGTGGAGCTTCGAGCTCGCTTTGACCGCCTGGAGAACATGTGCAAAGAAGCCGACTCCGCCTCTCGAAGCTTCGTTACAGTACAAGCCACCCAGCAAGCACCATTGCGATCTAGTTTGGATGAGACTGCCAAGGATCAGAAGAACACCGTTAGCATAGATACAGCACAGGCCCTTTCACCAGCCCTCAAGGTCCTGGACACCGCTCGAGCTCTGATCGTCGCGCGTGGGTCAGAAGCAGGCTGGAAGGAAGTCCGTATTGAACTCGATGCCCCTGCGCCGCATCCTTCTGCTGTGACTCCTGCTGCAAGTGCTATCGTACAGCCAAGCGTTGACTCGAACAGGTCATCTCTCGACATCCGCCCAGAACGCATGTTTCGTGAAGATCTGGCTCCGGAATCGGCGTCCTTGACACGAAACTCTTCGTCGTCCTCCAACACCAATGCACGCAACAGGCATAAACCTAAGCTGGGGGCTCGCGTGATCCGCCCGCAAGACCAGCTAGGCAGCGGTCCCTTCAACGCCGAAGATACCCCTCTCGACGAGGATGGCTGGGGACTCGACGAAGATGAGGAGGAACCGGCAGTGCCAGCACCAGCTCAAGCTATGAGCAGTAGCCACCCGGCTCACTATGGATCGCATGGATCCTCTTCTAGCAGCCAACCTGCCCACCCAAGCGTATCGGCCCTCGCACGTGATAGTCGTCACAGCTCGCCGAGTAGCTCTGTAATCATGCAAAGCAGCATGAGCTCGAGCTCATCGCAGCGAAGTGCTTTCGCGGTGCAGGAACCAGAGCCTCGCGTGGGCGCTTCTGCGAGCAATGGCGTAGATGCATGGGGTCTAGGCGAGGAGGATGACAAGGCCGAAGTCGAAGCGGAAGCTGATGCTTGGGATCTTGACGAAGACGATGCCCCGGCGCTGTTGCCGCCATCGCCGAAGAAGGAAAAGACGCATGTGCCAGCATCGGTTGAGCGTGCAGACACTCACGCCCTGCCCGCTGCTCCGGCAGCTCCTGACGCGTGGGGCTTGGAGGACGAAGATGTCGGCGCTTCCGAAGATCCATGGGAGATACAAGACGAGCACAAAAAAGTCGCTGCTGAGCCTGCAGCATCACAAGAGGATCTTGTTGCCACTCGACCTGTGTCGTCCTCGATGCATGACGCTGCCTTTGTGCTAGCAGCAGACCCTGCAAACAAGGCAGAGCTATCGCATCCTCAGGCCGCATCTGCGTCAACATCAAACGCTCCTGAGGACCCGTGGGAGACAGAACAGCAGGCTGAGCCAGCCACTGCGCCCTCTCCAGTATTCCGGCCACAGCTCGTCCTCAAGTCGTCAGTGTCAGCTTCCGAAGCCGCCGGACCGCCAATCACGACGCTTGCAAACAGCGCTGAAGCATCACAACCCAAAGCTTTGACTGTTCCAACCACAAATGTAAAGTCAGACCCGTGGGAGACAGATGACCATTCGGAGGAATTTGCTCCCTCTGTGACATCGCAAATGCAGGAAGGTGCCGACTTACCGCCACCAGTGCTTGCCATTTGCCCCCCGCATCCGGACTTCGCAGATGCATGGGAGAGAGACCACCAAGCTGGAGAGGCTGTAGCTCATGACGCTGCTCCATCATCCATACATCCGACTCATGCCGCAGGTCAAATCTCAGCGCCAGTGCTTGCCGTCAATCCAGAAGCGTCACTTCCGCAAGCCGAGTTGGGCCCGACTTTAGCGCAGATGGTGTCTTCTCACGATGTAATGGAAGTGCTTCAGCAGCCTTTGCACAACATGGAGGAAGCAACTCACGCAGGGCATGAGAAAGAAGTCTCTCATCAAACGGAAAGTCTTACGAACAAGCCACCCTCACAAGCGCAACAGGCCGACATCACTCCTCAGCCAGCCGCTCAGCAAGCCGCTCAGCCAGCCGAAGATGAGATGGAACTAGAACCAGAAGAGGACGCTTGGGGCTTTGATGAAGGTTCGAGTGCATCCGAAGCGGATCGAGCCGAATTCGCTCCCATCACACCTCTGTCAAAGAAGGATGCCTCGGACAAGCCGATCGCAACTGCTGGGCATGCTGAATTCTCTGACGGCGGATCAACGAAGGCCGACACAGCCAAGGCTCCTACCGAATTTCCCGACACTATCAAGTCGATCCTCACGGACATTGCCGCTCCAAAAGCTCATCAACCCCAGCCGATCGCAAGTCCGCCGTCACCCACTGGATGGGGTCAGGATTTCTCGGATTCAGATTCGACGGGGGATCCGGCCACATCGAGCGCCCTATCCAATGCACGCGAGCGCAGTATCTCCTCGTCGAGGTCAGTGTCGGTCAACTCGAAGGCACGTTCTGGTACCCCAACGAGAGAGGCGGTCAAACTGCCAGACCCGTCCCCTAAGCCCGCTGCGGTAGTTAAAGAAGAATGCACCATCAGCCAGCGATCCCTGGACTTGGTCAATCTGGCCGAATCCACGATGGACTCGGTCATCTCGCTGCTTCGTGGTCAGGTTCACTCTGGCTCTTGTGCCGACGATGCAGAAGCACTCGCAGGAGCGATCTTCAAGATCTTTGAGCTGCACCGAGCGCTGATGCCTGTTGCACACGGAGAGGCGCTTCGAGACGTTCCATCGTTGGCAATGCAGTTCTTCAACGACTGCGAGTATCTTGCTCGCGAACTGGCCCGACTCGTCGCCGACAAGGGTGAAGAGATCAGCACAGCATGGATCTCACATGACGCAGAAGGGGCGAAACGATGGAAGACCAAGGAGCTACCCAAGCTGGAGCAGGAAGCGGCACAGACACGAGGACTGGGACAGCGGTGGTTCGAGGCACAAATGACAGCACAGACCAAGATTCTGTTGGATACGCTGATGGAAGCGGATGGATTTGCACGAACGTTTGACGAGCACCGCTTTGCCCGCTGCGAACGATGCGTTAAGCAAGTGGTGCAGACGTTGCAACAGCTTGCCAAGGCTTGGCAACCTGTACTGGTTGCATCTCGATTCCACGCTGCCATTGGTCGGCTGGTGGACCTGGTCTTCCAAAAGGTTCTGCACGACGTGCTGGATCTGGAAGACATTGGCGAGAGCGAGTCGGAAAAGATTGCTTCCTTAGTCAGGACACTGGGCAGCTTGGAGAGCCTCTTCTCGGTAGAGGGTGATGCAGAGCAAAGCGCGGCGCCTCTGTGGGTGCCTAGCTGGTTCAAGACGTCGTACCTGATCGAGATCCTGACAGGCTCCTTGGTCGATATCGAGTTCCTTGCGTTCGAAGCTGGTGCACTGGTGGATTACAGCCGCAAAGAGTTGGCGGGATTGATCAAGGCGCTGTTTGCAGATACGCCGAATAGGAGCAAGCTCTTGCGCCGGATCGAGAGTGCGCCTGTCGATGTGCTTGCTCATTAACCTTGATCGGCGACGTTGTTTATTTCGTCCGCTCAGGGTTGCGCAATCCAATCATAGTGTGTACTTGCAACTGTAATCAAAAAGCATAATCGTTTCGATGTTTGTGCATGTGCTTGCGACCAGAAGCCGGCGAGGTCGTGAGTATGCAATGTGCATCAGAGTCAATCTTGGGAGGCTAGGCGAGACGAGTGGAGGAGTTGGGCAAAAGGCAGCGAAAGGCAACCTTGCTTGTTCGTACATCAACCTGCTGTACGTGCAGCACTGTTCTCTGAGCCAAAGGAGGTCTGTTGCGTGACGAGGTGCTTCCAAGAGCACAATGAAAGCAGCTCCTCCTCTTGCTCCCGATGTAGCGACAGTCCTCGCGGTCACGCCTCTGTCCAAGTTAGCGCAAGCAGGATCCACCGCCAAAGTGTATGGCAACAATGCACGCGGCACGAAGCCGATGCAGGTAGAGGCTTGGGATGCAGGGCCAAAACTCAAATCAATCTGGCTTGTGCGGAGCCGGTCTGGCGAAGGCTCCGACGAAAAAGAAGCTTAGTCGTCGCAGGATTCCCGAAGTCACGCTCGACCCTTTCGCGCTAGAATCAGTCGCACTCATGCCATTCCTCCAGATGCGGATGCCCTGACCATCCGACAAGGATCGACCGAATGATCACAGACCAAAATGACAGTCGGTCGATCATTGACAGTCGTTCGCATTGTTGTGTACAGTGTGAAGTGGATTGAACCCTGAAGACTTGGCACCAAGAGCTTGGCGCAGAGCGAGGGCAGAGGGGAAGGGCGCGTTTAGAAGGGTACAAAGTGGTCTCAGACTCGTCTCAGAGTCTTGGCAGCACAAGAGCACACGCGCCTTGTGGGCGCGTAAAGTGAGAGTGATTTTGACCCTTTTCCTCTCCTCTTTCGGGAGCGTGGGTGCCGTGGGTGCCGTGACACCTGCAGAGGTGCTGCACCAAACCGTCATCGCCTTCTCTGGTTTGGTGCTTGGATTCTTTTTGACTTGTTCGATTGTGCGCCACCTCCTCTTTTGTCTCCTTTTGTGGTCTCCCCCCACAACCAAAAGACAGCCTCAAGGCAATTCCTCATTTTCGCCATCCACTTTCGTGGTGCAAAGCTGCCAAGAAAGTGAGGAGGGATCGGACAGATCCGCTTCTCCCTCGCCTCTTGTCTCTCGTGACCTCTTTCGAGTTCAACATGAGCCCGCTTGTGCACAGGGTCGGAATATGAGACGATGCAGCCCCAGCCTCTGCCTTGCCATCCTCAACCTCGATTTCAGGGCCTCTTGGCATAACCATGCTTGGGGATGAACCAACCGTCGCTCATCCACCACCATCATCATCATTGGAAAACTTCTGTAAAATTTCAGTTTTCGAAAATTACTTTTCGATTCCTCAAGCAAGGCGAAATCGAATCCCACGGAGTTGCAAGTAAAAAGAGAGTGTCTTGAAAGGAGGAGCAACAAGCGCAGAGAGGCGCAAAAAGAATCAGATCGTAAGCACAGGAGCGGGGCGTAGCATCTGAACAAAGATACCGTAGATTGAGAGAAGAGGAGAGGGTCCTGATCCACGTTCATCGACACAGTAGTAGTGTGAGTCTTGTTCCTGCCATAAGAAAAAAAGCTTGGCCTTCGCTTACCACACTCCTCGATGGCCTTCCGACGACACAGCCAGAGCGCACAGTTCCGTAAAAAGATTGTACTAACCGAGCTCACGATCCCTCCTTGCGCGCCTGTCCCAAGCCAAGCAAGGCCAACGCAACGCCAACCCTCGATCCCGTCTTGGCTCTCTGATCCCCCCAAATAGCTGCAGAATGTCTTTTTTAGCCGCCATCGGCGTAACCGTCTTCGAGATACAGTAGCGGCCCCTTTCTCAACACAGCCCGTCTGTCGTCTGTTCTTCTTTCGCTGGTCGGAAGATCGTCACTGAGCGTCTTGAGAGAGAAGACAGAGGTCTCAGGAACATGGCTCCTCCATATCGCTACTACACATGTACACAAAAAGTCGGAACAAGTATAGCCCGCCTGCCTCGTCCTCTCTCTCCCCGTTTTGCCCCTATTGAACTTCTTCTCTTCCCTTCCCTCCAAGCACCATCCACCAGCCGTCCTGGTGGCCCCTCGATCCTCATCCCCATCCTTCTTTGATCATCGTTGGCTGCTCGGTCGTATCATCCCACCTCGTTCTCGTACAGCAACCTAATCACAGTGAACGCCGGTCGATGCTCTCTGCTTGATCCATCGCCCACAACGACACATCGATTCTCGACCCCTTGGAAGTTCGACGAGTGCTCTGCAAGAATACACAAGATCGAAAATCTATCCGAGCTGATTCTACAGGATGCCCGGTCGTCGACCAGACAGCTCCGCTGGAGCCGAGTCGTACGAGCTCCCTGCGTCCCCACGGGCCGCCGCAGTCGAAGAGCCTTTGCTCAACACCGACAACTCTTTTGCTACCGATCCCGATGCCACTGGCGATGCTTCCCTCCAGCAGCTCTCTCCTCCTCGATGGTCTCGTAGCAACTCTCGCTACAGCCCAGAAGAGCACAGCCGTGATTCGTACATCGAGCCTCCCTTTGCCTCCTCGGCATCAGCCTACAACATGGACTCATTATCAGGGCACCCTGCACCCGTGCTCGAACGTCCCTTTACACCACCTTTCGCACATTCGGGTTCCCGACCCGCCTCAATGGCCAGCTCTCATATGCTCTCCGTGCGCTCCCAAAGCGACTATGACTCGGTCTATCAGCTTTGGCGCCAGAGCGGCACTCCAAGCAGCTTCAGAGACTTTGCCGATGAAAACGCCGGCGGTTACTACGATACAAGGCGTGGCAGCAGCGGTATGGATCTTGAAAAGATCGAACAGTATCGTTCCGGTGCCTATGAGCCTCGTTCCCCAGAACAGGGTGCATACCAAGGCCTCCACGAGGGTAAAGCTGGTACCAAGGGTCCCAAGGACTATCGAGCTGTCGGTCTGGCCAAGTACGGCCGCGGTAAAGATCAGCGCATGTCTGCCAAGAAGAGATGGTGTATCCTCTTTGCCGTCGCTGCCGTCGGTGCTGTCCTCACCATCGCTATCGTGGTCCCAATCACCCAAGTGCTGCTCAAGGACAACAAAGCCGAAAAGAGCGGTTCCCACTCCCCTTCAAGCGGCAACAATGACGGACATGGTTCTGGGTCGGGTGGTACTCCCGTGCCAGAGAAGCAGGTAGCGATCTGGGGTACCAATGGCTCCACCATCGACCTCGGTAACGGCAAGAGCTTTACCTATATCAACAACTTTGGCGGTCGATGGGCTTCCCAGCCCCTCAACAACACGGCTCAGGCTCAGAACTACACTCCCCCGCTCGACCAGGAGTTTGACTTTGCCCGTACCAGGATGCTCGGCGTCAATCTCGGAGGCTGGCTCGTTACCGAGCCTTTCATCGTGCCGGCGCTCTACGAGCCATACGAGAACACCTCGAATCCTGTCGTCGACGAGTTCACTTTGTCTCAAAGGTACCGATCCGAGGGCGGCATCAACAATCTGCGTGCCAAGATGACCGAGCACTACGACACTTTCATCACCGAGCAGGATTTTGCCAACATTGCTGCTGCGGGTCTCAACTGGGTTCGACTGCCTATCGGCTTCTGGGCGTTGGAGACCTACGCGAACGAGCCCTACCTTGAAGGCGTCGCATGGAACTATGTTCTCAAAGCGATTCAGTGGGCCCGCAAGTATGGTCTTCGCATCAACCTTGATCTCCATGCTGTTCCAGGCTCCCAAAACGCCTACAACCACTCCGGCCGCGTTGGCTGGGTCAACTTTTTGCAAGGCCTGATGGGCAAAGCCAACGGTGAACGCACGATGGACTACATCCGACAGATCACACAATTCATCAGCCAGCCCGAGATCCGCAACGTCGTGCCGATGTTTAGCGTCATCAACGAGCCGTACGCCATTTCAATTGGCCAGCCTGCGCTTCAGTCGTGGTATGCTCAGCTCTACACCACGCTCCGCGCTATCACAGGTACTGGCGCAGGCAACGGACCCTACATCACCATCCACGACGGCTTCCTGCCTCTAAGCAACTGGCAAGGCTTCCTCAGCGGTGGTGACCGTATTGCATGGGACACACATCCCTACATCTGCTTCGGCACCCAAAACACCGATCCTTGGGATGTTCAGATTCTCAAGCCATGCCAGCAGTTCACGCCATTGCTGGACAACGCTCGCTCCAACATGGGCGTTGCCATGGGTGGAGAGATGTCGTTGGCCATCAATGACTGCGGTCTTTTCCTCAATGGTGTTGGTCAAGGTTCTCGCTACGATGGATCCTACAGCGGACCCGTAGCAGGTAACTATCCAAGGATGGGATCCTGCCAGCCGTTTGACGACTACGAAAACTACTCGAACGACATGAAGCAAGGTCTGCGAAGATTCGCGTTGACTTCGATGGATTCTCTGCAAGACTTTTTCTTCTGGACTTGGAAGATCGGCAACAGCCTGAGGACCGGCAAACCGTCGGCGCCCATGTGGTCGTACTCGCTGGGTCTGCAGCAAGGCTGGATGCCAACCAACCCGCTAGGAGAGTCGAGCGGTGCTTGCGCAGCTCAGGCTTCGCGCCTGGGATCGTCAGTGCCGACAGCGACATGGGGAAGAGCTTTCCAATCGTGGCAGACGGGTCGTGCATCCAACTACTCGCCCAACACTGCATCTTACCCATGGCCGCCACAGTCGATCGTGCCGTCGAACACCCCAATCCCGCAGCAGGCCAACATGGCGGTCTCGGCATTGCCCAGCTACACGGCCACTCAACCCATCACCCCTGTCCCGGCTCCTACCATCTCTGTCACTGTCACTATCTCGGGTCAACCCACCGCTGCACCCACAATTGGCTCGTGGTACAACACCGACCAGAGCTCTCCCTTCTACACTGCCATTGCTGGCTGCAACTACCCTTCCGATCAGTACAACCTGAGTGGATGGAGTCCATCCGGCTGGCCTTGCAGCGGAGGACAGCGGCGCCGAGAGGCTCTTGCTGGAGCAGAGCCAACGCCAGCTCCTCAGAAGTGAGAGAGCCCCACTCTATTTGATGACGGACAATTCTCTTTGCCTCAGGGCTATCTTTGCTCCTGTCCTTGTACTTCTACCTTTTGTATTCTTGTTCAGACCGACAATGCGCAATGCATCATGCATACATTTGCTTCTCTCTCTCGCTTGCCTGCCATGTGCGATTTAGCTCGGCATGCACGGTACCGAAGCTGACTCGCCTACCTTTGCGTTGGACCTAATGCTGAGCTGGCCCGTGTCTTCCGAAAGATAGAGCGTCAAGAAGGTCCATCATTTGCGAATGCGTTGATCAGACCAACTTCGGATTCAACAACGCAGTACCAACTCGCAGTTCAGTGCGGACGACATGAACCCAATTCACTCGGAGACCGAAAAATGAAAATGCGGGGCAAGGCAGGGCAAGAAACATTGAGGGGCTGCACGCGTCTTGCTTTCGACGTGACGTGCAGGTCTTTAGACAACACCCCTTGCGCCTGAGGAATGTGCAGCTGTCAAGTTGTGAAACAGCCGCGCAGGTGCGCCAAGCTACTGCAGAATGCTTACTGTCCGTGTGACTCTGGGGTCGGTTTCGGCTGTTGGTCGCCTTGACACGGAATGATCGTCCATGCATCACCTCCTGGGATTGCCACGCTTGCTTTGATCTGCACCCCTCAAGAAGCTTTTGCCAGCGTCAACGAGCTAGACCGAAGAATCTCTGTGTGTGTGTAAACTGCCTCTCTATTGACACCGCCGGAATGCCTTACAGTGTGGCTTTCAGAGAGGGTTTGTGTGTTTCACCTTGTACACCTGACAGCATACACTTTGGAGATGCTTTTGAACCTTTGACCCGACTTGATCTCTTGACCATCGGTGCTACCACCACTTCGCATCTCTCTCGACCTCTTTGTTGTTCTTTGGATCACCTTCTTGAAAGCTCTCGTCGAGCTTCTTGGCCTTACACTCACGAATCTAATCCTAAGCGAACGTCTCATTTTGATCGCTTCGACAACTTTCATAAAAAACGTTCTTCAGCCACTCACTCGAGCGAGCAACTCCAACGACCATCTCGAGGCGCCAGCACAGCTTCCCATCTCGAGCCTTGTACCAGAACAATTCCTTCGCCTCACCTCAACCACCGAGCCCTTGTTTCATACTGATACTAGGGAATCGGGTACAAGATGAGTACCCTCAGGCACCACTTTTCGACGCTCACCCTGCGCACCAAGACCACCGACCACGCCACCTTGTCACCACCACCTGCTGATTCAAGAATCACCCTCGACTCGAGCATCCCCACAAATTCCAAAAGGAAGACGCTCAAGCGCTATACATCATACCTCAGCGTCCGTATACCCACGCGCAAAGGTTCAGCACTCTCCCTCCGAACCTCTTCCGATAGCTCCCTTGAGCAGCCTTCGCTCACCCTCACCTCTTCCGCAACCTCCTCCACGTCCTCTTCCTCAGCAGCCGCATCGCCTCCAACAACTTCCTCCAATGGTACCCCTCCAACACCGGCCTTTGCACCCCCAGCTTCGACCTCAGAATACCGCTGGAACCACCTCTCCTCCCCTCACGGCCGCAAAGTGTGGTGGCGCAACGTCGATTCGATGGCAAACTTTATCTTGCACTGGCAAACGCGGTTTCATCAGCATGGTGATATGTTTGGGTCCTGCACCCTTGGCCTCTCCTCCCCTTCTCCTTCCTCCACCTCTGAGCGGCTTTATCTAACGCGGGCACAGCTGAGAGAAAGCATCCGTAGACTACGCTACAACCACCCCACAGTAGCTTTGCGATTGGCTAAAAGGTCAGAGTTGGGAATCGATCTTTTGCCCATCCCTCCTTTTTTGGAGAGTAAGGTGAATCTTCAGGTGGCGCTCGTCTATGATATTGTGGAGAGTGAGGAGGAGGTCGAGGCTTGGTTGGACGATGTGCTGACCGTTCATAGTGAGGAACGTATTGCGTCTGAGGAAGAAGAGTTCTCTGCCATCCTCCAAGCCGCAACAACCGAGGGTGTCCCTGGCAGAAACAGACTCAGGATTCACTTTTGGCCAGCCACTAACGATGTCGATGCGCGAGTATTGGTGGAACAATCTCACTCGGTAAGCGAAGGCATAGGAACGATGCTCGTCTTTGACCTTCTGCTTCAATCCATTTCCTCGGTGCTCTCCCATCCACAACCCACGCCTTTTGCATGGGGATCGGAAGTCGTTCGACTCGAACCTGCCCTCCAAGACGCGATCGCATCACCCCCTCCCACCTGGGAAGTTGGGAAAGCGGAGCTCAAAGCAGTGCAAAAGGTCAACGGAGATCGAATGAATGGCAAAGCTACCCCTCCCAACACCCTCGATAAGCTTGGAACCAAGATCGTCGGAGTCACTCTCAACGGCCATTCCAGTCCACATCCCTTCCGCTCCCAGTTCCTCAACAAACCTTTGGTCAGTCTATGCAGAGGTGTAGCCGAGAAAGGAGACATGCTACCGCTCGGACTTTTGCCTCAGACCGGCATACCTTTCACCGGAAAACGCTCGCATACAGCCTTCCTCTCGGACAGCCTAAATCCTCAGCAGACAAAAGCCCTGTTATCGCTGCTCAAAAACCAAGGTTTAACCCTAGCCCCCTTCCTAGAAGCCTGCGCACACATGGCCACCATGTGGACCCGGAAGCACCGAGGCCTAGTCTCCAATCCAAACAAAGACAAAAACAAAGGTTTCGACAATCCAAATCGCATCCTCGGAAGTTTCAGCAACGCCATCTCGAAACGCGACACCTTGAAACCAGAGTACTCTCGATACTTGGGATTGTGTATGAGTGGGTTTCCGACCAAGATTGCCTGCGGAAGCGTCACTTGGTCCACAAGCTCGGAAGATTCCACGACTCCCTCTAAAACCGACCCTCGTGATCCAGTACCCAACGTAGCAGCGGAAGACGTGGAAACATTGTTGGCGGTAACAAGAACCCTAGCAGACCAGTACAAGCAAGGAAGGGAAAATCCAGACTGGTTGCGATACGATAAAGCCCTGATGTTTGGTACAATGCAAACGGAGTATCTCTTTTTGAGGGATGAGGCACATTATCCTTCCATGCCTTGGCTTTCTTCTGTGGGTCGATTGGAAAACGTCTTTTCGGGCACTTATCCCCTCACCACTCCACACGACGGCGAGAAGAAGACGCAAACATTCGCAAAGTTAGAGGCGCACAACATGCGACTCTTAGGAAGAGTCGGAATCCGACAACCAATCCTCCACGTCTACACCTTCCGTATGCAAACCACCATCCAACTCTCCTTTGCAGAGTGGCTCTACGCACCCGCCAACTCGGAGGGCAGAAAACTCCACTCCAACTCCAAAGCCAAAAAGGACCTGCGAGAGGAGGAGGAGGAGAGGCAAAACATCCTCCAATTCTGGCTCCAAGTCTACCGGTCGCTGATCGACGCCGTTTTGACCAACACAACATAGGCGCACCTTTGCCATGCAGAGAATGGCGGATATAACGTCGTGCAATAGAAAGAATTGGATGCGATTTCGCCGCGATCAGATACAAGACGACGAAAAAAAATAATTGGGTGAGATTGTTGGACTGTGTGGACTGCAAATGCATAGAGGTGTGTGTTGTGTGTGAGAGTGTAAGATAACCAAACCGATACCAAGATGTAAAACGAAATCTCGCAAAGCTGACTGGATACGATGCGTGTACATGATAACAAGACGAATCTGCAATAGGTAAAAATGGAATTTTTCAACCTTCGCGCCAGCTTCTTCCCCTGTCACCCGTACCCAATAAGGCACCGATGAGGTCTCTTGCGGTGTTGACGATCTCGACGGCTCTACCGATGATGCCTCCTTCGTCTTCTTCAACGTAGTCGTGGGCCAGAGGTACGCGAGGTTCCGAGTTGTGCGGGGCGACGAGGGCTCCAGTTGCACTGGTCCTGCGAGGGAGGGTGGGACTGGATGGGCCACCGCCCGAGATGTCAGCACTGCCGCCGGATCCTGAACGACGCTTGCCGCTGGCACGGGCGAGGATAAAGGTGGGCGTGTTGAGAGGTGTCGGACCCACTTCTACGGGTCCGTCGGGGCTGGTCACGCTAGCAAGCTTGGATGATGCGGGCGGAGCATTGCTGGGAATATTCTCGACATCGACACTCAACTCGGTAGCAGCAGCGTTGGGCGAAGCCGATTTGGCTCGAGCCGAAGCTTTCGATCCACCTCTTCTGTCATCCGACCAATAGCTGCGCTCCTCGCCATACATGTAACGGTCACCATCGCGGTCCTGAGAAGATCGGTTGGATCCGTCATCGTCCTTGGCGTCAAGATGAGGGCTTGCTGGGAAGTTGGGGCTGGCCAACCCATACGATCCCTGTCCGTCCGAATCATAGTCGTTCAAGGACCGATTCGCGACCGAACGCGCCTTTCCTCCGTGCGCTGCTGCATCTCCAGCTCGAAGGCCATCAGCTCCATCTCGCGAGCCGTCTTTGGCACCGGTCCGAAAGGAATCACCACTCCGTGCATTACTCCGCGCATTGGCGGGCGAAGCGGAGGCAGGGCTGGTCGACGTGGCCGAATAACGGTCATAACTCCCATTGGACGTCGAATTGGTAGGCGAGTGACCGGACGAGTTACCGCTGTTGGTGCGACCCCGGCCCTGCCTCGCCGCTTCCTGAATACGTTCGTAACTCGCAGAGCTGCCGAGTCGTTGGGAGGGACGACCCCTCTCACGCGAGTCATCGCCTCGCGAAGCTTCGTACGACTCTGCAAACGAAGACGACTCTTGATGCGACGTGCCCAGAACATCGTAGTCACCCTCAGCCTCTAGGCTGCGCGACTCGTAGTCTTCTGCGGGGGTCTGGTGAACGATTCTATGCTTGAGAATCCCTCTTGGTGCAACACTGGCCTGCGACTGCTCCGGTGCTGCGGCTGCTAGATCTTGAGGCGACGTGGATGATGAGGATCCGTCAGTCCTGTCTGACTCGCTGTGGTCAAAATAGCTCCCGTAGGTTCGGGAAGCGTCAGGGCTGCTCGCAGCGTCGCCTGTGTTAAAAACCGGCCCGTTCGAGTTTGCATGGTCGCCGGAGCCATCGCCCATATCCGGTCCGTCAAAGTAGTCGAAATCGCCGTTGAAGTCGTCTTCGAGATCCCACTGCACGCCACGGGCAGTTGGGTCGCCATGGCTGGATGGCACACCGGCACGCGCATACCCATACTGAGCAGGATACGTCGACACGGTGCTGCCATTGTTGGCGCGGGTCGCAAGGAAGCCAGTGGGGTCAACGACGGCAGGGGAGGGAGCCGGATACGCGTCCGAGGTCTTCAATCGGGTGGGAGCCAGCTTTGCGATGGTCGCTTGGTGGTCCAGATGCTTGGACGAAGACGAAGCGTGCGAAATGGCTGGCGATGTACGTGGGCTCGACTTCATAGTAAGCACTTCCTCCTCCTCGCTGCTTGCATCTTCCTCTTCCTCCTCGAATTCGTCTTCGTCATAGTCATCGTAGTCGGGATATTGGTGATCCAACGCGATGCACTGCTCGACGCGGTGGTTGAAGCTGATGTGTCGCTTCTCTTCCGATCCAGCGCTGTCGGCACGGCCGATGCTGGGCGATTTCTTCTTTTGCGCCGAAACGAGAGGCATGGCATTCGGAGAGCTTCCGACGCGCCTGGGCGCCTTGCTGACCAAGTTGGAATCGGACTTGACGGCAAAGAGGGGCGCACGCTGGGTGGCGACAGCAGCAGCAGCTTCTTCGGCCTTGCGGTCCTGCTCCTGCATGTGGTCGTCGATGGGGTTGGTTTCGAGCTCAACGTTGGGCGAAGCGGCATTTCCTGGCGTTGTAAGCATGTCAGAGATGGTGCGGTGCTTGAGAATGGAGCGGACTCGGTGGCCGTCGTCCAAATCCAAGCGATCCGCAGTGGTAGCAAGCTTTGGTGGCGGTACCGACTCGACGTGCTCGTGAAGAGGACCGTACAGCCAAGTGACGTCGCTATCTTTCAACCTGCGAGTGCCATCAAGCAAGAGAGGCGGGAAAGCAGAGGAAGAGGAAAGCGGTCAGCATCGTGTGAACGCAAAGTGCGGGCTGCAACATCGACGGAACGAGCTGAACAAGTCGATAGCAGAACCGTTGCAGGGATCAAGATGCAAGCTACTTACCAGTTGAGTGTCTCTGGGCTGATCGTCTTCAGGTTACCGCGTTGCTTGGCCCATGTGCGCCAACTCGCATTTTCGAGCCGGACACCGTTGGCAATCTGGTTCTTCTGCTTGGTCATGGCCTTCCAACTGCTCCACACATCTTCGTCGGTCCACTGATGACTGAGGTAGTCGACGCAGACGGTGGGCATGCGCGACTCGATCTGTGCGTCATCGGGTGCGGGAGCGTTGTTGGCAACGGTCGGGTAGGGTTGAGGTGTGGACAACATCTTGTGTGCGGAAGAAGTTTATACGGATCTATCGAGCGGGTTGAGATGGATTGTGGTGCAAGGGCACAGAGATGAGCTTCTCAGCAAGGGAAGCTTTCGGCAAGATTGTCCGATATGAGTTGTTGTGGCGGTGTGTTGTGGCTACACCTGGCGCTTAGAGCTGAAAGCACATGAATACTGCGCAGCCGCCAGCTTTGAGTATGGGGGAAGATGCTTTGCGCAGCAGGAAAGCCTCGTGTTGAAGAGGAGGGCTTTCAGCAAGCGGTGGAAGAAAGGCAACTGATGCAAGTTGGTCGAATGCTACGTCGACAATGCTAAACCGTTCGAAAGACGATTGAGGGCTCAAGTCGATTGAATCGTATGCGGTGGTTGGTCGATCAGATCGAGAGGGTACGCTGCAAGTGGAGCAATTGGGGCGGCGCCTTGGAGGATGGATCGGTGGTGGTCCGAACGGTAGAAAGATCGTTGACCGCAGCGTTGGTCAAAAAGATCCGCACCTTGAGGACGACGAGGACGACAACGGAGATAGCGAGCAAGCTGACAGGCGTTGAAGATGCGTGACAAAGGGACAGTCGGAGCCAGAGAGAGAGGGAGAGCTATGGAGCGAGGATGGAGGCGACGAATAGCACTCTGTCGATGCCAAGGGATGGCAGCCGCTTTGGGGGAGCGACCGAGAGACCGATATCGCTCGCGGACGGGCAAGGCTGGGTGGGCGGATGAGCGTGCGTCCCTGCGCTGAGCTGCCTGACATTTTCCCGTACTCTGTGTACTATATTCAATACAATTAAAAAAACTGAGCAATCTCCAGGGACCGCTCGCTCGAGCAGCTGCTGCGCGCAGAGACAGGTTTGGGGTTTCCTAGGTTGTGTGACCTAGCAGGCAGCAGCAGCAGCACTGGAGCAAGCAACATTTTTTTGTATTCCGAAGATCCCCACTGGTCAAAGGGCAGCAGAGCACAGCACAACTCCAGAAAAATTAAAAATGTCTAAATTCCGAATTTGAGGAAATGGATCAGGCAGCTCTCTGGTAGCCCAAGGGTTTTTACAGATCGACCCTTCCTGTCCCTTCCGTATAGAGACCCTTTTTTTTGGTGACCGTTTCAACCGCCTGCTTGGATGGCAGCCCCCCGCTTGTTGGAATCGCTCCATCCACTCGACTCGACCGAAAATCTTCCGGTAGGGAAAATATGGGCTCAATTCGAACCAGAATGACGAGTTTCTGCAAAGTAAGCAAGCAAGCGATCCTGGACTCCTCACGATTCCTGGCTGCCTTTTGTTTTTATCTTACCTTTCTTTTGGCCGCAAAATCGATTTCGACTGATGCGAGATCTGTTCGCTATCTTCTTTGCCTCAGAGCGGCCTGTGCTGTGCGGTGCCCTTTCTTTCGACCCTCTTTTTCTTCTCGAATGCGGACCGCTTGTGTCCAAGTCGACAGTAGAGCATCGGCAGCTTCCAAAGCTGACAGCAATAGTCAAAGCTTACCTTCTTATCCGGCACAGCTCGAACTTTCTTCTTCTATCTTTTCTTTGTTCACGGGCTTGATGAGTGCATCGACGCGGCGGGCAGGCGGGCGAAACCGCGACCCAGCTGGGCGTCGTTCATTGATAACAAAGTTGCTTTTTTTTTGCTTTTCGTGGCTTGCACACGAGAAGAAAGGGCTGGTTGGCTTCGGTGCATTCTGAGCGTGCATTCTTCTTGTCGAGGTTGATCTTCTCTCTCTCTGTGGAAGCGGACTGGCACCGCACCGACTTATCTGACCAGCTGCACGTTAGACGCACAGAGTCGAAATCCTGCATCGCGCTTTGCAAGACGGCGTCTGCATTCTTCTCTCACAACTCTGTTCAAGATCAGGCTTAATAGATCAAGGCCAACAGCTGCGTTTCGCAACAGCACCGATACCTCAAAAGCATCTCTCATCTCATCTGTACCCCACCTTTCTGAAGCTGAAGATTCAGGGCTGAAGCTGAAGATTCAGAGAAATTCGTGAATAGCTTTGATGAGAGAGGATGGGATTTGCTTGCGAGAAAGGTCTGCGAGAGATTTGCAAACGACAGAAGAAAAAAAAAAGAGCTGCAGCCGCACGCCAGTTGGTCGGAGTTGACCCACAATCCAGTCGAAGTCGCCAAACGCGCACGCGCCAAGCTAGATTTACAAGAAGAGTCAACCCTAGGCCGTCTCTTGTCTCTTCTACACAAAACATACGGACGAAAAGCTGGCTGCAGCCGATGAGCGTGTTCTTTCCGGACAAATACTGCATCTTTAAGGATGTGGTTTGGTCGATCATGATCGTAGCAAAGCGTGGCATAGCATAGCATAGCTTATGATATGCAGCATTTGGGTGCAAGGGGCGAGTGATCATTCCTGGTGCGGTTCCAGCTAGACATGCTGGCTCCCAATCAAGTTTGGGCTGGGCTGGAGAATCAATGGAAAATCGATCTAAGACAGGCGGTCACAAGACTCTCCAGCTTTCTCCTCCCCTTTGTTTTGCCCCCCGTGACGATCCCCGCGTTGAGAAGAGGATGCCGGGCAACTGGAATTCACCGGTCCTGCCAAGGATCGTCCCTCATGATGCAGCGACTTGCGTGTCGTCTGAACTCTGATATGATACCGCACACTGTATCGGATTGGTGTAGCTCCCCTCGCTTTCTTCTCATGAGAGACCGTAGGACCATGGTGGAGAAGGATGGTGACAAGGTGAGATTCTCTGTGGTGAGGGAAGGACGCTCCTTGACATCCTCGGTGGTAGAAGATTGAGACAGCGACACAGATACAAATGCTTCAGCTCTTACTACCACAGATGAAGTTGCTGAAAATACTCGATTGAAACCTCAACCTCCCTCTCGACCTTGGCTAGAACCGCCTCCGCCAGCCGACGACGAAGCCGCATCGGCACCACCAGCACTTCTACCAGCACCACTACCAGCACCTTGTCTCTTGATTCTACACCCAAGCTTAGCCCTAAGCTGATCGACCATGAGCTCTCTTTCCGCCAACTGACCTCTCAAGCAGGCCAGCTCTCGCTCGTACACCAGCTTCAACTCTTCCACTGCCTCCTCGACCTTGCTGATGGCCGTCTGAACCGGTGTCTGCTTGACGTTGTTCTTGTTGTTCGCCTGGCTGGGGGTCAGCAGTGTCGCTAGGGGGATATCTTCATCGCTGCTGCTCCCACTGCTGCTATTGGAGTTGCCGCTTGCGTTGGTATCGCCGGAAATGGTTTGCGTGGTCGCCGATTGAAGAGCCACAGCATGCTCTGTAACGTCTCTGTTGCTGCGTGTCTGCCTAGCGGCAGGGAGCAAAGTCCCGATCTCAGGTTCTGGGGGTGATGGCGGCCGTACACCTTTACTTGTAGTGAGCAAAGTTTGCACCCATTCCTGCTGAAAGAATGGACCGGCGGGTCGCTGATCCTTGACTTTCTTGCGTGGTTGAGCGGACGGCGGTGGTGGAGAGTCTTCCCTCAGATCGATCACCTCTCGTGGATCAGAAAGCGGTGGTTGACGGGTACGCTTCTTCGAACTAGAGGCTGAGCTCTGTTGCGCCGTGCGGAGACTTTCCGCTTCCAACTTTTCGCACATCTCGGCTTCAAACCATACAAAGTTGCAATTCGGTCAGCTGTCATGCTCTGCCATCAGAGCATCTCGTGAAGAAGAGGGCAAGATGGCTTACGATCGAGCTGAATCGGCAGCTGAGAATCAAACTCGTCCAACTCGTCTACTTCCTCCGATATCGAAGCCTGCTGTTGGTTCTTCTTCGCGCCTTCGCTTCCATCTGCCACCGCGGCGGTTGAGGCGAGCTGCAGACGGGGCACGCTCGACGATTGCGATCGGCTGCTGTTGGACGTAGGTGGTGTGGCGGTGAGCAGGATGGGTGTGCCGTACGCGTCGATCGGGGATGATGGCGCGTGCTGCTGTGAAAAGGCATGTTCAGCGGACTCTTCCGCGTTTGTCGCGGCTTGAATTTCCGCACTCATTGAGAAGGACACCCACTATGTTTGCAGCCAGGTTGTCATGGGACGGTCAACATAAGAATGGAAGGCGATGGAGCATGATCTTATATCGGATGAGGGGTCCGCTCCGCGACGGTGCGGAGAGCCCGAGAGCTGCTTCGGATAGCGGCTGTCCGTGAGTGTAGCTGTATAGCTTTGAGCTGTTGGGCTCTCCCTTTTGTTGGTTCACGTCGAGTGCAAAGAGGTGGATGGCATCGACCAGATTTCGCAGTCCCACGCTCGTCGGCCCTTCCGAAACAAGTGTGAGAATGACTTGCGATCGATCCGACGGCATCATCGTCGTCCATCTCTTCCTAGTCAAACCTTATCCGCAGCATCGGCCCTTCCGACACCCCCAAACCGCCTACGACCAACACTCCTCCTGCCATCTTCTCTGTCTTTCCAAGCTATCCAAAAACCTCTTTGCCTGATCCCCGTCCATCCCGCCCCACATCTGCGCCAACTCCTCAAACGCGCCCCTCACCTGCTCTGGCATCTTGCCCGACGCTCCAGCCACAATAATCCAAGCGTTTCTCTGGACAATCGCATTCCACAGCACTTGACCCACCTCCTTGTCGCCCTTGACAAGGTCCTGGACGTATACTTTATCCTCCGAATCTCTGCTGAACGCTGTGTGCAGGTGAAAGTTCTCGTGAGTGACCGAGAGTTTTTCCCAGTCTTGGCTGAAGAGGTAGTCCTTGGCGCGGTTTCTGAAGCCCAAAAAGAGATGAATCTCAGGCCTTGATGAGGAAGAAGAAAGCCGTTCCATCACAAGCGATCGTAGTGGAGCACACCCCGTTCCCGGGCCGACCAGTACCAGCGGTACATCCTCTGGCGGTAGAGTCAGATACCCCTCTTTCACGAGAATCGGCACATCCGTCCCAACCGGCAAACTCGCCAACCACTTGGTACATAATCCTGTACGAGCTTTGCGCAATCTCGTCTTGTACTTGACGATCGCCACGCTTAGCTGAATCGCTTCTCCCTCTGAGGAAGTGGGAGGCGGACTGGCAATGCTAAACTCTCGAGGCTTGATCCAAGGCAGGACGTCTGCAATGTACTCGAGGGGGATTCGGACGGATTTAAACTCTTCCAACACCTCTTTGATGGTTCGACGGGGTCGTTGGGCGTATTCGAACATTTCATCGATTCCATCTTGCGGGTTGGCACCTTTGGCGAGCTCTTCTGGGGGGTAGATGCCACAGTATTCGTCGAGTTTTTCACGTTCGAGTGAGCCGGAGGGGGAGAAGAGTCGGATTTGGTCAAAGAAGGAGCGTGTGGGGACCGAGGTGAAGTCCAGGTGGTATGTGAAGAGCGTTCGTAGGGTGAGCGTATGAGGGGCCTGGGGGACGGTTGAGGGGACGGTGGGACCAGAAACAGTGATGAGGGTCGAAGGGGACAGGGAAAGACGGGTGAGGATTTCGTCGACGGAGGCGGGGTCGTTGACAGGATGCAGACAGAGAACATCTCCCGGTCGATAGGTTGCAGCAGTGAGATGGTGGTCGCCTGCATTGCCGTTAGATTGCTGCGGCGTTGTGTCCTCGAACTCCAACAGACGAACGTCCTGGAAATGGTCCGCCGCTGTCATGCGTTCGTTCGTTCTCAACTTGGACGTGGTCCAGCCTTGTTCCTCCAGATGTTTGCTGAATTCGATTTCCTGCTCCTTTCCCTCTCTCTCAACTCCACTTTGCATCTCCACAACCTTTGTAGCCGGCGGCAGCAGCTCATCCCTCCCGATTTCCTCTACACCTTTCTCCAACGGCAGCATTTCGTCCACCTTGCCCCAGAACTCTTCCAACCACGGCCCCAATCCACCCTCCAGCCCCAAGTAATGCATCTCATCCCCCTCCCCATGCCCCACAACCTCACTTGCACCTAACTGCTTCAACCTGCGACTCAGCAGCCTCACCGGCCAGCAAAACCGCGGATACGTCGTATCTCCCAATCCAAACGCGGCAAAGTTGACATCTGCCAAGATGTCCTCCGGGATCCCTTTACGTAGGAGGAAGTTCCAAAACCCTCGAGAGGCTGTTGGGAACTCGCCCTGACCCGTGGTCGATACGAGGAACAGCACGAGGGATTCGGATACGAGATCGGTCACGTCATAGGACGAGATGTCGGAGAGTGTGACTGAGAAACGTTTGCGTCTGGCCTGTCGGGCAATGCGCGCGGCGATGTCTGCGGATGTTCCTGTTTGGGTCATGTATAGGATTGTGATTTGGCGATTCGAGTCGTCGCCATTGAGCGAGGCCGATGCCAGGGATGAAGTTGAGGCTTGTATCGAATCCATATTGCTCATTGCGTTGTTCGACGCTGTCCTGTGTCATGTGAAGAGAAAGGCATATGATGGTGTGAAGGAAAACAGGTCGACATCGTACAGAACCAAGTGTGAAATTTGGGAAGAAAATGACCTCGGCGAAATACACGCCCGCCGCACCGGAGAAAAACTCGGCTAAAACACAACATCTGATAAAAGTGACTCGGATGCTGCCTTTCCCTTGCTTGCATTACTGTAATCCAGCTCGCACACTCTTACTCACCACAACCTCATCGCGCCAATGCACACACACAATCTCCGCTAATCATACACACACAGCAAACACTCTTCGCTAGCTTAGAAGACGGTATGCAATTCAGAAACAAAGACACTGCAAACGACATGCCAACCAAAAAAAATGCAAAAACAAAAAAAGACAAACTATGAAGACTTGGTCGAAGTCTGACTAGGCGGATACAAGCGGGCATTGGCCACTCCTGCCGAAGCTGCTACTGCTACTGGGGTTGCTGCTGCCGGATGCGGCGGCTGTTGTTGTTGCATGCCCTTTATCCCTGCAACACCTTGAGATTGTTTTGCACTGGGACCTCTTGCAGCCGCGCCGTTGCTCGTCGGCTTGTGTTCCCGTTCGTCGACCAACCCGCCCGTTGAGGAGGACATGGAGGGAGGGGGAGGAAGGTTTGTCTTCGTCTTTGTGTGGGATGGTGATGCGCCTCCTGCTCCCATATGACCTTCACGAGGCGGTGCGGAGGGTGCTTGGCTGGAGCGTGATTGCTTGCTGCTTCTACCGCTTGTTTTTGCCGCGCCTCGACCGCGACCACTGACGCTGACGCTTTCTTCGAGGCTAGCGCGTTCTTTACGCCGCGGTGGAGTCGGGGAAGTGGGCATTCCTCCTCTTCCTCCTCCGCCCATACCAGGACCACCGGGTCCACCACCAGCGGCGCCAGGGGGAAGGTTGAAATGCGGCGGGTAAGGCGGCGGATACATATCCGGAGGAAAGGGTGAGCTTCGGTGATGTGGATCGTTGGGATCCATACCACCCATGCGTGCCTGCTGTTCGCGGTGGTGCATGCGTGCAGCGCGTTCCATCTCGGCGGCTGCGTATGGGTCGAACGGCATCATCCCCATTTCCATGGGGTGCATGTGACCGGGTGGGGGTGGTAACGGGTGCATGCCGTGACGATGGGGGGTGTGGGCAGAGCCTGGTGTGCCGGGAGCCATCATGCCTGGTGGAGGAGGTGGCAAACCGCGTGCGCCAGGTGGCAGGCCATAAGGGAAGCCGTTCATGTGCGCCTGTGCTGCAGCAGCTGCAGCGGCTGCTGCTTCTGGACCGTACATGGCGTAGACGTCGGGATTCTGGAACTCGAGCCCAACGGGTGGACCGTAGAAGGGATCGTACATGCCTGGTGGCACCCCTACCGGTCGGATTCCCATCTGTTCAATGTCCATCATGACATCCGCCTCCGCAAGTCCTTTCAGATCCGGGTAGGCTACAAACTCATCACCTGCCTCGATCTCGCGTGCGAGCGCCTTGCGCTTTGCCGAAGCTTTACGGCCGCTCTTGTTCCCATTCGCCTCGCCTCTTTCAGCCTCCTCTGCCGTCATCGAAGGCTCCAATGGAATATGCAGTCGGTCAGGATTGCGCACCAGCTCAGTCTCAAAAATCTGATGCCTTCTCGCAGGACGCGGCGCATCCAGAGTCCGCTTCTCTCGATCGAGCCTTCTGCGTTTGCGGCTGAACTCGTCCATCATATCGCGACGCAGACTGGCACAGCTCGAACGCCAGATGCTCCAGGCGGCAAACTCTTCGGCCTTGGCTACGCGCTCGTACTGCTGTTCCTGCTGCTCGAACCACATTTCGACGAGCTGGGTGCGACGTTGGCGGCGCATCTCGATGGCTTTGGTGAGGTGAAGGAGTTCCGGATGGGTGCCGTCGAGGATCATGTCGCCCTCTTTCGAGATCTCTTGCAGTCGCTCGACGTAGAGACGGTCGCGAAGCATGGCAAAGCCGATTTCGATCTTGGTGAGCGCTTCCATGGCCTCTTGGCGTCGGATGGCGGCTTCGTCGGTGGAAGTGTCTTCGTCGTGTTCGGCGGCGTCGGGTGCTGGAGTGCCCGCTGCGGTGTGGAGATGCTCTGCCTCTGCTTGCTCGGCCTCTGGCGCTTTGGCATCGGCATCGCCCTCGTGATCTTCTGCGCTCTTGGCTTTGTCAGCGTCCTCATCTTCGTCTCCGAGGGGAGAAGCGGCTCTTGAGGAAGCTGCAGATCCAGGAAGACTGTCGACGAGCTGCTCGGGTTCGAGGAGACTGGTGGCTCCACCGGTGGCTGCAGCGCGCTTCTTCATAGATGCGATCAGGTCGAGATCGGTATCGCGAGGAGTGGCGTCGTCCTCTTGATCGGATCCATCGTCAGCGCCTGCCGCGCCGTCGATTTCTCCATCTTCGGGCTCGGGGGTGATATCGGAGCTGAGATCGTCGCCGTCAGCTTCTTGACGGAGTTGCTGCAATCTTGCGTGCTTTGCGATCTCATCGAGCGAGGCGCCGGCTTCACCCGCTGCATTGGCATCTTCGCCCTCTGCATCGGATGCTTGGTCGTCTTCGTCTTCTTCGTCCTCGTCGCCGTGATCGGCTTCAGCATCGCCTGCTGTGGCCAGCATGGCGAGCGCGTCGAGACCTGCTGCTGCTGCGGATGCATCGTCGTTGGCGCTATCCGCCCCGCCAGTGAGCGCAGCGAGCGCCTCGGCAGCTTCGTCTTCGTGCGTCTTGCTATCGGGGTCGTCGTCTTCCTCATCTTCTTCGTCTTCGTCGTCGGATCCACCGAGATCGTCATCCGAGAGAGACGAGGCATCTTCATCTTCGTTCTGATCCTCATCTTCGTCTGTGAGCTCGCTCTCGTCGCTGAACTCGTCTCCGGTGAATGCGCCCGTCTTTTGGGGTGAGCTCATGTTGGAGTTGGGATCGTGGGTTGCGGTGGCCTGTGAGGCGGGGAGGGCATCTTCGCCCTCGCCATCCTCATCTTCTTCTTCTTCGTCGTCCTCGTCATCGTCTGGGTGATCAGCGAGGTCTTCTGCCTGTGATGACTCTTGCTGATCGTGGATGGAGTGCTCCATGGAGACGTCGGCTATCTCTTCACCGGGGGCATCCGCGTCGGTGTCGACGACGGCGCGTGTGTGGTGAGCAAGCTCGTTGGGATCCATGACGATGTCCGAGTTGCGATCTTCTTCGGCGGCGTCGTCGTAAGGGAGCGGTTCGGTCTCGGCGTCGGAGGACTCGGCGGGATCGTGATCGGGATGGGAAGCGTGGGTGTGGGAGTGGGAGTGGGTGTGGGTATGGGTGTTGGAAGCTGCGGAGCTCTGAGCAGCAATGTGAGACTCAGTGGCCGCGCTGGGGGGCATGATCAGGATATGTGGGCGGCGGCAGGAGCGCGGCTATGGGTCAGCTGAAGCCAGCCAACGATGACGAGGTGCGCAGCGTTGTCGCGATGGGCCGGCGACGGCGGCGGAGCAGCAGCAGCGAAAGGTGGTGGTGGTGGTGGTGGTGGTGGTGGTGTTGGTGGGGGATGGTGAGCGATGGCTGAGGATAGGTCCTATCGCATTGTCGCGGACGAGCAGGGGCTCGATGCGAAAAGAGATTTGCGGATCGCTGGTGCAAGCAGGACGGCTTGGCAGTTTGGTTGGTAGGTGGTTCCTAGCTTGAAAAGGGAGCGAGAAACAAGTCGAGCTGCGAGCGCGGTCGTCGAGAGTCAAACTGCGAGCGGTGTGTGTGTGTCGGGGATCGAGCAGCAAATGGACCGCAATCGAAGATGTTGGCGTGTTGGATGTGATCGTAGCAGATGATGGAGGTTGAGCACAAGCAGCGGGGGGAGAGCAAAGGGAGAGAAGCTGATGTTGCCTCACAATCAAATCGTGATTCTCTTTTGCTTGCCCCGACCACTCTCTCTATCTCTCTCTCTCTCTCTCTCTCTCTCTCTCTCTCTCTCTCTCTCTCTCTCTTTCTCTCTTTCTCTTTCGTTGGCTTTTGAGCTGACCCTTGAATCGGATTGAGCGTGGAGAATGCTGCTGCTTGCTGCTGTTGGCTGGCTGAATTCCTCTCTCTCTCTCTCTCTCTCCGCTTCTTTCGCTTTTTCCCTCTTCTGCCGCTCTCTCTTTTGCACGAGAATCTCGGATTTCGCACATCCAAAAGGCCATCATCGCAAAGACGCGTTTCTGTCTCTCTTTCTTTTCCAAACGTGGGCGGATGCGCGAAAGCTGCGGTGTAACATCCCTTACTGATAATCATGTCTCGTACGAAATAAATGTTAACTTGCACTGTCGCCGATTCGCTCAACACCGCCCTCTTCGTCTATCCAGAAGTCGTTGTGGGGCTGGCTGTGAAGGAGATGTGAGATAAGCTAGTCGCCATCCGAGTGGGGCGGTAACTGATCCCCGCACTTTGCAAGTTGCGCGAATCGCTGATCCATTTTGCTCGTTCGGATTGCGGAAAGGGCGGGCGTATCGCTGGAGAGTGGAGAGAAGAAGCGCCTTGAATTCAGGGTCCGGCGCTTTTTTCTTGCCGAAAGCGAACATACAGTACAGCTGTACAGTTGGGCAAAAGCCATGTGTGCTTGTCAACGGACCTTTAGTTCCGCGGGTCCTTTTGTGCGACCCTTCCACCGATTAACGCTCTTCTTCTCCTACGGTACTCTGCGCATGATCGTCTGAACCGAAAGGTGAATGTTGTTCCGAGCTGCAAGAAGCCATGTGATGAGAAGCTATCCGAGGGAGACAAGTATATGAAGTCCGGTGCAAGGTTAGAGTTAACCTCTCCTTCAATCACACACAACCTTCTTTTTGGCCCCCTTCCCGTACAACCTACACCATGTCAACAGCAGCAACAACCACGACGAGAACCATCAGCCTGCACGAGCGCTACGCAGTTGCACGAAGAGCCATTGACTCGGCGTCCATCGTCAGTGCCGCAGCTTTGCTCACGCTCGAAGGTACCACCACTACCACCACATCTGGAGACGACACCGCATTCAACGCTCTACGTACGCATCTCGAAGAGCGTATACAGCTAGCACTTGCAAATTATCCACTGCTGCGACACTGTTTGCAAGGGTCTCGCTCAAAGGCGCCGCGATGGAGACCGATTAACCCCGCACCCACGGCAAGGGATGTGCTCCAAGTAGGATCCCCGCTAACCTTGGACCCTTCAGATGAAGATCACAGCAAGCTTCTCGGACAAGCAGTGCTCTCCGAGCTCAACTCGCTCCCAAAGACGTCAGACTACGAAAGCACCGTGCTGTGGAGAGTCCAATTGCACCCTATACATCATTCCACCTTCGCCCCCGCCGCTGCTCAACCCCAGCGCGCACTCGTAATCCTCTCCACAGACCACGTCATCAACGACGGTCGAGGAACCTTGAACCTCTTTCAATTTCTCCTTGTCCAACAAGCACCACCTTCTTCATTCCTCGGCTTGTCACCACAGGCCAACATTCCACCTCGCTCCGATGAGATCTTTGACTTTTCCCCTTCGGCACGCTACATGTTGGGGGTGGTATGGGAAGAGTTGATCTTGCCCAAGTTGCCTTTACCCAAGGCGATGAAGCGCAAGTTGAGAGGTTGCGAATCATGGCCTTCGCCGCATCCGTCTCACAAGAAGCGATTGGGATTCAAGTCGGACTTGTCGCAGATCCCACCTAGACTTGCAGCTCCAGCGCTGGATATACTCCTCGTATCCGCTCCCAACCTCATCAGCAATCTCAAGAAACTAGCAAAGGCCAACGTTGATCCCAGATCTGCAACGCCAAAACCTGCCACATTGCATGCCATCATTCACACCCTAGGACTCGTCGCCCTGTATTCGGCCATCGCCCATTCGCACAATGTCCATCCTCCCACCGCTTTGGAACACTTCAAGCTGGTCCTCGGCTCGGTAACACCGATATCTCTACGGGAGGAAAAGTCCTACGGCACTTCGAAAAAGTCCCGTTTCGCCGTCGAATCATCTCCACCACCGCCGCTCCCCTTTACATCGGGCAATTTGGTCTCTTCCTACGCGGACAACTTTCGCCTCTCGGGTAAGGAGACGTTTTGGAAGTGCACCAACAGGTTTGCCTCTGATTTGGCGAGTGAAAAAGGGAGGAAGTTGGCAAAGATGCATATGGGGATGCTTGGATATATTCCCGACTTTGACGCATCGAACAAAGCGGTAGATGTAGAAAAGGGCAAGGAGGGAGGATATATGAATGGATGGGAGAAGTTCTTTGGAGAAAAGCAACATGGTAAAACTCCGTTTGATGCCGCTTTTACCGTTTCCAATCTTGGCTTTTTGGATCTGTCCAATCTCGGCATTCCCTGCTGCCTCACACCCAAACATGACGTTGATGATGCCGATACTACCAAAATCGAACACCATCCCTCGGGTCAAACCCCCACCACTCTCGCTCAACCACATTGGCAAGTCACCAAAACAACCTGGGCTCAAAGCCACACACCTCAGGGAGAAGCTTTTGGAGTCGACGTTGTCGGATTCTCCTCCTCCTCTGGTGAAAAGAAGCAAAATTTAAGCATTGCCATTTCTTCCAGACCGACCGCTTTCGCCGATCCAAATCTACACCAAAGATTCGTCGACTACTTCAGAAGACTCATCCTTACCTTTGCCGCAGATACAACTTCGACACTTGTCGAGGAGAAGGAGAGGGGAGGGGGAAAGAATTCTCAGGAATCCACAGATCGAGACGAGCAGAAGCGCTTGAATCTGACAGGTGGCGATCCGAGCTTTGCCAACTTGGCAAGGTTTCTCGCCCTGTCTGAAACTCAATCTGCTTTGGAGAAATGATGCAACCCGACACTATGATGATAGACTTTAACTAGATTATTCCATACCTCCAATTTGTTGATTCGATCCACAGAACAATGACAGCAATCGCATGACTTTCCACATCTCTCGCCTCTAGCCACTGCAAAAACAGCGCATCTGTCCAGATCGACACACACAACAACTCCCCACAACCCGCACAGTGTAAAACGAGCGATGCGTGTTCATCAACCTTGCAAAAGGGAAAGAAGAATCTCGAGAAATACAGCGTGCTTTTTTACGTGTGCGTCCAAGAAAGAAAAAAAAAAAAGCCAAAAAGAAGTGTTGTTATATGTTTATTCGTGTCTGCGAAACATCCTCATCCCCCTTTCAAGCAGCCCCAGCACTAGGCTTGAACGTTACCTCGCTCAACGTGTTGAAAGCCTCTCTATAAGCATCCAACAGCTGCTTGACCCTCTTCCTCTCGCTGGTCAAACCTTCATCCTCGTAGAGAAGCTCTTCGAACAGGCCTTCCTTGTAGAGGCTGGCCACGAGTCGATTTTGGACGCTTTCGCGGCTGAAATTCACCAACAGATGCATGATGGCTTTGGGCACCAGATCTTGAATCGAGAGTCGCACAATGTTAAAGTAGCTGGCTATCAAGCTTCGGATCAAGGTGGTTTCGAGCTCTTCGCGGTCCGACAGCGCGTACTCGTCCGACGAGATCGGCGTGGCTTCGAGATGCTTGTCGAGCGATTTCATGTCGTAAGCGGCCGAGTTGCCTTCGAGACCGGTTCGGCCAGACATGGCGTTGGGCTTGTGCTCGCGCGACTGGCTGTACTCGGCCATGCGTGGCTGGTGCGCGTGCGGTGCGGGTGGATGGTAGCCGCCGAGACCGGAGGCAGGACCAACGCCACCCACGGGCAAGCCAGAGGCTCCACCAAAGAAGTAGTTGAGGAAGGTGTCCTTGGCTCCTCCACCGCTCGAAGAGCCAGCACCGTTGGCAAAGCCGCTGCCGGATGCGTGGCCGATGGTGTGATGTCCACGACCTTCTGGCGCCGAGGCCGAGTGTGGGCGAGACTCGTGTGTCGAAGCAGCACGTTCCTTCTTGTCCCTCTTTCCGCCACCGGTCTTGGAGCTGGCACCATTGACGGTCAAACTGCGCGAGTTGGGCCCACTGACACTGTCGGCATCATCGTCATCCGAAAGCTCGTTGGAGACGTCGGCAGGGTCATCGAACGAGTTCTTGCGTCTCGACGAAGAAGGAAGCAGAGCCACCTGCTTGCGCGCCTGAGCCTCGCGCTGCTCGCGGGCAATGTTGGCCGAATCGTGCACAAAGGCAGGGTGGTTGGTGTTGATGTATGCGGCCTGGATCTGGATGAGGCTCTGGACGTATTCCGAAGTTGGGCCGAGACGCTCGCGAAGCAACTCTGAGACGACCTCGATGAGCTGGGCGTGGAGTCGAGGGAAACGTTGCAGCTCGGAGCTGGTGCAGTTGTGGCAGATCTTCATGAGCTCCTCGTAGACGAGCTCGACGCAGCGCAAGCTTGGTGGTTCCAAAAGCTTGATCTGAGGCTTGATGAGCAGCTCAAAGGCGGCTTCCGGCACAAAGAGGGATGGACGAGGACCGGTCGAGTTGCGGATAGCGGTGCGGATGTCTTGCACGGTGAGATTGTGGGTGGGGTTGATGCTGGTAAGCGCGTGGCCAAAGACGTCTTGGAAAATGTAGTAGATCCTGGCACCTCCGCAGAGCTCCTTGGTCGAAATGTCAAAGGTGGTACCGTCGATGGATGCGACAAAGTCTCGAGCAAACTGGGTCATCAACTTGAGCACGAGCGAGCCTCGGTGCTGGTCTCCCAGGAAGGTGGTGTCACCAAAGGCAGCGAGCTCCTGCTGAGTTTGGCCCATGAGCGTGTTGAGACGCGCCTTCATGTCGGGGAGCTTGTCGCGAATGTGGCTCATGAGCACCTGGTTGAGGGTCTTGGCGAGGTACTTGGTACCGCAACGGTGTGCAATGTTCTTGTAAGCGGCGTGGGAGCGGAAGAATTCCTCCTCGGCCCTTCGTGCTGCGAGCATGGAGACGTTGCCGTTGATATCCTGCTGAGATCGGTTGACGACACCGATAAAGCCAAGCTTGAGCGGGTAGACGCGACCGGTGAGAATGTCGAGGGCGTGAGTGCCCTGGTCCATGAGGTCGAGCTTGGTCAAGACACCGATGGTGCGTCGGCCCTGGGGGTCGACGGTACGGGCGAGCTTGAGACTGTCCGAGTTGGCAAGATCGACATTGGCGGGGCTGACGGCGAGGATGATGCAGTTGGGCTTGGAGACGTAGTCTGTGACGAGGTTGCGGATCTGACGCTCAATGTCGGAGGGCTGGTCGCCAACGGGGATCTTGGTGAGACCAGGCAAGTCGACGAGGGTCAAGTTGAGGACGTTGGGGCTGTAGATCTTGAGATGGATGGGGAGCTTGGAGACGCCCTTGTTCTGACCGGCTACACGGAAGGTCTCGTTCTCGATCTCACGACGGATCTCATTGAAGTCGGTGAATCGCTTGTCGAGGTGGAGGAACTCGCCGTACTCTTCGTAGGTTGGGGTCCTGCCGCCAGAGGAAGAGCCATTGGAGCCACGCAGCAACTCGGGCTCGGGACCGTCGTTGAGATCGTATGGACGCGAGGACTGCTTGGCCTGGTCTTTTGCGGAAGGAGTGTGAATGAGCTGAAGAACGAGCGGGCGACGTGTTACGATACCGCTACCTCGAGGCAAAAAGTCACGACCGACGATGGTCTCAAGGACACTCGACTTTCCTGCTGATTGAGATCCGACAACGACGATCTGGGGGAGGTCGACCGAATCACCGCCAATGGCGGTGAAGGTCTCCTGGAGCTTGTTGACGACCTGGATGAGATCGACGTCCATGTTTTGAGACGCGATGTGAACAACGGGTGTATGTGCGGCGGGGGGTTAAACGGCACTGCTGTAAGCAGAGATGCGCGCGTGCAAGACAAAGCTGGAGTTGCGAGCGCTATGGAGGTCTTGCGAGTCGCTTTGGTGTAATGCAGCAATCGCTCGAGACTGCGGGTGCAGTAGCTTGATGCGGGGCGTGTTTGGCAACTTGAAACGGGGGAAGCAATCAACGACGGCGGTGGAATGGGGCCAGCTCGATGATGAGAGGCTTGATGAGGAGGGAGGATTTGATGGGGCCGAGCGCGAAAGAGGAGGAGGAGGAGGAGAGAGGAGGAAGAGGATGTGGAGATTGGCGAGGAAGGGTGGTTGGCGCCAGAAGGAAGTGCGGGACGAAAGGGTGTACAGATGCGCTGAGAGTTGATTTGTGGCAGGTCAGCAGCTTGAGCAAAGGAGAGTGTTTTGGCACACACAGAGAGCTAGAGAGAGAGAGAGTGACAAAAAAAAAAAAGAGAGAGCGCGTTTGTGTGGTTGTGTCTGTGTACCGCTTTAGAGTGTGTTGCTCGCCAGACTCTCGACTTGCATACAGTACAGATACACTGTCCAGCCTTGCTGAAAAGCAAAGCGCATTTCAGTCCCACAATTTCCCTGTTGTGTTGTCATTTTGCGCTATTTTCTCTCTCGCGCGCCTCGACTTTGTTCGCTCAAGAAGAGCAACACTCTAAAGGCAAGAAAGCGAGCAAAAAACATATCAACACCGATCAATAATGACATCGTCTCTGCATGAGCCCAGGTCCAACTTTAACACCTTTGAAATTGAGCACCAAACATTCCAAATGTTTTGCTGTGTCAAGTACAGTACGCACGGGAGACTCGAATTGCTGCCGATCACCTTCTTTTTTTTTCCCCCACCAAGCACCCGTTTGAAACATAGATCAGCTTCTCATCAATGCTCCCTCTATATGCCCGGAGTGCAATGCTTGCACATGACTACTGTATCGTATAAACAAGAAGTCCCAGGAGGAAGGAATGTGCTGAGAACAAGACAATCAAGTCCATGAGCCATGACAGCATCCACACGCCCGCACGTGAATCGCGCTTTCCGATGAGGTCGGGCTGTTGGTTGCTTGCTTCCTCGGCCTGACCCTCTCTCATTTCGGGCTTTGGATTCACGAGATCCATGTTGCTCTCCAATCTGAAGAGCTTTACTTCACATGTCCTCGGCCATATCAGCAACAGACACTCATTCGTGAACCATTACTCAGTTCCTCTCGTCTTAACCAAAGCGGCCATGTTGCCCTCGTCCTCAACGCCTCAAGCAGACTACACATCGCACACAGTCACAATTCAGAAGAGTCTAGCGATACTGTGTATTGATTTCTTTCGTTTTCGGATGTACACAGAAAGGGGGGCATCAGAGCACAACAAAGCGCAGCACAAACCACACTCGTCCATGCGCCAACAAATCCCCCCAACTGTTGAAAAGGGGGAGGTGTGAGGTTGATCCAGCCTCAAACGAGTCTGCTTTCATGATCCGACGCTAGCTAACACTGCGAGATCCATACTGGCAAAACTCATTCGAGAGAAAGCGGAAACACAAAGAACACCGTTTAGGCAAGGAAGCCCTTAACGTGCTCAGTGATGAGCGTCTTCATCTTCTTGAAGAGCTCCTCGCTGGGGACACCCTTGGAGATCTCCGAGAGCAGAGCGTCCTCGGTCGAGAGCTTCTCACGGAAAGAGTTCTCCCACTCGACGATGCGGTCAGCGGGGATCTCATCAACCAGACCGTTGACACCGGCGTAGATGATGGGGATCTGGACCTCGGTGGCCATGGGCACGAACTGGGGCTGCTTGAGCAGCTCCACCAGGCGGACACCACGGTTAAGCGTGGCACGGGTGGCAGCGTCCAAGTCGGAACCGAACTGGGCGAAAGCGGCAAGCTCACGGTACTGGGCGAGCGAGAGCTTGAGCGAACCAGAAACCGACTTGTAGAGCTTCGACTGAGCGGCGGAACCGACACGCGAGACGGAAAGACCGACGTTGATAGCGGGTCGGATACCCTTGAAGAAGAGCTCAGACTCGAGGTAGACCTGACCGTCGGTAATCGAAATGACGTTGGTGGGAATGAAAGCAGAGACGTCACCACCCTGGGTCTCAATGACGGGGAGGGCAGTGAGCGATCCACCACCGTGGGTCTTGTTCATCTTGGCGGCACGCTCAAGCAGACGAGAGTGGAGGTAGAAAACGTCACCGGGGTAAGCCTCACGACCGGGGGGACGACGGAGGAGAAGCGACATCTGACGGTAGGCGACGGCCTGCTTGGACAAGTCATCGTAGATGATGAGGGCGTGGCGGCCGTTGTCACGGAACCACTCGCCGATAGCACAACCCGAGAAGGGAGCAAGGTACTGAAGGGGAGCGGCCTCCGAGGCGGTGGCGGCGACGATGATGGTGTACTTCATGGCGTCGTTCTCCTCAAGCACCTTGACGAGCTGAGCGACGGTGGATCGCTTCTGACCGACGGCGACGTAGACACAGTAAAGCTTCTTGTCCTCATCCTGGCCGTCGTTCCATCGCTTCTGGTTGAGGATGGTGTCGATGGCGACAGCAGTCTTACCGGTCTGACGGTCACCAATGATCAACTCACGCTGACCTCGGCCAATGGGAACCATGGCGTCGATGGGCTTGATACCGGTCTGCATGGGCTGGTTGACCGACTGACGGGGGAGAATACCGGGAGCCTTGAGCGAGGCACGGCGACGCTCAGCGGCCTCAATGGGACCCTTGCCGTCGATGGGGTTTCCGAGAGCGTCAACGACACGGCCGAGCATGTTGGGGCCGACGGGAACGTCGACAATCTGGCCGGTACGCTTGACAGTGTCACCCTCACGGATGAGACGGTCGGAACCGAAGATCGAGACACCGACGTTGTCGGCCTCGAGGTTGAGGCACATGCCGCGGACACCGGAGGAGAACTCAACCATCTCCTCGGCCATGACGTTGCGGAGACCGTAGACACGGGCGATACCGTCACCAATGGTGAGGACACGGCCGGTCTCCTGGACATCACCGCCAGCGGAAGCGCCGGAGATGCGCTGCTCAAGGATGGAGCTGACCTCGGAAGCGGCTGGTGTAGTTGAAGAACAAAAAATGGGAAGAGCAGGCGAAACGATGCAAGTGTCGTAAAATGATCGAAGGGATGTGATGTGATGGAAGAGGCGGGGAGTGGTGACAATGGTCAGCAAGTTGTTGACTTTGGATGGTCGAGTGCGTATTTCATTGTCAAGATGATCATCACTTACCAGGCTTGGCGGTGGCGTAGGTGCGGACGGCGTTGGCAACCGATCGGCGGGCCTATTGTGATCAAGTGAGTGTAAGCAGGGGAAGCAATTCATAAAAAAAAAAAGTCAGTGAGCTGGCTCGAGATGATGGAAGAACCGAGTGGCTGTCGGGTGCGGTGCCGATGAAGACATGTGATTTTATGAAAGGCAAGCTGGGAGATGGGGGCATGTTTTGCGGTTGTCGGAGGTGTCGTCGCCTTTGATGAGCAGTGGAGCGGATGATGTGACAAAGTTGAGCGGCGATGGAAACTTGCTTCGTCGTGCTAGCATCGTCGCTTCTTCCGATGACATGACGAATGGCAGTGGTGATCTCGGATGTACGAATGCAGTGCTGATAGCGAGTAAAGACAGCAACGTAAGACGAGCCAGATGGACTTTGAAAGCCAGACCAAGACCTTTCATCGATGGAAGTTAGGCGATGTACCTAAAGAGCCTAGGTACTGGTAAGTCCCACTGCCAATCCCTGGATGGTTCTGATCGTGCAAGTGTGTGCTGTTGATTATGATGTCCTCCATTGCTTGTCGATGATGTCGGTGATCATTGTTGGTGGAGAATATTCACTGCCCGCTTTGACCTCCCAGTCTTGCTTTCCATACATCATTCATTCATCGTCTGTCTGTCTGTCGCTGGCGAGAAGAAAGGGGGGAAAAAATACGTACCACGGGGACGGCGGCCGATCGGGCGAGGTTGGCGGTGGCAATGCCGGCGGAACGAGCAAGCATCGCGGCTACTACGAAAGTGGGGACGATGTTGGGGAAAAAGGTGGTGTGAGAGGTGGTGAGGAGAAGCGGATGAGGAAGGAAAGGAGAAGGCGGAAGGAGTGAGAAGAATCTCCCTTGGCAACAGGGCGAGCGAGCGAGGCGCGGGCGAGCCAGCAACGAGTGAGACGACGACCAACTTGGAGACCGGAGGACAGAGAGAGCACACAACCACCCTCTCTCTCTCTCTCGCTCTCTCAAAACGATGAGTTTGGGGCAGTCTCTCTGCCAAAATACAGAAGGCCTCCGTCTCTCACCCTTGCTGTTTTTTGGTTTTGCGTGCGAGCACAGACAGATCCTCTTTGGAAAGGCAAAATTCCATCCTTCTTCTTTGGCAAGCTAGATTTCTCGATCTTTTTTTTTGGTTGGATTTCCAAGGCACTAGAGCAGTGCAATCCAGGATCAGAACATCTCGAAGAGCGGATTGGTCGGATCAGTCAACCAGAAACGTTCCTCTTGCCCTTCTTTGAATTCAACTTTGCAAGATATTGTCAATTCAATGGCCGGAGCAACGAATTTCAAGTTGGACTTGGAAGAAGATCGTTTCAAATACAAACAGGCTTTGCACTTCAAAGTGGCGTAAATGTTGCTCTTTCAAAGGAGAGAAGATCTGATATTCGTTTTGTATCCACACGGATCCGAGTGGATCCCACAGAGGAAAGAGCAATAGCGACCTCTTCAGTTCTTTCGCGCGCGGGCCGCCTCGATCATCGAAAGAGCTCTTCGCCAAGAGGGTGAAGAAGAGGCCGGCCGTTCCGTCCTCAACCGATGGCCAGCCTCTCACACGCTCTCTGCGCCTTGCCATTCTCCCGGCCTGACACCTCAGTCAATGCTGCTCATTGCTTCATCGCTTCTGATGATGAGTCCTCACTTTCACTTGATCGTTTCCAAGCTACAGCAGACCATGTCATGCAGACCAGTGTTTGCATAGGTCTATGAGATACTAAGATGATGCTCAGCACGATGAAGCCGATCACTTGAGGGTCAGACGCGGACAGCTCAGATTGAAAAGAGGAATTGAAAGAATTCGGCTTATCGTGCGAGTGGAAGAAGCCCCATGTCTAAATTTCACAGCAGCCCGCACTTTTTTTGAACACGATCAGCACACGAGCTTTGACATGGTTCACCTCCTCATACCTACATCATCCTCATCATCCCCAATCGGACGTAGGCGCAAGCATGAACACCCTCCGTACCTCGCTCTCGGCGGTGACCAACGCCGCGCTTAAAGGCAAAGCAAAGCAGATCTCCCCCGTCGTCTCCTTCATCTCGACTCGCAACTTTGGCTCGTCCTCCTCTACCTCCTCCTCCTCCTCTTCTTCTTCGGCAACAACGTCGGCATCGGCAACAGCATCTACATCGTCCCAATCCGTGCCAAGTCCCGTCACTTCGAACGAGAGCGCTCTGTCATTGCTCAAATCGCAACCCAACCACTACGCTGTTGCCTCCATCACGGGTCGAACCTACCTCGTTGCCAAAGGCGATCTTGTCACCGTTCCCCGGCTGAAAGACGTTCAAGTTGGAGATGTTCTCGTCCTCGACAAGGTTCATGAAATCGGCTCGCGCGATTACACCCTTCGTGCCCAAGACACCCTAAACACTCGACGCATCTCCACCGCCGTAGACCTCACCCCATCCTCCACTTCCTCCTCAGCAGCAGCAACTGCAGCAACTCTGCACGGAGTCTCCCCAGCAGTAGCGCCACAATCCAGACGCCTCTTTACAAGACTGGCACAAGAAGACACCAGAAGCCCCCTTTTGCCCCTCGCAAACACCTGGTCATCCCGTTTACTCCCCAACGGTCTGGCTCACATCGGTGCAAGCCTCCCCGCTTCCACCGTCAAAATCACCGCCGTCGTCACCGAAAACACAAAGGGTGCCCTGGAAAAGATTGTCAAAAAGAAACGCAGAAAGGGTTACAAAAAGACCGTTCAGCACAAACAGCCTTACACCCGTATCAGGATCGAAGAAATTCACATCCAACCCAACTAAAGCAATTCTCCAAACATCCCTGTACTTTATACATAGCATGCCTATCGGGTCCATACTTCACCCTCCTAGAGCTGACATCCTCAACCTGGTGTGTTCAACGTATGAATGCGGCTTCATTTGCTGAAAGGGTCCCGATTCTAGCTTTTGAGACGAGCCGATGAATGTATTGCCGCTCACACCGTCCGACGCAAAACAGAGCAACAAAGTCCATAACTTGGTAAGATTAACGAGTGACACTAAATAAGATAATAAGAGAGAAAGTCGCAGTCGGCCCCGATTCGGCTATTGCTTCTGTGAAGACAAGCTAGACTCCGATCCGGAAGCTTGCATAGCAGCAGCAGCTTGAGCCTTTGCCGCCTTCTGGCGCCTTGCGTAGGCAGCCACCTGTGCCCCTAGGTCGAAAGGGCTATCTGGTCCTGGGGTCACTTCACCACTGCTGGATAGCGGTGCATGGGAAGCCTTTGGTGTCGACTTTCGCGAAGTTGAATCCCAAGTGGTTGTCGAAGGTGATTCTAGCGGCAGGATCGATGCTGTGTTTGCGTTTGTGGCCGAGGCGATGGCGGCCTCATCCTCGGGGACGGACTCTAGGGCTGTAGGCTCGAAAGAAAAGTCTTCCTCTGCAGATAGGCGAGGCTGACTCTCGTCTCCACTCTCAAACGAAATGGAAGCGTTCGAAGATGCTACCGAGGGACTACGCGATTCCAAGGTTTGCAAGGCACGAGCTCGAGCCAGGTCCAGAGAGGAAAGTGACCGCCGAGGCACAGCCTGATCGTCAACAACGACACTATAGCTGTGGGATGCTCCGAAGACGCCTTCCTGCCCCGCGGGCCCCAGGTCGAGCGGTGATCCCAGTGCCAAAGCTGGCTGGTCCGTCGACTGTGCGGATGCTTGCTGCCATGCAAGAGCATCAGCTCCCGGCATTGCTGATTGGTGACGTTGCTCACGAACAGCTTTACGCGATTGAATCACGTCGCTGAGCTCCGACATCATTCCGGAAGGATCCATGGTATGACGGTGAGAAGCCTTCTCGCTGACCTGCTTGTCCTGATCGAGCTGCCTCTGGCGGCGAGCTTGTTCGATACGTTCCGCGCGAGTCAGCTTCTTTCCGTCCATTCCGAGCCCAGATAGCCCAGCGATGCCTGCAATGCTCTCAAACACCTGCTCAAGACCAGGTGGTGGGAGAGAGTTGGGCGAGGTCGATCGTAAAAGTAGCTCGGCAAGATCTGTATCGTCGTCATCCTCATCATCGCTGGCTTGACCTCCTCGCAGCTGCAGTCCACCGTCTTCGGCGAGGAGATCGTCGCCGTTCTGCCCATGCGAAGGAGCCGCAGCATCCTCGTCCGCTTCCAAGGGCGACTCGAGATCGCGAGCGGCGTTTGCCTTGGCGACATCGCTTTCGACATCGGTGCTCAGATGGGGACTAGGCGATCTACGCTTCTCCTTATGAAGCAGCTTGACGGTTGCTTCCCATTCAGCTGAGAGGCCGAGCAGATCGTCGCGCATCGACTCGAGCGTCTTTTCCAGCTGCAAGGTGGTAGCAGCTGCGTCGTCGACTCCGTTTTGTGCTGGTCTGTCCTTGCTGCTGCTGGAGGACTCGTCGTCAATGCCATGCAGACCGGGAGGGGCTTTGACACGGATATCCTCGGCGCACACGCGAATCTTGGACTGGAGCGAACGCAGAGAAAGCATCATGGCATGGAGTCGATCTTCGATGCCGGGATGTCCTGCGACCGAAAAAGTGCCAGCTTCACTGGTAGGCACCGCCAGAAGTCCGTTCCGAGATTCAGCACGGACATTCTTGTCACCCAGAGTAGAGGTGGCGTCGGCTTTGGAGCCAGAGAGGTAATCAGCACCCATCTCTTTTGCAACCATCTCGGTGACGGACTTGTCCTCCGCGAGCAAGGTCGATCTGAGTGATTCGATCGTCGAGCGAGCCGCTGTCCAGTACTCGTCGCAGGGCAAGCTGGCACCATCGGTTAGCGAGATGTCCCCATTCATCGTCAGACGCAGCGCAAGAAGATGGCAGAGCCAGCGTCGTCGAGCTCTGTGCATCCATTCGAACTTGGCCTTGATGCTGAGGAGCGACAGAGGGTCTGCAGGTTCCGCCTTGCCCGACGCCGGAATCGAGGTGTCGAGCTGGGCAAAGATCGAGTTGGGTCCGAGGATGGAGCTGCGCTTGGTCGCTCTAGACTGCGGACTGGTGGCGGCCGAGTAGGTCTGGACAGAAGAGTGGGGAGGTGAAAAGGTCGAGGATACAATCGACGAGTTGCGCATGACGGGGGATCGAGTGTCGAACGAGCCGGTGGCAACGGAAGAGTTCGAGACGTAGCTAAGACGCTTTGCGGCAGCTGACTCGTTGGGTCCAAATGGGGTGGCCGACTTGTCCGAGACATAGTTGAAACGAGGAGATCGGTAGGCGCTGACGTTGCCGGATTCCGAGACCAGGCTGCTGCGGCGAGACAGGGAGGAAGTTGCACGTGGTGGCCGGTCCAGAACTGAGCCGCCGTCCGAGACGAGCGAAAGTCTCTTGTGGTGTGTCCCTGTCTGTGGGCTAGACTCTGGGCGCCATGCGATGTCAGAGAAGGCAGACACGTCGGCTGAGCGAACGTTGCTGCCAAAGTTTCGTGGAGTGGTGGCAACCCATGCCCTGCGATCCTGCTCGAGGTCGGGAGATCCCTCCGACAGAGCTGAAGTATCGCCGTTGGACCACGCATGCGAGGCGTCGACGTCAGCATCCGCATCGTTGGCTTCATCCTGCGATGTGGCGTCCAAAGCATACAAATCATGAAGTAGCGCCAGCTCTTCAGCATCATCCAGCATCTGCAGCGAGGCAGTGGACGATGTGCAGGCGGCGCCAACATCATCCAGTGCCAGAACAAGGCTCTTTCGCAGCTCGACGAGCCTCTGTGGCGCGGATCTTGCGGCAGCAAGAGCAACATCGCTCTGTTCAGCGAGCAAACGCTGGGTCAGGTCCATATCGCCTGCTTCGGCGAACGCAGCGGGCGATGCACGTCCCGAAGTTCGATCCAGGGGAGATGCGCGGCCGTTGGACAGTGTCAGAGACAGCGGGCGTTGGGTATGCCTCTTGATGGTCGGAGCGCCGTTGCCTCCGCCTGAGAGGGAACGCGCAAGCTTCCCAGTGGCGGGAACAAAGGACGCGACCATGGATCGGCGCTGTCGAGGGGAGGAAGACAGGTTGGGCCAGTTTGATGACTGGCCGTAAGCAGCTTCGATCCTTGAGATGGGTGGGAGAGGATGGGTAAGCTTGTATCCGCGCGAGACGATCTCGACCTCTTGGATGGCACTGATGGCTTTGTTGATCGACACGTCGAAGCGTTGTGCGGCTTTGATGAGACTCGAAACATCCTGGAGGACTGAGCGTTGCAGAGCTGCCTTTTCCGACTCGCCAAGTTCGTCTGTGGTGCGCAAGGCACGCAATGAGGTAGCTGATGTCAATGCGCTAGGCGTGGCTTTGTGTGTGAGAGTAAAGTGTATCCTGTCGTCTAGCACACTGTGGCCGAAGAAAAGGATGAAGCCCCAAGTCAAGGAGGCGATGAGAAGCAAGGTAGAGAACCATAGCTGCCACGACCTGCTGATAGGCGGGAGGAGGAGGACCGCAGAAAGGAGAGCGGCGTTGCGAGCTGTGCGGCCCTGTACATCCAGCCTGGGTAGACGCTCGTTTGTGACAGCCGTCGGACTCTGTCCGTACGGCAGTAGCGACGCGGGTGCATCCCCGGGCTCAACGTAGCATTGTTTGTGGAGAGGGGTCGAGCTTGCTGGACGACCGCCCACTCGATTCCTCGAACTCTGGCCCTTGATGCTTGGGTCGGCAGTCGGAGATTGTGACTGGAAGGGCGGACTTGACTCGTAGAAGGAGATGGATAGACTGGGTGTCAGCAAGAACGAAGAGCAGATGGCGTACTTGAATCTTTCGACAAAGCTGGTGGCGCCGTCGTCCAAAGATCGGTTGGCAGCTGCTCGGGTGTATGACTTGTACGCATTCAACTGCGGGCTGGGATGGCCTGAGGTCGTCGATGCTGTATGTGCTTGCCGCAGACCAAAGACGTCTCGAGCGATCGTGAGGACGAGTGGCAAGAAGAATCGCTCGATGAGAGCGCGTAGTGTGTCTGTAAACTGCGACGAAAAGGCAGCCGAGGATGACGGTGTGGCGGCGGTAGCGCCGATATGCGCTTCAGCGCGTGCTTGAGAAAAGTGCGAGCTGCTTCCGTGTCCGAGCCTTGCTGTAGAAGAAACATGGTTGGTGCTCGAGGGCTTTGTTGATGCGTTGCGATCGGCGGTCAGTGGAGGCGTTGCCAATGGATCCACGAAGGCGGACCCATTCGACACAGCCGAGGCTGATGACGGGGGACCTCTGCTGCGAGACAGAGCTAGGGTTGTGCCGCCTGGTGTGGAAGCACGGAATGACGCGGGTCCTGGTGTTGAGGGCACTGGTGTGTTGTTACTCTGCATGTCATCCTCGAAGGTTGGCTGTGGGTCTGGCTGATCAGCGTCTCGCAAGTACTGATCCAAGGGTGAGCCTCCAAATATGATCTGCTCTGCCATGTTGGTTGCGCTGTTGTGGCAGTTGCTGCGCTGGAAAGGAGGTGCTCTGAGGCCCGGTTGAGATGGAAGCACGCCTGAGAGGTCGATGCCGCTGACAAGCCACGGTGAGATGTGTGGTTGAGCAGCTGGTGCTTGTCCCGACGTTTCGAGTGGCGCTGTTGTGCAAGTGGACGGAGTGAGAAGATGAAGATGGTGAGCTCAGGAGTTGCGCATGCAGGCGTATCGCGTACCGGACGCGAAGACGAAGGTGGTGGGGGTTTGAGATGGTTAGCCGAGCAGCGGGGTCCGGGCGAGGACGGCTTGAGCGCCTTCGACTAGTGAAGGTCGGCGCTGAAGGAGAACAAACCAAGCCGCACGTTTGTCGTCTTGCTCTCCCCGCTCCTTGGCGTTGGGCGTGTAAAAGTGTGTGTGTGTGTGTCGTGTTGCGGTGACGAGAATGAGTCGGGCTCGGCCCTTGCGATGGTGGGAGAATCAAATGTTACTTTAAGAATCCGCACTGGGCCGGAGTGGCTTTCGGCTTCTCTCCGAGATACAGTGATGTGATTGATACTGATGCGCTGGTGATATGTAGCTTGAGCGTTGCAGTTGGCGAGGTGGATGATGATGGTCGAGAAGATTGCGTCTCGGAATGAGACCTCTACTCTCTTTTTTTTTTCTTTTTTGGGGTAAGGGTGTCGGCATGAAATGTCGTTGGTGGAGGGAGGATTCACGCTTCTCGCCAGTGTCACGCCGCTCGGCGCTGTCGGTTGACGCCAGCGCTCGTCGGTCGGCATTTTGTGCCTTGCCCGCGTTCTTCTCCTCCTTCCCAGTCTTGCACGAGCTAACCACTGGATGTATGGCACTCTTTGGCTCATCACGTTTCCTTTCTCAACTTCCACATGCAGTCTTCATGCTCTTCGATGGGTCCATGCCAGAAGCATGTGCTGCTGCAGACGTTGCTTCGAGGGCGGATCGTCTGAAAATTACTACAATAGTTAAGAAGCAGAGAGTAACACAACTCGGACTAAGCGAGCGAGCTAAGATTGACGCCCGTGACATTGCGCCTCTCTCTGTCTTTGCTGCACTACAGTTGCTGCACAAACATGTCACGCGTCTCTCTGCTTGATATGTCGCGCTCAGGGGCAAACGTGTGCCATTGGTGTGCTCTTGCGCCTTGTTTTTCTCTTTTTAAAGCTCGATTCCAAGACCCTAATTTTCTTTCTATTTCCAGTGACACACAGCAATCAAACCCTGTCCAGGTTCTGCCATAGGACCTATTCTTATACATACCAGCGTATTGACAAGGCTCACCACCCTTCCAAGAATAATTTATCATCATGCAGCAAACGTAAACAGATGACAAAAGAGAAAGGGCGATATCAACGACAAAAGGCTGCCAAAAAAAGAAAAAAAAATAAGCGTCCGGACAGCCGGAATCGAACCGGCGACCTATGGTGCTTTTCCGTTAATACCGGATTAGGGTTTCCAATTACAAACCATCGCTACTTCCAACTGAGCTATGTCCGGTGGGATGCCATTGAGCAGAAATGTAGCAAATATATAACAAGGTATGCTGGAGATTTGGTTAGAGCATCGATGGCCGATGAGGAGCCCTTTGCTTCCTTGCGAGGTTGGCCGTTCGAAGCATTGCGCACTGCTGCTGCTTTGCTGCACAAGCAAGGCTTACTCACACGATCGAGTTGGACTACCGTGATGACCCTCGTGACGAGGTCGCGTACGGCAGCTGGCAGATCGGATGGGGCACCGCGCACTTTTGGTGGTGGTTGTTGTTGGTCATGGACCGTGGCGTAGAAGGCGGTGCACTGGATCAAAGAAGCTTTCGGCTGCACTGCCAGCGGACCAGCTGATTCGAGACGCGGATTTCCGCCGCCGCTGGTTCCATCCAGCCTTCGGTCCCGTCTCTCTGACTATTTGCTGGCCTTCCGACGCTTGTCCAAGCCGAGTCTGTCCAGGAGCGATTGGTTGAGCCGAATGGCTAGGGCGACACACATACACAGAGAGAAGGGGAAGGTTGGCTCAGGAGCCGTCCTGTCTGTCTACACGTTAGACAATGATGCCAGAACACCGAAGCTACTGCAGACACGACCGAGGCCATTCCTGTGAAAGGCCAGAATCAGAGGAAGAGAGTGCCACGCGTCACGAGGGTCCAAAGGGCAGCAGCTGATTGCAGGGTTGTGGCGTCGGAAAACCTTGTTTCGCCTTCTCGGTCGACTTTTTGACGTGAGGCGTCGGCCACGGGATCCTTTTCGTCGTCTGCCGCATCCTTACGCCAGCAAGAAATCCAACAAAGGCAAAACAGATCGACAGCTCTCAAAAAGAGGCTCGCCGGAACGCCCGAGAATGCCTCTGCGGCGGATCAGGATGTTGAGAGCAAAGCCGAGGAATTCTTGAAAAGAACGGATTTCGTCCCAACGGAAACAGCTTTTCTTAGGCGGCGGCGGAGACCTGCACCTCTTGCAGTCCAGATAGAAGACTTGAGCAGAGTCTTAGTGCTTTACAGGGACTAGACTGGACCGCCCGCACTGTCACTTATAGCAGGCTGTTGAGCCCGACGTGCTCTTGGCAGGTGAGATACAATACAGAGGCTACAGGATGCGTGCATGCGCACAGGCTATACTGCATCTGCCATTCTACAGTACAGTACAGTACTGTATCACTATTACAGTATTGTCGGACAGTGAATAGCAGCAAACTAAGCTTCCATTGGCGCTGCTGCGGGCAAACCAAATCCAAACCAACTTAGGCAACCTCTGCCTTCGACGCAAGCTTTTCCTGGCACAAAAGTGCTCTCTGCTCGACACACTCGTCAGAGAGAACCCGCAATTGGAAGAGAAGCAAGACAAGATGACCGGTGGAGCTCGTGCCTATGATCCACCTCCTGCAGCTTGGCTCGTCTGAATTGCTGTCTACATTAGCATGGTGTAAGAGGCTTGTCGATGAGTACAGAGTAGCACCGGCTTTTCGGATCCAGATCATAGTCGAGGAAAGCCTCTTGTAGCTGTGATGCACGTCCATCCTTGCAACATTGTGCCCCGAAACCAAGGCACACTCTGGAAGCGTCCTCTGATTCACACCATGTTACCAAAGTTGCTGTGTTGCCATCTGCTTGGTGCGTTCCCGACGGTTCGTCTAAAAAAGCGTATTAGGCTGTGTTTGTGCGTTTTTAGATCTCGAGCGATGGCACCATAATTTGTCAGATTAAAGAAGGATGGCGGTGATTCTCTGTCTCTCTCTCTCTGTCTTGGATCTGTGGATCTGACCGAATTCTTTTCCTTTTTGTATTTTTTCAGATATGTGCCTGCACTTCGGGGGAAGACTGATTTCCCGCCTGTCTAATGCCGTCGGTCTTGCCCGTTTCTGCCAAATTTCAGGCAAGAGAGCGCTTCTCCCTGGCCATCCCTCAGCCAGACACAGGAAAGAGAGCTGTGAGCCTCGGCCAGGTTGCGACTCGCACACGCGCGCACACTCCTTTTTTTTCTTCTTTTTTTTTTTTTTCTTTTTTTTTTTTTTTTCTAGCTACACCAAGCACAAACGCACAAGCAAACAGCACGCACAAAGCACAAGCACGCTCTCTCCCTCTTTCTCTTTGTCTCTTGTGTGGACGCTGTGGACGCTGTGACTTTCGACAGACGCAACAAATTGACTGGTCGCCTGGCTGCCTGGCTTTTTTCTTTCTTGTCCGTCCGCGCACAGAGTAAGGTAGAGTGCTAGGACGCTCTCTCACTCTGTGTGTGTTGTGTGCGTCGTCGCTCACTTTGCATCTTCGCGTCGTCGTTGGAATCGGTCTGCGTGCAGATCTGTGTGTGTGTGTGTGTGTGTGTCTGTGTGTGTCTCTCTCTCTGTCGGATTCCCGTCGTGCGCAACATCCTTCCCTTTCCCTTCTCTCTCTCTCTCTTTTTTCGACTTGCTCGACTCGCCTCGATCGCGTCCTTCCGGCATTGCCAGGCCTCACAGCCTTTCTCACCTTCTCTCAACCATCAACGCCTTCCTTTCATCCCGCCGTTCTTTTGATCTTCTCTTCAGCAAGTCGCTCTGCAAAGACTCCGTCGTGGCTCGCACGCACATCGGCGGCTTCAGTCGTTATCCCACTACGCCTCGACTCGACACTCGACGTCACTCAGCATAGATCGACATCATCATCCTCGAGGCTCTTGCAAAAAAACGCCGAGTCCTCGTCCTTCTGCCAGCCATTGCGACAAGATCACATTGTACTATAACGAATAGCACCAAACCAGCAACCGCCGAACTCGAACTTGGTTGCAACCGTTGCATCGATTTCGATCCGAAGAGCCTAACTCGCATCGGAATCGCAAGCGTCAAGATCCGACGCAATCCTCAATTCGCATCTGGACCAACGCAGTCTTGGTGATCTCTCACAAAGCAGCTCGACTTTGCTTTCAAGCAACTCTCTTGCTCTTCGACACGATCCTCCAGGCCTGACTCTGGCATCACATCCCGCCGTACTTCGGTCATGACCATGTCAGAAAAGTCCACCTTTCTCTCTCCATCCATGTCGCCTTCCTCTTCTTCTTCCGGCGGCAACCCGCCACCGCCCTATGGCTTCCACCATCTCCCCCATTCTCCTACAGGTTCCCGCACACCTAGCCGTCCCGGCTCTCCACCACATGGCGGCAGCGTTCCCTCGCCTGGTGGTGTCCCAGGCACCTTTGTCCTCAATCTTGGCAAATTCGGCGGTTTCTACATCATCCGCATACCTCCCTCGGTACAAAAGGTGCTCGGGCTCCTTTTGCGAAAATGGAAGACGCTCATCTTTGTCGCTCTCTTTGGCACACTCGCTGCATTCGGCCTCTTTGGTGCCATGTCGACAGAATGGCGAGAGATGACCTACTACCGCGTCGACCCCTATCCCGTCATTCCAGCAGGCCACAAGGCCGGCCCCAGCTCCTCGAGTCCCTTCCACCCGCCCTCGTCTCGTCCCATCACTCCACCCAAGTTTGGCGCCTGTCTCGGTCCCAAAGGTGTTCCCGTACCCCGTGCTCCCCTCGAGTTGTACGACACTCCTGAAGAACACCCCATCCCTCTGGTCGGCAGCTACGAAGCTGCTGGTATGGATTTCGGCAAGTGCATGACCTACCGCTCCAGATACCAGATGTATTCGGACGAGGCGCTCAACATCACCTATCGAAAGGACCCCTCGGAGCTCCAGGCCTACCTCGCCAAGGCCGAGGACTACGACGACGACCCGGACAATGTCACGCCGCTCAAGAAGAAGCCCAAGCAGCAGAACGGAAGCAACAGCACCAACAGCAGCTCCACCGCCACCAACGCCGACGGTTCCCCTCTACGCGAAAAGGTCGACCCTCTCCATGGCCCCCGCAAGCCCGAAGGCATGAGTGATGGCGAATGGGAAGGCCGTCTTCGCGACCGTCTGTGGCGCGCAAATGTGCTCAGCGAAGAGCTCGGTCCGACCAGCTACCCAGACTGGCGTGCTCTGATGGACAACTGCTACCAGAAGCGCCTCCACGACCGAGGCATGGCGGGTGGTGTTGATCACTTTGACCCTCACAACCTGCCCACCAGCGAGGAGCCTCACACGGGCGGCAGCCGTCCCCGCGTCTTCACCACCCCCGAGACCAAGCGGACTGCCGTCGTCATGCGATCGTACGAAGGCTATGCTTGGCGCGAGGACGACATTCTCAACCTGCGAGCTCTCATCAGTGAATTGTCGCTCAACAACCCCAACACGCCTTATGACGTCCGCATCCTCGTCGAGGTCAAGTCGCGCCACCTTGCCGTCTTCACTTCCGAGTGGGATCGTCTCAATGTGCTTCGATCGAGCGTGCCTCGTGAATTCTGGGGTCTCGTCGAGCTCTGGACCGAGGACGAGATGTGCGCACTCTACCCCGGTCTTCCAGGCAAGTTCCTCAACAAGATGTTTGCTCAGACTTCGTACCGATCGTGTCTGATGGCGTTGCAAAAGTTCTACCTCGACCACCAGGAGTACGACTTTATGTACAACTGGGAGATGGATGTGCGATACATTGGCAACTACCTCGACTTCTTCGAAGGCATCGAGGAATACTCGCGAAACGAGCCGCTCCACTCTGGCATGGACAAGTACGACACTTGGCTGGTTCGTAATGTGACCATCTCGGAGAACAACTGGCGCGACAATGCTAGCATGACGGTTGGACGCGGACAGGAGGCCGACTTGATCACGCTGGGCCCCATCTTTGACCCACGAGGTTCGGGCTGGTACTGGGAGTACGATGTGCAGAACTATCCACCGGGGCAGGACACGGATCGACGTGCTTCGATTGGAACCAACATGCGTATGAGCCGAGCATTGCTCGAGGCGATGAACGTGGTGAACGCAGAAGCCAAGAAATCGCTCCACTGCGAAGCATGGCCTACAACATTGGTGCTGCACTCGCAGCTGCCCATGTCGCACGACCACTCGTTTTACCCCGAGGCTGGCTTCACGCACAACCTGCCCTTGCCATTCAAGGGCGTGTTTGTGCCGCATCCGGTCTACTTCCGACACGTATGGGAGCCCGAGGTGCTGCACAACAGGATCAACCGACCCGACTTCTACAAGAAGATCAACGAAAAGGTGATGCGGGACAGTTCGTTCTACTACGACGGTGCACACAGCAGAGAGGTTTACGTGGGATGGAAGGAGAAGGAAAACGTCTGCCGTGCGCCTATGTTGTTGCATCCTATCAAGCGTGTCAACTAAGCAGCGCGTCGGCCATCTCTTCTTCCTCCCTTTCCCTCTGTCTTTCTCCCTCGAGCCTACTCCCTCGTGCACCATCGCGCCATCCTCCAATACCCACACGAGGGCCATCGATCGCCAAGGTCGTTTCGAACCGCTTCTATTAGCATCTGCATATCCACATATTGAGCCTTTTGGACGGATCAATTTTTCCTTTTCTTCGCATTCTTGACTGCCTCTTCTTCCGTTTGCGTTCGGTCAGATGATGGCCGAGCGTAGACGTAGAAAAGGCAGCATCACTTCCTTCCACAGGCGTGCTGCTGCTACACTGCCGCGCCCGCTGACTTCCTCCAAGCAAAGTTGTTAACACGGGCTCATCTCTACTAGGCCCGTCCTTTTTATTCGTCGCACGGGCAGTGTGGCGCCCAACATGTAAAACAAGACTCGCGAAATGATTGCATCGTTTCGATGTGGCATTCGCACCCCACGCTCTTTTGATTGACAAATCCTCTCATCCACCACATGTAAATACACCTTCCATCGCAAAGAACATTTCAAGATGATCGACTCCGAAGTGCGGTTTGGTTGCCAGTATCAGCTTTGAGAGGAGGACTGTGTGGTAAAAACCCTGTAAGGTGTTAGGCTGATGGGCCGAACACTTCTTTTTTGGCAGAAATTGGGCAGCTGTGTGGAGGTTTGGTGCGCACGATCCGCATTTGGTCCCGTGCCTGGCTGGCTGGTGTGACGTCTGTCTTCTGACTTTTGGCAACAACAAAGGGTCTGGCTGGCGCTAAAACGGAAAAAAAAGAAGCGACAAACACTTTCCGTTCAGCAGCTGGACATGCTTTGCGTGAGGTCGACAGCCGATCCTGCTCACACTGTGTCACAAGAGAGCTTTGCGGCTGTGTTGCTGCGGGGAACATACTTGAATGGGGAACGCGCGGGGTTGACACACACCAACACGTCCAAAAACTGAGCCCAGTAAGCCAGGAGGAGAGATTTGATGATTTTCAGCCATGTGATGCTTTTTTTTTTTTGGGCTTTTCCAAGGCTGTCGCTGCTGCTGCTGCTACATCTGCAATACAGAGAAGGAGCGTGCACACTTTGAACCGTGCATAACTAACCTTGACCTGTATGTGTTTTGTGTCTGTGTTGCTCGCTACTTTTGTTGCGCTCAACACTCTTGCACACCGAGACACCATCCTCAGCAGCTCCTTCACCCATCCGCACACTGTTGTCCATCTCAGCCTGGAATAGCTTGACCCTATAATCACCACCGACTTGGGCCATTGGGCAACGTCGGATCCGCTCCTCCTGACCTCTATTCTGGAATCAGTACGCTTTATTCGCTCTCGCACATTCGGCAGCACTGCTGAGCATCACTCAGCTTCAAAGTCGGCTCCATTCCGAAACGGCAAGGTCACCTGACAGTACGAGCCATGGATTGCTGCTGAACGTCAGCTGACCTTGTGCCGACATCCAGCTCAATCCATCCTTTTCCTGGTCGGACAATCCGATCTCAGTTCCGATCACAGATCACAATGGACGACGCCTCCTCCCTTCAAAAATCCAAAGCGCAATGGTTTGCTGCTCTTGACGATGCTCTCGACAACTTTCGCAGCCTCGTCGCAGAGTCTTCCTCCAAAGCATGGAAACCGGTGAGCCTCGTCGGCAGCAATCCTGCAACACCCAGCCTTGCATCACCTTCCACCTTCACAAGCACCTCATCAGCATCACCGAATGCTGCAACCTCTTCTTCAGCGAAAGCAGGCCCCACGAGAAGCAAAGCACGCGAATCTTCATCATTACGGCATGTCGAGTCCATCGAAGACGTTGCTTCCCGCGTCGATTCCACCACCTCTTCACCCAGTGCTGCCACTTCAGCAAAAGCCTCTGGTTTTGCTCCGCAACCATTTCGACTTGGACGATTTCGACCTGATCATGTTGCCGTTCATCGAAGAGGCAACAAAGGCCCAGAGATCTACAGGGCTGTCTCCGAGGTCTCCTACGAGGGCACCGCCGACCTTACCGCTTTCCGCTCCGTGCTTCAGACCCCCGAGACCCGCGCATCGTGGGACCGACTCGTGCAGTCTGCAGAGCTGGTCGAGCAACTCGATCCCATCACTCGCATCAACAAGGTCCACTATCGACTCGGGTGGCCTGCCAGTCCTCGCGATGCCATTGTCATCAATAGGACACTCACAGACGACTCTACGCTCATAGACATCTCCACCTCCTTGCCACGCTCTCCAGATGCACCTTCGTATCTTCGACCGGCTCCACCGTGCGTAAGATCGCACGTCCACCTCATGGCCTGGTGTCTACAGGTCGTTCCGCCAGACGGCCCAACATCCTCTTCGACAAAGCCTGCAGCAGCTTCTTCCGCGTCACCTCTACGATCCTCTCCACGTGTCAAAGTCACCGTCTTTTGGTCATGGGATCTTAGAGGCGCCTGGATGGGCATGCCCGCTGGAGGTCTGGGCATGCATCTTCCCGAGCTCATCAAAGGTCTCTTGAATCATGTTCGTGAAAGCAGCGACAAGATTCCTCTGCTTGGAAATTACGGCAACTGCGTCGAGTTGCTCTCCAACAGCTTCGACCCAACACGAGATACCCTAGTTACAGAATATGCTATCATTGTCGAAGATACAGTGGCACGGGAAGCTGAGGACCGCGCCGAAAAGGATCTTGACACTCTTCACTTGCTCCGCTCCCGCAGGAAGCTCGAGGCGACAGTTGAGTTCTCCCTCCCAGCAGGAGAGGGTTGGGATGTCAGAATCGAAGTCAAAGGGCACTCATCATCTGCCACCGAGCCCAACCCAGCCGAGTCGTCCGATGACACCCCTACCTCATGGCGTGCCACAGCAGAGAGGTCATCAGAATCTCAACATACCATCCTTTCCATACGTCACAGGCAGCTTCAAGACTCGGAGGAGCTCGTCAGGATCAAAGTTAGAATTCAGAGGGTGGTGGCTAGCACCGATCTCAGGCTCAACGACGCTGCATTGGAAGTGGCCCAAGTAGAGCCAAGGACACCCGCATCGCTCGCCCAGCCTTTGCTTGAGGATACGGCAAGCATCTCGGGCATCAGTGTCGCCACCGCCTCGACAGGGAGCGCCGCATCCGTCACCGCAGTCAATGCGGGAAACGCAGCCAACGCCTCGCGATCAGGAACACCTAATTTGGGATTTGCAAATCAGATCAACTCCCAGATCCGCCGCAACTACATCTATTTTACCAGTTTGCTCCAAGAGCCCGAGGCCAAGTGGAAGCCCATCAGCGATATGAAGGGTGTCACCATGACACAGCTCGACTCGATCGATCCAACCTTGGTAGTCTACCGCGCCGAGGCCACCTTTGTCGGCGTCAGCGTCTGGGATCTCTTCTCCACCATTGCCAACCCTGGCGCACGAGCCTATTGGGACAAGACGCTCGACGACGCAACTCTCCTGACAGACATCAACGAGCTCAGCTCCCTGTGGCATACCAAGAGCAAGCCCAGCTGGCCCGTCAGTGCCCGCGACACTGTCGTCATTCAAACCGCCTACAAGGCGCCCACATCGGTGCACATCTTTTCGTTCTCGACCGACGATCGTGCCCAGTTCCCAGCCATTCCTCCAGTGGAAGCAGGCACCATCCGCACACAGATTGACCTGCGCGGATGGTCCGTCGAGGCTCTTTCCCCCACCACGGTGCACGTCACGATGCTCGAGCAGTCGGACCCCAAAGGCTGGACCAGCAAGTCTGCGACGCCAGCCGCCATGGTGAGTGCCGTCGCTGGTGTAGGCGAGTATGCCATCAAGTTTGGAGGACCTCCTGTCCTGACGCGCATGCTGGGAGCCAAGACCAAAGTGTCTCGTTACGACCACGAGAAGGCCACCTTCCGCGTCGAGTACGCCTGCGATGTGCCCGTCGACGAGGACCTCAGCGACGCTCCCAACGTCGAGTGCGAGATCCGTTGCGATGTCGAGACGTGGGCCACCTCGCTCGATCTGGTCGTCGATCCACCGCCCATCTCTATCTCGTGTCTCCGGCGCCACAAGCTCTCGCAAGGCGGTGGAGGACTCTGGCTCACCATCGAACATGCCGCAGCATCCCTCGAAGATGATGCAGCACGAATCACGATTCGTCGAGGCACGTCACGCGAAAAGGGTGCTGTCCATGTCAACGGAGCCAGCATCAAGGTGGATGTCGACGAGCTCAACGATGAGCAGGTGCAACAGCTCAGCCGACAGAAACGCTCCAAGCCCCAGCGCGTACCTCTTGACTTGATCAACCCTGCTCGCAAAGCGACAGATGACGCTGCCACCGCTACCAAGGCTGGCAACGATGAGCCTGGTACTCCCGGAGCAGGAAAGGAAGCCGCCAAAGAGCAGCAGAAATCGCAGTCTTCCTCATCTGCAAACGGCGTCGACGCAAGTCATGAGTCAGGAGGCGCTTCTGCAGCTGCATCGACAAGCATGGACTCGAGCAACAGCCGCGAGACCGGCAAGCAGGACTCTGTGGACTCGGCTGCAACTGCCATCGCAACCGTCCCTTTCTCGGATGAGACTCCACGACAACCCATGACGTGTGCTCTCGATGTGCTCTTTTTGCTCCGACGAATCCACGCTGAACGCTCTCCGGATCCTGCCGGCACTCCTGCTGGCTGGGCCCTCGTCACGGAGCGCAATGGTCTCTACGTTCGACGCAAGTTGATGGAGTCCATCTCCAGCACTGTGCTCGTTCAGCGAGGAGACAAGGTTGTGCAGGGCTTGTCCGCTGAAGATCTGCTCGATGTGGTCTCGAATCCCCGCAGTCGAAAGCAGTGGGATGACAAGGTGGATTCGACGACTTTGCTCGAGAGCTACGGCGACGGCTCCTTCACTTCGTTCATCACAACCAAGGCAAGCTTTCCTTTCCGAGGCCGAGCCTTCCACCTTGCCAGCTTGACTGCGCGCGGATTGCCACCTTCCAGCCTTGGTGCGACAAGTCCAGGCGATGCTACCATCTCCAGCTCGGCATCTTCGTGGTCTGGCCCAGCTGTCTACTTTCATGCATCAGCATCCTTCCCGCAGCAAAACTCGCGCTTTGCGATGGACCGCATCAATCCAGCTGGGCTACCTCTAGGTAAGGTGCTGATCGATGGATGGATCTTGGAGACTCTGGATCCCTACAGTTCGACAAGCTTCCAGATCCCATCGACACGCTGCACGCATGTGGTCGCCATCGATTATGCCGGAAGCTTGCCAGTGGCTGTCAACACTATGTGGAATGCCAACCTGCCGCGGTCGGTGCTGTTGGTGGAAGAATACCTCAAGGCAAGAGGTTCGATCCCATCGGTCAAGACTCCTCCTCCTTGCTTGCAGGTGCTCGGCGATGGAAGGGATGAGGATCAAGGGTTGATCTGGTCTTTGAACGATCCAGAGCGTAAGAACCTGTTCATTTCGACCAGCTTTGATCCAAGCACAAGGACATATGTGGCGATGAGCATGCACCGTGCTTCGGCGCCGCCTGCCACCGAATCAGTGCCCGGGCTTCTGCCAGCAGCTTCTATCGTGACCAACGGAAAGTCTCGCCCTTCCAGTGTGTCGGACGCTTCGACGACCAAGGGGGTAGCTGAAAAACTGACGCAAGCCATCAATGCCGCGCCTGGCACACCTATGCTTGGCTCAGCTGCTCCACCTGTCAACTCGGGCGGGGAACAACATTCAAGCTTGTCTCGAGCCACAAGCATGCATTCGATCGCCAGCACCTCTGCGGCCAGCACTGCATCCACCGTTCGTCGTCGACCGAGCTCCATACATACCGACTCGCGCAATGCGACCGATTTGATCCTGATGGAGGTCGAGATTGAACTTCGACACTATCACAAGGGCTACGACATTCAGGTCTTCTCCGAGTTCGTGCCTGGCGGAGGCTCTGTTTTGGATGCCAGGATCTCGAGCGCGCAGGGTCCGGATAGGCCGGCAACACCGAACGGCGCCTCAAAGGCCGTGGAGCGAGCAGCTTCACAAAACAAGGCGAGTGGCGGTGCCACTGGAGACAAGGGAACAAGTAAACAAGAGCCTGTCCTCTCTCTCAACATGGCCTCCGAAAAGTCAAAGGATCTGCCAGTGCAGCTGCGTGTCTACGATTTGCCGCCGAGTGCGGTGCTCGCCGCCACCCTGGATCCTTCCGCGCGTCCTCGCAAGCATCTTGTCCGCGTGACTGTGCCGACAACGTCCTTCCTCGATCCTGTGGAGGATCCGCTCACTGGGTCGAAAGCGCCCGAGATTCCGGCCTGGTACACTTCGCTGCTCGAGCGCGGTGCTGTACTGCGGATGGTCGTCAAACCGCTCAAGAGTGAGAGCGCTGACTCGGAAGGAACGTCTTCAGCTTCCAAGGATTCGACGGGGGTTTCGGCTTTTGCGACACCGACAGGCAAGGTCCCTGTGCGAAGCGGTGATGTCAAGTTGGACATTGTCCATGTCAATCAGACTTCGGCGATGTTGCAGAAGGAGCAGATCGGTATCGAGCCCATGACTCAACTCAAGCGCACTGCGCCGCCGAGGCCAAAGTCGGGACGCAAGTCGGGAATGGATGGAACATCGTCGTCCTCTCGAGACGATATGCGCCTTCCGGCAGCGTTGCACAGGCCGATTGCGACGAGGAAAGAGCTGCTGGAGGCGGAGGACTCGGTGGCTGCTGGATCCGGCAAGGGCGATGGCAAGGGAGCAAAGTCGGGCAGTGGCGCTACGACTGCGGGCGCCACTGGAAAGGCGGGCACCAGCGCCGGCAGCTCTTCGACGGGCGATGCGTCTGCAGATAAAGGTGCAAAGCAAGGTGGATCACTTGCGCCTTCTTCCGGCGGAGGCTCTGCCAATGGATCAGCAGCTGGATCAGCACCTCCTTCCCGAGCTGCGACGCCATCTGCTCCCACATCGACAGGTGCCCAGATCATGAGCATGTTTGGGTCGTACCCGCTGTCACGCCTGGGCACTGGCTCTGCCCTTGCCTCCTCCCTGACGTCTGTCTCGTCGGTCACTGCACGAGGAAGCAGCGTCGCCTCTTCCTCTTCTGCCAAGACCAACGCTGAAGCGCTCGCTGCCAGCGATCGAGCCAAGCATGGCAACAAGAGCGGCGATGGTAAAGGTGACAAGTCCTCCGCCGTCGGCGGTACAGCTGATAAAGGAGCAGCAAAGGGAGATGGTAAAGCAGAAGACCGAGCAGGTACGACTGGCGAAGTTGTCGCTGAAGCCGCCGCCAACGCAGGCAATACCGTTGCTCAATTCGCCAAAGATGGTGCTTCTGCCATCGGGTCACTGTTCAGCTCCGAGACTCAGTTCCGCTTCTCTACACTGCTGCTGGTTGCGGTGGCTGCGTTCTTATTCGGCTCCCTTATGCGATCCACACTTTCACCACTGGATTTCGTCCTCGTCCCCACCCGAGCAAGACCCTTCCCCGTTCCCAACCCCTTACATACCACCACAGACGACCAACCCCAGTCCAAACTTCGCAAGCTAACCGGCAAACTCACCTCCACCACCGGCTCCGCAGTCGTCGAACCTCACTCGTCCTCTCCATCATCGGCCAAATCCGACTTCCTGAAATTAGTCGACATGGTCAAAGCATCCGAGGATACCACTTTGGCAGAGTTGCACGACAAGATCGGACTCAGATTACCAAGGAAATTTCAGGATAGCGGGATGGTGAGACAGGTTCAATGGGCAGAGCTGAGGCGGGTCTTGCAGGTACCGTTCCCAGGATTTGGATGGGATGTGGTGGTTGCTGGTGTGCGAAGACGTGGTTGAGGATGTTGATGTGGAGGAATGAAATTGGGTTTTTTGATTCACAAGAGTGGGCGCGGATGCTGGTCAAAAGAGGGGTGTGAATTGCAGAGAAGAAAAACTACAAGCAAACAACCAACAAGCCTAATCCGGGATGTGCTACTTATTGAGAAAGCCAACCACCACCAACCCCACGGACCACTTCACCTGTTCCCATTACCGATGTGTTTAGACTTGATGCGAATACCTGCCTGCAAAAGTCTAAATTCAGCATGGTTTCTTGCACGTTTGTTCGCTCTGCAGCTGTTGCAGCTGTCAGTGTGTTGGAAGCACCGAAGATGTAGTATGACAATCTGTTGACTGAGTGGAGGGTGTAAGGGGGTAGTTTGAGGAAAGCGAATGCGAATAGTGAGAGTAAGGAGGAGAGGAGGAGAAAGGTGAATAGTTGTTCCCAAGGTTGGAGGACGGATATGCCCCATGTGGCTGAGAAGGCTTTGTGGTGACGCCAGAGATGGTCGTATAGTGTGAAGTGGTGGTGGTGCGGGTGGGATGGATGGGTGGGAGAGGGGTGGAGGGGTATATTTTTGGTTGGGGTTGGGGGTGATATGGGTGTGGTATAGTTGGTGGTAGGGGGAATGGAAGGGGAAGACGAGAGGGGTTGTTTGGAGTTTCGAGTGAGAAAGGAGGGGAGACTGGTTTCTGTGATGCTTGTCAACATTTTGCGGTGCTCAGTGGTGATGACTGTGAAGGGTTCGTTGTCTGATTGCTCGGTACTATAGCTGTGATTCTCTCGTCTGAACAAGTCGAGGCAAAGAATCAAGCCGAGATGTTCGTTCTTTGGCTAGCGATGGACTTGAAGAAGAAAAAATCCCCCAATGATGCTGAAGGAAAAGATACCGGAAGAAGAAGACTAATCCCAGAATCAACTATCCTCTTTCTTATATGCCGATGTCACAGAACACTTTGTGCCCGGAAGATGAGCTGCAAAGTAGAATGCCAGCGAGTCTTTTCTCTCTTTGGCAAATGATGTCGAAGTAAATAAGTTAGGTGTGACTTTTGTGAGTGATGTAAGTGGGTATGATCCTTCTCAGTGGGTTGAGATATATATCTGTATTGTGTACATCCCCCTTGCTTCAACTGCAGAGTGATTGTTCGAAGGGGGAATGTCTGGGTACCGGAAAGCAGAGACTACTGGGAGGAAGGGAGGAACAACTGTCATCGGATGTGGCCGAGTGCTTATGCACCCATCTTTGACGGCAGCTGATTCAACGGTCAGATTACTTTTGTCGGCCCAATTGGACAGGTTCACAAAAACAAAAAAAAGTAAGGTCAAAACTAAGATCGACTCTCTAGAATAAAATTTGACTTCACCTTGGATGGTACTGCTTGTAGAGGCTCTGACCTTCGACTTTGTATCCGACCTTGGGCTTGAGGTAGATCCAAATACACCCACACCCTCACACTCTCTCTTTCTTTCTTTCTTTCTTTCTTTCTTTCTTTTTGAGCTTAAGCCTCGCCCACTCTGAGGAATCACTTTCTCAGAAGTGGAAGGGTCGGGTGCAAAGTGCAATTGTAAGTCAATGCAAGATGATGCCTTTTTGCTGCCACATCGGAGCGTTTCCGTAAGATTTTCCCGAATGCGCCAGTGGAAGAGTCATACCGTGGGGTTTTTGCCGAAATTGGTTTTGATGAAAGAATCCTCCATAGACCACAGTACCGTGAGACTTTTGTCCCCTCTCCCTGTCTTTATGCTGTTGGGAGGGATGACAAACAGCCGAACAAAGCCAAAGGCAAAGGAACAGAGGAAATCAGACCAGAGAAACAAAACACATGGACTAAAAAAAAATGTGCATGCATCGAAAGGTGTCGGCCAACGATTTGCTGAACAACGATTCGGCTAACTTAGGCTCTCTGAGACACACACGCACAAACGTTCTCTCTCCTTGTGGGTTCTAGAATCAAGCTTCGTATGACCATATGATCAGATTGACCATCCATAAGGAGCTGTGATAGAGTCGAAGCTTTTGGCTAGGCTTGAAATATACAGTGGACCTTTACTGCTGTTGTAGAGCCTCAACCGATGAAAATCTAAAAAGAGGGGAGCGTCGTCCTTCGAGCCTAGTATAACTCTTGGCAGTGTGGTGTAAAGCTTTGCACTTAATGGTTCGGCTATCGATCCGACCCAACCTAAACTGACCTCTCTGGACCACATACAATTCTCCATACCACTCAGCATTCCTACAGTGTACAGTACTGTACATGGTAGCAAGATCGGGCATCGGTTAAATGTTTGAAAAAAAAAAAGTCCACCTTTCAAAGAGTGCGATTTTTCGATCTTGGCGATTTGGGGGGCTTCGGATGATTTTTTCCCTTAAGTCCGTTCATCGCGAGAGAGGGAATTTTTCGGTGTCACATGTGTGTATAAAGTACAAGATGTGCGTCAGGGCGAATAGGGTTCAGCAGTGGAAAGGAGATGATGAAGGATTTTAAGGGCTGAAACCATTTCCGGCCAACGAGAAAACTAGATCAGCTTCTGCCAGATGCTTAGGTCAAGATCATGACCTGCATCTGCATTGCCTCAGGACGGAAAAGCAGACGCACATTGCAGGATTCCTCTTTCTTCCTCTTCAATGCAGATAGAGCAGCGCCACTGTATCATCCCGATCTGACAGGGATAGTATCTCACTCTAGATGCATCTTTCGTGGTGCTTGAAAATGTGCCGAATTGAATTACTTGTACTTTCCTACCACGACGCCGATGCATCCTAAGTATCGACTCGCGAGACAATATCAACTCCGACATGTCTATTTGCGCAATGTGGTGTTATGCTTAGACCTTTATGATGCTTGTCATATCCATCTGTTCGTCATCTTGCAAGATGCTCGTTTGGAAGCATTCATGCTGCCTAGCTCTTGGAGAAATCAAACATTGAAACGCTCATCACAGCAGAACCCACTAGTACGAATCGTCCCACCTACTGTATCTGGAATGCAAAGCTATCATGATAGATACTTCTCTGTGTTGCAACTGTCAGCCTCTTCTACGCGAATGACAAGAAAGCTCTTTCAAAGCATACCATCCATGGGTTGCCTATCCAACCAACCCAGTCACCCTCAGATTCTCGCGCAGAATGCTATCCTTTACACTCATCAAAATCGCCCTAATCTGCTTTGTACTCGTCGCCACCGTTGTATGAACGTACAACCGCCTCTTTTGCCCCTCGCCTTCTTTACCACCATCATCCTTGGCCCTTCTGCAACAATCTCGGAATTTACCCCGAAACCACCTCCAAACAGCCTCAAAGTCGTTATCCCCATCGTACTCTGGCCAGTACCTCTGCAGTTTGACGCCCTGTTTGAGCTTTTTCTCGAGCAGATCGATCTTGTTCAAAAACAGAATCATACTAGCTCCCCTCAGCAGCGGGTTGGAAACTACCTGGTTGAAGAGGGCAAAAGTGTCGGCGAGACGGTTGGTCGAAGGTTCTTCGATCAGTGGTTGGTCGAAAGCCGATAAGGGGGCTAGGAAGATGATGGATTCAACGTCGTCGAGAAAGGGAGCCCATGCTGCACGTTGCGAACGAGATCCACCTACGTCGTAGATGCGATAGATGAGCGATCGGTCTACGCGGAATACGTCTTCGGTGACTCCGATTGTGCGCACTCGCGAATGGAGGATGTCTTCATCACTCGGAGTAAAGCTGGGAGAGACGATGCGAGGGTAGTGATCGAGAAAGTAGGATGTGGCAGAATCACTTTGACCGTCGAGAAACATGCCTCTTTTTCGCAAGCTTCGGCACGAGACATCGTCATTCCACAGTGCAAGCACGTCCGATTGGATGCTGCGTAGCAGTGTTAGGGCTTCGCTGTTCTCTTCGTCGCCAGAGGTGCCGTCGGAAGAGGCGAGGTTGGTACGGGAGGAAGAGTGGGAGAGGGTGAAGGATCGACGGGCGTAACTGAAGAGTCGTTCTTGCCAACCTGGACGCAAGAGGAGGGGGCTCTTATCGGTGCTACTTTTGGCACGAACCATGGGTGCGGGTCGATTGCCGGTGCTGGATTCGGAGAGAATGATTTCTTCGCCAAATGCTCCTAGCTCGCTCCGCAACTTCCTCTCCAAATCTACAATCTTGGGGATGTGCTCGACCCACGGCATGCTAGAAGTATTCAGCTCGTTTTTGGGTCCCACGTCCGCAGACATTTCCACCCTAGCAGCTTCATCCACTCCTTTTCCCCCATCCCCATCAGCCCCCATTGCAGCTTCGATCCGTCCCATCTCACTAGACTTTCTCTCGACTCTCTCACTATGATACCTCTCCAACGTCTGCAGTAGCACCCTTGCACTAGCTGTCAGATTCAACAGGACAATCTTGCACCAACCCCTCCTCTCCTTTTCGTGCGCCTGGGGATCGTACAGCAGCCGCATCTGTTTCAGAACCGTTGTTTTGCCCGCACCTGCTTGACCGAGAAGTACCATCTTGTATACGCGTCCCTTTTTGGACGAGGTAGAGTTGCCTTCGGAAGCAACGAGCGAGGGTGGGAAGGCGTGGGTGGAGGCATGGTCGGCTTTGAGGAGTTTGTCGATTTCATCGGATCGCTGTTTGGCCTGTTTTTCGGCTGCAAGGCGAATCTGGCGCTCGGCAGGGGTTTCGGTGGAAGGGGGTTGGAGGGCGAGGGTGAGTGGATCGGTGGTGCTGGAGTTGGAGTTGGTGAGGGTTGCCTTGGATTTCATCCGGCGAGGTTGGGGGTTGGATACTGATGGAGACATGGTGACGACGAAGAGTGATGATGGAGGACGATGTTGAGTCTGTTGCAAGAGTAGTCTGTCTGTCTCTCTCTCTCTATGATCTATGCAGCAAAGCCAAGAACTCTATAGCAGAGCCTCTTCCTTACGGGAGAGGGAGCTGAAGACGTGGCTCTCCTCTATATATATGCGTGTGTAGCCTGCTCAAGACAGAGCCGGCGCCCGTTTCCCGCAGCCTTATCTCAAACCGCAATGAAACCGAGTCCCGGTGAAGACAACCAGATTGGTGGGGATCCAAGCAACCCTCTTTATGCGCCCAAATGAAGTTGGCTGTTGACCTGCAACACCACCCGTGCTAGCCGGTGTTGCGTCCCGAGAAACCCGAGCGTCGAAAGTATTGTGCCGATTTTGGCTTACCCGCCCCACCAATTCTGCCGCAGCGATCTTGTGGTGCTGCAGCTGTGAGAAGATGAAATTGACGACGGTTGCTGTTGCGGATGCAGGAGGTGAAAGTGTTGAAGAAGAAAAGGGGTTGTGGAATGAAGGTGTGCTTCGAGTTTGGAGGCTTTCGGGGTTGGGATGGTGGTCTGAGCGGTGGGGAATTCTTAGTCGATGGATCGATCTTGGGTATATGAGAAGAGATGGATGCACGGGGACCAAGCTGTGAGCTAGAAGGTTGTTGGAAGGTTGGTGGGGGAGGGTCGCGGGAAGATCAAGGCGCTAAGCAAGGGGAGCGCAGAGGAGTGGAATGATGTCCGCTTGTTGTTGTTGATTGTTGTTGGTAGCAAGACGAGAAGGAGGATGTCGCAAAAGTCGTTCCTCGATATACAATGACATGTGACCCTGGGAGTAGATCACACCACCACACACACTCTCCTCTGTGTGTGTGTGTGTGTGTGAAAGTTAAGCTCGATTCTTTAGCTTTGCTTGGTCCCCAAAGCTGCACTGCACAGTACGGCACTGCACAGCAGCAGTGGTCTCGTACATTTTTGCTTCGGGAGACCCGTTTTGAGGTTTGTCGAATGCGCCACCAGGCAAGAGGGGGGTAACGGGATATCCGGCCTTCGGAATCTCGCTCTCTCTCTCTCTCTGCAATCTCTGTGCAGCTAGAGTATTTGGTGGTGGTGCCAGGGTCCAGAAAAGACATGAGGCGGCGGCTACTTCTGCATTGGTCCTATCCAACCGTTCACCAAGCCGCACAACAGCTGATTACAGGATGACTTACGGTTTAAATGCGCTTCCAACAATGAAAGCCGGCATGTTGGTTGTCGCGGGACACTTTTCTGCACTGCACACAACTCTCTGCAGTGAAACTCCGACAGACTGACACTCTCTCAATTTGTTCAAAAGCGCATACTACTGTACTGTATCTCTTTTTCGTCGCTTAGGTAAAGCCAAGCCACATCATACAATTCATGAATCTGGCACTCTTAGAGAAGTAAGTCGCATGTACAGATCCGGACGGACTTTTGGACCCTAGCGAGCGGATGCACGCATTTCACTCCCAGGACCTTTCTCTGTCCGGTCCAGTCAATCACCGCAGAGACTAACAATGGGTCAACACGCAACATCGACATGATCACAAACTTGCAACACTTCCAAAAGAAAAGTTTTCTCAAACGCCCTCGGCTACACATCCGAAACCTTATAATCCAGAGTGTTCTGTACCTTCACCTCACCTTGCCTTGCCGAATCGGCACATCCGAACTCACAACCAAAACTTCAGTGTACTGTACGTAATGATGAGGAAAGTGACCAATTCTCATTTGGGAGAGTCAAGAAAGATGCAGGTACAAATACAGAATGAATGAATGGATGGATGAATGATCAAGATGATGGTGGTGTCGAGGTATGCAAAAAAAAAGTATTGTGTGCAGAAAGAGTTAGACGTCCATCACGGCTGTACAAGCGGCAATGATGAGGTCAGTGACGCCGTGAAGTGGATGAATGCCTTGTATGGCAGAGCCATCTGCGTTGGTGGGAGTGGCCACTCCGGCAAGACGCAATGCTCCCCAGCCTTCCGGCACCATTTCGAGCCCTTTGGATCCGTTGCAGTAGCCCAACACTACAGGGAACGTGCCCGATTCCGGAAGACGAGCGTCCAACTCCGAAGAGCGAGACGTCGAAGTCCATGGTGCGTCGTGCACAATGGCTGTAATGCGGAATGCTTCTGGTTTGCCCAGAGGTGGCGATTGAGGTGCTTCTTGTGTTCCTAATTGCACCGATTGGCCATTGGCGCCTTGAACACTGGCGTTCTGAGTGGCGCCTTGACCGCCACCGCCACGACCGCCGGACAAGCCCAATTTGCGCTTCCAACTAGACTGCTCCGACGATTTGGCCGCCTCGCGATGCGAAGCAAAGCTTCCGCTGCCCGTGCTCATGCTCTGCGACAGACTAGACGGTTCGCTTTCAGCACCCGGAGAACCGGCATTGAGAAGCGCTCCGCCACCCACACCTTGCGGCGCTTCAAATGGATCCGTAAAGCTTCCAAAAGGAACAAAGTTGACACGCATGTACCTGACCGCATCCTGCGCTCGAGCCCTGCCAATCAGAGGCAGAGGGATCAGCATCGTCAGCGCTCCCGCCGGTACCGCGTCCAATCCGAGAAGAGCATTCTCCTCATCCAGGTCCACGAACGAGCCCGTAGCCACGGGACGAAGAAGCTTCTTGGCTGCCTGCTCCTCATCCCAGCCGTAGACCTGCGAAAGCGTCGAGTTGACCGCACTGCGGTTGTCTGTTCCTCCGGTTCGCTCTTGCGATGCCCGAGTAGAGTTCGCCTGTACTGCGGGTGCCGAGGGTTCAATAGTCTTTTGCGTGAGCGCCTCCGATCCTCTCCTAGATCCCATGATGGTCGATTCGGGCGAAGCTGGGCGGAACATGGCCCGCTGGAAGCTTTCCAGTGCCGTCTCGGTCAAAGGAGTCGATCCAGCAATGGCACTCGCGACAGATCCAGCAATCGCACTGGCAACAGATTCATCTAGCCTGTCTCGCGCAAGGCTACTTCTGGTGCTGCTGCTTGCGCTCGCCTGGCCCTGTGAAGACATGCCATTGGACGACAGCTGTGCCAGCTCTCGCTCCGTTCCAGGAGAAACAGATTGTGCAGCAGTGGCATTCTCAGGCCTGCGCTTGAACCAAGAGCTCAGCATCTTGTCCTTCTTCTGCAGTGCCTTCTGAAGTCCCTTGCGGCTGCGACTCTGCTTGCTGCTTGCACTGAGCGATGAAGCCGAAGCCGTCGTGGGCGACGTGCCTTGCCAAGAGTCGGCTTCGTACGATGCGCTGCCTGGGTACTGCTGTTGATACCGTTGCTGTTCGAGGCTGCTGTGCTGCCAGCCAGCCGATGCGGCCGAAGCTTCCGAGTTGGAGCTGATACCGCGGCTGGCCGACGAGCCGGGTGACAGGCTGCGAGGTGCTCGGCCCAAGTGAGAACCTGTCACAGCCATGGGAATAGCTGCAGACCTAGCGCGTTCCCCGTTCATATCTTTTCGAGCGGGCTGATCGTATGATGCGGACGACATGCTGCCCATGACCGACTCTCGCGTGTTGGTGGCCGACAAGCCTGCATCATCCGAAGAAGTGTCGCTGCCTGCATCGCTGCTCGAACCCGAGTCAAACGACGACAGCGAATTCGAATGACGCGAACGTGCCGAAGGCCACGATTCTCCTGGATGCGTGCGCACCAGCGGATCACCGGGTAGCGAGGGAGCAAACTCTTCCGGATTGATTCGCGACGGAGCTGCCTCTGCTGCCTCTGCTGCCTGTTGCTGAGCAGAGTAGCGTAGGTAGGGCTTGGAGCGCGAGCGACGCACTGGGGCGTGCGGGTGACGCAAGTAAGGGCGCGACCTCGATCGTCGGAGGACCGGGTAGATGGGTTGCGATGCCTTGGTGCTCTGTCGGTCGGCATCAGTGGCAGTGTCCATGATAAAGGCGCCGTTGACCTGCGAGGACCGCGGGCCATTCTCCTTGCGATATTGGTGCAGGTAGCGATGCGTTGATGCATTGGCCAAATAGATAGGTGGACAGATCTTACCGACCGTCGGGCGAAGCAGACGGAGCTCAAAGCCAGCTTTGCCAGAAAAGGGCTTGAATACGCGATTCGATGCGGGCAATCGTTGCAGGGACTGCGATGCGGAGCCCGACGGGGCTTGATCTCGTTGACCCAGAGAGGCTACACCGGCTTCGCTCTCATCGAGCCAAAGCGACCGATTGCTGACCACCACCGTCCTCTCGGCCTGTGCAGCCGAAGAAAGCGTCTCGGTGGTGCCACAGGTAACGGTAGCGTTGGGAACGACGACCCACTTTTTGTTTCTGCGGGTAGTTTGGGCAACGGACCATTCGATGCGCTGGTGTCCATTGATGGGACAGAGGATCTCGGCAGAGAGCTTGCAGCCCTCCCAATCGTTGAGACTGCCGATGTCGAGACTGTGGAAGCCCATTTCTTGGATCGAAAGTACGTCCAGCGGCTCGAGCGGATTGCATGGTCGACCTGTCAGATGCGCCCATTTGGGGGGTGGAGTATAGCTGGGCGCAGCAAGGGTGCCAAAGCTATCCCTCCACTCGATGGGAGTGATGGGAGCTCCCGAAGAATCGGTAGAGCCTTTGGTGATGGAGCGCACTGGCTGCTGTCGTGTGGGTGCTGGTGGTTCGGCACCGGTCTCTGTCTGCAAGCCCAGACTGGCGAAACCGCCGAGTACTTGACCGTTGCTGATCGAATAACCGCGTGGTCGCTGTGGATCTGTGGTCTCGAGGCTGGAGTTTCGCATGCGCTGCTCTTTATCAACGGCTGCATTGAGCACAACCTGAGACGACATGATCTCGCGGTAGTCGGAGCATTCTGCGCGAAGGTGGAGCGAGAAGCTATCCTCGAGGCCATTGAGCGCTTCGTGCGTCCTGCCTTGGGTGGCACACGAGGCGCAGAATCGGTCCATATCGACATCGAAACGGTTGTAGGTAGGATTGTCGAAGGGCTGCTTAGAGGCTGGGAAAGAGGGCTGGGTGGCATTGTTGGAACGAGAACGCACATGACGTTGGCCCGGAGCGTTATCCGAGGGTGAAATGTAGTCCTGATTGCCGCCAAGGTCGAGACCGTCGAGATCCAAACGGAGGCTCTCTGCTGAATGATGGCGCTGGTGACGCGGACTTCGCTTAGCGGCGCGAGTAGCTGCGGTTTGCGAGTTGTTGTGAGCATTTGCTTCAGCGGTGCGGCTGATGCTTGGGATGGGTTCGGTTTCCTCGTCAATGTTGTTGTTGTTGTTGGAACTGGCACTGACGCTGCGACGTCCTTGTTGGGACGAGTTGTCGTTGACAAGGCTGCTGGTAGAGGATGACGAGGCACTGTAGCGCGAAAACGAGTTTCTACCTGCTGCGACAATTGAACGGCGCCTTGGTGTAGACAGAGAGGAGGAGGAGGAGGAGGAGGAGGAGGAGGATGGGAGCCCTGCATATGGCGACGATACCGACGTGGATGCGACGGATGTGAGGGCACGAGAGGCGGAAGCAGCCTGGCTGGAGATGGAACGTCGCGAGGCTGGAGCGTCTGTGCGGACGCTGGAATCGCCTAGACGGCTGGTGGACGCCATCATGCCGGTATCAAGGCAACGAGCCTCTGGTGGCTGGTAGTGGTGAGGATTGCTGAGAGGACCAATGCAGCTGAATGGAGCGTACAAGCAATTGGTCAGAGCAAGAAAGGAGACGCTGCTATAGCGACTAGAGGATTTGGCGCAGCATGAGGCAGGGAACTGAACGTCGAAGAAGCGGACCGGGTTGGGGGTGGGGCGTTGAGCGATGGGTGAGGACGCCACCAAAAGAGAGGAACCCGTTCCTGTCGGCTATGGGATGCTGTTGGGATGTTATGGGTGGTAGCGGATGTATGCAAGTCGAACGAGGTGGGAGGTGGGGTATCGTTCCGATTAATTGATGATTCGATGGGTTGCGCTGCCGGAAGTTGTTGTTGTTAGCAATTCGAGTGGAGGATGATGCAGCGAAGAGGTGAAAACAAACGACTGAGTCGAATCGGATGGTAATGAGTAGCAGAGATGGTGAGAAGTGAGGATGGGGATGAGGATGAGGATGAGGATGAGGATGAGGATGAGGATGAGGATGAGGATGAGGATGAGGAACAAGGGATGGGATTGATGATGGTGACGAAGGGATGTGTGGAAGTTGTGCTTGACTCAAGAGTTGAGAGAGAGAGCGATAGAGCGAAAGAGAGGGAGAATGGGAAGCGAAGTCTGGCGTCACTTGACTGTAGGAGAACTTGTGGCTAACCCTCCGCTCTCGCTAGTGTGCGGTGTGCGGTGTGCAGCGAACCCTTTTTCTTTTTACAGTACAGTACTGTATTTTCTGCGATAGAGGAGAGTGTGTGTGGGACAGTGGTGGGACAAGGGCGGTGGGGCTCAATATTGTGAATCGAAGCCTGCCATTCGCGCGGAGTCCAGAAAACCAACCAAAATAAAGAGCGTACCATTCAGCATCACATCAGTCTCTCTAGACAAATAAAATTAAAGATCTTTGCCGAGCCACGCAACCCAAACGCACGCCGAGCAGCAGCGGAGTCAGAGAATTGGGCCCTTTCCCTAACACTCATCCCATCCAGTAATATTTTTTATTATTTTTATTTCTTCAAATCAATTCTATTTTTGACACATAGACACACACACCACTCCCTCACTCACTGAATCGCCTCGCCTGCCTTGCTCGCCACATCCACAGAGACACACACACAAACACATTGATTCTTACTCACGATTCCCAAGCCACCAGCATTCAAGAAGAGTTGATCAAAGAGAAATGTATATACTTGTACGAACATCGAATTGGATCGGATTTCGATAAAAAAAAAAGGGCCCAAGTGGAGTGAATTCTAGCCTTTCGCCTGCAACCATCGAAAAACAAAAGGGACGCTCCAAGCGGGAGATGCAGATTTGGATGCGCAAAAAAAGAGAAAAGGCGTGCTTTTTGCAGCGAGCTTCTTGTCCAATCCACGCGAGAGTTCTTTTCTTTTCGAGCGACTAGCTACCACGCGAAACCAGAGCAGAGCGTTCCTGCGCCAGATCTCTCTCCCACCAGTGGAGGACCTAAAAAAAACAAAAGAAACAAATCGTGGCTTGACAGAGGCAGGATTCCCCGTCCTTCTCTTTTGTTGCCTGGCAAAACACCGAGGAATCGCATCCGTCTCACTCCACCCTCTCTCTCTTTCTCTCTTTACAATTTGAACTGAACAAAACTCAACAAAGGCAAAACCCATGCCAAAACGAGTTTGATTTAACCTTTCTTTCTCTCGTTCTCTCTACGGTGCAGAATAATGAACCTCTTGAAACTGCAGCAAAAGTTCCAAAAATCATTTTTTTTTGAACTCTTTTGAATCCAAGGAGAGGAGCTCCTGCGAAACTGGAACCTGCGTCCCCGCGCTTTGATGCTGCTCCGACATTTTGCCATGAATTCAATTTGCACTAAAAAAGTGCATCCCTCGTGCAACCAGTTCTAGACCTCTTTCTTGCAGACACGTACACACGATCTCCCTCGCTACCACCTTTTTTTTTTTTGCGATCCTCTTGTCATCCCGTCGAGCATCTCCCTCCTCTGAAAGCTGGCGGAGTTTGCAAGAGACAAAAGAGGCCTCTCCCATCCCACCCCATTCATTGACCTGTCTCTGCCAGATCTTTGCGAGTTGCATCGTGCAGTGGAGGGTGGGCAAGACTTTACCGACACACAATGTACTGTAGAGCCTTCCGTCGGCAGCCCAGGTATACTGGAGGTGGGCGCAAGATCGAATCCGACTTTTGGCCGCGATTGTCCACTCTGACCTTTTCGAGTCGATGCTATCTTGCGATCCCTCGTACTGCTCAGTTTCGTGTTGCTGACTTTTGGGCTTTTGCGTGAAAGATCGGACCTACAACGAGCGGAAAGGCAAGCTTGGGAACGAAGACTAGCAATGCATGAATTTCTTACCACTGTCTGCCACGAGGAAGCGCGGTCTGCACCCGTCTTTTCGCATACTGTATAGATCAAAGCAGAGCAAGCTGCGAGATCATCAATGCGTGGCCAGGATGTGGCTTCAATCGACGCTTGAACTGACAAAAGGAAACTGGTTTGGTCCCTATCCCAGCCTCGACATCGATGTGACAAGTCTCTCATCAATCGACCAGATCAGAGTTGCTTGGCTGCAATCAAGATCAAAGGTCTCGCCAAGCTGCACTCGAATCGAACTTCGGCAAGCATCCTTCCGCTGTCACTCTCCAAAGAGCCTGGATTCCAGCGCAATACCAATTTGATGTTCAACAGCCGACATCGACGGCAACGGCAATGGCGGAGCGTGTGGTTTGTTGTACTGTACTGTACTGTACTGTAAGGGTAACAGATACCACAAGCCAAGTTGAGACGAAAACGAAAAAGAGGACGGGCTGATATGCAGAGGATGCTCCTCGAATCACGTCTTTTTGCGGAAGCGAGGGATGCAAGTTTTGTTTCAGCTTCAGCCAAGTGTGGTACACCCGTCTCTGGTTTTCGTTGTCGTTCCACAACCACTTGCTACTCTGGCTTTTGGGTTTTTCCCCTTGGCCTCCCCGTCCAACCAAAATTGCGAGCGGGCCGGGTTGACATGCCTCCAATCGCCTTTTGCCCTTTGATTACGCCGGGAAAAGTGGCCCGTCAAGGAGCCTCGATTTTGAGTCTACCATACAAAAGAGACAGGCTAGTATTTCATCAACTCTTTCTTTTGAGGCGGAGAGCGAAAACTGTGTGCCTGGCTGACGTGATTTCTTGCATGCTACTGTATCAAGAAGAGTTCTTGAAAAGGTAGCTTTGAAGGCAAGGCAGAGAGCATGAAAGACGGAAGGCGAGGGGAAAAAAAAAAAAAAAAAAAAAAAAAAAAAAAAAAAAGGATCGCGCATTTTTCTGCATTGGCAACACCCGTCGTTCGCCGTAAGCGAGCTGTCATACGGACCTCGCTTTCCACTGTTGTGGAGCCGTATCTCTCTCTCTCTTTCTCTTGCCGCTCCGCTTTCGAACCTAAACTCATCCTTGGTTTCCGAATGTCTCGCTCAATGTCAAATGTTCATCTTAGTGGGCATGGGACGCATTCGGTCTGCACGTCAACAAGTTGGAGCTTTTTGCAGATCATTCCGTTTGTCGGTGTCTCGTGAGCATGTCAACAGGAGGTCTTCTCCCTTCGACTTTGATGCCCAATCAAAAGAGAAAGCGAAACGATGCAGCCCTCGTGATTGATGTAGCATCTCGGCCCGTTCGAGCGATAAATGAGCATTCAAAGGGCCCCCAAATGCACGATATGTAGACGAGTTGCCACGCCACACATTGCCAAATTTCCGATCTATGCCACTCCAAGCAAGCCTTTGAGAATGATTTACGCCATGTGGTGGACCGATCCCGAGCAGCTCCTTTTGACCAACACTGTAGCTGCATTGTCACTTAGAGTCAGACAGGAGGGAAGCGCATGGACGGACTTATCACCGTCTTGCAGGTCAATTTGAGGCTGTGGACCCAGTCCGATGCTCGCGTGGCCAGAAAGAGTCGTGTGGCCGATCGATGCTTCGTGCCTGAATGGATTCGCACCTGCATGGCTTCCCGGCCTTTCTTACTCACTTGGTGGCAATGCGATGCCATGTGGATCCAAGAGATGCGTTCACGACCCAGTTCGTCTCCCGAACGATCCACATATACAGCTCGAATGCAGCCACAACCACAGCGGCGGCGACTGGAAAGGAAAGAGTAAAGAGGCTTACTTTCAGAAACCGATGACCAAGTCCGCCTCCCGATCCTTTCTTTTTTCCTTCACAGGGCTGACCAATCATGTCCACTTTCAAGAGGAGAGCTGAGGGAAGCGATGTGATGCTGTGATTTTTGCATTTTGCGTGGGGGCGTGTGGGTTCGTTGTCAACAGGCTATCAACCTTTACCACGGTCCTCCTCCTCGCGAGAGAGAACGATAGAGAGAGAGAGCGCGCGCGCGAACAACAACAACAACAACAACAACAACAGAGAGCAGCGCCACGCAAGCCACTTTTTATGCCTCCCCGATTACCATACACCGCGCGGTTGTCAAGCAAGAAAATTTTCAATACTAGCTCCGCTCGGGTCGTTCACGTCATCCGCCTTACCCTCACCGCACGTTACAGCGATTGTTAAGAGAAGAGGAGGGATGGAAATTCAGCACATGGTTCGGCTTGGTGTAGGGATGACGTTATCATGGTTCGTTCAGCTCTGGCGGAGTATGGTTCGTAAAGGAGAAATTTCTCACGCGTCCATCTCTCCCCCTTTGCATGGATGCAAACCTCCGAAAGACAAGGAAGAGGCTTCGGTGTTCGGATTGCGGCCATCAAGTTGGTCCAAAGAGTGCTGGCGGTGATGGATTGGAAGAAATGGAAAGAGGGTTAGGCGAGACCAACACATGGCTCTTTGCGTTCATGCTAGAAGCTACTATCTGCCAGACCACATGATTCAATTCAGCTGGTGTGGTTCTGGAGAACGTCCCTCCTTCTATCCTCCTGACTGGGTCCCTAGCTTACACTATAGCAGTGAGATTCAGAAGGATCTGGTTGGCTTCGGACGATCCCCTGCCGTACCGAATCGTTCCTATGACAAATGCACTATCAGCCATGTGTCTTTGAAAACAAACCCAAGATGCAGGTGAGTCGCCGAGAAGCCCATCCAATATTTTTACATCAACCCTACATACCGCGGAACCGTACGTTCCGCCAAGCCAAACCTCTTCTGGTAATTAAGACGGTCTCACTTGTCATTTAACAAGGTTGTAGGTAACACCCCCCCCCCCCCCTCGAATCTGCACCTAAGCACTGTAACGTTGCAGACAGTGGCTAAGTTTGCAAAACAGCAGACGCCGGTGGACAGGTTGACCGGCGGACGGAAGGACGGAAGGACGGAAGGGGGACATTCAACCTGTCTGTTGGAAGCAAAGAGACCACATGGTTTGGCGGTGGTGGTTGCTGCTTCTCTCGGTTAGATAACCTCGCAGAGAAGAGAGGAAAAAATCATGCAGTCGAATGGGCAATCCCTTCTCCGAAAGAGAGAAGTTGGAAAACTTTTTTTGGGTTTCTCTCTCGCTCTCATTCGCCGGTCCGATCTCACTTGAGGTCGGTGCGAGGTCGGTGAGTCTGCTTTGACTGTAAGCGTGATCCTCCCATTGATCAGCGAGTAGTCCACACCATCAACTTCTAGAGGCATCGGGCGGAAGATCGTTCGAGCTGTGGAAGGATGTTAGACCTCAACTGCACGTTTCTGTGGTCCCGCTCTAACAATTGACGCCATATCTTTTGACCTAACATCTTGGTATAAAATCCAGGTGGAGTGGAGCACGTGATCCATAATTTTTTGGTTCGAGTGGAAATTTTGGTTCTGCGGAAGAATGCACACACACACACATAGTTGTGCCAACAGCAGGACCCTCTCTTCCTCCCTCTTCAACCCCACTTTTTCTTTTTCTTTTTTCTACCTTCAAGACGAGGTATCGTTACGCTCATCACACGCTTTCCTCTCAAACACTGCATCATATTGAGGCTCGATCTGCATCTTCTTGTAGATCCTCCAGCGAGTATTACATCGGTCGCATCGAGGACACGCTTTCGTAAAAGCGTTGGTGACAGCAGGAGCAAACGAAGCATTTTATACCACACCACCGACCAACCCTCCTCAACACACAGCATATAAACCTCCAAGATGCAGTCGGACGACGTAATCTGGACCATCATCGGTCACGAATTCTGTTCGTACAAGATCAAATCCAAGACCCATTCCACCTTCTGTCGAAACGAGTACAACCTCACGGGACTCTGCAATCGTCAATCCTGTCCCTTGGCCAACTCTCGCTATGCCACCGTACGAGAGCGCGAAGGAATCGTCTATCTCTACATCAAAACCGCCGAGCGAGCCCACTCGCCCAAGAGGCAATGGGAGCGCGTTAAACTGTCCAACAACTACACACGCGCGCTCGAGCAAATCGACAAGGAACTCATCTACTGGCCTAAATTCATCACGCACAAAGCCAAGCAGAGGCTGACCAAGATCACCCAATACCTGATCAAACTGCGACGCATCAAACTCAAAGAGGAGGAGCAGCCGGCCTTGGTCTCGATCAAGAAAAAGACGGAACGCAGGGAGGACAGGAGAGAGTTCAAAGCGCTCAAAGCCGCCCGATTGGAAAAGAGCATCGAAAAGGAACTGCTCGAGAGGTTGAAGAGTGGCGCTTATGGTGATGCACCCTTGAACGTCAACGAGGATGTCTGGATGCAGGTGTTGGAGAATAGGAATCGGGAAGACAAGGAGTTGGAGTTGGAGGATGAAGAGAGTGAGGAGGAGTTGGAGGAGGATTTGGAAGAGATGGATAGGATGATGGAGGAAGAGTTTGAGGATGAGGAAGGGGTTGGTGATCGCGAGTTTGTCAGTGACGATGATGAGGATGATGAGGATGAGGAGGATGATTTGGAGGATCTTTACGATTCTGATGGCAACACGATTGATTTTGCCTCGGACAGCGATGCTGATGACGATGACGAAGAGAGTGACGATGATGAGGACGCAGGAAAGAAGAAGAAACCAGCACCATCATCATCCAAGAAAAAGCTTTCAAAGAAACCTACACGACCCGGCAAAAAGGGACCTCAGATCGAAATCGAATACGAACAAGAGACCGAACCTCTTACCAAAGAAGCGCTTGCCAATTGGTAATCGCCCTCAAATCCCGTTTCTCGCCACATATGCACTCTTTGGCTTCCCTTTTCGCCATCACATTCTTTGCACCTTTTACCATCAAAATGTACTCTAGTCTCAGTTCTTCCAACATTTTCCATTCTCGAGCTGATTTTTTTCAACATCAACACTTCGCTGTACTTGTGCTTCTCTGCCGAAAACTCCCACAAGCAAGTGTCGGATTAATCTCAAGACCTAGTCCCTCGAGCTGAGTCTCTTACCTTCGCTCCATCTCCTCCTCACATACCATCACACTCAACCACACCCAGCTCAGATATGCAACTTGAATCGCATTCCAAAGACAAACGAGAGAAACAAAGACGCAAGCAAACGAAACCTGACAACGAAAGCGAAAGAGAGAGAGAAAGAGTGGAAAATAAACGAGTGTGGGCCAAGAGAAGCCAAAAAGAAAGAAGGCCTTACAGATCTCGTCAAACGCATCCGACTAGATGGCGACAGAGAAACCGTTTTATTTTAATGCCTGAAGAGCAAACTATGCAAAGATTAGTAAACTCCTCCATAAGCATCTTCAGGATCGGCAAACGAGCTTGCGGTAGAAACTGGTCTCTGGCCTGCAGAGAGTCCTCCTCCGTTGGGGACAAGGTTTCGAACCTGCAACTGTTGGTTGTTGGCATCGTATCCTTGCTGCTGTTGCTGCGAGTGTTGGTACAGATGTTGCTGGGGGTGCGAGTTTTCGAAGGGGTTCTTGAGGAGATCTTGGGAGCCGGCCGAGATGCGGTGACCACCGACAGCTGCGTCTCCGGTAGCGTTGTCGCCGGGAAGGGCGTAGGTCTGCTGAACGTTGGGAATGTCAGGGGTGCCTGAACGGCCTTCAGAGGTGCTAGGTCGACCGGCGGTGTCGTGCTGAGGATGTTGCGCGTAGTTGGGGCTTGCGGAGCGGTTGAGCGACGACTGGTGGGCGAGACCGGCAGCGAGGGCTTCGGCGGCGCTGATGGATGCATGACGTTGGTCGGCCGAGTCGCCGCCGCTAGAGACGGAGCCGGAACCAGCGGTGTGGTGCTGGTGGTGGTTGGGAATGACTGCGCCAGGGGTGAAGCCGCCCATAGGAGCACCGTGGGAGCGATCAAGGTGGGCGTAAGGGTTGGCGACATTCTGAGCCTGCTGCTGACCACGGCCTACACCAGCGATCGAGTACGGGTCACCACCAAAGGCAGCAAGGGGCGGCAGTTGAGGAGCGGGCGAGATGGAGCGTTGAGAACCGAAACCAGGCTCGTCGAGATAGTGCTGGTCTGCATGGTGGCCAGATGCGAAAGCGGCGCTAGGGGGAGCGTGGTATTCCGAGTGCTGAGGCATGGAAAAGTCACCGTCCTTGTAATAACCGCCAACCTGAGGCTGGTTCTGCTGGACACCCGCAGCGTGCTTGGCGAACATGGTCGGAGGTCGAGGACCGCCATTCTCGTTGTGAGCCATGCCACCCATAGCAGCACCGGCAGCGACACCGGCAGCACCGGCGCTGATACCAGACTCGTACTGGGGGCCAAAGTTGTTGTACTGGTAGTGCTCGGACATTTCAGGCGACATGCCACCGGCGCCACCAGCGCCACCGTGACCCGCGTCCGACTCGTAATGGTCGGGGATCATGGCAGAGTGACGCTGGAAGGCATCACGATCGAAGGGGTTGGCCTCGTAAGGGTCGTCCTTCTTGTTGTACTTCTTGAAGAGGAAGCCGACGAGACCGGAGAGGACGACGACACCAACAAGAGCACCAGCGACAATGCCGATGATGGGACCAGCAGACGAAGTGGAAGACTTGGGAGAAGAGGATGCGGTGGCAGCGGCGATGCTGGCGGTAGGGGTCGAGGTGACGACGGCGGTCGCAGTGATGGGGACGATCGAGGTACGCGACTGTTTCAGAGAGGAACAAGGATGCAAAGATCAGGATGTCAGTTATACGATGCTCGTTTTTTCAAGGTGGAAAAAGAAAGAGAGGTGAGTGCGACGGGGTCAAGTCCTTGAGTGGGTAGGTGTGGCCGAGAGTCTTGCGGTGAGATGGAAGTGGCCGATGTAGAGAATGGGTCATGTAATGGGGCACGAGTCTAGTGAGGAAAGGGGTTGGGGTGAGGGTCTATGAGGGAAGAACATTGAAAAGCAAGCCTTTTGGCAAAGGCATTGCACGGATCTCTGCGACAATGCGCATTGGGGTGACGTGACGGGGGACAAGTGAAGGCGAGCAACAGGAAGGCTAGGAGATAACATGGATTGTGAGGGCAACAAATAAGGGAACCAACCGAAGAAGTGCTATCTTTGCCGATGTTGTTTCGTGTGGATGTGGAGTCGTCTCCGCCGTTGTTTGGATCCGAAGTGGTGGTAGCTGTATGAGAGTCAGAATCAGAGACACTAACCGAAGATGTGGAGCTCGAGGTGGAAGAAGACCTGGTGCTAGAGGAGGATGGGGTGGTGGAAGAGGAAGTTGAGGTGGAGGAAGGGGTGGAGCTAGTGGAGGAGCTGCTGCTCGATGTGGCGGTCAAGTCGCTGAGAATGCTATCGATAAAGTTGGTACGAGAGGAAGACGAGGCGGTGGTGGTGGGGAAGAGGTTTCGGGTGGATGAGGTGCTAGACGAAGTGGGGGTGGGTCGAACGTTTGTGTTAGTCGAGCCACGGGTGGTGGTAGGAGCGGTGGAATCCGAGGAGGGGTCGTCGGGACCGAATGCGCCACCGCCACCACCCATAGGGGGAGCATTGCTACCACGTCCAGGGCCGATACCATTGAAGCCGTCGGCCTGACGAGCGAAAAGCGGGGTAGCATCATCGGGAGTGTCGTCGACGAAAGCTCTTACGGCGTGAGCAAGCTCGGAGCCATCGTCATTGATGCGACGCTTGTGACGTCGCATGCGAGGAGCGTTCTGATGAGGCGAAGACATGTTGGATTGATGATATGGAAGTATTGATGATGATGGTGATGATGATGATGACGTCGAACAACAAAGAGTGTATCAAGAAAAGAGAGTGTAGTTGGATCGTCAAAGGTGAAGGTGGTGGTTGTGGTTGGTTGATTGGTGGATCGTGAGAGATGGTAACAGAGGGAGTGAAAAGTGTGTTCGAGAATGCACGTGCCTGCCGTGTATGTCGATGGAAGCTAGGGGATGGATGCGAGGAGGGAGTGGGGATGGAATTGAGATGGTGGGGAGGACGAGATGAGATGGAGATGATGAGATGGTGAAAGGGAACACACGACGAATACTCTGGCGTTTGGGGATTAGACTGGATTGCAAAGGGGTCCTTTGGACACCGAGGCGTTGTTCGCTTGTGTTGAACACAAAAGAGCGCCCTGCGACCAATTCAAACCGAAATTGTATATTTTGCATTCCAATCCAATCCAATCCAATCCAATCCAATTCAGACTCCTGAACCAAAGCGAGGGGCGAACGCGAGCAGAGCACAGAGAGAGAGCGAGAGAGACTTTTCCGCCTAAAATGGGGTCTGTTGGTTTCACTCTGCTAGAGTGCCGTGTTTTGGCATGGGCATCTGATCTGCATGTCTACAACTTGGTCTCGGACGCGTGTGGTGCGCGTTTTTGTCTCTCTCTGCGGAGCTTGAGCAGAGAGAGAAAAAGAGTTTCTTTTCTTGCCTCCCTTTAAGCTTGGATCGGCCGCCGAGTCCGAGGCACGCTCCAGTAACTTACTTACAGCCAAAAGGCTCCTGGTCTAAGTCTCGCTCTCTCTCTCTCTCTCTCTCGTTTTCATGCCGCGCTGTCCGAATGCACAGATCCCATGCGGAGTGTGTTATTTTTGGGGGCTCTTTTGGACAACCCCCAAATCATCATCCTTTCCCCCTCTCTGCCTACTGTAGCTCCTTCGGCCTTCGTTTGACCACGGCGAATACTCTGTAACCTTGACTTCGGCTATCGTTCGCATGCTTCCACGGACGCCAATTTGATTTCATCGAAACCAGGTTTCGAGCGATCAGAGTTCTGGTTCGGGGGCCAAGATTGAGTATGGCGGAAAGCAACAAGATGGGTGTAGTTAAGCAAGCTTCGGTCTTGCTGCACTCTGTCGATCGCCTTGACACCGGTCAGTTGCCACCGGTTTCTGGGCGCTCTGACACCCTTGACAACGCGACAACCCAAGATCGCCATCGTACATTGTACATCCATCTGATCTACCCATCTCTTCTTTCATTTCTTCAGCCACACTCTTGGTATCCATGGCGGTGCATCTACAATACAGTAGCATGGTTCGCACATTTTGCCATGAGTGTCAACGAGGAGGCGACGTCATCTCGGCAGAGAGATCAACATTCCTCGGCCGTTGCAAGCCCATGCGTAACCACCACAAAAAAATTACCTCCTCGCTCCGCTCAACTGTGGATCCGAAACACTCCTTGCTCTTCGTTCACTCGTTACCTCCACCGTGGTACTGTGCCAGCATGCTTCTATATTGACACACTTTGTGCCGGGTAGAGTTCAACGGCGACTGACTATATCACCAGGAGCAGTCTTGATTAGTAAAATTTCAGCCTTCTCTGCCAGCACATCACTTCACCTTTTATTCTCGCGTATTTGGCAAATTGGGCCACACGCGCGAACCCCGCGCTAACGGAGATCTGACCGCTTCCTCATCTCTCTCTCTCTTTCTCTCTCAAAACCCTTCCACCTCTTCCCTTCGTGACGGGGGGTTTTAAATGTAGGATTCTTCAGGCACTCAATGGTTGGCGGTGTATGTATGCGATGCAAACCGAAGCAGCGGAAGATGAATCTGATTCAGGGCCAAGCAGGCGGAGAATGGGTGAGGGTGAAAGAATAGAGCTGTGCAGGGTGTGCAACAGCGGTTTGCAGGCGAACTTTCTCTACAGAAGCCTTGGATTTTCGGTGCTTGGCTTGATTGTAAATGCCGTGCGAGACAAGAGCGACAACAGTGCATGGGAATTTTTTGCAGGAAAAAAAAAAGAGAAGAAAGCCAAAAAATTCAAAAGGGAAAGAAAAAAAGGTCGCAAGAAATCGTGGTTAAAATTCGCCTTCTAGATGTTAGATGTTGACCTTCTTACATTGGCCGCCTTGGACAACATCACTTGGGTATCAAGGGACATCTTACATCCGCACAGAGCAGACACACACATTTTGGACAGTCGCAACACCGGCAGCGCACAATAGACAGCCACCACATGTCGGACTCGTAAGGCTGACAGGAAAAGAAAGGTCGACATTGAACAAAGGACAAACAACACAGATGCTGGAAACAGGGAGGAAAGAGTCGTCTATTTGTTGTGCCAGAAGAGGTTCCGCAAGCTGCACGCGATACCGATGCAACAAGAAGAGAGCGAAAAGAAGAGATAAGCTATGGTCAGCGTCTATGCCACAAACAGAAAAAGGTTGCAAGTGAGAAACACTTACCTGTCCCATTTCTCCGCGTTGTGATAGAGGTCTGTTGTTTTTTTTTGCGCATCGCCGATACAACGATTAACATCAAAGTAGGGCGTTCGAAAGTGGTCAGCATCATCACCATACCCGCGCACCCGTAATCGATACTGCAACCCATTCATCGGGGTTTTAACTTACAGTCCATACTGTTGACCATTCCCGTCTGGATAGTCTCCCTCCTGTACTGGTGGAGATACATCACCACTCCCCACGTGATCGTAGCATACGCGGCGAACCATGACTTGTCCGTAGGTTTTGGCTTGCCCGCGGGCCAATCCTTCGGCGTCTCTGCTCTGGGCAAGAACGAAGCAATGATTCTTGACGAAGTGTAGAGCACGATTTGCTCATTGACCGGTGTACGTTCTCCAAACACCACGTAACCTCCGATGAGACCCGCGACGAGGCTGTGCCATTTCGGGACGGGTCCTTTACCACCAAGTGCCTCAAAGATACGACGCATTGCGATGGTGAGGAACTTGTACAGCGGCGTGAATGTTCCGAGATTGAGAGCGTGTTGTTTGGTGGCTCGAAAAATGAAGGCGAGCTTTTCTCGTGGTGTACCACGACCAAAGAGGAAGGTCATTACTAGGGCGTGGGGGAAGCGGATTTTGGCTCCGTAGACGATTCCATTGCGGAAGCCCTACCACCCCAGCAACGGTGACGACGAGGAGAGCATACACGACAGAGTGTCATAATGAGAATAGAAAAAAGGGCAATTCAGTACTTCCCATGGCGAAAGCTGGATGGCGCAAAGGCACAGCGACTCACCTTGAGAATGGTAAACAAGTCATGGTAGGCGGGATTGAGCGCAACCTGCGTCAGGCTCTTCTGAAGGTCCGACATGATTGCTGGTCTATATGTGATCGAATGCTGCTGTGATGCCTTGATATACTAGCGTCGAACGATGAAGTGTATGCAGCGAGGCGTGAAGTTGCTTGCTTGCTTGCTTGCGTCCCAGAGGTTAAAAAAGCTGTCTAGAGTTGCTATTCTATGATGCCGGAGGATTCGAGGTGCGTACACGAGATGGATTCGAGGTTGATGCCTGGGAGAGCGAGAGATGTTTCAAGTGCGAAGTAAGAAATGAGGACGACCTTGCGTGAAGCCTGTCGAGGACCGGAGAAGGATGAAGATGTAAGTTCTTGCCCAAAGCACTGGTGGAGTTGAGATGATGGTAGAACGACAGACCCAAAACTCGAGTCTGATGTCAAGCACACAAGGATGATGTCGAGACCGCGGCTCGGAACCCGACATCACTTTACTGTCTCTGGCACAACTTTTCTTTTTTTGCCCCGGATCTCCCTGCTACCGTATCTGTGTCACACACACTGATTTAGCCGAAGATCATCGAGCGACTTTCCCAGCTGTTGCTTTTCAACCCTCCCTTCCTTTGTGTCGACTCGGAACTGGCACTCACTTGAAATGAATAAGTCCGCAGACCTGTATGGCAGACCAGATCGAGAATGTGTGGGGAGAGCCAATCAATGGATGAACGAGGAAAGTGTGGAAAGTGGGCATCCATTCAAGATCTCGAAATACTGTAGTCATTCAGCACGAGTCCGGTTAGGAGGCGGATGATTTTTGCCGGGCTCTCCTCCACTCTCTACTGAAACTGCAACGCGGACTGTGAATTTGGCAGGAGAGCACGTCTAGTTCAGCGTGAAAAGCGCCCGCTTTGGCACCACACGCACCAAAAAGCCCTTGCCGAGGCGGCTTTTCCGCACGACAGAACATCCCACACCATCCAACTGTACACAACGTGCACGACGTGTGACTTCTCGTTCCTGCGCTTCAGGGGTCCTTCCTTCCTCTTTCATCCCTTAGAACCATGACACATCCGCACATTCGAGAGCAACTTTCCAGTAAAGAGAGGGACATTCTACTACTAATAAATCATCGAATCGAGACCTAGAGGCCAAAAAAAAAAAAAAACAAAACAAAACAAAACTGAACTTGCAACTGCAACAAAGCACCCCCAATCGAACAGGGTGGCACATGTGCGCAAGAGACTAGAGACAAAGAAGAAAAAGGAGTGTGTGCAGTGTAACCCCCAGCTTCCCTTGACTGCTAGAGCCAGGAGAAGAGAGAGAGAGAGAAAGAAGAGGAAAGGTCTAGTCGCAAGCTCGACGGCGGTACAGACAAAAGTACTTTTGAGTGGGTAGCACAGCATCCACCCAACGATACGATCTGCATCCAGCCGCAATCGCGTCAACGCACGAGCTGTATCGCCATGCAAAAAGGAGGAAGGGAAAACACAAGAGCCACAGCGTCCCAACAGAGGAGCGAGGCTACAAGAACAAAAGCAGGACAACGAATCGAAAAAAAGAGGAAAGAAAGGACGATCAAAGGAGCGAGGACAAATGGGAACCAGAAAAAAAAAGGACCGTTACACAGTTCAGAGACAATATGAAAGAGGAGGAACCAAGATGGAGAGACCACTATTTTTTAACGCGACTGGTTACCGTGGTCAATCATCTCGTTGTAGCCAACCACCTCTTCCTCGTTGAGCGACGAGCCTGCGACGCTCATGTGGCCTCGGTGGTTGGCAGCATCCGGTGTGTAGAGCGACCTCGAGCTCTGGGCCGTTGCATCGGTCATGGCCGAGTTGGCAGCAGCGCGGAGCGAGGCGTAGTGCTTCATGGCCTCGTCGGGCGAGGCAAAGTTGGAAGGAGGTGCCATGCCAGTCTGTGCCGAAACACCGTTGGACGAGCCGGCGCGTTCGATATTCGCAACCGCACCGCCCTGAGCAGTGTGCTGGTAGTGCTGGTGGTCAATGTACGAGTCCTGGCTACCGTTGGAGACGCGGCGAGCCTGGTTGGGACCGTCAAACATGTCGTGACCATCGCTGCCCTCTCGTCCGGACTGAACCATGCTCAAGGCAGGGTAGGCGAGCATCGAGTTGCGGTGCGAGTCATCGGCGTCACCACCGAGCTTGCGGTTGGCGTCGAGGCTCTGTCGCATACGGTCGACGTCGTTGGCACCAAGAGGACGTGGGCCCTCGTTCTGAGTGGGGCTCATGAGCACCTCATCGTCCTCCTCGGGGTGTCGCAGCTCGTCGTCCTCGGCGTAGATGAGACCATCCGAGAAGCGAGACGAGCGACGAGCATCCTGACTGGCACGGTAACGCGCATCGAGGTGAGGAACGGCAGGCGCATCAGGGTCATAGTACGAGTCGACGAGTTGCGAACGGCGCGTGTTGCCCTGTTGACCAATGCGAGGAAGATGAGACGAAGAACGACCGTGAGCATCGCTCGAGTTGGCGTAGCTGATGCGCGAGACACGGTCACCGCGGGTGGTGTCGGCGAACGAGATGCGAGAAGTGCGGTTGCCCTCCTCGTACATGGAGAGACCACGAGGCATGGCCTCGCGCATCTCGGCCTCGGTGGCGAAAGCAGGGGTGATGTCCTCCATCTGTCGGGGCAGGCGGGCGCCAGCGCCACGGCCAGCAAAGTTTCCGTCCATGTCACGCGAAGGGCGCGACATGTACGAGGCAGGGCGAGTACCGGGGACGGGACCGGCGGAACCGTCACCACCGGAAGTCCAGTCGACCGAGATCCTGCTCATGCGCTTGTCCATGTGTTCGGCCCAGTCGACGGTCTTGTTGTGACGCTTGATGTGGAGACGTCGAACGACGAGACCAATGACGACGGCGAAGACGACGAGAGGGCAGACAATGGCGGCGGTCTTACCAGCGGGGGTGAGGTGACCGTTCTCGAGGAAAGCAGTCTTGACCGAGTTGGAGAGCTTGCCAAAGAACGACTCTGCCTTGGAAGCACCCTGGTTGGGGACGTTGTAGTTGGCGGTAAAAGTGGGGCCCATGGGGTTGGACGAATCCCATGGCTCGTTACCGGCGGGGACAATGTTGAACGAGACGGGGACGGACGAGTTGTGGTTGAGATCGCGACCCCACCATCGAGGGTCGAGCTTGGTCTCGTAGAGCTGCTGCGATTTGGGGATACCCTGGAAGACGTGGATGGGGAGGTACTGGTTGACCATGGAGGGGGAGTAGACGTAGATGTCGATCTTGGAGACGGAAGCGTCGAGGCAGGACTGGTCCCAACGAATGTCGGTGACGTTGGTGACCTGGACCTCTTGGCTACCAGCGGGGCTGACGTAGAGACCACCGGCGAGACACTTGGCCGAGTTGTCAATGGTGGAGGCCGACTGGCGCTTGACGACGCGCTGGGTGGTCTGGACGTTGCGCTGTCGAAGCTGTTGGTGGTGGTGATGCATGTTGCTGCGGGTGTCGAGCGTCATGATGGGCAACGTTGAAACAGAGTGTTGGTGGAGAGATGAGGAAGACGAAATGACACTGTAGTTGATGGTGTGCAGGTGTGCAATTGTCCAAGGCAGTAAAAGAACGTAGAGAAGGTGGGCCGACCTGGGCTGTCTGTTGTTATCGTTGTTGTTGTTGTTGGTGGTGGTGGTGGAGACTGTGGCGCCGAGACTGTGTGGTGTAGAACCTGTAAGGTGGAGAGAAATGGTGTGGGGGAGAGGAGGTGGACGAGATCCTTTTACGGAACCGAGAGAAGGGAGAGGGAAGGTGGGGTTGGAGATGGTGTAGAGAGAAAGGAGAAAGGGAATGGTGGACGAGGTGATGGATCGTCGCGATGCAGATTCTCTGCTCTGGGCCTGCCAAGCGGGACAGTTAGTTCAGAGGGACACAGAGAAAAACAGGATCGACAGTCACACCTATCCTCAAGGTTTGGCTCACTCAGGCGCCCAACGACGATCAGCAGCAGCAGGGGAGCAAGAGGAAAGAGAAGAGAAAGGGGGCAGAGACAACTGAGGAGAACAAAAGAGAGAAAGGCAAAGTGAAAGGAAAAGGGAACCGAGCTGATCAAACTGGGCTAGTGCCTTGCAAAGCCACCAGCTCGGCAGGTTGCAAGCCAAAACTGTGAGGGGCGCGTTCCCGTTGGCGAGGCTAAGGCACGGTGGGAAATGCAGCAGCAAACGGAAGCACAACACGAGAAGAAGGAAGGAACAGAAACATACACAGAGACACGGCACAGTTTTGTGTAACAAAGGAGCACACGGGCAGAGCAAGATTTCTTTGGGAATGTTGTGGCGAGGACAAAGCATGTGAGCAGTGTATGTTTTCGGCTCGGACGATTGGGTCGAGGGAAGAGAGAGAGAGAGAGAGAGAGAGAGAGGTACACAAGGGTCACCCAGCACCCTGACAGTCTGTCAAAATGGATCGACAACTCACATCTCGACAAATGCTTGGCTGCTGAAATGCATTCAAGGCGGATTTTCAGTCTGTTTTGGATCTTGGTCGGCGTTGTGTATACAGCAGCAACAGCAGCCGCAACACAACAGAACACTGGAACGCGTCGTGCTGATACAGTATTTGGTATTGCATTGAATACAAATTTCTCTTACAGGACAGTCTCCTTGGAATTCACAAACAAATCCTTGCTGCGCGGAATTCCGCGATTCTGAAACTCATCATGCAGGACAATCACTCTTTGCTCGCTCGCTTCTTTAGCCTGACTCGGTAACGAACAGTTGGCCAGAGGGAGAGAGAGAGAGAGAGAGAGAGAGCAAGCAATTCGGGAATGGCATCTCTTCATCCAAAAAGAGATTCACCCTGACCCAACCGGTTTGCTGCAATAAGGGCTGAATAGATGGACGTGTAGCAATGCGCGGACGGTGGGTGCCGAAAAGAGAGGCGTTGCCCCGCACTTGTTCTACAAGCAAGCCTTGCGCCCAACACTGTCTGGCGTTGCTGTATCACAGATACGGCCGATAATCAAGAGCCTCGAATCTCGCTCAGCCTTGACCCTTCTTCCGCACAAAGGAAAACTCTCGGCGTAGAATGTCATTCTGAGCAAGCCGAACCTGGGCAGGTGGCAGGCACGATCGACAATCTTCAACTTACTCGATGCAGCTCGGGTTTTCATACTGTACAGTAGTATCCTGCAAATGCATCAGCTGCTCACAGTTTGCAGCTGGAAGTTGGATGCTCGGCAAACGCTTTTTACGAATGAATTTTCATATTAAGCTGTTAGACCTTTATCTCACCCGTGCGACAGACTCAAAGTGTGGAGAAAGTCTTCCAAAACTCGGAAAACGGCGACTGCACACAAGGCGACCCTGAAGCAAAAATCTTGAAATTCTCATTTTTTGCGCAGATTTTCCAGTCAGCCAACCAGCCAGGCCAGAAGACTGTACTTGCTACCCACCATCCAATCCACCCTCATCTTCACCATCAGCACGAGGCCATTGCAGAGTCTTGACAAGATGGCAAAGAAGTCACAGAAGAAGAGCGAATCGACAACCGTCGACGTCGCAGCACCAGCAGAAGCCACTCCAGCCAACTTTGATTCAGAACTCGATGCTTTCTTCAAAGCCGCCCCACCAGCACCTGCTCCCGTCGCCGCAGCTTCCACTTCAACCAACACAGCTGCTGCTGGGCCTTCCAACTCCAAGAAGCGCAAGGCAGTCCAGCAGCAGATCGATCAAGTAGACGAGGAGTCCGAGGAAGAGAACAGCAATGAAGACGCCGAGGATGACGAAGATGACCAAGACGTAGAGATGGAAGAGGGCGATGGCGATCTTTCCAGCGTTGACGAGGAGCTTGATGACGAAGGATCCCTTCTATTCAGCCAGAGCGAAGACGAAGCATCCGACAACGAAGATGATCAAGAAGATGACAACGAGCCCTACGTCCCTCCTCAGCACGAGTCTGTCACCAAGCCCCAATCCACCGAATCAGCCAAGCAGCGCAAGAAGACCTTCAAAGAGGAGCACGAACCCTCCGAGACTCGTGACCAGCGCACTCTCTTCATCGGCAACGTCCCCATCGAGGCTGCCCAATCTCGCTCCCTCCAGCGCAAGCTCACCTCGTTCATCGAGTCCTTCTCCCCCTACCCCATGCTCACAAAGGCTACCGGTCTTCGATTCCGTTCCGTCGCCTTTTCCGTACCCACCGTCCACCTTGATGCCGACTCGGACGACGAGGCAGCTTCCAAGAAGAAAACCAAGAAGGGCAAAGCCAAGGAGCGCAGTCAGAACTATCGCGAGGCAGTCGCCGCCGTCGAAGGTGGAGAGAGCGCACAGGCTCCCCTGACAGCCCAACAGAAGCGAAAGATCGCCTTCATCAACAAGGATTTTCACGAAAAGGCAAAGAGCGTCTCTGCCTACGTCACCATCGCTCATCCCAAAGCCGTGCTGCAACACTTGTACGACATCTCACCGCCCAAGGCCAAGTCCAAGGACGCAAAGATAGAACCCGTCCAGCTCGATCCAAGACTCACCGGCTCGGTTTTGGCAGCACTGATCGCCTCTTTCGCCGATGGACAGTCGTTTGAGGGTCGTCACTTGCGTGTCGATCTGGTCAAGTCGATATCTCCTAGCGAGCTGCTCAGCTCCGGCCTCGAGAAGGTCAAGACCTTCGACGGTACCCTTGCCGGCTCTAGCTGCTCCACCACCGACCCCAAACGAACCCTCTTCGTTGGCGGTCTCGACTTTGAGACAGACGAAGAGGAAGTGCGATCCTTTTTTGAAGCTCTTCTCGTTGACGAGCTCGGTGCAGCCGGCGAGTCCGTCACCATCCCCGTCACCGGTCTCGATGGCGAGCCTGCTCCAGCTTCTTTGCTCGACGCTCTCACCCTCAACTTCCCATTCATCAACCCCGACCAGCGCAAAGTCAAGACGTCCGTCATCCGCGATGCCGAATACGTCCGATCCGTCCGTCTCATCCGCGACGCCGCCACACAGATGGGCAAAGGCATTGGCTACGTCAACTTCTCCACCCAGCAATGCGTCGACGAGATCATGGCCGTATACAACGCCGAGCAGGCCTGCCTCGAATCCATCAAAGGTGTCAAAGGCAGTCTCGGTGCATCTGCCGCCATCGCCGCGGGTGGCAAAGAGTTCAAGCGTCGACTTAAGCTCAAAGGTCGTCCCATTCGAGTTGCCTACTGCAAGTCGCAGACCAAGTCTTCGGCTCCTTCCCGCAACCCGCGTTCCTCCAAGCAGCAGAGCGGTGCTGAAGGAGGAGGCGAAGAACCAACCACCCCGCAACGCAAGTCTCCCCGATACGAACGCTCCAGTGGCGCCCCTACCCCTAACGGCACTTCTCCACACGTACAGAAGCGTACCAAGATCACCCCCGGTAGCCCTAGCACAGCTCGCGTAGCTGCCAACCCAGCCGACATTGCCAAGAAGGCCGAACTCTACGCTACGCTCAGCAAGGATCAGAGGAAACAGATGAAGAAGGATGATCAGGATCGTGTCAACCGCCGCATGGAGAAGAAGAACAAAAAGCTTGGTGTCGCCGGTGGTAAAGGTAAGCCTCACAGGGCGGATAAGAGCCTTGTGGCAGAAGGTGAGAAGGCAAAGAGTAAGGAGAGGGTCAAGTTGAGACAGCCTACCAGTGGAGGTGCCGGTAAAGCTGGGGCAGGTGCAGCTGGTGCGGGAGGCGCAAAGAGGTTCAAGACGGGTGGTCCTCAGGGCGGTGCCGGTAGGAGGGGCCCTCCTAAGGGCAAGTGATTTTGCTCGATTCAAGTTTGTTCAAGTGTTTGTTTCCAAACCCAATCATGATTTTTCCCAATGCATATGGTTCCCACTTTTAACCTGTGCTCGCTGCGATGTCCGAGATCAACTCAACTGAGCACTCACACGACCAATCCACACCAAAGTCTCAAGCTCCAGACAAGTTCTGCACCCGACAGAGTTGCAAATGCATCAACCACTGCATGTAGGAATAGATTAAGATGACCGTATGAAAGAGTACAGAAGCAGATCTAGGGTTTTTCCTTGGCCTCCTGCTCCTCAAACTGTCTCTGCAATGCTTGGCTGATCTTACTCTTTGCCCTGATCTTCTTTCCATAGAAGAAGAGTACGAAGGGGACCACGCCCAGCAGGGCGCCCAAGAAGGCACTTAGCGTGCTGGCCCATTGATAGCCTAATCCATGGTACATTTTCTCGACGATGAGGGGGAAAATGAATCCGAACAGATTCCTCGCAAAGCTCTGTGCTGCCAGCGCCGAGCTGGCATACGTTAGATAGCTATCAGCGAGATAATTAAAGACGGCGAGATAAATGTGGTAAATGGCGGTCATGAGCACCACGATCCCGACGACGGGTCCTGCGATGGATGTATGAGGGAAACTTGTCCAAGCGTAGATAAAGCATCCAACGGGGAAAGTGATCGCGCCGATGCAAGCAAAGTAAAGTCTTGCTTCGGGTCCTCTACGGGGGAAATTCTTGCGGTAGAGATATTCCTGCATTGGATTCATCAGATTGCCCAGAATGCCTGCTCCTGCGATAGCGATGAATACCAACCCTGTCTCGCCCGGCGTGAAAGAATGCTGGGCCGTGATCAGACCCACAGAGCTGAGGAGCATGTACATGAATCCCCAAGTGAAAGCGATCCAAAGCGAGAAAAACGTAACAATCGGTTCCTTGACCAAAAAGATCAACGGTCGAGTCAACGAATTCTTGATAAGGACGCTGATCGAGGCGGTTTCGAGCTCGGCGCGGGCTTTGTAGCGTGAATCTCCGGTAGTTTTGCGAAGCTTTGCGGCACGTCGGGTGAGAATGATGCTTCCACGGGTTTCTCGCAGGAAAAGGAGGAGGAGGATGAGGATGAATCCGGTGTAGATGGCTTGGATGTATTGGATCCATCTCCATCCCAAGCGGCGATTGTTTTCGACCCATCCAGCCCAAACGGGACCGATACCGGTGCCAAAGATGGCCCCCGTCGCAAAGAGCGCCATAGGCTGACCCCTCTCTTTACTACTCCAGATGTCGGAAATCGACCCGCCGACCATCGTACTTCCCGTACTACCAAACATACCCGAAAGGAATCTGAGAATGATCACCGTCGCAGCGTTATCCGCAAATCCCAATCCGACAAACAACACGGTATAGCAAAGATGACAGACCAGATACATGGGATTTCGACCAAACACCTCCGACAGCGGCGCCAGCACCAACGGAGGCAACGCGAAGCCCAAGGGGTAAATTGCGATGCCTAGCAGGCTCAACTCGTGGTTTTTGATGTTCAAATCGCGCTCCATGGACGGGATTCCGGGGACATAGGCCGAAGCAGTAGCGGCCACTTCAGCTGTAAAGAGGACGCCGAGGATGGTGATGCACCACTTGCGAGTCTTGCTGAAATTGAAAGGATTTTCAGGATCACCAGGAGGGAATTCTACCCAGATGACATCGTCTTCAGCTTGCGATTGGAGCAAAGCCGGATCTGCTTGAGGTGCCTTTTCGAGGTCGTTTTCCGCCGAAGAACTGTGAGTGGCGGGGATGTGCTCTGACGAGGCTGGATGCAATTCTGCAGGGACGGGGTTGGAGACAATCTTGGATGGCGAAGTAGAAGATGTGGTTTTGATCGGGGAGTCATGTTGAGTTTGAATCTTGTTGTCATCAACAATGGTGCTGCGAGAGATGGGCGAGGTGTGATGGGAGGAGAGCGAGTCGGTACGTGTTCTCGAGGAGGAAGCTTCGCCAGACATGACGGTATATGGGGTTGCTGTGCCCTCGGTTGCCGGATCTAGGGGTTGCTGCGGTGGTGCTGCTGCTGCTGCGGGTTGTGGCTGAATACAAGACGATGTGGTGGAATGGGAAGCCATGATCTCGCCCGGTCTAAGTTTCCTTTGCTTTGTTGACTGTGACTAGAAGCAATCTGGGATCATCGATGCTGAACCTGTATTCTTATATCTGATCGAGTCTCTTCTATCTGGGAATCGTCATAAAGCGGTGCCGAACAAGATGCCAACCGAGAAGCGTGAATGATAGTAACAAAGCAACCCACTTTCGACGGTATCGGCAAAGGAGGACCCCCTTTTGACCAAAAAAGCGCTTCGGGCCGAAGGCCGGCCCTAAATGTTGCGCTAACTATTAAGCACCAACACGAGCCTCTTGCACAGACTTGCACCAGTCAACAATCTTTACTGTACACCCTGCACTGAGCCAAAAGCGTATTTGCGACCCGGATAAAGCTAAAAAAAAGAGAAAAAAAAAAAAAAAAAAACAAAAAAAAAACACGGAAACGTCGGGGAATTAAGAGAGAGTCAATCGGCACGGAAATGGCTGCAAACGGCTCTAAGACATTTTCCAAAAGGAATCAGCCGGCGGTGAGTGTGACTCGCATTTCGATGACCCTACATGCATTCTAGATGGACAGATCTGCAGTAACAGTCAGCCGCCGAATATTGTATTGAATCGATGAAGTCGAACATGTCTCCGAATCAAAAGTCAGCAAACTGCGCTCTCTGAAGATAACAAACGGGAATGGTCGAACGTCGGTAGAACTTGTCGTTCCCCCACGCCACAACCTACAGTATGCTTTATTAAAATAAAAAGAATATATTTCTCAAGCATCTCCTCGGAGCTCAGTCTCTGACTCGACCGCTTTCAACCGACCAATAAATTTACGTGATTTATGCTGACTCGACCACAACACCAAACCACTCTAGAAGATACGGAGCAGATACGAACGAATGAAGAAAACGGAAATGGAGAGAACGGAAGTGATAATCCGTCCAAAAGAGAAGACCACATGACGACGAGGAGAAGGGGGTAATACCCGGCCACAAGCCGAGCCGAATGGACCGGACGGGACAATCCACAAAACCAAAAGCCCGGCAATGCATCATCACCCTCAAGCTCATCACCAAAAGTATATAATATATGCAATGTTTTCAAGGATGAACATCTTCGGGGGTTTAGCTCAGTTGGTAGAGCGTTCGCTTAGCATCTTGTCTAAATTGCGAAAGGTCGCGTGTTCGACTCATGCAGTCTCCACTCTTTCTTTTTCTTTTTCTTTTTCTTTGCCGTTCTTTTCAGCATCTTTGTTTTCTTTTTTGCCGTCCTTTCGCTAGCACCATACTCAACACATCTTCAAGGCTTTCACAAAGACGGAACGCACGAAGCTCTGAGGATGATGTTACATTTTTGCATCATCACAAATGAAAGAAGTGACAATCAACGCCGGGTGGGATGCAACTTGTCCGCACGCTGTTCAAACGCATCGATCATCTGAGCGCTCATCTGTTCGAAAACGTTGCCCGCCACTGCGCCATAGACCGGATTTCGAAACGCATACGTCAGACTAAACTCGACTAGAGTCCTCTCACCACCTTGGATCGGATGAAAAGTCCACTTTGTCGACAGATACGAAAATACCGGGTTTGGCTGGACTGCTTCTGCCACTACACTACCACTGCTGCTCGCTTTGCCTTCTGAAGAGGGCTTGACAAGCGTGACTTTGGAAGTGTATGTTTCGGAGAATCGACCAAATCCCACAGTAAGGTTGGCTAGGACTGCAGGAGGGTCCGAAGGTGTGGAGTTAGAGTTGGTGTTCGAGGCGGGCCCAAGCACGCGAGAGTCCTGACAATAAGGTACGAACTGCTTGTAGGCATCAACGTCGGCGACGACTTGAAAGAGGGTAGAGGAAGGGTGGGAGAGGATCTTTGACGTTTCATAAACTGTACGTCCTTGAGGATCGCGATACGATCGACTTTCGTTTTTGCTGCTCGAGGCAGGGGAAGAGGAGGAGGAAAGCGCGGTGGATGCGAGCTTGCCCAAATCCGGCAAACTGAAGAAACTGCGTTGGTTGGATGCTGACAGCGCACGCAACTGAGGTCGAGAGGTAAAAGTTCGCTGCTGACCAGCAGACGAGACAGCCGAAGTATGACGAGTTGCAAGGGGGGATGTGGGTCTCGATGCAGCCTGCAATGGTTGCTGCGACGAGGGCCAACTTCGCGCAGCACTAGGTGCACCAGCTATACTCTCTCCATAAACACTGCCATGGAGCGAAGCTTCATCTTTCCACCCAGCCAGCTTGCGAATACCGTACACATCCACGACACCAAATGTGTTCTGATCCTCGATTGCCGCACATACCGCCTTTGCGACCGTGTCAATGTGCAGAGGTGGGGTGGTGAGAAGCCTTGCCATGGACTGAGATGGGGAGCTACCTCCACCCAATTTTGCAATCAGCTGTGCCGGGGTCGGGATGGGCAAAGGAAGGGGTGGAGAGCGATGCAGTGCTGCCGAAGCTTCCAGAATCGCAGCGGGGAGTGTGGATCCTGGTCGGGTGTGCGGGTGATACATTAGTCCCGGTCGCAAGAAGACGGGTCGCACAAGACCCGTCATGGCCGTTGAGTCCGCGTTCGTCGCTCGAGAGCCGTCCGCGTCGAGCGATTCAGCTTCGTCGCGGAGCTCTCCTTCCAATCCTGCACCATCCGCGTCGAGGATGGCTTCACTTCCGCCTCGAATCGAACTGCGGGGTTGAGGAGCGTGGTGATGAGCAGCAAGGCGAGCAATGGCAGACTCGGCCTGACGCTTCGTGCGGATATATCTTGCATCGACGACCGGTCGGAAGAGATCTTCAGCCGAAATATAGATGAACGGTGCCGGTCGCGGTGGCGATGTTGAGGTGGACCCTTCGGCAGGGTGCAAAGAGCGATGTCTCAACGAGGAGAGGAAAGTGTGGGCAACAGCAATCGCACTATCCCTGTTCATATGTTCGTAGCTGAACTTTGCACCACCGCCACGCGATGTCTGCCCGACCTCACCACTTGGGTATCTTGCATCATGAAGCGGATTCGAGTCAGCCCCAGATTGGGGCAACCTCAACCCCCACCCTTTGGCCACACCAGCGATGGCATTGCGGAGGGGAGAAGCTTGGGACGACTTGGACTTGTAATCCGATTCCAGGAGGATGCCTACGGTGTGGACTGCAGCGGTGGCCCTGTCTGCCAGGTGAGCGTACGAGGATGGGTCCAAGGCATCAGCGGCATGCCATTCGATGTTGGGACTGGACGACCAAGCTGGACGATGACCTGCAGGTGTATGGTACGGTGTTCCCGAGGGAGAGATGGAGAGCACGCGCCATCCTTTAGCCAACGCAGCCTTGGAAATGGCGCTACCGAGGAATCCGGCACCCCCCACAACGAGCAGCGTGTGCTGCGACATGTTTTGCGCGAGCGAGACGAGATGAACGAGATGGTCTGACAACACAAGGTGTACTGTAGAAGCATGAATATGGAAAAAGTGACAGGGTTGGAACATGTGGAGCTCAGCTTGGGCTGTCGGGAAGAAAGAGTACTACAGTAGCCTGAAAAAGAAGATATCAGCATTATGTAATCATCCATCATCTATTGGAGCTGCACCCTTAGCCAAGCACTTGGTTGCACACCGATCCCCGACGAACGATGCTGGAAAAGTGGTTGGAAGCCTCCTGTGCTCTCACATTGGACCCTGCATTCTGGTCTGCCTTTTTCATTTGCCTCACCGGATTCCGCTGTCCAGTACAATTGATGCATTCATCAGCACCTCTTTCTCGAGTAGCAGCTCTTTCAAGACATCCAAGCATCGACGAGTATCTTCTCTCGTGCTTCTAGATCATGTCGCCAAAGGTCAGACAGTGTATGAGGTGGCAAAGAAGTGTAATGTCGAGCGCATAAACTGTCTTCTGTGTGTCTGTCTCTGTTTTGGCGCGCGTTGTGGATGATGGCGTTTGTTCTTGTTGATGTTCCTCTTCTCGCTTGGCTGCTTGCTTCACCTAGGGCAGAAGAGGCGTACTGCAATTGACCATCGATTGGTACTTTTTGAGCTGCTGTACTGTACCCAAACTGCCGACAAGCCATGTGCATCTTCTCCTTGCTTTCTCCTCTCCGGCGCTTCCCCTGCTGTCGAACGACTACACTCTGTGCATACGCGAATCTCTCCTCTCTCAACTTCGCGTGTATCTCCTCTGCTGTTTCCTGTGCACACCCGCTGTCAGAAATGTCAATGGGATGGAGGGGAAGAGACCTCAAAACCAGTCTTACTTGAGAACGAGTCGCGCTGAACGACGCAGAACACAGGAAAGGGGGGACAGTTGCAAACTCAGCCGTGCATGAGAAATGTGTACGTCAGGATCCTTTTTGGTCGCCGTTGCTCGAAGCGCCTCTCTGTCCCGTCTGTCTCTCCCTCTCTCTCTCTCTCATTAAGCGCCCTTGATGTATGATGCACTTGCAAACCATCAAGTGTGTACTGTAATGCTTTTTTCGACATCGCTTCTGTCTCACCTCCGTCGAGCGCCGCCTTTTGCCGCCCCGCTCGACACACAGACGTTCCTCTCCGACTTTTCTCTCTCTCTGTCTCTCTTTGTAGCCTCGCCTCGTGTCCAACTGTCTGACACCATCTCCTCCTTCCTTTCCCTCCTTTACAAACCGCTGTTCGCTCAACCCGTAGCCGAGGTTTCGAATGCTCCTGTTGTGTATCCTTTTGCCCTTCTCCTCTCCCCCTTAGCCTGTCCACCACAGCACCTCTAAGTGCACGGCAATCGCTTTGTACAACGCATTGCGCGCTTCCGCCGTTTCGCGTTGTTATACTTTGGCGCTGCAACAACATTGCCATTTTGGCTCTGTACCCTCTTCCCATCTTCACTGGATCCACCATCTCCTCTTTCTGTCTCGCCATCATATACCTCAGCGGTCTTGAGAGTCAGCAATGCCTCCCTCTTCCGCCAACACCCATCCTTCCTCAATACCATCATCCACCTCACCTCCACGCGTCGCTTCGCAAACGGCGCCTCTGCGATCCTCACCCGACCCGCCGTTCTACCAATCGCACGGCTCCACACCACGAACATCTGTCTCTCAGTCCCGTAACGGAAACGCAAACGGCAAGTCTCGCGCGCTCGACAGGCGCAGCTACACTTCATCATCGCAACAGCATCAACAAGATCCAGACCAGGACACCACATCCACAGACGATTTCTACGAAGACGACGAGGACGACGAGGACGACGACGAAGAAGATTACTACCGTCGCGATCGAGACGACGGCGCACGACGTCCCTTTTTACAACGCAACCCTTCCTCGAACTCTCGCAAGACGGGTGCAAGACGGTCCAATTCGATCAAGATGAAGCGCTCCAACTCGCACAGACTTGCAGATCACTTCAACGACGGTGAGACTGCGGCCAAGTCTGCCGGTCCAGATGGCGGTCCGCTGTACACTTCCACCCGTTCTCCAACGGGGTCGGATTCTCCAGCTGGCGAGGCAAGTCGCGGACCGGAGGATATCACGTTTGACGACATTTTCGACCCGACCAAGACTTTGCACGAGAACAAGTCTATGATGATCTCTGCCGAGCTCGATCGGATGGGGATGGGAAAGTATCAGATTTGCATCTGGTTCCTGTGCGGATGTGGATACTTTATCGATCTGCTTTGGGCGCAAGCTCTTGGGCTCATCGTCACACAGGTGGCGTACGAGTTTGATGGTGAGATTCATGGTGCTACAGGGCCTTTACAGACCGCCTTTTCGGCAGGTCTCACGGTGGGAGCGTTTTTCTTCGGTTTTGCGGTCGATGTTGTGGGTAGACGATGGAGTTTCTACCTGACCACCTTTATCGCCTCTGTCTTTGGCATTGCCAGTGGAGGCGCACGAAGCTTCGACACGCTCTGCGTTCTATCCGCTTTCATCGGGTTTGGAATCGGAGGCAACATCCCCATCGATGCCACCATCACCCTCGAGTTTCTCCCCACCAATCGGCGCTTCCTCGTCGCTGCACTTTCGCTCTTTCAACCGCTCGGCGTGCTGGTATGCTCTGGGATCTCGTACGGCCTGATCCCCAAATACGCGTGTGAATCCGCTGCCACCTGCACCCGATCCAACAACATGGGATGGCGCTACACCCTCTACACGCTCGGATGTATCACTTGGCTCATCTTTGTCGCGCGTTTCTTCATCTTTAGCTTCCGCGAATCTCCGCAATACCTCCTCGCCAGAGGCAAAGATGCAAAGGCGCTCAAGATCATCCAACAGATTCTCACCACCAACAAGAGCAAGATGCAACCGCTGTTCACCCAAGCTGATTTTCGAGAGGCCGCAAGGCGACTTGCTGCCCACCAAGGACGCGAGTATACACCGGAGGAGGATGAAGAGCACGAAGGACTTGATGCAGGGGGAAAGAAGCGGAGTCGATGGGAAACGGCCAAGAAATCAGCCAAGGAAATGGTCTCGTTGTTCCTCAATGCTAAAACGCTCTTTCGCAATCGCACCATGGCTCGAGTGACCATCATCATCTGGATCACCTTTATCGCCGATTTCTGGGGCTTCACATTGGCCGGATTCTACCTGCCCCAAATTCTGCGTGCAAAGGGAGCAGAAGAAGATGTTTCCATCGAAACGACGTATCGCAACTACATCCTCGTTTACTTTCCCGGCATTTTCGCGGTGGCGTTCGGTGCGGCGATGATCGAAGTACCCAAGCTCGGTCGACAGTGGGCTATGGTAGTTTCGTCTGCCTTGATGGCGGTATCGTTCTTTGTCTTTACGGTGGTCAATTCGCAAGCGGGAGCGATCGGAGCCAACGCGATGGAGTACGCTTTTCAATCGTTTTTCAACTCGATCCTGTATGCGTTTGTCCCCGAGATCTATCCAAGCCAGGTTAGAGGTACAGCCAGTGGGCTGGCTTCTACACTGGGTAGAGTGGCGAGCATCGTTGCTCCGCTAGCGGCAGATCCGCTGTATGCAGATAAGACGGAACAACAGGCCAAACACGTCCTGTATCTGGCGGGTAGCATCACTCTGCTCTGCCCCATCGCGTTGGCTTTCTTGCCTTATGATACAAGAGGAATGCGTGTCTATTGATCCACATAGGTTGCGCTTCTTGTTGCTATGCAATTATATATACGCACCATCTGGATTTGTCCTGAGATACTTGAGGTATTGTGATCAAGGTGTGCGAAGAGGTTGAATAGAGTCGAGGGTCTGGGCTCACCCACGTGAGAGAGCGCTGAGACTTCCGTTGCGGGATCTGAAATGAACACATGTGCAGCCTCAGTTACAAAGATACAAGGTGCGGCTCAGTAGCAATGTGTCTGACATCAACCTTTCAAAGCGATGAAGCATCGAGTCCGTACGTCAGATCAACTCATCAGCCATGAAGCAAGGCTAGGCACCGAGAACTAGGACAGCTCTCCAGCTCCCCAGCTCTACACTCGTGCTTATTCTATACTGTAACAACAATGTACACACGGGACGCAACGTTTCCGCTCGGAAAGTTTCGACTCGGCTCACCTTTTGATCTTTGCTTTTACAGTATTTTTGTTTGCCAAATCTGGCGTACAGGTACCTCGCTAAGTGGAAAAGAGAAGGTGTTGTAATGCTAAGCGAAGCGTGGTAACCGTGTCGTTATCCGCGGAGGAGCGAGATCTAGATGTGCGATTCTGGGCGAACCTGGCGTGGGTTTGTGGTTGCGCTCGCTAACTAATTGTTCGCATGACCGTTCTGACAGAAGTGGGGACAAGTTTGTAGTTGGTCGTGTCAGATCGAATCGACCGTGCTTTTTGTGAACGAAATTCGCATGAACTGCCAAATGTGGGAAGCCAGGAATGCGTCGATATGATGTCTATGTTAAGCACCAAGCAAACGTCAGCACAAGCGACAAGTCAAGCCCTTATCTCTTGGCCTTATTAATAAAGGCGGGGTAGACTACAGAGCATTGCTTGGCAAAGTAAAGAAGAAAAAAAAAAGGCCATTCCCCCATGGAAGGTGATAGGCGAGGATATGCCAAGAGACTTGTCCGAGCACTGGCTTTTTTTTGAGGATCGGACTTGGCGCATGAGCCCTGGATCATATTTTTTAGAAATTTAATCGGCATGCGATGCCAAGCGGCATGAGGTACTGTACTGTAGTCATTCAAGATGAGATGCTTTCTTTTCCGTTCCCGATCGTGAAGTCGTGCAATGCGATACAGTAGTTTGCAAAGCAGTTCTCACGAGGTCGAAAAAAAAAAAAAAAAGATGCGAGGGTTTGAACACGTTGTGTCAGATGCAGCAGTAAGTACTGTACTCTAGTGGAACGAACGGTTCCTGCTTTTTTTGGGCCAATGTAAGTTCGGACCGACCAACTCCGAGCAAGAGCGTTGGATACGGCGGATTCGCCGGAGACCCAGTTACACTCTCGCTTTGCTGTTGGTTTCGGATGTCGGATACCAATCCATCATCCGGTGTTGAGTCCAAACGGAACAAGTTCATGAAACATTACACAGAGTGATACTGACAAGAACAAAGAGAGAGAGAGAGGGAGTCAGTCAATTGGTCAAGGATGCTCATGTGAAAGGAAAAAAAAAAAAAAAAAAAAAAAAAGAACGAAACAAAAAACCTTGGCCATCCGTTGAGCCACGCGAAAGTGTCGGAGTCAGAAGAGAGGGCGTGTTCCTGAATTTTTGGTGGGATGCGTGGTAGGACAACGAGAAGAGAAAGAGAGATGCATTAAAATTGAAAATCGCATGGGACAAATACATAAATACAGTACAGTACAAAGTTAGAAAATTCCAAATTCCGATTCCGGCTCTACACCAAGTAAAGCTTATGAAAATCAACTCGAGAAGAGCAATTCAAGAGAGTGTGAGCAAGAAATGCAAACTCATAGCAATGGTAAGGGTGCAAAAACAAGGCAGTCATGCCACGATGGATGGGGAGGAATGAAGTGCAGCAATTGGGAGAGAGGGGAGAGAGTGGACCTGTGCCGACCTGACACGCCTACAGCTTCGCTTAAATGGGGAGGAGGAGGCATTTTCATGCAACTTTTCTGGTTTTTTTTTTTCTTTGTTGCGTGGTGCCCGCCCCTCTCATGATCATGTTGTTGTTGTTGTTGCTCAAGAGATGCCGAGGCAAGCCTTTGTGGTGCCGATTGACGGTCGATATTGTTGGTCGCATACGGGATCGTCATTCTTCTGTCGATGTATCCCGCTTCTTTGTCTTTGAGATATGTACATCGTAGGAGAGGGTCGGACAAACGGTGCGTGCTCAATCAGCGATACCCGATACGATCTACAGTAAGTACAGTACAGTAAGAGTGTTGTTTTGGCTTGGACCGCGGATCCAATGCGTGACAGAGACAGAGGTTCATGCGAAGAAAAGGCTGAGTTGAGCCGTATCTTAGGGAGAAGGCGCGTGGCTGTTGTGCCGCTCTCGTGAATTTTGATAGAAATTCCTTTCCCGACCCTCTGTTGTGCCTTTGAAGCAGCGAGCGTATTGTATGCGTGCACAGTACTGTACTGTACTGTACTGTACCGTTGTTCCCGTGTCTCTGCGACTGGTGCTGTGTGTTGAAGCTGATTCAACTCAACTTTTTTGTTTTTGTTTTGCAAATTCATGCCGGTTCCTGCCAAACCTTGCCAAGCGAGCCAACCCCCTTTGCTGCCCCTTCCACTCGCCTCCTTCCTCGACTTTTCATTGTCGCCTTGCCTTTGGATCTGTCGCTGACAATCGCAACTCATCCCTGCCAATATTAACCAAAAAAATAATAATAATAAAAAACTCCAAAAGGGTTCAACCAATCGTTCGGAACTGTGTGTCCTGTGTAGGCGTGTTAATGGGCTGATCTTGATTTCTCCAAGGCAAAATGTGCGTTTGTTCCTGCGATTCTCATGCTCCAATGCTCCAATGCTCCAATGCCGCCCCGCCCTCTCTCTTTGTCTCTTTCAAGTCTCTCTGCAATTGTGCTCTCTGTCACGCTTTATTCAACAGCAGGGAGTACCTTTGCTCCCTCTCTCTCTCTCTCCTCACCATCACCTCTCTACTGAGCAAAGCGTGGCTGAGACCTGTCTCTTTCTCCCGCCCAGTCTCGCCCTTTTGGCTCTTCTCCATTTCCATCTCCTTTTCCCGTTGCTTTCCGGTCCTCCTCGTCTCCTCCTCCTCTCTTTCCCTTCAACGACACTCTGATACTGTCGTTTGCTCCTCCTCCACCATCCTCTTTCCTCTCTCTCTCTCTCTCTCTCACACACACACACACACACATCGACCTTCGACCTTCGACCTTTGAACTCATTTGTTCTTCCCTTACAGTACGTCGCTTTCATTCGGCATCCTTCGCGTGCTTCTTCTTTTCGACATCCCATTGCCGCCTCTCTCCAACCCACTTTGATAGTCATTGCACAACTTTCCCGTCGCTTTCCCACCCAAACCGCTCCAACCACCCATCCACGTTCCTCACAGACTCCTCAGGAACCACACACACCGACAACGCCAACCCGCATCTGCCACCTCATCATCAACCTCTCCACAGTGACATCCGGCGTTTCTCTGCAGCCTCTCCACTCCCTACATCTTCATCTCGTGCTTCCGACGGAGCCTCAACCTTTTCGCATCCACGCCCCCGTCCACAAACCGGTGACTTGGAATCTCACTTGCCATTTCGTGCGTCCAACCTTAGTTGTACACGCTACGCCTGCGCATCCCATCTCCACCCAATCAAGCTTTAACCTCCAGGTCGTCGGAAACCCTTCCACCGTGGTCCCTCCCTCACCTCCCCATTCAGCCGCTCCTATCCTCCAACCTTATTGTCCTCCTCCCCGGGTTCCTTATATCCGAACTCGATCAAAAAAAAAGACCAAAAACAAAAACAAAAGATAGCATCAGCGCCACCATTGTCAGCCCTCATTTCAGCGGTTCGTAAAAGGGCCACCACACGTGCCATCACGCAGGCACCTCATTTCACACACGCACACGCACAGCTTCATCTCAAAGCTCTCTCTCTCTCGCTCGCCACCCTTGTGCCACATCATTAGCCGCAGTTACTTCTGCTGCTCAGCTCAGCCCCCCAATTCGCCCATTCGCCCATTCGCCCATTCGCCCATTCGCCCATTCGCCCATTCGCCCACATCCTTTTGACAGTTGCGCAACAACAAAATTCTGCACCTCAAGCTTTACACTTTGGCTTCCCTTTTACATCAAGCTCGTCCTTGGCTCATTCACTTTTCTTTCGCGTGTTCCTGCTTGGCTTTCTCCTCCCCTTCCCTTGTCGTCCATCCGCATCGAAACGGACGCTCGGGTTTAGCGTTTCCGAGCTTCCAGCCACCGGATCTATCCCAGTAGCACAACCATCCGGCCTCTTTTTCCCCTTCCCCCCCCCCCCCCCCCCCCCCCCCCCCCCCTGCTGATAAGCCCGAGCTTCTCACCGTTCCGGCTTTCTCAGACTGCATCTCGGGATCGCTTCTTGCTACCACAACCAGCAGCAACAGCAGCTCGAGTACAAGCACAAGCACTCAGATTGGCTCCAACAAACGACGTCCGGTTGACGGATAGAAGATGGCGTCTGCGCCTACACCCGCTCCCTTCCCTGCTGAACGACTGCTTCCCGATCTCTCAAGAACCAACATCGGTGCTGCACTCGATCCTCGTACCATCTCTGCCATCTCGTCTCCCTCTTCCTCCTCATCTCCCAAGTCCCGGCCAAGGCCGCATCCTTCCATCATGTCGCCCTCCCAGTCCTTTGTCGAAAATCCAAAGGCTTACAACAACCTCGCCTCAGCCTATGCCAAGCGCAACGGAACCGCAAGTACAGCAGGCACCTCTCGCACAGCCTTGGGTTCCGAAGACGCGCTTCAACAAGCATATGCTGCCCGCAACCTTCGACAGCGCATGCCTTCGCATACCGGCGTACCACACCGTCCAATCGATCCCCTACAGAGCCGCGTCTTTGGTTTGACGGCAGATCTTCGCGAGCCTAGCACAAATGCGGCCAACTCGCCAGCGCTCGATGATGCCACCCGTATGGCTCGTCTGCTCAACCAGCAGAAGCCCAACTTTAGCGTCGAGGTGTTTGCTTCCTCGTTCGATCACCGTGGACATCCCGTGCTCTCGGGACGAGCTGCAACCGTACGAGGTGTGGTGCGAATGCCAGCTACCAAAGGCTGCGACGTCATGATGACCATCTCTGCGCATACCACCTCTGGATCGCCAGCAGCCGTATGGCAAGGCACCGCTTTGGCGCCGTGGTCGACCGGCGGTGAAAAGACCGTCTTTGAGATCAAGGACCGTCTCGTAGCCAACTACGACCTTGTGCGTCCACGAGCTGCGTATGCTCCCAAGAACGAGGAGATGATGGAACCACCGCAGATCTCGAAGGATGACTTGGTCCTGCCCATCCCATTCCAGGTGCAGCTGCCACTAGGCAAGTCGACGCGCTTCATCGACGGCGAAATGCAGGCTGTACCCGTATCCCTTCCGCCAAGCTTTGAGATCAGCTCGAAACACGCTGCGCAGGAGAAGCGCGATATTCGCCTTGCGACCAAGGGCAAAGCCAAAGGGCCCATGGCCAAGGAACTCCTCGAGAAGGGATTCGAAAAGGTTTATCGTATTGGATGCTACTACCAGGTCACTTGGACTCTGATCCGACCCAGCAACGACAAGTCGAAAAAGTCTTCCAGCAAGTCGACGAAGGATACCGCCGAGCGAGACTCGCTCACGTTGCCATTCATCTTTCTGGGTGAGCCAACGACCATGCCACCTCACCCGCCTACATTGCCCTCGACCATCAGCCCGGATGTGTTTATCGAGCAGAATACAACGCTGGGCGATCAATGGTCGGTTCACCGATCGCAGGCCAAGTGGTCAGGATCGCTGCTCAAGGCATCCAGGAAAACGGTCGACATGGAACTTCACATTCCCAGCCCTCCTGTACTTCAAGCGCCCTCCGTGCTGCCCATCATGGTGGTGCTGCGACCCCACGACCCATCGCTGCTTTCGCAGGTTCGCACAAGAGCGCCAAGCGAGACTTCGACTGCTCCCGGCTCTCCCGCTGTCACGCAGGTAGACGATCCGATTGAGATGGTCTCCTCGCCCGTGGTGTCGTCGAGTTCGACCATGGCATCGCCTCCCCAACAACCGCAGCAGCAGCAGCGCGATGCGGACGCTGAATCGATCAAGACGACTCGCAGCATCATGTCCAAATTCATGAAGCCCTCGTCGAGCTTTGCTCGGCTGCCAGGATCCTCTTCGCGCAGAGGCGGATCCAGCATCTTTGGCAGTCGACGCCCCAACACGGCGCCCAGCTCTGGCAGCTCGGAAACGGGCATGACCGACGCCATGACGGACCGAACGTTTGTAGCTGCAGGTGCTATTCCGGATTTGGTCAGCTTGGTATGCGTCTCGTTGATCCAGACTACGTTCAGCAGCAACGACAACGTCAACGATGGTCCCGAGCATCGCAGGAAGCTGCTTTCGGTGGCTGACTTGGAGGAGGTAGACGTACATGCGCTGCTGCTAAACTCGGACTCCTCGGGCAGTCAACCTGGTTCTCGACCTGGCTCGAGCCGTTCTCCGGACGAAATGTCGCAGATCAACGAGGCGGCTGCCGCTGCTAAAGCTGCAGGTCTCCGTGTCTTGGTGGGCAACCTCAAGGTGGCAGGTACAACACCGCCTAGCTTCCGTTGTCATGGACTTGAAGTCAAGTACGCTCTCAAGGTGGATCTGCTCCCGGCCAACAGGTACAGCGGTGGCGATGGGGTAGAAAAGGCGTTGCGCAACTTGGGCATCGGTGGTCGAAGCCGTGGATTCTCGGATGGCATGAGCACGACTGCTTCGATGCATACACAGACGCAGTTCACTTCGCTCTCCGGTGATGGCAGCAGCCCGCCCTCGACGCCTCCCAACGTCATGTCACCTTCGCTCTTCGGCTCTCGTTCGCCTGGCATCGACGCACAAGGCCCAGCATCTCGAGCATTCACCCGACCCATCGGCAGCCGCAACGCCTCTCCGCTCAACGGCAGCGGTGGCAACATGCAGAATGTCGGCATGGCCATCTCTACCTCTGACGAGAGTGCCGTCCCTGCCGATATGGCCGAAGCTCAAGCCCAGCTCGACCACACATCGCGTGCACCCGTCGCACCCTACCCGCACGCCTACCCGCAGCAGCAGCAGCAGCAGCAGCAACCCGCTGGTAGAGCAACACCTTCGGTCTACGGATCGGGCATGTCGAGCGCCGCCTCGATGCGCACTGGTTGGGGAAGCGGACACTCGATCTCGGAAGCTTCGCAAATGCAGAGCAGCATCTACATGTCGGAATGGGGTCGAGACCGTAAAACCGTCTCCAAGATCAACAAGACTATTGGGGAGATGTGGCTCGACATTCGTCTGGTGCGCGGATACAATGCCAATGCGTACTAAACCTCCGCCTTCCTCGACCTTTTTTTCTATATAAAAGGGTTTTTTTTTGAAGGTCACACACTCGTTCAGATGTTTTATCGCATATCGTTTGCATGCTTGCACGGTCTTCCTTGTTTTGTTTGACAGACAGGCAGCAGTTATGCTACGTTTAATATTCATACCATCGTTTATCTGCAGTCCTGTTTTTAGGGTTGTGATGGTCTTGAAGTTTTTGACAGGTGTGAAAAGTTGAGAGTGGTCAAGTGTGACATGGGAGGCAGTGCACTAGTGTTGCGTCACAGGACCCTGAATCACTGTCAAGTGACTGCGCCAAAAAAAAAAAAAAGAAAGTAACGTGCACGGACTCAACGACTCAGCCACACCTACAGTATGTCCAATTGAGAACGGTACAGGAGTCAACGCAATTGACTACTATGACTTGCCCTGCTTTCTTCAGCTCTACCATTCGCTCCCACCACGTTGCCTTCTGAAAAAAAAGATTAGGGCAAAGCCAAGAAAGACTGCTTCACAACCGGAAATCGCATCCTTCACGATAGGCGTGCATAGGGTCAAAGTCGCACCAATCCATCACCTCGCTCCAAAACTCAAGTATCTGTGAAGGGCTCTCGGACGATCTAGGTCTTCCGCAAGGACATCGACGCTGTCAACTAGTACACCCAACAGGCGCAATACGCTCTTCCCGAATCCAAGGTGCTGACTGCTGCGCGCTGCTTTCGACGCTCATTCTGGCAACGCTCTCTCAACTGTCCACCGGCATCAAAGTCATCAAGTACTACGCCCCGTTCATTCAATAATCCTCGGAAGGACCACGCACGTACATATCTCCGATCAACATGCCCACCAATCCCCTCGAACTGCCTCTGCCCGTGGTGGCAGACAACCTGCTGCCACTTCTATCCAATCGCGACCTTGCTGCGCTCCGCTCAGTATCGAGGCAAGCCAAGACGCTTGTCGAAGACGAGGTGCTCTGGAAACGAAAGGTCGTTTCGGACTTTACCTTTCCATCCCACGCCACTGCTCGCGTCGGCGGATGGTTCAACCTCTACCGCGGACTCAGCAATCCTCATGTCTATGTATGGGGCTCGACCAACAACGGTCGCCTGGGCACTGTCATTGAGTCATACCAGGAAAGACAACGTTTGGGAATATCGTCGTTCAACGGTGGTGTCCCCTACCCGCTCAAGCTCAACACCATCGACCCTTGGTCTGCGCAATCTACTTCCCAAGGTCGACGCCTCGGAGGATCCCCTCAAGACAAACAAGACACGGGAGCCGTGGTCGAGATGGTAGCAGGAGGATGGTCCTTCCACGCACGCACCTCCACCGGCCGAGTCTGGTACTGGGGTACCATGGATGGCGAAACATGGGGAGGCCCACAGTCATCAGCACGCGAACCGGGCAAACCGTTCCCCACACCTCAACTGATGCATGACATCCCACCCATACAGTCGCTCTCCGGCGGACGATGTCACGCTGTGGCTCTAACGCAGGACCATGAAATCCTCGAATGGAGAGCCTGGGGAACCGTCTGGAAGCTCGAGGGGCTGCCATCTAGCATAACAGATCCTCCTCCTCCTTCGTTCGACAATTCACATGATCAACTGCACACGCCGGCAAAGAGCAATATCAAACAGCTCGAAGCTGGCTGGTCTTTCTCTGCAGTCTTGACGTACACGGGTGAGGTTTGGATTTGGTACTCCGACTGGCTGGTCGATGCTTTCGAGCATCGATACTATGGAGAAGATGAACGCGCCGCCATGATGCATGCCGAACCCCCTGGGCATGAACATCGAAAAGTGTTTCCCCTAACCGTCACACCTGTTCGACTTCCACCGATCATCCTCACAGAAGCAGATTCACAGCAAGAACAACAGCCGCAGCAGTCTAGAAAGATTGTCCAAATTGCAGCGGGAGAAGATTTCATCATCGCCCTCACCGAAGCAGGTACGATCCACCGCATCGATTTACACCTTTCCAACCCCACCGGCGATGCCGCCGATCGCATCATGCGTCAGGCGCAGGAGCTTATGGGCAATGACACCGATCCACGCGATGGTCGTCCTATACTTCACCGACTCATGATGACCGATTTCATCCAGACCAGCGCACTCTGGGAACACCTTTCCGCATTCGAAACACCCCAATCCCAGCCAGACTTCGATGCTTCCTGGCTCAACGGTGGAAACGTGGGCAAAATTTCCCACATCTCGGCTCACTTCAGACGCTTCGTTGCTTTTCTTTCTATTATTCCACCTGAGTCCGAAAGCGAAGAGGAGGAAGAGACTATACAGCAAACGCTGGTTCTGCTCGGCTCTCCAGTAGTGACCCAACCCGGACTGATTCCGGAATTGCAAGCCAAAGGAGTGATCAAAGTCACCATGGGAGACTATCACTTTGGAGCACTAACGGAAAGGGGAGAGATCTTGACATGGGGTTCATTTTCGAACGGTGCGCTGGGAAATTGGATTCCTCCTTGGGGACAGCCTACCCCAGTCGCACCCAGTACCACCACTAGTGACCCGGATACAGCAGCAGCAGCAGCAGCAGCAGCAGAAGAAGAAGATGAAGGTCAACAAGGTTGGATCTCGAACCTGATCCCTTTACCTCGAGTCTTTAGCCGCACATCTCGACCTACACCTCGAATCGGATTTGCTGCACGAGGCGGTCGCGCCAACCGTAACAATCTCAACCCTCGAGCAACGCAGATCCAATCTCAGGAAGACGTGTCCAAACCGACCGAGATTCGCATATTCCCCCAACCCCAAGCCCAATCGCAGTCGCAACCGCACGACAGGGGGGAGAGAGGCAGAACGATGCCATTTGCGTTCGATATCGCTTTTGCCGGATGGCACAGTTCTGCGTTGGTTATGGATGCTCCGCTCTCACCAGGATGCGGATGATGGGTTTAGGTGGGGAAGGGAAAGATGCGATGCGATACGTTGTCGACATGGCTTTTTTCTTTTTTGTTTGGCTGCCAAATGGAATGGCACGGTTTGGCTCCTTTCACCAGGAAGGTTGTTGTTCATGTTCGTCGAGATGCAAAGTCCAACTTTTGAAGCAAGCACTGAAAAGGCTGGGAAGGATCAGATCATTCCGAAGTCAAGAAGAAGAAGAAGAAGAAGTGGAAGTGGGAGTTGGGATTGGGAGTGGTGTAAGATAGATTCTTTTGTAAAGTACAGTGAAATATTGTCAGACGAGTTGGGCGATACCCATCGACGAGTGGGTAAGATCTGGTGAAGTCAATTTTTCCTCTTGAGCGCTGCCGGATTGTTGTTGGTCATGGCGATGGTGATGGTGAAGAAGGGGAGGATGGGGAAGAGGAAGAGCAAGTTTGTCGTTGAAAAAATGCGGATGGGCCGGAGGAACTTCGCTAGTCGGCGTAGTGGTGGCGGTGTTGACCGTGCTTGTGGAGGTTGAATTCGAGTTTGAATTGGAAGGTGGAGATGAGGTCGAGGCGGACGAGGGAGATGCAAGGTTGGGGAGGATGTTTGAAAGGTTGTGGGAATGGTTTGTTGCCCCCGAAGGGTTGGGGTTGGAAAGGTGATGATGGGTGGGGTCAGGCATTCGGCTGCGAGATGTGCTGTTATTGTCTCTATCACCATCTCTATCCCTACGAGGAGGCGCAGGGTTGTTCTTTTCGTTCCCATTGCCATTGCCACTGCCATTGCCACTACCATCTCCCCTCCTCCTTCTACCACCCCTACCTTCATCGTCATCATCTCCATCATCCCCTCCTCCCCTCTCTTCCGTATCCTGCGACAACGAATCTTCCTCCAACTCGCTGGCACTATCGTCCTTCCTCGTCTGCTCCAACCGCGTCAGCGTCGCCAGCAAACTACTCATATATCCAAACCCACCCAACGTCCCCGCCGTCGTCTTGCCACCAGCTCGGTTCAACAATGCACTAACCACATAGATGATCTTGCTCATCAAACTATGTCCGTTGCTCGCCAGTGCGTCGAGGGGTAAACTGTTGAAAACGCGCAGCATGTTGGCTGCGGCATCTTGCCACGGTTCCCCCTCCATATCTTCTCCATCGCCAGTAGCTGCGAAGGAAGGCGATGGATTGCGCAGTTTCAAATCCCGAATTCGTACCAGCACCAATTCGCGATATTCCACGACGAGGAAGCGGATCAGCGATTCGGTGGTGACAATGTTGGCATGCATCGTACACATGGGTGAGAGGACCGGTGTCGAAGAAGGCGGTGGGGTTGGGCGGAAGACGTTGACCAGATCAACCATGGTAAGAGCGGCATCTGCGGCTGTCGACGGACGAGGGGTCATAGTCGAAGGTGGGGTAAGCACTTGATGTGTCGGTTGACCGCCATCGACTCCCACCGCGGCATTCGTAGTAGCGCCGTCCGTCCTTGTGGAGCTAGGCAGACTTCCATCACCACTACTCAACCGGGGGGAATGGTTGGCGGACGAATTGTTGGAACTCCTCGCTTCGGCATTAGGCAGTCCTTCGCGAGTAAAAGTCTCCGCCGGCCAGGGCCAAGGTGAAGTGCCACTAAGATGGTTGCCCAACGCGGTTTGAGTGGCAGCATCGAATCCGATCGCCTGCAAGAGAGGCGCGTGATGCGGCTGATCTTGCTGCCTCTGCTGGACCGACTCTAGCGCAGGCAGAGCGCTTCCTGGGCGACGAATGGGTTCCGGAGGTGCATGCGTGTAAACAGGCTTGCGGAGCTCATCAGGCATATCATCGATCGCCTGTTGAAGCCGACGCAGGACGTCGGCCAAATAACGGATGCGCGATCGGGCAACCGACAGGTCGTCAATCGGAAACCTACGATCGCGACGGTATGATTCGAGCAGCTCCAGCATCACCTGATGCAATCTGGTCACGGTCAAGAATCCGGATAGAACACTGGGAACTCTCTGAATGTAACCCGGATTAGCCAGCGCTTCTTCATCCACCGCGAGCGGCAGATCAACACATGCATCGATCGCGTGGATCAACGCCGGCTCATCCTGCAACATGGCAATGGTCGTCGAACTGCCGTGCAACACCCAGAACATGCGTTTGCGCAACTCGCGATCCACCGCATTCGCCGTCGGTGCTCGGTAATGCGCAAACGAAGAAGCGTCCAGTCCGTAAGGAGCCACGCTCCTACTCGAATCGTTCTTGCGTTCGTCGTGCAGTCCCAATGTATAAGCGACGCGCACGGCCTCGGCCAGGACAGCATTGGCAGCGTTGGTCTTGCCCACAGTGCCCAAGTAGATGTGGTCACAGTAGAGTGTGTTGACGTGAAGCAGCTGGGGCGGGTCGTAGACGCGAGGTTGCATTCGACGCGAGGTAAGATGGCAGATGCGATGCAGCCTTCGATAGACCGTCCACGGGGCGGGGATCACTGTTCGAGGACACTGGATCAAGGTGTACGAAGTGAGACTCAGCACAAAGGCCAAGAATGCCTCGTCGCGCTCGTCTCTACGGTTGAGCAAGTCATGGCTGAAGGTAGGGCGATCCACAATGGGAAGCAAAGGCCAAAGATAGTGGAAGTAGAGCGAGACAACCGACAAGAACGTCTGACGAGGTGCAATGTCTTCCAGCGATCGAGGACGCAAAACAGGCCCGCAGTACATGCTTGAGAGACTGGGTCCGTTCTTGGGCTTGCGACTGGAGTTGACTATGGCGGAGCTTGTGCGTTCTTTTGCGTTGTGGCTGGAGGATGTAGCGCCGAACGATGGTGCTTGCTGCTGGTGCTGGTGGTGTTGCTGTGATGGCTGCTGTTGGTGCTGCTGTGGTCGGACGTGTTCGTTGACCTGGGGCAAGGTCGCCGAAGGAGGCGCTGGCGACTGGACGCGCGAAAAAGAAGGAATAGGAAGCGGCAGAGGCGTCGAACGGTTCTCACCGCCCACAAGACCAGCAGCCAGATCGAAAGAGTGGTGCATCTGGTCGATCTGGGAATGGCTCGAAGACTGCTGCTGATGAGCTTGCGGCTGGCTCTGCAGTTGAGGCTGCTGCTGTTGCAGAGAAGCCAGCGGTGCGGCCGACCTCGAGCTTCCAGCATCAGAGCGCGGCGCAGGATGCCAAGAGGACGAACCAGCATAGCTGCCAGGCGTTGCCGAAGAAGCGTTGGAGACGCTCATCGACGGAGAAGGGCCGGAGAGGTTGCCCATGTTGTGTGGCGAAAAGTCAAAGGGCGATGCACCAGTCATACCAGCAAAGTGGCTAGGTGTCATGGCGAGCATCGAGTTGTTGAGGTAGGCGTCAAAGTTGGTGCCGCCACTCCAGGAGGAGGATCGTGTCTGCGCGCCACTGCCACCTCCGGATGCAAAGTTCTGCGCTGCGAGTGCGCGGTACCAGCTATCATCTGAAGGTGAGCCACCGGGTTGGTTGTACTGGACGTGTGGGGAAGGTCCTGCCATTGGCGCGCTGCCGGGAGTGTTGCCGAAGCCTGCAGTCGAGCTTCGAGAGTGTGAAGGTCCTCCGGCTGCGTGTTGAGAGTGAGAGTGCGATGAGGCTGTAGCCTTAGCCTGCGCCTGCGCCTGCGCCTCTGCCTCCCTTCTCGCAGTCTTTGCGAATGAGCTCTGGGGGCCTGGGCGTTTGGGAACGTAGTCAAAAGTGCATTTGGCGTCAATGGCACGGCACTGAACGCATCGATTGTCTGCCGAAGCATCAAGACCGTCGACTTGGAGACGAACGCACTTGATCTTGCGCGAGCGGCAGGTGTCGCAGGACTGAGGGCGCTTGCGTTTGGCGGCCTGCTGCGAGTTGGGGTCGAGCTTTGCGTCGTCGGCAGAACGCTTGGTGGTATCGGCGCCGCCAAGGGCGAAGTGGTTGGATGTCGAGTCGTGTGAAGACATGATTCTGAGTTGGTAAGGCGAAGAATGAGGTCGATCCTAAGGAAGGTTGAGGGTGGTCTAGTAGGTGTATGAGATAGTTGGGTATGAGGTAGTGTCGTGGTGGAGGAGGTGTCTGATCTGGCTTGTAGCCTCAAGCAGGATGCATGGTCACTATGGAAGAGGCGCAAGTCTAGATTCTAGGTGGTAGGAAGGCCGAGACTGTATCGAGTGTCGCGAGGATGAAGATGGTGGATCGGAGGTGGGGAGGAATGTGGTGCGAACAACGAAGGATGAGGTGGAGTCAGCCTGGCTGCAAATGGATGCAAAGAGAGAACTTGGGGTCGAGAAGCGCTGGCTGCACGAGGGAGCGAAGCTGCTGGAATCGAGGCCGGCCTGGAAGCAGTGAGAGCAACGGGAGTCGTGGCGGCGGAAAAGCGTCGGAGGTGCAACTTACTCTGAGCGCAAGAGCCGTGATTGTCGGAAGCGGGAAGACTAGGTTGAATCACGTTGCAGTCTTGCCAAGAAGAGAGCTCGCGCAGAGAGGTGCGAATGAGGAGCAGGGCTGCAATGGGCGAGTCGCGTCTATGGGCTGTAGATCGGCCAGTCGTTGGAGGCAAAGCTTTTGCGTTGAATGCGAATGTCGCAATCGAACTGTCGTGGCAGGAGACAGAAGGTCAACTACGCAGGGCAGGAAGAAGAAGAAGCTTACACCACCAAGTGATGCGAATTGTTTACGTGGTGAAAAGAGCGAATGAGCATGCGCGGTTGGAAGTCGAGAAGAAGAGGAGCGCAGCGGCAGATGCAGGGTCGAAGGCAAGTTGCGTACAAGATTTGCAGGAGCAATGGAGAGATGATGCCGTAAATCAGAAGGTTCAAGGGGGATGGATGAGATACGGAAGCGCCAATTGCGATTGGCTGAAAGGAAAGGAAAGTCGATGCAGGGACCCTGAGGCTGGACAGATGGACCGGGAGTGGAAGCCGTGGTTTCGAGTGTTGGAAGCGTGGCTTGGCAGCACGATGCTGGTAGAGCTGCGTATGAGGAGAGCAAGGGGAGGGCGAGGTGACGATGGCGAGCTCAGATGCACGAGGGGGGATGCAGCAGCATGCTTTGCAGGAGATGCAACAATGAAGTTGGTGGATGATGAGACGAGATGCAAACTGATCAGATCAGATGAGAAACGATGGCCAAGCAAGATCAAGAGAGACAGAGAGAGAGAGAGAGAGAGAGAGAGAGGCAGACCATCTGATCGGCAAGCGAGACAGAGATGCTGCAGCTTTGCAGCCGTGTTGCAGCTCCCATCATCCTGCTGCTGCTCGTTGTCTGGAAGACCCTTGTTTGTGTTTTGCCTTTTGCAGTCCTTGTCAGAGGGTTGCCCCAAAAGCCTTTTTTCTGTCGTGTCTTGTGTCCAGAGCGTAGTGTTGTAGTGTAGCGTAAGATCGGTCTACGGTCGGAGTCGTGTTGTGTTCCCTTTTCTGCTTTTTGACTCGACTCTCAATTGAACAAAGTTTGGGGCACTTTGACAAAGGGCGAAGAATTTCCAAGTCGAAATTCAAATCGAGAAAAAATTGATCGGTCACCAAAACTTCGTACCAGACGCCACGCGAGCGAGCGAGCAGCACCAGCACCACACGACTCCAACAGAACGGTCAAAAAGTGTCGAGTTCAAGAGAGAGCTCCGACATTTTTTTTTCCCTCTTTTTCTTTTCGCCCCGTTCGGCTGACGAGCTGTCCTATCAACTCTTGTCGAGCCATGTCATGACCCTATCGACAGATCTGCCATCAACAGGATACTCGGACCAGAGATCCGTATCATGTATCAAGGCGATGCTGCAAAAGGCGTATGATGATGGGGCTGATTGGCTGGCTTGATGGCCAGAGTCAAGCGGAAATCGCTTTCCGAATGCTCTAGAGAGAGGCGCGGATCAGAGGCAAGACCGACGACAACACGCCGCTGCTGCTGCCGCAAAGTCAGAGCGCGCCTTTTTCGCCGCTGCGTGAGCCAAAGACATGCATCTTGTCTTGCGTATGTATCGTGCTAGCAACCCTCTTCTTTGCTGCAATCCTTCGTCAATCAATGTTGCGTGCAGTCGAGTAAGCTGCCATATGATCGATGCAACTCCTCTCTTTTACCCTCTCGTCTCTGCCTTGCAGTCCCGTTCACTGAGTAATAATCCTTCAGTCCTTGTCTTTCCCACGCCTCCATTTCCACCGCCGGGATCAAGAGATGGCGCCAACTAGAGGAATGGGGAAAAGGCCATGTCCGCCCAGCGCAAAATGGTGTTGGGGCCGAGCGCTGCTAGCGAAAGCGATTTCGAATCACTTCTTCCAAATCTGGAGTCGAGCTGACGTCGAAAATTGTGTGTTTTGGTGCTTGACGAGCAGCAGCTCGCTTGCAACGATCCCTGATTTTTGATCGATAAAGCAAAAAAGAATGAATTTTGCATGAAATCCAGCAGCGCAGCGCGTAGTGTCCCTTTAGTCTGAGCAAATGTGTGGTCGTGTCGTTTTGGTCGCCGAGACCGTAGTTCAAGCTCAGGCGAGCGAGATCCTTTGGAATTGGAGAGCTAGCCCGTCCCAACAGACCATGGTATGATCATGTGTGTATCGCTAGGCAATACCCTTACGATGCGAGCGACTCCACCAACACGCAAGCTGACATCGCCTTCCATCAGAGCACCATGCTGACGGGGAAACTGGACCGTAAGACGAGGTCATCCTGTGTGAGGCATTGCGTCCGAAGTGGAGAAGAGAATCTGATCAGATCTCCAGAAGGTGATGACAGGGTCGATTTGTCATGACCTCGGACGGCCTCGCTTGTGCAAAGGTGCAGCTGCGTCGATCCTTGTCCTTGCCTCTGATTGTTGAGATCGTGACCAAACAGTCTCGATCTCTTGTATGCATGGCTCCGGATCTGACTCTGGTCGTGCGTTCTCGACAGGTGACGCTCTCCATCCAAATCCAGTCATCCGATAGAGTGTACTCCGAGGATCGTCAACATCATCCTCGTGCAAAGGCGTGAGCAGACGTCATGACATGCTCGATCGAGGTGCGACTGTGGCTGTCGATGAACAGCCGCCGCTCGCTTTGCTTCCTGACAACAAAGCAGCCTGGCATTCGCTTCCAAATCGTCTCTTGTGGCTGTCAACGTCGACTGCGCAATGCTGGCCAAGACCAGGTGCAAGATCAGCTTGACCCCATCGGCCCCTCCGATGCAGATACGGCCGAGATGTTGCACTTGAGCTGAAACGTTTGTCGGCCGAAACAGGTGGCAGCAAGGGTCCCAGATGCGATGTGATTGTTAAGCTGATCGTGGCCTAACGGCGTAGCCATCGTTCCTTCCAATTCTCGGACAGGCCGATGATGCGGAAAACTAGCGACGGGTCAGCACATGATCACCATCGGAATGTCCGTGCTTGATGATTGATACGGCTATGTAGCGCGGGAATGGTCGGGCTCGTTCCGTCGGTGAAGACTGCGCCGTCGAATGAGCTCGACACTGGCCTGACTGGGCATCGAGCAAAGGATCATTTGACAAAGATGACCCAGAGGTCCCACTGCATCCAAATCGCATACGTCTCTATGACTGTCTTGTCGATCTAGCCATGACCCGCTTCGACGATGACGGCGCGTTGGGCAGCTTACCACCAAACGAGGTTAGCCCGCAAAGCAGTCCAACATATCCTGACGGTGTCAACGAACAATCTGCTGTCGGCGACGACACTTTGCAATTTGTTGGTAAGTCGAACTTCGACAATGAATGCCTTTTCGTGACGTGACGCAAATCGATGGCTGGGTGATCGAATGTCGGTCTGTTCGGACTGGTGCATATCGAACCGATGCCGATTAGATCCCGGCGTGGGTAGAAGACTTCGAAATGGATGCCGTCGTCTGAGACGGACCAGAAGTCGATATCATGGTGGCTGTCGCGTTATGCACGAGGCAACCGTAGGGGGCGAAGACTGCATCATCTCGGTTTGTCTGGCCTGGCGTGATGTCGACCAGGCTTGACTTTACAGGTGTATGCGAAGGGCGGAGAGACGACTGGTGAAGGGCGACCAAGACGAAGAGGCGCAGGCGGTTACCTCGAGCAATGCTGGCTGAGGATGGTCGGAATCGGCTGCAAACGGACTCTGAGCATTGCAGGGGAAGACAGTTGATGGTGCTGAGCGTCAACAAGGTCGAGAGGTCGGGAGATGGGAGGGCAGAGTTGGTTGGGGTCGTGGTTGCAAGGTCTACTGACAGGGTGATGGAGAGAGCCGAGATGAAAGGGTCAAGAGGTGTGGGAGAGAATGAGAAGGCTTCGGACCAGGGCCGGACTGAGCATTCAGGAACATCTCATATCACGGGAGAAGCAAGGTGGTGTGGGTACAGCTAGGGACAGAAACAAGATTCACGCCTCGACCGGAAACACTTTCCTTTCCGCCGACCATACACCGCAAGCTCTCGACAAGGACAAACAGATGTACAAAGGCTCATTGAAACTAATAGTGATAGGATCAGAGAGGCCCGGGCGGATCCACCACCAGAGGTGAGGAATGCCAAATAAAAAAAGTCGTATAGCGAGCCAGACCGGTCCGAAGCCGCCGCCCCGCGAAGTCCCGGCGTTGGTCGGATGGCTTTGCCGTCTCTCTCTCCCCTCGCAAGAGATCGCCGAGATGACCTACAGTATCGTCCTTCGATCCCACATTCCTTCTCCTCCCGAGCATCCCTCAGCATGGTCATTATCTTCTTTTTTGCTTCAAAGAGGACCGAAGCAGGATTGGATCCAAATGACAAAAGCAGCATTCACAGGGATTGCAACGTAAGGAAAGTGGACAGTGGCGTACTGTATGCAGCCTCGGATCTTTCCATCTTGGGCAAAGCCGTCTTGCGGGGTGTCCACACACGGCAAGACGGAAATCCAGGCAAAAAGCACGCCAGCCAGCTTGCTCTCTTTACCAGAAAATTTCGTGGTGCCTCAGCGCGGCGAAATTCTACTTCCTCAACAGAGGCGCACAGCCGGAAAATGGATCAAACGGTTCTCTCGGTCTTCTCTATCTGTCACCTGTGTTTTGGCTCGACATTCTGTCCGACTATCCGTTCGTCCGTCCAGCTCTCTCTCTCTCTCTCTCTCTCTTAGCTGGCCGTATCTCGGCGCCTTGACGACTGGTCTCTTCTTTCTTTTCGTCTAGCGTCCTCATGACGAGCATCAGAGAGGAGGTGTAGGGTCACGCTGACGTTGCCTTGCAAAATCTTGCTGCCTGTATTTCACATGTGACAGCTTTGATTCACGCTCACCTTTTCTTGGCTTCGCTTCGCTTGGCTTTTCCGGATTCGCCCGCTTTGAGGAATTAAGCACAACCCAGCTTGCGTCACGATGACCTCGTATAATCGAACTGCTTGACGCAAACCAAGTGGTACAATAAAGAGAGCTCATATGGGTCTAGAGGAGGACTTTGAGAGTGGCAGCGGAAGATTGTTTCGGCTCTAGAATTGGCCGACTGTGCAGGCGTCTCTCTCCATTGGGAGAGCTTGATTTTTTTCTCGGAGAGACTCCTCGTGGCTCATCCAGCAAGCGACAAACTTTGGCCTTGTCACAGGTTGCCGGTCAAATTGCTACATCCTCTGCCTCTCCCAAGTGGCGGCGTTCCGGTCTTTGGTCTTTGTCTTCGAAGAACTCATTTGACAGCCCACAACGCCATTTGAGTAGAGCAGACACCATAGAAAACAGAGCTGGACCGAAATTCCTCCGTACCTCGATCGCCCTCTTGACGTTCTTCCGTCGCCCGAGAATGCTCCTGATCCACATGCTTCCTTCAACCCCGCAAAAACAACGGATCCCTGGGATCCTATCATTGCAACGAAGCGAACATGTTCGGCGAAACTCTGCTCCGAGGCGAAACCTTCGCGAGCTGATACAATAAAAGGATGACGGGGGAAGATATGGTCACCGACACCGGCGTCTCTTTTTCCATTGCGTACCTGAAAACAGCAAGATTGCATGGCAGTGGCGTATCTTGTGACACACTTCCCTGCGTCACCGCAGTTGTGGCTTCCTGCGGAGATTGCCGATGGACCGATTCGCGCTTTGTGGCCCCGATGTTTGCTCGTTGCGTTGCTTTGCGAGATTCATGCTTGGACCACACCTCACAAGGTCAGATTGCCGGTGCGCTCAACACCGTTCCACCGTATTCGGCAATCCTATCTCACCAAGGACAATTCAGGCTCATCATGCAGACGCCGGTCTTCTATCGTCACCACCACATTCGGCTTTCTTTCAACAGGTAGAGTAGGGATAAAGATCGCCGACATGTACCAGCAATGTTTTCAATGGTACGTTCACGTGGGGCAAGAATCTTACAAATGCATCTTCAACCCAAGACAAGGTTGACAAACTCGACAATCTTGTCGACGTACGACTCGGGGAGATTATGGAGAGCGACGAAGTCTGAAGCGACCTTCTTCCTATCGTCCCCCCGATTGATCGGCAACAAGAGGGGCTCCGCATCGTCCGAGACGTCGACCCGAAGCACATAGTCATAACGTGTGCCCTCAAAGACTTCCCCATGTTCGCCGGTTTCGGCATTCTCGCCGGAGACCGAAGGATTCTCTTTCGCTTGAATTGCCAGTTGGTGCCGTTCCTGGACGTCTTGTGCCTTCTCTGCTTCGATGGTCGCTTCTGAAGTTGACAGTGGGGGCCCACTGAAGTTGCTGTCCACAGTTGAGTTGCTAGGAGGGTGGCGAGAATAGACACGCACTAGACTGTCGCTGCAGCCTACAGCGACATCCTGCGACTGAGGCAGAACGGCAATGGACCAGACAGAAATGACTGGCACGGCTACGGTCTGCAGCAGCTCGCCCGATACCCAGTTCCAGACGCGAAAGGTTCCATCCTCTCCACTGCTCACCAGCCTCGGTGCTTGCGTATCGTGATCGAGGTAAGCAGCCACGTCATAAACCAAGCTAGTGTGCCCTCTGAGTATGCGTAGAGCTTCGCCGCCATTACCAGGAGTTGGACTGCGGCGAAGGTCGAGGGACCAAATGCGAATCGTGCCGTCATTTGAGGTGGATGCAAAGAGTTGTTCGTTGGGATAGAGCACAAGTTCGCCGTGCTTCGGGCTGGACTCTTCTGCATTCTCGCCAGAAGCAGGCAAGGTAGGGAGAAGGAGGAGAGAGCGCACGACGTCCGTATGGCCGGCGTAGACTGCGTGCAGCTGTTCGCCGTGAAAGAGGCGAATGAAGAGGTCTGCTGACGAGGTGAGATACTTTGATTTTCCAGCCGATGCCTTCTCTCCGGATTCCAAGGCAGCTGCGGAGGGAGGCTCGACGATCTGTACCCCCCACACGGCCTCGTCGTGACCGCGCAGGACGAACTTGCAGCTCCACTTGCCACTTCCATCTGCAGGATCCCACATCCATACTCGAGCAGTCTTGTCCCAGCTCGCTGATATGAACACCGGCAGAGAGTCTTTCTCATCGTCCTTGCCTTGTGTGGTGGCATACGATTGGAGAACGGAGATGTTGTCCCAGTGTTCAGATAGCACCTGTAGCGGCTTATCTGCGCGGAGGGGGTCGAAGCAGCGGATCTGCGAATCGAGATTGCCCATCAGGATCTGACCTCTCGGAACACCATACGCAGGAGAGGGCTGGATGAAAGTGACCGCATTGCAGAAGCGCTTGCCTTGAAAAGTCGCGCCTTTCTCGAAGTCTGATGAGGACGATGAATCCCGAGGAGGTGCTCGAGACCAGTACGTGGCTGTCTGATCTCGAGATCCAGAAAGCAGCGCTTCACGTCCAGAGAGGTTGTCGAGTGTAGTTGCTACCGATCGGACCTACGACACAATGGCGGAGCTTCAGGCAATCAGCATCAGCTTTTCACCGAGTCCTCATTCGGGGGGCGGCCACTCACATCCGAAGTATGCCCTCGCAGCACATGCGTCAGTTGGAAGCCTGTTGGCTCGTCTCGCGATGAAGAATCCTCATTGACGATGCTGAATTCGGAAGCCTCGTTCTCTTCCATTCTGGCTGGAGTGCGTCACAGCGATGTGGTAAGTTCCAATGAAGGCAGCGAGCTCCAGGTTTGGGTCTTTTGACAAGGTGGGGACCGTGTCAGTGTGTGTGCGCAGGGTGTTACTTTCCTCCACCTTCGACTTCATTTGCAGTTGCCGCACGAGAGAGAGAGAGAGAGAGAGTGAGAGAGGAGAGCTTCAAGAAAGGGTTCTTCAGACGCGAGCGCGACTACTCTGGCAAATCGAGACCAACACTACTCTCTCTCTGCTTTCTCCAGGGCGAAATTACTCAGCACGCGCGCGTCGTGGTAGAGTCGTGCTCATTTCGTGTAGAGTAGAAGCAAAACGCGTGTCTGTCCTCTGTGGTGTTGCACGACCGCGATTCACTTTTTTTGGCCGTTTTCATCTCGGCTCTCCTGGCAAGCTTAGAAGATACAGCAGCAGTAGCAGCAGCAGCAGCAGCAGCAGCAGCAGCAGCAGCAGCAGCAGCAGAAACAACATTCCCAGCCACAGCGCGCACGCGTGAGTGCGAGTGTCTGTGTGCGTTGTCAGGCGGTTGATCATCAGTTCCAACTCACTCTTCTTCTCCCTCTCCGCACCACCACCACCACCACCACCACCACCACCACCACCACCACCATCGCACCAACAGAGTCTGAAACAACTACCTCCTTGACACTTGGCTCTCTTCCTCGGGCGAAGCAACACATACCCACACGTACATCACAAAAACCAAAGCACATCTAGCAACCATGTTGGAAGCACGTCTCCGTGAGGCTGTCCTTGTAAGTTCCTCCGCTGTCGCCTTTTTCGTCGTTCACTGAGCGAAAGTTGCTAACACCTTCGTTCATTCTGGCTCACCTCAACGCTGGCTGTTTTTCCTTCGTCGTGCAACAGCTCAAGAAGGTCCTCGACGCCGTGCGTGAGCTCATCACCGACGCCAACTTTGAGTGTTCCGAGGACGGTATTGTAAGTTATCCCTCCAAGCCATCCCTTCATTGCACCCCTTTCCTTCTCATACTGACCCCTTCTTCTTCTTCTTCTTCTTCTTCTTCTCCACCTTGCCCTCTTTGCGGCGATGATAGCGTCTTCAAGCGATGGACAACTCCCATGTCGCCCTCTCCGCGATAGAGCTCCGTACCGACTGTTTCGAAGAATTCCGATGTGATCGACCCATGTCCATCGGCGTTTCCCTCTCCTCCCTCGGCAAGATCCTCAAGGGAGCCAACAACGACGATGTCCTTTCCCTCAAAAAATCCGACGATGGCGACACTCTCCAAATGACCTTTGAGTCGCCCAAGTCCGACCGAGTCGGCGAGTTCGAAATGAAGCTCATGGACATCGACTCTGAGCATCTCGGCATCCCCGATACCCAGTACGACGCCGTCGTCAAAATGTCGTCCTCGGAATTCGGACGCATCTGTCGCGATCTCGCCAACATTGGCGAAAGTGTCAAGATCGAAGTCTCCAAGGAAGGCGTTAGCTTCTCTGCCGAGGGTGAAATCGGTGCCGCCAGAATGACTCTCAAGCAAGGTAGCGGTACCGCAGTGTTGGCCGATGAAGATGACGATGATGACGAAGATGTCAAACCTGCCAAGAAGAAGCGCAAAGCCGACTCCAGCAGTGGAAGTGCAGGAGGTCAGGTTCCAGTCAAAATCGAAATGCAACAGGCGGTCAACTTGACCTTCTCGCTCAAGTATCTCTCCAACTTTGCCAAAGCCGCCCCATTGGCAGATGAGGTCCAGTTGCACATGTCCAACGAGGTTCCCTTGTTGTGCGAATTCGGTTTCGAAAACGGTTACGTTAGGTTTTACCTCGCTCCTAAACTCAGCGAGGACGACGACTAATCGCATCAGTTGCCTTCGCCTAGCTGAGCTTTTCTGGTCATCCTCACATCACACCATCCTCTGTATAATCCGTCTCCAAGTTTCCGTCGTTCTGTACATCACTTGTCCCACAATCCGCATTTCACATTGCAGATTTCACCTTTTCAGTCGATCTGTTGTGGTTTTCACGGTTATTCCTTTTTGCCACACGCATGTCTCTCTCTCTCTCTCTCTCTCTTGCCGAGTTTATCAACCTAAGAATCTCGCATCAATCTTCTTGATGACATTGAGACTCTAGACGTTTTGGATTGAGAGTTTGACGTTAGGAGCGATCCACAACAGAGATGCTAAACAGTTTTGGCTTCCTCTCCTCTTTCTCCTTGCCTTCTGATGTTGAATCCTCCGGGTGGGTGATGAATCGAGCCTCTGCCTCTGCAGAGGTTGAGGAGGAAGTAGAGGGACGGATGGATTTGTTGTTTCGAGCGGGGAAAAGTTCTTCCAATTTGTCTGCTGCTAAAAGGCCTAGTGTTGCGAACACTGTAGCAATGTGACAATCCCATGTCCAAGGCGAAAAGATGCAAGATTAGCATTTTTTTTTCAGTAACTTGTTTTCATGACTACTGCGCTGTGCTATGCAATGTTTGGTCTGTAAAGCGAAATGAGGGAGAAATGCAGTTGAAGAGGGGTTAAAGGGAGGATGGAACTTACTTGCACCACAAGCCCAAAAGACGAGTTTCGTGTTGTAAGGTAAAGCACGATAACTGGCATAGATGGATCCTTCTTTACCACCATCCCTCTTGACCTTTTCGCCTACCGATCCACCACCTCCACCCACCCCATTCGCTGATGTAGGCGTGACAGTACGACTCGAACCAGTGCATCGCACAGGAACCGCAGGAACAGGCCGCAAATCCTTCTTAAGTACCGGTTGCGATCCCACACCAGAGCCACAAGAATCCATCCTCGACTGACGTCTTGACCCGACGGCTCCAATTCGTGACGTTGTACTCAGAGTACGCACCGAGACCCAAGTCGTGACAGATCTCGAAAAGACTGAGCTCGCGTATGTTCGAACCATGTTGATGTGTATGCGTCAAAGTCAAAAGGAAAAGAGCCTCCCTCCCCACACCGTCAGAAGAATGTTGTCCCAAATCCTCACCACCTACTCTCACCATTTCCCGACTTCCGAAATTCTGCCAAAACACTTGCATGCTCATGCCAAGTACTGTACGACTTACTCTCGCTTCAGAATATCAGCTTGCTTCACTTGTGAACATTCGACAAACGAGGTAGCACAGAACGATAGAGTACAGTTCGCAGTCAAATGCCTCAAAGTGTCTAAGAAGATTGGATGCATCACAAACCGAGTACCTTCCCCCACACCCCCATAACCCTCTCCTGCATCCCTCGGTTCTGAGTCTCGTTGAGCAACGGTAGCAAGCTGCGCGTCCATGCGGACTCACCTGCATCGGCGATGGCAGACGATGTTTGTGCGAGCACCAAGGGGTCTTCTTCCTTGGAGAGCTTGGGTCGCAGTCGGGCAGTGACGGTCTCGGACAGCTCGGATAGGTACGTATCGAGCCCAGCATCCATCTCTTTACCCTGGCTCGTAGCTTCGGTGGCAGTGTCATCGGTTGCTGTCCCTCCACCAAAGAACTGCTGGTAGAGCTCGAATTCGCTCTGCAAGACGGATCTGAGCAGGTCAATGCCTCCACGAGCGAGTTGGACGATGGGATGCAAGGCACCGTTGCTGCCCTGCGTGCTTGCTGCCTGGGTTTCGATCTCGGTGACGCGCTGCAGGAGGACGCGAGAGAGAAGCGGTCGACGATACTGATACCAGGCAGTCCTACATTCTTGCAGCAACGACTCGAACTCTGCTGCGGTTGAAGCACTCGGTGTGGATGAGGCAGCAGTGTGACTGGCGCGTTTCTGGAGCTCAAAGATGAGTGGGCGAAGCTTGGTCACTTGACGAGCTGCGTCGCCGAACAAGGCAGCGGCTGTGTCGTTTGCAAGAGCCGGTTGCTGATTGTCCGTGTTGTCGTCGGAACGTTCACGTGCCTTGCCTTTGACGTCGGATGTTGGTGGAGTGACTGCTGTCTTTCCATCGGCTGCGTTGCGATTCGACTCGAGCTGCCTGACTCTCTCGGCAGTACGTTCTGCTTCCGACTTGATATCGCGGACCACGGCCATTTTGGCAAGGGTAGCAGCTCGGGTGACACACTGCGAGTATCGCATTCGATACAGTGCAGCGTCACGATAAGACCCTGCTGGTTCTTGCTGAAGGAAGAGGAGGGCCATCTCGAGCTGGTCCATAAGCTCAAGGAATGCTTGCGAATAGACAATGGACGAGTCGGGCGAGCTAAGCATGTTGGTGGCATAAGGTAGCAGCGTGAAGAAGGAGAGACGGGAGGCGACATCCTCGGCTAAAGTGTCGAGGTGGGTCTGCGAGTCGAGGAGCGCTTGAGCTTGTTCACGAATGCCTCTGGACGAGTCTTGAACGAATGCGGTCCCTGCACGAAGCTCGGATACGTTGACTTGACATGCTTCGAGCTGTGCTAGTAGAATGTCCGCAGTTGAAGTCGTGTCAGAGATGCGTTGGAGCGCTTGAAGATGGGAAGTCTGTGTCGAAGAGGTGACCGAATCAGAGAGCTGAGTATACCAGGCGAGGAAGCTCTGAGCTGAGACCAGGGGAGCACCAGCATCCGGCAATGCAATGGGATCGCTCGAAGAGGTGGAAGGCTGGCCATTCTTGCTATCTGCGGTCTCGAGTGCGTTTTGGGCGCCATCTTCTATCGCGGTGGTGTTGGCAGAGGCTGCTTGTTGACTGGAGGTGGGCTGAGTCGATTGCTGCTGCTGCTGCTGCTGCTGCTGCTTGAAATCGGACGAGTTGCGGTGTAGCCATTCTGCAAGACGATTGACGGAAGCACGTTGGGATGAAGTGAGTGGTGCTTTTGTGTTGGCCCACTGATCGAGCTGTAATGGTCTGGCGGAGGAGGTGGCCATAGATGGTGGTTGGGATGGTGGTAGTTGTGAGTGAGGCTGAGCTGACGAGGTATACATCGTTGCCCTTGCCTTGCCGTTCAGTGCTGAGCCATACCTCTGCTCAGCTCTGTTCTTGTGACTGAGGCTGTGGTTGTGGCTGAGTCGAGCGATCGGATGTGATCAGTTGGGAAGAGAGGGATGGAGGATAGGAACAATCCGAAAGTGTGAGAAGGTTGAACCCTTGAAAGCGTGGGAAAGGGTTCTTCGGCTGCACCGAGCGGTGTGTGACTAAGGCTGACACTCTTTGAGTTTGACTGCACAGGCCATCACCAGCAGCAGCGGAAATGAGCTACTGTACACAGCCCAGAAGTGGAGAGTTGGAAAAGGTTCCAAATCGGCATCACGCGTGGATTGGCAAAGAGAGTGCTCGACTGCGCTGTGCTGCGATGTGATTTCAACGATTTCCTCTCCGCATCGGCCACTCCGTGTCACCCTCACAGAATCGCTGACCGTGCGTTCGGTAGCCATCCACGCTCCTGCTCCTCCACCATCTCGCCTTCCATTCCTTTCGTGTCGACAACATCCACATCATTATCATCACCAATCGGAGACATCGCCGATAGTGTGCAATTCCATCCAAACTTGCGAGTCACGACCTCACCGTAGGTCTCTTCGGATTGCATAGAGCACCACCACCTCCTCCTCGTTTTCCTGCCCCCCGCTCCAACGAGCACAAAACATCACTCATCATGGCGGACCAAAGACCCGTCGTCGTGGACAACGGTACTGGTTTCGTCAAAGTCGGTTATGCTGGCTCCAACTTCCCCGAGCACGTCTTCCCCTCCATCGTCGGTCGACCTATCCTCCGTTCCGAAGAGCGCGATGCCATCTCAAGCAATACCGGTACCCAGATCAAGGACATCATGGTCGGAACCGAGGCAGAGGAACTTCGAAACTACCTTCAAATCAACCAGCCCATGGAACACGGTATCGTAAAGGACTTTGGCGACATGCGTCACGTTTGGAACTACACTTTTGACGAAAAGCTTCGCATCGACCCGCAAGGACGCAAGATTCTTCTCACAGAACCACCCATGAACCCGAAGAAGAACCGCGAAGAGATGTGTCAGATCATGTTTGAAGAGTACGGATTCGACGGTGTCTACGTCGCCATCCAGGCCGTGTTGACGCTCTATGCTCAGGGTTTGCAAACCGGTGTCGTCGTCGATTCGGGTGACGGTGTCACTCACGTCGTTCCTGTCTTTGAAGGTTTTGCGCTGCCTCACCTCACCAAGCGTCTCGATGTTGCTGGTCGTGATGTCACCCGCTACCTCATCAAGCTCCTTCTCATGCGCGGATACGCATTCAACCGAACCGCCGATTTCGACACGGTCCGACAGATCAAAGAGAAACTCTGCTACGTCAGCTACGACCTCGACCTCGATAAGAAGCTCGCCGAAGAGACCACCACCCTCGTCGAATCTTACACCCTTCCAGACGGTCGAGTCATCAAGGTTGGCTCGGAGCGATTCGAAGCTCCCGAGTGCATGTTCCAGCCCCACCTGGTCGACGTTGAACAAGCCGGTGTCGCCGAGCTCCTCTTCAACACCATCCAGTCGGCTGCCGTCGACACTCGATCCGAGCTGTACAAGCACATTGTTCTTTCGGGTGGTTCGTCCATGTACCCGGGTCTGCCAAGTCGATTGGAAAAGGAGATGAAGCAGCTCTACCTCACCCGCGTCCTCAACGGTGACGGCTCTAGGTTGAAGAACTTCAAGATTCGAATCGAGGATCCGCCCCGAAGAAAACACATGGTCTTCTTGGGAGGTGCCGTCTTGGCCGACATCATGAAGAACAGGGAGAGCTTCTGGATCTCGCGCGCAGAGTGGTACGAACAGGGTAAAGCGTGTCTCGACCGTCTTGGACGTCATTCCTAGATGCATCTCTCACTTCCCATCGGCACAAAGGCGTGTTGCTAATACAACGAGTCCATGTTGAGCTCATTGTGCGGTTTGTCTGGTGTCCCTCATGCCCCTTGTCACGATGCTTGTAAGGCCAAAGCGGCTTCTCGCAATATATGAACATGAAACTGATCCATTTTGTGCAATTTAGTGGATGGTGTGCATCCTGAAGCTCCTTGCATCCTGCTTTGCTATCCGAAGAGGCGGTGGGAATGAGCTGTGGAGAGGTCATCAAGAAGGGATGCAATAAAAGACCAGCAACGGCGCTGCTTTCGCCGGAAACGGCGTGAATTCGAGACTGCACGCACGCGCCCGCTCTTTTTTGACCTTGTCGACCCTCTCTCCACATCCCTGCATCCACGCAATGCACCGACACCCTTTCTCACAGACCCTGAATCTCCAGCCTTTGGCTCAGTTGCTCACCACCACCACCATCATCAGCCACCGCCATCATCAAGAAAGCCTATTGAGCACAACCACTGAGCCTCTTCGTACATAGCAGCGTCCATCTCAACTTGCTCGCTTCTGCTCCATCACCTACAAGCGCAAATCACGGCCGATCCCTTCAACCCGCTCGCAACGAGCACAACCTGCAGACCATGGCAGCACAAGCACAACCCCTTCAAGGAGTCTCGATACCGCGCTACGAATCACGTTCTAGCACCGCCTCTTCGTACATCGTCTATGCCGTCGTAATTCAACTCCCCGTTCGTTCATGGACAGTCTATCGGCGGTACTCGGAATTCGTTCGGCTGGACAAGAACCTGGCTGCCAGTCCGAACTCTTCCGCTTCTGCAGGCAATGGTGAGCCTGGAGGAGCGGGTAAGCCACCTCCTCGATCTCTCCCACCGAAAGAACGTGCGCGCGAGTGGAAGAAAACGTTCTCAGGATTTCTCTCCTTCGCTTCCGGTTCGGGGGACCAGGGGAATGGCGATGGGTATGATGAGGAGCTGTGGTTGAAGGAAAGGATGCAGGCGTTGGAGATGTATCTGAAAGCGATTGTGATGGATGAAGATGCGGGTTGGAGGGAGAGTGAAGCGTTCAAAACGTTTATCGAGTGGCCGATGAACGTCCGTATGGTCACCGCCTCCTCCGCTGCCACCACCAGCACCACCCCACGAGCCCCCCGAACTACTCCACGCCCCACGAACATGCCCGGTGCCCTCCCCCCACAGCGAACCCTCGGCGCCACCTCTTCAGCACCTAGACCCCCAGCCGAAGAAACAGACACCACGCGCCCCTTGAATAACGCCCAACTCTTCCAATCCCAAACAGACGCCATGGACCAACAAGACGAACAACTTCTCAACCTCGCAGCCATCCTACGAAGACAGAGACAGATGGGTGAAGCCATCAATCAAGAATTGGGAGAACAGACCGAGCTGCTGGGTCAACTGGATTCAGAGGTGGAAACTACACAGGCGAAATTGAGCAAAGCCGACCAAAAGATGGACAGATTCGACGGTGGAAGTGCAAAGAGGAAGGTTGGAATCGGTCGCAAGTTTTGAGCAGAGAGATAGACGATGATGGATATGCCCAACACACGATTGTGAGCTACACGGCGTCTGGCTCAGGTGGACGATTCGATCGATCGGTGTCAACAACATTGCTCAAGTACAATGGACTCACATTGACGAGGGCGATGATGGGTTAAGCAGCAGCAGGAGGCGGGTTGCGACTGCGGAAGTCCTTGTTAATCTCATCCATGGTCATCCACTGAACGCCTTCGTGGGTGTTGACCCAGTCGATGAAGCGTTCGTGCATGGCCAGTACTTGGGGTCTTCCTGACACATCTGGATGCACCGTGATCTATCGTTCATCCAACGTCATACACACGAGACGTATCGAAACCTCTTGGTCAGCACTTGCTCCTCTGAACAGCCCTGGACAGAACCCAAAGAACGGGGTTGGAGGATCACTCACCGGAAAGACAAAATCCTCCTCGTTCTCATATAGCCAACTAAACATGTCCTTCCACATCTCTTCTATGTCCCTGGGGTTCACCCAGCCATGCGAGTTCGCAGATTTCTTTATAAACATCATAGGGGGTAGGTCATCTTGATACCAGTTCGCAGGAACTTCTACCAGCGCTACCTCCTTTCCCCTCACCAACGGCTTCATCCATGCCTCTGCTTTGGCCTTGTAATCAATCTTTGTCCACTTATCGCCCGTCCTCAACCAGTAACACTGACTATCATGATGATGCATGCTGTGATCGTACTCGATTCCGTATTGCAACAGCAACTCTGCGCCTTCCTCGCTGGTTTCCCACCAAGGAGCTACGCTACCGGTAGGAGGTTTGCCTACGAACTCGGTCAATTGGGTAAAAGTCTTTTCGAGAATGTCCTTCTGTTGTTGGAGCGACATGGCGTTAGGATTTTCATGGGAGTAGCCGTGAAGTCCGACTTCATGGCCAGCATCGACGATGGCTCGACATTCGGTGGGGAAGGACTCAAGCGTGTGTCCAGGGATAAACCACGTTGCCCGGATGTTCTTCTTTTCGAACATCTTGAGCATCCGAGGAACACCGACTTCGGCAGCAAAGATTCCACGAGAGATGTCCGAGACCGAATCTTCTCCACCATAGGATCCAAGCCATCCAGCTACAGCGTCTATGTCGACTCCGTAGGATACAAGGACTCGCTTTGGGGGCATAGCGGAGAGGCCGTCTTGAATTGGATGATGAGCGAGTAATGCTATGAGATGAAAGCTGGAAGAGAGCGTGTCGAGAAACGATGGTTGGACAGATAACCGACGGAAAGCGTCTTATATCCTCGTAGCATTTCCACGAGATGAGCAAACACTCGGAAGTGCGCACAAAGGCTGCAGAAGTGCTCTGCGTTACACATTTGTCTATTGAACGATGTCATAAAAGCGAGGGGCCCCATAGCGAGAGCCAACTTTTTTTTTTTTCCCTTTTATCCCGCAACTGAACAACGTTATCTTTGTAGCTCACTCCTGAAAGGTCAGATGACCTATGCAAAGTGCTGGATACAGGGTACTGCTGAATTTCGCGCCGTTCCGTCATACAACACTCACGGCATATCGGTGGGGATCGGTGTTGGCTTGATCAGCTTAAGCGAAGGTGAAGCAATGAGAAAGAAAGATAGCCTTTTTGCATCTCTTGAACTGTGGAGGCCGGAAAGGTCGCCGAGATTCCGAGCTGCTTCCTTTCTTCGGTCTAACATTGCTGAAGCGTAAGTCGGCCGAAATCATTAGAAGGATCAGGGTTCGAGTTGGGCCGCGGCAAAGACGCCATTAAAGGTGGTGACGCTGTGATCTGTGCGTGAAACGTGAGAGAGAAACGGTCGGAAGATTTTTAATGCTCTTAAGTGCGATGTGGTTAAACAGCAACCCTCTCTCTCTCCTCTCTCTCTTCCTTTCATTCCCTCGAAAGTCAATATACCCGGATCCTGTGCTCCACCTTCGTCTTCAACAAGTTGCCGCGCTTCAACTCCCTCTTTCTCCATCGTGGCGATAGAGTATAAAGGAACCGGGGCAACACGGCTCATGCCATTCCTCCCCATCCATCCGACAAGAAGCCTCCTTCGAGCCCTTCTAATCGTTCCCTCTTTCATCCCAACATCATCATCAGCAACGACGATAGCAACAAGGAGATTCTGCCACCCGTCATCAACGTACAACGTGAGTACAACTGTATAGCAGGAAAGCAAAAGGACGCAAGCAGCAGCTCCATATGGAATGATGAGGACATATCTGAAATCATGTGAACAATCCAACACCGAGAAGGTCATCAGCCTTGTATTTGTGCGGAGTAGACGATTAACCAGACTCTGACATTTTGCGCTGCGCTTGCGAATAAGAGCGTCGCTCTCCTGCTGCGAGAGGAGCAAAAAGTAGTAGAGCTGTCTTGCTGACTGAAGCTGCTGGTTTGCTTTTACGACATCAGACTCGACTTGCCCTTCCCAAAACTCTGGCATCTTCGATTCACTCGGTTCAGCGACGCTTAGTGTCGACGAAAAGCAACCTTGACCCAGCCGCAATTGCATCCCAACTGAGCAGTATGGCCTCGACCTCGAAAACACCGGCTCCCGAGCCGACGCTCTACATCGACGGCAAGTGGACTCATGCCAAAGCAGGTCACACTCGACCCATCATCAACCCTTACGATGGATCCACGATCACCGTCATTGACGAGGCTGGTAGCGACGATGCTCTCGCAGCCATTGATTCTGCGGTTAAGTTCTTCCGCACTTCGCAGTGGCCTCACCAGACTTGCACGGATCGCAGCCCTCTCCTCTCGAAAATCGCCGATCTACTGCAGCGCGACAAATCCATCCTCGCCGAGATCGAAACCAAGGACACTGGAAAGACGCTCGAAGAGAGCAAAGTCGACGTTGACGATGTCACCAACGTCTTCCGCTTCTACGCTGAGGAAGCCAAGAAGTTGGACCAGCCCAAAAAGATTGTCTCGGATGTGATTCCGGAGTCGGTGGAGAGCACTACGACGCACGTCCCCGTGGGTGTATGTGTTCTGATTGCGCCGTGGAACTACCCTCTGCTGCAGATCTGCTGGAAGGTGGCCCCCGCGCTGGCCACAGGAAACGCTGTGATTATCAAGCCATCCGAGGTTACGCCGCTTTCCACGGTGCACTTTGTCAAGCTTCTTGTTGAAGCCGGTGCCCCCGTTGGGTCGGTGCAGCTGCTTACTGCGGGAGGAGCTGCTGTGGGCCCTACACTGACCGAGCACCCGGATGTGGATCTGGTGTCGTTCACGGGCGGCCTGGATACGGGTCGAAGGATCATCTCTTCCTGCGCTGGCACGGTCAAACGATGCACGGTCGAACTGGGTGGAAAGAACCCCAATATTGTCTTTGCGGACTGCGATCTGGAATGGGCCATCGACACGGTGGTCACTGGTGTCTTTTTGCACTCTGGTCAAGTGTGCTCTTCGGGAGCGAGGTTGATCGTGGAAGAGTCGATCGCAGATAAGCTGGTCGCTGGCGTTGTGGAGCGAGCTAAACGGATTCAGATGGGCAACGGTATGGATCCTTCCTCCGAAACCGGACCGCTCGTCTCTGCCGCTCATCTCTCGAAAGTCGAAGCCTATGTCGAACTCGGCGTCTCGGAAGGTGCCAAGCTGCTTGTTGGAGGGTCGCGTCCTGATCCCAAGGAGCATCCAGAGTTGGCCAAAGGCTACTTTTTCTGCCCTACAGTGCTGGATCACTGCACGCGGGACATGCGAATTGTTCAAGAGGAGACGTTTGGTCCCATCCTTACCGTGGAGAGGTTTAAGGATGGTGATGAGGAACGGGCGGTATTCTTGGCCAATGATACCAAGTATGGACTTGCAGGAGGTGTGCAGTCGGGCAACGAGGAGCGGGCAAGAAGGGTGGCAAAGCGATTGAGACATGGAACGGTGTGGGTCAACACGTATGGATCGTACACGCCTGCGGCTGAATGGGGAGGATTCGGAATGAGTGGCAACGGAAGAGAGTTGGGCAGTAAAGGGCTGGACGAGTACATTGAGACGAGACACGAATGGATTGAGACGTCACCGAGCAAGCCTGGTTGGTTCAAGGGTCAAGGCAAGACGCTCAAGCCTGCTGCTGTCAAGGCAAAGTTGTAGTCGCACGTAACTCTGCCTTTGCTCACGCCGATTTCCTTGCACATGTTCCACAGTACTGTACACTACTCTTGTCTGATATACCTCTTTGTTGTTGTAGCAATTTGCATCTTTTTACGTCCTCTTGTGCTGATAGTGATGATGATTGTGTTGGTGGTGTTGGTGGTGGTGCCAAGATGTAACATGCTCAAAGGTGAAAAAAAAATGGAAAGCCAAGATTGTATGCACGTTTGAATCACACCGCCGCCCTTGAAATGGAAAGAGAGGGGCCAAATATATAGAATAAAAAAAGATAAAATAAAAATAAATTCACTCCACTTGAATTCATCCAAAACCCCACAAATCCCACGCAGCACAGCACAGCACAGCTCAGCCGAAGCAGAAAGACAGCAGCAGAGCACAGACACAACTAAATCACACGCACAGCACACCTCTATCTCATACACACTTCTGACTCGTACACCGATACTCTCACCGATACTCTCACCCTCACCACCCTCACCACCATCATCATAAAAGCATCATCATCGTCATTGCCATCGTCTCGAGGACATCGGCTCACCCATCTCGGATAACAATCATCTCCTGTGACGACTCACATTCGGCATTCCGTGTGCTTGCACTTGTACGCTGCCCACGCTCCCCATCATGCCTGCCGTGGTGGGTGCAAGCCCTGGTGCAGCCAGCACACCACACTCCAAACCAAACGCCGCCATGTCCCCATCCCCTTCTTCCTCATCATCCACTTTCCTCTCTGCCAACCATCCTCTCAACCTCCGCAAGCAAGCCCAGCCCAAACTCGATTCCAGCTTCAGCGTCAAAACCTACATCGGCGCTGCCAACGCTTTGCTCGACAAAGCCAGAGCCGCAGATGCCCAAGACCAGATCGAAGTTGCTTTCGTCAACTATCTCAAAGCTGCCAACGTTGCTGCTTTCATCTCGAAGCATGACGAGTGGCCCAAGATCCAAAAGGCGCGAGGGTCGGTTTATCAGGCGTACAACGAGCTTATGAAGCAAGCTCCTGCGTTCATCGAACGTACAAAGAGGTTGGAGACTCAGTTGGCGATTCGCGAAGAGAGGAATGCAAAGGCAAATGCGGATGCGGCGGCGGAACAGGCTCAGAATGCGGCTAGACAGAGAGAGGCTCAGCCACCGGGCGACTCGGCTCTTCGTGAACCTCCTGCTGGATCAGCTGCGCCAAATGCTGCAGGAGCGCGTATATCAAGCATGGACGCTTCGCAGCATGATTCGGATGAGGATCATGCTGCTCATGGTACAGATGCTTCGCCTATCGACCATCATGCCACCGGAAGGCGCACCGGAAGCTCACTAGCAGATCGCCTCCAAGCACTGCGCAATTCGGCTGCCAGCGATCCTGCCGAACTCCGCAATCGCTCTCGATCCGACAGCGCTGGCTCCGTCTCGGGGTTGCCCAGAACAGGCGATCTTGCATCTCATCTCGAAGCACTGGCTGAAGATGATCCTTCTTCATCATCATCCAACGCCGCCTTCTCCATGCAACCCCTCGCCCAAGCTTTGTCTGACGCATCATCCTCATCTCAACCCAGCTTCCCTGCCGTCCCCACCGCCTCGGAATTCAATTCCTCCTATCCGACCATCGACCAATTCGAAAATGGATCCTCCCTTCCACCAGACGCTTCCAACGCCACCGATGCTGCTGGATTCCCTACACCGCCAACCCATACCGTCGGTAAGGCAAAACGCCCCCTGCCAGCTCCACCAACCGCCAGCTCGACTGATGTCGCACGCGAATTTGCCATCGCACGAGATGTCCCAGAGCCGTTCGAACGTGCTGGACAGCCTCAACAGCAGCCTCAACAGCAGCCTCAGCGCAAAGTGGTGGACGGGTTGCCAAATCAGGATCCTCGCCGGTTCAGCCTTCAGCAGCATAACTCGTGTTACTCGAGCAGCTCGGCTGTTCCCACCCTGCAACAACAATCGCAAGCATCAGCAGCGCCCATGCGCAACTCGAATTCAACCGCAGGAGCACCTCCATACAACGCAGCAGAGCCACGCTCCCTGATCGTCGGTGCCAAGCCCTCCCTCCCCATGAAGAACCACATCTCATCCGAAGAGCTCTTCAAGTATCTCAACCCAGGCTTTGAAGAGTTCACCGACGCCGAAGGCAAGCGAAAGATCGGCAAAAGGGCAGGTCTCGATGTCTTGCTCCTTGATGTTCGAAGTCGAGCCGAATTTGAGGCGGGTCGCATTTTGGGTGGCAAAACGGTCTGTATCGAGCCTATCACTCTGCGAGAGGGGATGAGCTCGGCAGAGATCGAGGACAAGCTTGTTCTTTCTCCCCCCGAGGAGCAATCGGCCTTCGCATCGCGCAACCGCTTCGATCTGGTTGTGCTGTACGATCGCAACCTTCGCTCGTTGCGAGGCAGCTACTCTGCGGATAACATCCCGCAGGATCCAGCTGCGCAGGCAAGGATGGACATCTTGATCAGAGCCATCTACGAGAACGAGTTCAGCAAGACGCTGACGCATCAACCGGTGTTGCTGATCGGTGGATTCGAACGATGGGCGCAAAAGGCCGGGGAGAAACTCATCTTGCGCAGTGGCAGCAGCAGCAGCAGCTCTGCCAACGGAAACAACACCGGTCATGGTGGACACAGGAGCAGTATTTCGTTTGAGCCTGGAACACGCTTCCCCACGGCGGAGGATCCTAGTACGAGGGGCGCTACGGCAGAACAGGCGCAACAGCAGGAGTTGAAGCGCGCAAGAAGACAGCAGCAGGTGTTTGCGGATAGCAACGGCGCTTCTTCGGCTTATCTGCCATCCTCTGCGCCAGGTTCGCCTGCAGGACCGTCGAGGAACAGCATGCAGCCAGGTGGGATCTACCCGAGTCGAGCGACGAATGGAACTAGCTCGCCGTTTGGTGTAGCATCGATGGATGGCGGCTTTGCCGGGCCTTCTCTGCCCGCTCGTGCCTACCAGGGTTCGGGAATCGCCAGCGGTGCACCTTCGTTCCCTCCGGCAGCGGCGCATCGTCCACCATCGCGCTCCAACTCATCCGGCACCTTTGACTACCCCCAGCTCAAGCACAATTCCGTCTCCGGCGGCAGCGGTTCACCTTACGCCATGGCCGCACCCCAACCTCCGCCCATGGCTGCATCCTCCACATCCCCTTCTGCAGCTACGACAAACTCGCGCGATCGATCCCACTCCTCTTCCGCCTCTCTCTCCCTCACCCCTGGCACCGGGTCTGCGGGAGGCAACGACCCGTCCAAAAAGCAAGTTATGGCACCCGGTTACGCAGGCCATCTCACCACCCAATCCTCTCGCATGTACGCCAGCCCTACCAACGGTCGCAATGCCGACGAGATAAAGATCGGCTTGACCGGCTTGAAGAATCTCGGCAATTCGTGCTACATGAACTCGACGTTGCAGTGTCTCTCCGCCACCATCCCGCTCGCGAGGTTTTTGCTGGATGGATCGTATAAACAAGCTATCAATCGTACCAACCCGCTTGGTACCCAGGGTCAGCTCGCCACCGCCCTCGCAGGGTTGATCCACGTCATGTGGGGTGAAAAGTACGCCTTTGTTTCGCCCGTCACATTCCGGGAAGCTATGGCTCGCTTTGCCCCCAGCTTCCGCGGTTACGACCAACACGACTCGCAAGAGTTCCTCGCTATCCTCCTCGACGGTCTCCACGAGGATCTCAACTACGTCGTGACTCGACCGGCGGCGATCGAAATGACTCCGCAGCGGGAGCACGAATTGGAAACCTTACCGCAGCAGATTGCGAGCGTAAAGGAATGGTCGATCTACCGAATGCGCAACGATTCGCTGATCGTTGATTGGTTCCAAGGTCAATTCAGGAACAAGTTGACCTGCCTCACGTGTGGCAAGACGAGTACGACGTACGAGGCGTATACGTATCTATCTCTGCCAGTGCCTCATGGGAGAGGTGTGGGCAAGGTGACGTTGCAGCAGTGTCTGGATGCATTTGTGAGGGAAGAAGTGTTGGATAAGGGAGATATGTGGAACTGTCCTCGATGCAAGAAGCCTCGTAAGGCGACCAAGCGGTTGTCCATTTCTCGACTTCCTCAAATATTGTTGATCCACTTGAAGAGGTTCAGCTTCAAAGGACCTTTCACGGATAAGATCGATACCACCGTAACCTTTCCCACAGCAACCGCACTCGATTTGACCAACTATATGCCTCCCCCTCTTCCACCCGGTGCAGCATCGGGGGCAAATGGCGTGCCGACAAGTCAATCCCAAATCCCACCTTACCTCTACGACCTCTATGCAGTAACACATCACTTTGGAAGCCTCAACACGGGTCACTATACCGCAACGGTGAAGAGCAACAAGGAATTCTGGTACGCAGACGACTCGAGAATCACCCGCGGAGACGATAGACAGTTGCATACCAATAGTCCTTATGTACTGTGGTTTAGAAGAAGGCCTAATTGACATTGACGAGGAGGCAGGGGGCAGTGGGCGATGTTTAAATTTTTCTCTGTCTTTTTTATTTTATTTTATCGCATCATGTCGCGTTGGTCTTTGTGGAGTTTGGGTTTTGTGCAGAGAGAAGGGCGTGTGGATTGTGTGGTTTTCCAGGCGAAGCTTTGTTTGAAGTTGAAGAGATAGATGGGGCCGAGAGTAAAGAAGTGCAACAGGAACGTCGAACGCTGAGAGAGGAGCTTAGTAACAGGAACAGGAAGGTGGAAAAAAGTGAGGAAGGCGCAATTTTAAAGTTTATTCCATGCAGACTGATGAGAGATCTGCTGCTCATCTCGGCGCAGCGTCCATAGGCTTTACAGTCGATAAAAGTACAGCGCTTCTTACGCAGGCGCACTTCGAAAGGAAAAGGATAAAAGACCAAGAAGACACGGATGGTGATTTGAGAAGTTGCCCCAATTACCCCTTTCTCGGACCATAACATGTCAACCATGGCTTCAGGAACTGAACGAGACGCTGATGGTCGAATTGTCCAGAATGATCCTCCGCATGCTGCTGGTCGAGATCGCCGTGGAGTCCTACTGACCCCAGCTCCTCCTCTGGTTGACTGGTCCATCCTGACCTATTCTCTAGCTTCCATCCATGGGGCAGTGAATCCCAACGTTGTTCGCTATCAACTTCCCTTCCATCTTTGCAAGTCTCAATATGAAGAGGTCCAACTTGAGCTCTCTAACGCCTTCACTTCTTCTTTCCCTTCGAAAGATCCGGCCAACATTCGCATTGTAAAAGCAACAGGATCTGGAGCGAGGTTCAAATATATCGACATTGAAACGCCCCAGTCCAACGTTTCCGGGGATGAAATTGTCTCTGCTGCTTCGGAGCAAAGGTGGACTGAAAGGTAGATTCCAGTTGGGAATGCCTCAATTCGTCGGACTTCGAACCTCGTCATCGTCGGCGTTGATGCTTCATCCAATTCGATTTGATAGAATCCCACATGGTTACATAGGAAAATTCCTCTCGGACTTACCCAACCTTCTCAAGATCATCGAACCATCTACAACTCTAAAAGTACACGACATTTGGAAAGTGGAGTATAAACAACCTTTCCATAGCTCCAACCAATCACCTTCCCAATGTTGGTCCTTCGGTTCTAGCATCGTGGTCCTTCTCTCCTTCGATTCACTTCCAATCGGCGAGAAGAGGATTGCTGATGTGGTTTACAGGTGGCCAGGATGGATTCGTTGGGAGGAAGAAGAGCTGGTATTGGGCCTCTGCTTCCCAGGTAGATATGACTATTGCGGCTTTTGCAAGTATACAGCTCAAATTTTGGAAGGTAGTGATGGAGAGCGAAATGGAGGGAATACAAGACGTCACAAATTGTCAATGTGCAGAAAATTGATCTGCACCAAATGCGGTAGAACTGGTCATTATGATACCACTTGTAAGAGCGCTAAAGGAGCATAGGCATGGAGATCCAGTCCAAGTGGACTTGTGGCACTACCAGGATGATGCATGGTTGGAGAAGTCGGAGGGGCATGTCGGGGAAGAAAGAGTGATCGCGATCCCTCTGTGTGATCACGGATCGTACTAGTTCAATGCCATCAACAGTCCGAGGCAAGTTACCGACTGACATTTTCTGTGACTGTGTGAAGATGAGACTGTTGACATGACGCGCCGCGGATCCAATGATAAGGAGACCATATTTGCTCCGGTACGACCCTGATCAAAGTATCAACTACATCTGCTACAAAGCACGTTGATGCGCGTGCGGCTGTCTATATACTTAGTGTCTTTCTTTTTCTCCTCGCAAATTCAGCCGAGGTGGAGAACAAAAGCACTAACTGACAGCGCCAAAAAACTAAAAAGCACAGATCCATCTCCGACGTTTTTCTCGTTTCTCAACCACCACTAAGTTATATCCAGACACACTCTCTCCGCAAGCATGGCTTCATCCGGACTCTTATCTCCCAAGAACTGGCCATTTAAAGAGAATGGGCGTGTCGTACACTACAATCCTGACACCTCAAAACCTCCAAGCATTCGAGGCGTGCTACATCTCAGCACTCGAGGAAAACCAGCTGCCCACTGGCAGCAACTTATGGACACCTTCGAAATCGCATACGTAGTCCCCAATGAGATATCCTACTTTGTCCACAAAGCATTCGACGCAGCACGTGCAGAGGAAATCAAGCAGCAGCTTTCAACAGCTCTCCAGCTCGCCTTCCCTGACAAGGACTCGGTCGAAATCATCTTAAGTCCCGGCGAGCTCCGAAACAGATGTGGGACATGGATCGAGTTCCACACGCCATACAGCAACATCCCCGCCAGTGAGATTGTGACCACCGCTTTTTATCGACGGTGGTCTGTCTACGGCATTGATTTGAAAGTACCTTGGTATATAGGCTTTCAAACTAGCGAACTTTTCCATCCTATTCTATTCGACTCTGTTCCCGAAGAGTGCAAGGACGACTTTATTGCTGCCCTTCCCCGTTTCCTCACAAACAGTCTCGACCCCGTCAACGAGATCGAAGTGCTTGACATCTGGGAAGTCCAGCAAACCTCATCCTACCCATCTGACTGGCGATACCAAGGCGACATAGTGGCCCTGGTCTGTATCAAGGCTGCACTTCCTGCAGATGGAAGTTTGGAATCTATAGCAGATACCTGGCCCGGATGGTTCCATTTCGACGAAGAGTATCTGATACGAATGGAATACCCGGGTATGTTTGACTTTTGTAGCTTTTGCAAACATACAGCTCAATATCTCGAGGGAGACAAGAAGAGGCATAAGCTATCATCGTGTTTCAAGTTGACGTGCGGAGTGTGTGGACATGCAGGGCATGATGCGACGACAATTAGTGGTGATAAGAGGGAATGTGAGGAGGGGAAGAGGAAGAGATTGGAAGAGAGGGAGAGAAAGAGGCAGAGGACCTCCACACACGATCAGGAGACGGGACAGGCGACACAGGTTGGGCAAGGTTCGTCTCGACAGAATGGGCCGCAGGGAGGGACAACACAGAGCACCAACGGCAACGGTGACGGACAGAAAATTGAACCGCTGCAGAGCGATGTGCAGGTCAAGACCGAACCTACCGCCTAAAAGCGCTCGCTCGCTTGAAGGTCATATCACTAGTTACGCCCTTTTGAACAAAGTGTATTTCTCGACCGGATGCAAAGTGTGGGCTTGGCAATGTGACAGACGCTTGGACTCATGATGTGGGGTGATTACAGAAAAACAATGTGGTGTTCCACGGCTGAGTTCATTCCCCTTTGTCACATTTGTGGCGGTGTCTTCATTCGTGATGAGGGATCAGACACTTTAAAAAGGTGTGGGAGAGGGTTGATCGCTCTTCATTCCAATCCACCACTTACCTCTTGTCGCTTTTCCTCATGACAACATCTGCAGCTTTCTCCCCCAACGACTGGCCAACTCGCGTGGACGGTCTGATCGTCCACTACAATCCAGACACGTCAGGTCCTCCTCTTAGCAGTCCTTCATGCTAGTTCAAATGGGACACCGGAAATTCAGTGGCAGATACTGATGGACTCCTTCGGGATCTCACATATGCCAATGAACCATGTCAGTTACCATGTGCCCATACAGTTCGACAAGGCCATGCAGAAAGGTATCAAGGTACGACTTAGGAAGGCCTTCGAGCTGGCTTTTCCGCACCGGTCACCAGCCACTATCGAAGTTTTTGTGGGAAGGCATCGTACACGGGGTCAAGATGGGACTTACATCTCTTTTTACACGCCAAGCAACAATGTTCGGGCGAGCGATATAGTAACCGCCGTTGTCACAAGAAATTGGACTGCCGCCGGTCATGCATTGGGAACCCCTTGGTATGTAGGCTTGCAATCTCCCAAAACCCTCCACCCAGTCAAGTTTACAGGCGTTCCCGATACTTGTAAGGATGAATTCATTGCAATTCTTCCTAATTATCTCACAGAAAGCCTTGATCAAAACAGGGGGATTGAGGTACTTGATATCTGGGAAGTTCAGTCAAGAGCCCGAAAGGATATGGAGTGGAAGTTTTCGGGCAACGTCGTGGCGCTGGTATGCTTTTTGCACGGGTCATAGTCCTGCCTGGTATGTACAGGACTGGCCAGGCTGGTATCACTTTGAAGAAGAGCACCTCATCAAGCTAGAATACCCCGGGCGCTTCGCTTTTTGCCGATCCTGCAAGCACACTGCACAAGACATAAATGGACCTAACCGACGCCATACTGACGAGGCATGCATCAGAATCATCTGCGGAAATTGTGGACACAATGGGCATGACAGTACCAAGTTCGACCCAACGGGATACAACAAGCGCACCTGTGAAGAGGGCAAGGAGAGGCGATCTGCAGAGAGAGCTTTGAAGAGGCAAAGGCTGGAAGAGGAGGCGGAAGCTCAGCAAACGACGCAGAACGGATCGGACCAGCAGACCACCGAGAATCAGGACAAAGGGTCTGAGGAGACGGCCGGAAACGAGAATGAGGAGGAGGATGAGGAGGAGGATGAGGAGGAGGATGAGAAGGGGAACGAAGTTGAGGCGGAGACGGGAAAGGAGAAGGAGAGTGAAAGGCAGCGAGATGGCAAGTTGCAGAGCGACACTCAAGTCAAGACCGAAGCCACAGCCTAATGCGCGTGGACCCAGGCTCAAACCATCAAGGACGCCATTCAAACAAGCCATCGTGTCTCGACAGGCACTCACAAGATACCCTTCACCATTGCACCTCTTTCTGATGTGATCCTGAGCCAACCTCTGCCACGATCTGCCTGCAAAAGGAACCTCACAACTTCCCTTTGGTTGACTTGATTCCGCGCCAACGTCTCCCTTGTCCGACCCGCTCATCTGTAGCGACCCTCTCCCGGCATCCGCCGCCTGGCAGGACCACAGTACCGTCATCACCATAGCCCTCAAGATCCTCGACCCAACATCACACCGCTCTCTCACAAGACAATGCCGCATGTAACACCTCCCACTTCCGATTCCAGCGCACAAAGCAATCGAAAGAAAGGTGCATTTTGAAACTTTTGACATTGTATTGAATTGCACAAGCAACCGCATCCCTTGTTCCACATTTCGAAAATCCAACTTTGCTAGAAGTCACCCAAATCGACCTCGACCAAAGTAGCATAGTTCTTGACGGCGACAAAGCCATTGCCCATACCGGTGGTGCCTGTTTTTTCATTTGTCAATTCGACTCCTCCTTGGGTTTCGGGTTGTTGTTGATCTTGGCTGGTTTTCAATCTGTCGACTTGTGCTTTGGCTGCGGCGGCGGCGGCGGCGGCGGCGGCGATTTTGTTGGAACGAGCTTTGCGTTCTACGTCGCTCATTTTGATCCTGTCTTGGGCTCTGTTGCGTTCGTTTACGGCTGCTAGTCTCGCTTCGAGACTCTGAGGTTTGAGGGTGTCTGATGTGGGGGTTGTTGGGGTAGCGATTGCTGGAGTTCCTGTGCTGCTGTTTCTGGGAGAATCGAAGCCAGCGGTAGCGCCCAAGATCGCCGATCCGCCCATAACGCTGATCGCCTCCAATCTCAATCTCTTCTTCGTCTCTAGTATCTTGCCGATATCGCCCTCGGTCAGTGGGGTTGTGAAGAACTTTTCCAACTCGTCGGCCTTTCGAACCACCGCGGCCTTTTTGGGTACCTTTTGCTTGGATCCTTTGAGAAAGGCGATCCAACGTTCGCGTTCCGATTCGGTGAATTCTCCACGGCTCAGCATGGTCAGCTTGGCTTCGTGTTCATGACCATCGTGTTCAAAAGTGAGGTAGACGTTGCACCATTTGCCGGATTTGTCCGGAGAAAGATCGTAGAACTTTCCAGGCTTCTCGAGGACAGAAGTTACTTGGTGGATGCGATAGACGGTTTCGTTGCGACCGTTGGGAAGAGGGCGAGTTCCCCAGGAAAAGCGGATGAAGGAGTGGGTCAGGATCTCGCGCCAGCGTGGGGCGTAGAGTCGCGATTCGATCTGATCCCGGGTGATCCGCGCCGCGTTGAGATCGATCAGAGAGGGCGGATCGGAGGACGAGTCGCTGGTGGACCGGGCATCTGGTTTGCCGCGAGAAACGCGAGGATAGTCTTCATCGTCCGAATAGGAAGAGTAGGAAACATCGGACGCCGAAGAGGAAGCATAGCCACGACGACGAGGTTTGCTTGCGGTGGTTGCTTCGTCGTCCGAATCAGCCCCTCCACCACGACCACCGCGGGTGATACCGGCAGCTTTCTCTTTGCGCTTCTTTCGCAGTTCGCTGAGCTTTGCCGATTTGGCATCTGTCGAGCCCGGCAGCTTTTTCTTCCTGCTCTTTGCTGCACTGGCAGCCCCACTTGCCCTTGCTCCATAGCCATAGTCGGAATCTCCATCTGCGTCGTCTTGCTCTTCCTCTTCTTCATCGTCGTCTTCTTCGCTCTCGTCCTCGCTGAGATCGGAATCTGCACCTCCTCTTCTCTTCGCCGCTTTCCCGCCCCGAACGACGCGTTTCTTGGAAGCGGCCTTCTTGGTGGCACCTGCGGCAGCTTTTTGAGCTTTGACGAGGGCAGCGAGTTCGAACTTTTGACGACGGATGTTGATCTCGTCCCTACGACGAGCGAGAATGTCTTCGCGATCGAGCTCGTTCATTGCCATGAGCTCTTCCATGTCGCGTGCGCTTTTGTAGATTCCTTGGTAAGGGTAGGGGTCGCGACGAGGAGCTTCGTCAGAAGATTCACCGTCATCGTCGCTACCAACCGCATCTGCTTCGCTGCCAGAGGCACTCTCATCGAGCAAATCCAACCGACGCTTCTTGGCAAGCGAAGAAGAGGTACCGGAACCAGATGGCTTGGCATCCCGTTTGGATCCCGTGCGGATCTGAGCGTCATCTTCGTCACTAGACATGTCGATCTGCCGACGCCCAGATTCTCCGGCAAGAGCCAGAAGCTCATCGTCTAACCCTCCGCCTGCCATCTCGCTCTTGGGCGGTAAACGGTATAGTTGTGCGGTCGAGAGAAAGTTAGATGGTTTGGTATGGTGTGGTGTGGTGTAATGACCGAAGATATGAACAAAGAGTGTGTGATGTGTGGATGATGGAAGAGTTGTGAGCAAGGGAGAAGAAGTGAAGGTAGAGTTAGTTGATCAGAGATGGGCGCACCACGGCAGGTCCCTGCGAGCCGCTAGCTGGGGAGATGAAATTTGTCGCGCGAGAAAAAGGATTTTTGCAGCGGGAGATGTTAGTTGTGCATTTTTTCGCCCAATGTCAGATTTCGTTCCTATTCCTTCACTCCTGCTCAACCCATCTCTTCGTTCAGCACATGGAGGGCATCTTACACTAGACAGATTGGCGGAATGATAGTCTCTCACCTGGCTCACAATTGGGCTCGAAAGCTATTCTGGGAGTAAGGAGTCACAAGTGAGACAGAAAGAAGCGAAATCAAGCGACGGGGGGTTTGGATGCTTTGTGTGTGCGCGGCTGGAAACTCAACCAAGTTATATGGAAACAGTTTGCAGCGGCAACCGACGGACTGCGGAAGCTAAAGTTTAGTCTATAAAAGCTGCAGGAACACCATCCATGTATAGCTGTTGTAGGTTGGATGTCTGTGCACTGTCGGACAGTAATGAAAGGAAACAGAGCGTGCATGCGCCTTGACACCTCTATTCCTTTCGGCAGATCAGATTGTGTTCACAGACTAGCTGGATTCTCAGGATGACATCCAATCAAGGCTCATGATAATAGGCTGGTTTCACAAAGTTAATCCCAAAGACACTGAGTGGGATCACGAAGGGTGTCAATTTCAGTCACAATCTGATCCGCCGAAAGGAATCATGTGCAGCTTGGACCGTTGAACAGAGAGAGCGGCGAATTTTAACCCAAGCTCAAATTCAAGCTCAAACGTATCTGGATCCCCTCAGACTCATCATCATCCCCGCTCTGTTATGCAGACACATATCGACGTTGGAAACGGGAAAAAAGGGGTTTCTTTTCTTTTCTAAAACTACAACAAGACCCAAAAATCGGCAAAGACAGGTGGGTTTGAAACGGGAAGCATAATGAAGACGTTATGAACGTGTAAATCCTTGGACCAATTCATTTAGCATTATATCGGCTCGGCTTTTGCTCCTTTAAGCAGTGTTGAGCTTGACCTGGTTGTTGTCCTCCTTCTCGGTGCTACTAGCTGCGTCGGACTGCTGGTAGCCTTCGTTGTTGGCGGCGAGGACGGTCTCTCCTCGGCGCTCGGCTGCCTTGGTGCGAAGTTCCTCGATAACCATGGCGTGGGCGTGTCGCTGGGGTCGCTTTTCGTGCAGGTTGTCCATCTCTTCAATGGGGATACCTTTGGTCTCTGGCATGAGGAAGAAGATCCAGACGACGCTGACAACCATGCAGCTGGCGAAGAAAATATAGACTCCAAAGCCCATACGAATAAACATGTGTGGCGTAGCCTGCGAGATAGCAAAGTTGTACAACCAGTTGCTAGCGGCCATGCAAATACCTGCGACCGGGCGCGCAGTGTTGTCAAAGGCCTCGGAACCGTAAACCCAAGGAAGAGGGTTCCAACCGAACGAATAGAAGCCGGTCCAGATGTAGAAGAAGGCCAAAGCAGCGGCACCAGCTCCGTCGATCGAGGTCTTCTTGTTCTGAACGGGCTTGGCGATGGCAATGTATCCAGCAATGACGTACATAGAGATAGCACCACCCGACGAAGAGATCATGAGGAGTCGTCGACGACCGACAGTCTCTACCAGGAAAAAGATGAAGACGAGAGAACCGATGGTCTTGATGACACCAAAGATACCAGTGCCGAGCAGACCGGTCGAGGTACCGGTGATACCGAGCGAACGGAAGACTGTGGGACTGTAGTAGTTGATTGCGTTGATTCCGGTGCCGTTCTGAAATGCGAAGAGACTCGAAGCGAAGGCGAGACGACGAACGAGATCCTTACGCTTGAAGACGTACTTGAAGGGAGCAAAGTACGAGTCGCCGCCGGCGATACGCGTGTTTTCTTCGATGGCGAATTTCATCTGGTTGAATTCTTCGACAAAGTACGGGTCATCGACGGGCAAGTGACGGATGTAGGAGAGCTTCTGACGGGCTTCCTCGACCCTACCGCGGGAGAGCAACCAACGAGGAGATTCGACGAGGAAGAAGCAGCCGATCATGAACATTCCACCGGGGATAAGCTGGACAGCAAAGGGGATGCGCCACTGAGTAACGCTGGGAGCCACGGTCTGAATAACACCGTAGTTGATAAAGAAGCCGACGAGGCCACCGATCTGCCAGCCGATTTCGTAGATACCGACGGCCTGACCACGAGCAGGCGCAGGGGCGATCTCGGAAATGTAGATGGGGGTCAAGTTGGAAGCGGCACCAATGGCGAGACCGGCGATGGCCCTGCCGACAAAGATGGGGGTGAGACGGGTGCTAGGAGAAGCAGCCGTCATGATAGCCGCACCAATGGTAAAGATGACCGAAGTGATGAAGAGACCCTTCTTGCGACCAAGGAAGTGACCGATGGGGTGGGCCATGAAAGCACCAAAGAAGGCACCAGCCTGGTAAGTCGAGACCAAGTTACCCGAAGTGTTAGGACCGAGCTTGCCGAAGGACTTGATGAACGAAGGCAGCGCCAGAGTACCACCGATGAAAGCAGAGTCATATCCGATCATGATCGAAGCAAACGAAGCAATGAAGGAGAGCACCCAAAGGCGCCAGTTGTAGACGGCCGAAGGCGTGGGCCTGTCCTCTACTCTTGTGAGGAAACCCATCTTGTGCAAGTTTTTTTGCGATGTGGTGGTGGCTGGGTTGGTGTGGAAGAGAGGAAGAAGAAGTTGGCGCTTTTGGAAGACACGACAAACGAAGTACGGACCTCGTGACACGGAGAATTGGAAAAATCCAATTGGGTGTCGGTGAATTCAAATATGAACGCGTGACTCGTTTTTTTTTTTTTTCTTGAAAAAAAAAATCGCCGATGGGTAAGCCCTCTATAGCAAAAGTCTCGCGAAGGAGATGATGATGTGTGAGAAGATGGAGGAGGGATGAAGGGATGCGGGGGAAAGGATGATTGTGGGGGGCAAGGAAGATGGGGAAGAAGTAAAGACGGTAGCGAGGTTATATGTGTGTGTTGAAGGCAAAGCGGGGAAGCTTTTTTCTTGGTGTAACGACGGACCATGCGCCAAAATGCCAAAAGTGCGGGAGTGGGGACGAAAAGAGACAAACAGCGTGGCAACCAAAGACAGAGAGAGAGGGCGAAAACTCGGTCGAGTTGTTGACAAGGCACTTTGCCCCACGAAAGGAGAAATGAAATCAATTTTCTTTTCACTTTTTTTTTCTCGCGTGGGGTCCCCGCCCTGAAATTTCTCGCATGAAGAGCAAGGAGAAAAGGAGAAGGACTTGATGGAGTTACACTCTATACAGTACAGCAATGCTTTGCAAGTCTCTGTTTCCGCCGATGCTGCTGCTGCCAATTCGCTCTGCCCTGATTGGATTGTTGTGCATCTCTCTGTCTCTCTGCCCGGTAAAGACGAGTCGTATGGCTAGACTCGAGAAAAGTTGCGCCATGCCGAGAAGCCGCAGCTACCTCACTCATGCATCGCTTGCACAAGTGGGCCCATACATCTGCAAGGTATGCATCTGGCATGACACAGCCAGCCAAGAATCCCTCCATCTCGTAATGTGCGGCATTAGCAGTGTGACCATGGCCAAAGGCAATAACCGGGGCACCACATCACCCCGGAGTAAGAAAGAGAGCGGTCAAAGTGAGAGGGGCTCCAGAAGGAATCGATCAAAGTCTGGGCCAATCTAATCTAGCCGTTGATTGGTGACAACAGCCAGTCAATTGCCGTTGTGATTGCGAAATAACAAAAGTGAGACATGGTTCGGATACTCTCGGAAAGCCAAGACTATACTGTACTGTACAAGTGTGCTGTTGATGCAAGAGATGCAAACGGGTAAAGAGGATGGGCCAAGCAATTTCTATTGCAGTGCAGCTCGAAACCAAGCAACGAAGAAACGAAGGCGCGGGACTCATGGAAATGTGGCGTTCCTTATTGGACAGCGGCGGGCAGCGGACGGGGGAATATTTGACTGTGAAGCGGAGTGTTTTCCATCGCACACCCAGGAAAAAGAGACAAAGCAGGACAGACGCCGAGAAGGAAAAGGCTATTTGATAGATGGGTGGATTGGCCGGTTACCGGACAGATGATTCTGCAGAACCATGTGGATCCTCCGTTCCCTTGCTCCCTTGCAGAATTTTCCTCGGTTATCGAATCTTGTCAAACCGAGTGAAAAAGCCGAACTCACTGATGCTATACTACTGGACACTACAGTACAGTACATCGACTGCAGAACTAGCCCCCGAACCACTAAGGGTTTACCATGTGAGATCGGGATGAATTTTTCTCCCCTCCTCATGCTGCACAGCGGCTATTTGCTCCCAACCTCTTTGGACAACTGACGATCGCCTTTTGGTCTTACGATTTCATTCCGTTTTGCGGATCGACATTGAAGGCTTTGAGAGATCATAGGCAGGTCATGAGGAATGGAGAGGGGATTGAGGCTACAAGGGCACAACAACGCCCACCGAGACTGCCGAGGAACGCGCCCTACTCTGTAGATTCATGCCGATCCCAAAAATCGCGTGGTCGTCTTTTGCCCAAACGGAAATGACCGGTTATCAATCGCGGCAAAACGAGAGTTTTTTTTTTTTTTTTTTTTTTTTTTTGTTGATAAAGCCATGTGCTGTACCATTCTTTCCCCGACCACAGTTACGCCGAGGCAGAAATCTTTTTCTTTTTTTCATTTTCCTTCTCTTTTAGCCGTAGCCGAATCCCTTCCCTCCACTCGCAGAATACTGTAGCCCTTTTTCGGCCGGGTTGATTCTCCGGACTTTCCCCCCCCCACACCAAAGCTCAGCTTGGCTATTTCTTCTCATCCTGGGCCCCGACTTCTTTCTCCTTTCGTTCGTGCTACCATCATATTCTAACAAGACCAGCAACAAGCACAACATGTCGTATCATCTCTCTTTTCCCAACGGCGACAGTGATGCCAACGCTGCCGCTGCTCCTCCTGCAAGCGGTGCAGTCAACGGCACTGGACTCGTCGCCCCTCCTCATCCTACACCGGAGCAGATCCAAGCTTCTGCACGAAGGTACTTCCTCTTTGGCTCTCCTATTTCCCACTCGGCCAGTCCTGCATTCCAGAACCTCATGCTGCAATCCATTGCACCCATCGCATTCCCCGGATCCGAAAAACAGTCCTTCTGGCCCAGCTACACCCTTAAAGACACCAAGACCATCGATGAGCCTCACTTCCGCGCGCTCGTTCGTGATGACCCCCTCTTTGCAGGTGCAGGTGTCACCATGCCTCTCAAAGTTGCCGTTACCGCTACTCTCGGCGAACAAGGTGTTCTCGACGAGCTCAGCGAGGCCGGAAAAGCTACTCAGACGGTCAACACCATCATTTCTACCCCCGATAAGGGAAAGCGCAAGATGATCGGTACCAACACCGATTACCTCGGTATCGCACATGCCGTACTTCGCGCTATGGCAGAGTCCAACAACGAAGACCGCGTTACCAAGTATCTCGACCCTCAACTCTCCTACCGTGCCCGATACGTCTTCCCCCGAAACCCAGATGCAAAGCCTTATTCGGCTTTCATTATTGGTTCGGGAGGAACTTGCAGATCGGCCGTGTATGCGGTTAGTCAGCTCGGTCTGTCTCCCATCTACCTGCTCAACCGCGATGCAGACGAGACACAGGCGGTGCTCGACCACTTTGGCACTTCTCTCGACCTCCGACCCCTGCGCTCTGTCGAGGCATACGAGAGCGAAGCAGCCAAGCGTTCCTCCGGCGAGTTGGGCCACGTCGCATGTGCTGTGGGAGCAATCCCCGCATTTGCCCCGCAAACCCCAGACGAAAAGATGGTCTACACCCTCGCCCACAAATTCTTCGCCGAACCCTACACTGCCCTTTCCGAGAACCATGCAGCTCTGCCCGAATCGCAAACCGGAGAGGAGAAGCTGTTGGCTTTGCCACTGCCACCTCAACGCCCATTTTTGGACATGTGCTACAAGCCTCGCATGACTCCCCTGCTGATCGCTGCCGAGGAGCAAAACTGGCTGCCCATCGGTGGTGTGGAGGCCATGGTGGAGCAAGGTCTGGCACAGGCAAGAATGTGGGCTGCCACAGCAAAGGCGTTCGAACAAGGTAAAGAGACATTTGATCCGATCCCCTACGCCGTAAAGGCGGGCGATGAGGGCCCGATCGGGCTCAAGATCGAAGAACAGGCTAGAGATCTCGTCAGGGCCATGATGGATATCAAGTAGCCGCACATTCACACACATTCTCACTTGTACGATGCAGAGCCAATGCAAGATTTTCTTCCAACGGCAAAAGATGGATGATGCGATTCGCCTACTCTCGGTGGAAGAGCTTTCATGAGAGACGAGGAGAGACGAGGACAAGGAGAAATCTGACCGGTTAATGGAAAAAGGTTTGGATGCTCGGAGATTTGAGACTGCGATTGACCGGTGACACACGATTCCTTGGCAGTAGGATGCAGTCGTGCCATCTGGGTGGATAGAAGGGGAGTGGAAGAATACTATTCCACTCTCTCTGCTGCGTCTCGAGATCTTGACCGGGGAAGGGGATAGAGGAGGAGGGGCGGTTGAGGAAGAACGTTGTTCCTCCCATCTTCTCCACACGCACCTATCACCTTGCTCTCTATACGCTCGTGGAGAGATGGGGGGAAGAACCTTTCTCCCTCAACCTGAGTCTCGAACCCCTGCAGCAAACGCAGCTCCTTCCGATGCAGCACACCCAGGAACAGAGAACTTAAACCATCCCTCCGCGAGACCGGGGATCACAAACCCCCCACCTGCCTACCTCTACGACCACATGGGGACGAAAAAGTTATCCCTCGGCGGCGACGGTCAGGTCGGTGAAAATTAGCCGAAATATATGTTATGCAATGGCAAGTAGCCGGATGGAGATCGTCGATTAGCCGCGCTCGGTCAATTTCTTTTTACCGCTCCACATGGCTTCGGTTTTTTTTTTTCTCGGAAGGGGTCGTACCGCAAAGCTATATGTCAAATTGTGCCCCCCCACCCTTGTGTGTACAGTAGCCGTATGAGGGATTGGGAGATGGTGAGACTGTCATGCGTTGTACAACAGCCTGGAGAGATACAGCAAAGCATTTGCTGCCGAGAGATGCCGGTCTCAATGGCAGTTCGCTTTGCCCCTCACTTTTCAATCTAACCCCATACAACACCTGGTTGAGAGACCCTTTTACCTCTTCTCTCTCCATCTCACGAGTTACACTTACTTTACACCCTCCCTCCTCCTCCACCACGACCAGACAACCATCATCACCACCACATCAAACGCTCGCACAACATGTCGTCATCTACTCAAGCTCCAAGGTATTCCATCTTTACCCACAGCGTGGGCTATCACACCGCAAACCACTCTCTCCTGTCCAAGCTCAACTCGATTGCCGCCTCTGGCATTCAGGGAGTGGAGCTTTTTTCCGATGATCTTTGGGTCTTTTCCCAATCGGCCCACTTCGCATCGATCCGGGCTAGCCATGCGCTCTTGACCCCACCGGATAGCCCGCTTTCCCAGCATTCTCGATTGCGCGCTTCCTCTTCCTCTTCCTCCTCGTCGTCGTCCAGTCTCACTCCTAAGCTCGCACAGGAGAAGAAGTTCTACAACGCCTTTGGCGAATGCACCCAGGAGGAAGCCGAATTGGAGCTCGCCGCCGCCTCGTATATCAAGTTCTACTGTGACAGTCTCAACCTCGAGATTGTCTGTCTGCAGCCTCTGCGAGATGTCGAAGGCTGGGTTTCGGCTTCGGACCGTCATGTTGCGATGGAACGTGTACGATCTCGTTTCGCCATCATGCAGGCCCTCTCCACCCCGCTCCTTCTCATCTGTTCTCAGAACAACCCTTCCCCTGCCACCACTGGAAACCTCGATAGGCTCGTACGAGATTTCACCGAGATCTCCGACATGGCACACCAGTTCACCGCTGTCGAGGGACACCCGATTCGTGTTGGATTCGAAGCGCTGTCGTGGGGAGCACATGTCGATCTCTGGTGTCAGGCTTGGGAGGTGGTCCGTGCGACAAACCGCAGTAACATCGGTCTGATTTTGGATAGCTTCAACACTCTAGCTCGAGAATTCGCAGACCCTTGCTCAAACACGGGCATTCAAGAACCTTCCTCGATCACCATGGAAAAGCTCGAGAGGAGCTTTAGCAATATCGAACAGCACGTGCCAGGGGACAAGATCTTTTTGCTCCAGATCGGAGATGCAAAGAGAATGCCACAACCTCTACTGCCAAGTCCCAGGGAAGGGGAGCCAAGGCCGAGTAGGATGATCTGGTCGAGATCGTCAAGATTGTTCCCGTGCGAGAAAGATCTGGGGGCTTTTATGCCGGTGGACGACTTCGTAAAGGCGGTCGTAAAGGCGGGATATACGGGACCGTGGAGTATCGAGGTGTTTAACGATAGCTTGAACGGAGAGGGAGAAAGGGTGCCGTTGGAACATGCTACGCGGGCAAGGGCTGGGTTGGATAGGTTGGTCGAGAAGGTTTTTGCATAAGTCCGCGCGGCTTTCGTTTTTCGTACATTATACATTGACTTGTTCTCGCTTGACACATACTCATCACAGAAAATCATCCTCGTGAAAAGTCATCATTCAGCAAAGCGGTGTGTGGTGTTGGTGAAACATTTGAATCTATACAGAAAACATGATCTTCGAAACTAAGCCTTCTCCTTCTGAGCCTCTATCTGCTGCTGCAGCTGTTGCGACTCGGGCAGAATTCGACGATTCAACTCCATCCCAAACACGCTTGCCAATGCTGCGCCACCCAAAGCGACCGAAGCCAGAAAAGTCTTGTTGACCGCCAGATTGGCTGCAAGTTCGACGCTGGGAAGCATACTTTGGGGAGTAAAAGCTCTGAATGCGCTTACGCCGTGTCGTACGATTTGGTCGATGGGGGCACCTGGGATGGATCTGAGGTTGTGGACGAACTGGTTTTGGAAGATGGCTTGGCAGACAGAGACAAAGATGGTACCACCGAGAGTTTGCCAGAAGGTGACGATGGCTGAGCCGACTTCGATGTCTTGTGGGTCCAATCGGGCGGATACGGCGGAGAAGGGGATCATGAATGCCAATCCGGGACCGATACCGGCTAGGAATTGGAGTCCGACGTAGAGGGATAGGCTCGAATCTGGACGGAGGAGATACAGCAGACCCGAACCGAGGGATGTGAGGGCTGTACCGACGATGAGGATGGGAATGTAGTAACCGTAGGCGCTGATAAGGCTTCCCGAGATGGCGTTGGCTACGATGACCGCAATGACGAAGGGCAGGGTTTGTACACCACTTCGAATCGCACTGCTTCCTCGAACCGTCTGGAAGTACAGAGGGACGAAGTAGAGCAATCCAAAGTAGGCTGCAGCAATGCAAAAGTTGACAGCACTACCGAATCCCACGGTTCTCTGCTTATGCAGGCGGAAAGGAATGATGGCTTCGTCTCCCAAGTACCACTGTTCTATGGCAAAGGCGATCGCAATCAACCCAAATCCGACAATGAGCCCGATGACCCTGGAATCACTCCACTCGTACTTGATACCACCCCACTGCAACGCCAGCAAGAGGCAGATCATACTCGTCAGGGACAAGAATACACCTGGCCAATCGATGGTGATGAGACGTGTTGCGATGGATTTGGTCTGAGGTCTAGGTGGGATGGTGAGGAAGAAGAGGATGGCAACTGCTACGATGGGGTAAAAGCAGAGGTTGATGTAGAAACACCATCTCCAGGAAGTCTTGCTGGTCAGGGCACCTCCTACGATGGGACCTACGCAGGCGCCCATACCGTAGGCTCCACCTACGACGCTCATCATGATGGGACGTTTCTCTACGGGGCTGATGAGGGTGACGATGATCATGGTTCCCGAATAAGCGCCGCTCATCCCAAGTCCGGCGATGGCACGACCGACGATGAAGGTGGTACTGTCCTGACTGACGCCACAGATGAGCGACCCGATCTCAAACAACGTAAACGCAATCACAAAGACATACTTGATGGGGAATCGAGAGTAAAGTCGACCGAACAGAGGTTGGAAACAGGTCGAGGTGAGAAGGTAGGCGGAACCGTACCATCCTACGTCGGAGAAAGTTTTGAACTGGTTGGTGACTTGAGGAATGGCAGTGCTGACAATGGTCTGGTCGAGAGAGACAAGGATGATGGTAAGGAGTACAGAGGTGAGGATGAGGTAGAATTTTGCGCCTTGAGGATACTCTACAGTGTCGGAAGAAGGAGGAGTGTTCGAGTCGAGGGAGAGCTTGTTGTTGTGATCGCCCGAGGTGATGCTGACGGCATCAGGATGGGGAGAGGGAGAACGAGTGGTTGCTGCTGTCTCTGTCATGGTAGCCATGTTGTCGGTAAGTACAATGTGAAGGCTGATGAGGAAGTGATGACCCAACCGAACTGAACGACATTCGATGTGAGCTCCATTTATACACAATGTTTTCTTTTTGGTGTGCATCAAGCTCAGCTCGATACTAAAACCCCAACGCTAGTGTAAACGCACATTTGACAAACACTCAGCATCGATGACCAAGCCATTTTTTCCACACTCTCCAGCGAAGAACGTCGATCCCAACCAAGGCCACGCGGCGATAAGTCCAACCGCTGTCCAAAACCGCGGAACGAAAACGAACCACATGCACCTGTCAACACCTACAGTGACTCCACATGGAACGGTGTTTGAGCCAAAAGCATACCAAAGCAAGCCCGGAGAAAAGCGTTTTGTTGAGCTTCCGCTGCACAAAATCTTGACGTTTGCAGGTAACCAGATGTCCACGGAGAACAGAAGCGGAGAAAATACATATGTCGAGTATGGGGGGGGGGGGGTTTTTTTTCGGCTAGAAAATTCTCCTCCACGGACACCAGACAACACAAAACGCCCTGCCTTGCGGCTCCACACGCCAGATCCAAGTTTCAAAAGGCTCCTCATTGGCGGCTTGTACGGATTTGCTTTAGATTGTGGAGATAAGACGAAAAGAGGGTCTCGTGCACAGAGGTGTGTGCGTTGTGAGAGCGACGCGCGTCCATCAAATTGCGCAGTCACTGTATTGTGGCCTCTTGAACAATCCAGCCAGTAGTTAGCCAGACACGGCCAAGCCTGGCTCAGACAACGCCATGTCGGACAGGATAATCACAAGACCGTCGAGTGTATTCGGCAAGCAAAATCCGAACGAGCCTTGGAGATGTTCAGGTGGGCAGGTCGAAGGAATAGCATCTCAATTCGTATTCGATCAGCTCGAGTGTGTGAGAAACAATGTCGCCGTACGATTACTACTGCTGCTGCTGTGTGTGCGAGACAAAGGTGTGAGATTCGTGTAGAATACATTGCTTCAGACGTGCGATGGCGATCAGCCAAAGTGGAAGCCCGGTGGAGGTCGTGCACCTCCTCCTCTTCGTTGGCCACCTGGGAAGCCGCCTCCCATTCCGCCCATCCCTCCCATCGGGAAGCCCCCCATTCCGCCGCCCATTCCTCCTCCAAAGCCACCGCCCATACCGCCCATACCGCCCATACCACCCATACCACCCATACCACCACCGGCGAATAGATCGGCCAAATTCACTTCAACGCCCCCGCCCATGCCTCCCATACCGCCGAATCCAGGCATAGCATCATGCTCCAAGTCATCGGCACCTGCATCGTACCTCCTCCTCTTATTCTCATCCGTCAGCACCGCATAGGCCTCTGAACAGAGTTTGAACTTCTCCTCATCACCACCCTTATCCGGGTGATGTTTGAGGCTCTCTTTGCGATAGGCCTTCTTGATCTCGCTCTCCGAGGCGGTCTTGGTGACGTTGAGAATCTTGTAGTAGTCCTTCTTCTTGCTGCGCTTAAGGTCGATTTCGGCCGAGCGCAACTCGCGCTGCAACTGCTCAGCTTCACGCCCTCCGGAAACCGAAGCTTCTTCGAGAGCCTTTTTGAAATCGCGAACGGCTTCTTCGTACTTTTCCGTGGCGAGGAGGGCTCGAGCGCGCGTACGGAGCGCTTTGATGTAGCCAGAGTCGAGTTGAAGAGCAGCATCACAGTCGGAAATGGCAGCTTCGTGATCGCCGTTCTTCGAGTTGGCAGTGGCTCGGTTGGAATAGAGGATGGCTTTGAAGCCTTGTGCGGGACCATCGCGATCCGAGTTGTCATCGGCGAGGTTGAGCGCTTCGGTGAATCGTTCGACGGCAGCGGCGTTGTCGCCCGCTTTGAAGGCTGTGTTGCCTTCTTCTTTCTTTGCTTCGAGTCGACGGCATTTCTTGAGGAGATCTCGGGCGCCAGACTGTTCAGGATCGGATCGGAGAGCAGCTTGACAGTGCGCGACGGCTTTGGCAATGTCTCCTTTGGCAAGAAGGATACGAGCGCGAACGAGGAGCGCTTCTGGGTTGCTAGAGTCGGCACGGAGAGCATCAGCAACGACGCTGTTGGCTTGGTCGAGGTTGTTCTTGTGCAAGTGGACGGTGGCACGCATGATGCGCCATGTGAGGGGGACGTCGCTTTCCGAGATACCTGCATACTGTTGGGCCTGGTCGAGGGCGAATCCAGCGACGCTCCAGTCCTTCTGAGCGGAGAGACTCTGGAAGGATGCAAGGTGGTCTGCGACGCTGTTGGCCTGCTTCTGGAGCTGCGTGGCCTGCTTCAGGGTCGCATCGTCGAGTGCGGATGAGCTGACGACAGGGTTGAGTACCGAGAGAGCGCCCGATGGGTTACCGAGATACAAATGACACCTTGCGAGACGAATGAGCGTCTTAGGTTGAGCCACACCATCGGGCGACTGCTTGGCCTGGACATCCTTTGCAAGCTGGCAATCCGAGAGCGCAGACTTGTACATCTTGAGGCTCATTTTGGCAGCAGCACGGTTGGTGAGGAAGGTCGAGTCGGAGGGATCAAGTTCGTAGGCGCGAGTGAAGGCATCGATGGCTTTGGAGTATTCCTTTGCTGAGAAAAGCTGGTTGCCTTGGGTCTTGAGTTGCTGCGCTTGTTGCTTATCTTGTTGTGTTGGTTCTTTGGGTGCAGCGGCAGTATTGGAAGACGAGGAGGAGGCTTCAGCGCCGTTGCCTTTGCCGTTGCCGTTGCCGTTGATGTGGCCGTTCATGGTGTTTGGTTTGTCGCCGTCCTCGGTAGGCGAGGTGGGACGGGACGTGGAAGCCATGATGGAAGCAAGCTCTTCCTCTTTGGGTCAATGTGGTGATGGGATCAAGAAGAACCAAAACAGAGAAAGCGCACAAGAGAGAGAATGTTGGTTGGTCGTGTGATTGTGAAAGAGCGCTGACAAAAGTGTGACGGCCACAAGAAAAATCAAATCTCTCCGCTTTCTTTCTCCATCTTTGTACACTTGCGCCATTTCACACTGTCAAAGTGCCTGCCCAAAAACATTTTTTTTTTTTTTCTCGTTCTTCTCGCTTCTTTCTTCTCACATCGCCGATTGTTTTCTTCACAACATCACCGATTTCTAACTCCATATTTTATTCTCTACATGTAAAAAATGTGCATCTCTTTTCTTCTTCTTCTTCTTCTTCTTCTTCTTCATCCTCCTCCTCCTTCTCCATCATCCATCGCAGCCCGTGTCATCGGTCAAAATCACCTCTCTCATCCAAACAGCACTGTGGCGTGCAGCTTCCACTCCCTTCTGCCGCCATCTTCACTCCTCGCTTCTCTTCCACACTTCGGCTCGTACTACCACCGTCCACTCGCCAAAGGATTGGTTCATCGCCCTCGGAATAGGCAAAGGCCAACGCATCCCGGTTCAACGCACAGTTCTCTACTCCGACACCGTCGAGGAAAAGCTTGCCAAAATAGCCAGTATGACCGAGCGTCTTTCTCAAGAAGTCGCCGCTGCTGCTGTCTGCAGTGACGAGGTGAGACCGGCAAAGCGCGAGCTTGAATCCACCGAGCCTCCCACCGCTGCTGTTCCTGCAGAGAGCACTCAAGAAGGATCCAATGCCAAGCGTGCTCGCTTCGACAACTCCGCCAACAAGCAAGACGGCGGAAAGAAGAAATGGGAGCGTCGCGATCGTCGTGGAACTGGTCGTGCTGAAGACTCTTCCTCCTCCTCCCGATCCGAGCCCAACGAATCCTCCTCCTCCTCCTCCTCCTCCTCCTCCTCCTCCGATCGTCTTCCCAAGCGCAAAGTAGCGGTCAAATTCGGTTACTGCGGTATTGGCTATTCCGGTCTTCAGATCAACCCTGGCGTCAAGACCATCGAAGGCGACATTTTCGACGCATTCTGCACCGCCGGTGCCGTTTCCTCGGACAACGCCGTCAACCCTAACAAGGTCGGTCTTCAACGAGCCGCACGTACCGATCGAGGTGTTCATGCAGCTGGCAACCTTCTCTCGCTCAAACTCATCCTCGAACCTGCGGGTCTCAAACAAGGCGAGACACTGGTGGACAAGGTCAACACTCTCTTGCCAGAGTTTATTCGAATCTGGGGCATCACAAGGGTTCAAAACGGTTTCAACGCTCGACAGAGTTGCGACAGTAGGATGTACGAGTATCTCTTACCCACCTACGTTTTCATCCCCCCTAAACCTGGTTCGAGCATGTACGAGATGTTGACGAGGATGAGGGATGAAGAAGTGTCTAAACTTCGCGAGGCCAACCCCTCTGCTTCCTCTGAAGAGCTTAAAGTGGGACTTGACGAAGTGCTCAGCCATCCCTTTTGGACATCTCACGGTACAACTCACGACTTCTCCACCGATATCGCCGCCAAAAAAGCCTACCGCCTGTCTCCCACCACTCTCGCTCGAATCCGTTCCATCTTTGCACGCTATCTCGGCTCGCACAACTACCACAACTTCACCGTTGGCAAAGAATTCCGAGATCGATCCTGTCAACGCTTTATGAAGGCTCTTACCATCTCCGAGCCTACACTCATCAAGGATGTCGAGTGGGTCAGCATCAAATTTCACGGACAGAGCTTTATGCTGCATCAGATACGAAAGATGATTGGATTGTTGGTTCTGGTTGGTAGGACGGGAGCTGGGGAAGGGTTGGTGGAGGAATGTTTTGGACCTGCACGGGTACATATTCCGAAAGCACCTGGGTTGGGGTTGTTGTTGGAACGGCCTATTTTCGATGCTTACAACAGCAGGATTCGCAACAACAATGACAAGATTTCCAAGCTGATTCGCAAGAAAGCACCCGCCATTTCGGAATCCAAGCAAGAGAAGCCTCAAGATCAGTCGCAATCGGAAGCGGGGAAATCCTCCTCGCTTCAGGACGAACTTCGAGAATCCATCACGTACGAACCGCATACCGAACTCATGGAGAAGTTCAAACAGGAGTGGATCTATGATCGAATCATAGCGACGGAAGAGGAGACGAATGAGTTTGGAAAATGGTTGAACTATTTGGATGTTTTTCAGGGTCCAGATTTCGAATTTTTGAATCCAAAGGGTGTCATTCCTCCAAAGGCCATCGTTAAGGTTGGCGAATTTCATAGGGATCAGTTGAAGCGTAGGAACGGTGCAGGTCAGGATGGCGAGAATGGAACGACGCACAAGTCGCAAAATGACCACCAACGCGAAGAAGAAGAGGAGGAGGAAGAGGATCAAGAAGCATACGGCAAAAAGGGGAAAGAGTTGGACGAGTACGAGGGTTGATCTTGCTCCATCACACCACGCTCGTCGTTTCGCTCGAACATGCTCGTCCACCCCGCAATCACATCCAAGCATCCAACTTATTCTTGTTTGTATAAAGTGAGGTGTGCACACATAAGAGAAACACAAACGGTCAACTTATCAAAACCTAGCTGTACAATGTGAGTTGGCTGAGATGAGGGCCCAACCCCCTTGTCAGCAACCACACGATCTCGATCTCGTGCAATCATATTCATTGGTTCATTCTTGCACTGCAGACACTTTGCTTTTCAGCCCTCTAACTTAGCTGATTGCCATTGCTTTGTCAATTGAGAATGAAGGAAAATGCGAATGATGGAGACGAACAGGAAAAACCATACAGTAAACACGAAATGCGATCCCAAACCAAATTAAACCGAGCACAAAACGACGATCACATCTCGTCGGCTGCGGGACGGAAAGTGATGACATCCATACAAGTCTTTTCGCCACGCTTGCAGAGAACCACCACCTTGTCGTCTCGGTAGCTCACTTTCCATACCTGCTCGCATGGCTCGCAGATCTCGCGAATAAACTTGCCCGTATTGAAATCCCACAGTTTGACCCGTCCATCGTTGCCACCAGTGATAATGTATCGATCGTCAAACTGAAGGCACGTCACCGAGTTGTCGTGAGCGCAGAGGCGGTGCAGGCACTCGTACGTCTTGAGACTGAAGACGATCACACGTCCATCCGAGCCACCGGTGACCAACGTGTTGTCCAGCAGCTGCAGTTGACCGACCAGCGACGTGTGCCCTTGGAAGAGCGCCAGGCATTCGCCGGTCTCTGCCGACCAGACTCGTACCGTCGAGTCGAGCGAACCTGTCGCAACTCGCTTGCCGTCAAAAGCGACTGCATAGATGTAGTGAATGTGGCCACGCAACGTATGCAGACATCGGCCCGTGTCGAGATCCCAAACGCGGCAAGTGCCATCGTAACTGCCGGATGCCACCTTGTTGCCAGCCACTTCGATGCATCTCACCGAGTGCTGATGTCCCGCGAGCAAGTGCAGTTGCTCGCCCGTCTCAACATTCCATACACGCAGCGTCGAGTCTCGCGATCCCGACACGGCAATTGGCTTTCCATCAAGCACTTTAAGGCATCGCACCGTCGAAGTGTGGCCGCGCAAGACGTGCTTGCATTCTCCCGTTCGCAGGTCCCAGACACGCACATCGCGATCGCAACCGCCACTGACAACGATGGCGTCCTCGTTGCCGTAGCCGAGCACGCTGCCGCATGGATTGCCCATGCCCAGTGCATTGCCCGTGAGATGAGCTGCAGAAGCAGAAGCAGTACGGGTGCGCTGGCCAGCACCAGCTTGACCGGCGTCGCCAGCTGCAGCTTCTCCATCGCGGCGGATCTTTTCGACAAGCTCAGGAGGGACCTGACCAGTGCCATCGGACATCACGGCGTCTCGAATAGCGCCTGCCTCGGCCTCTGCAATGACCCTGGCCTCCTCGCGCTCTGAAAGGGCACGGTTGGAAGAACGCGGTTCGCGATGCACCAAAGATGGACCTTCAGAACGGATGGACAAGTCGGCATCCGAATCGCCGGCTCCCGAGCCGTCGTCCAAGAGCAGACTATGTTGGCTGCGCGATCCCTCGGCTGATGCTGATGTTGGTACTGTCGTTGCTGCTGCAGCCCTCCTGGCACCTTGCTGACGTCGCAGAGCCCGACGAGCTTTATGGAACCATTCTAGCGTCTCGCCATGACCGTACGTCTGTCGTGCTTTGCCCGAGGCTGGAGTACTGGCGGTGGAGGAAGGCAATCTGCGACTGCCAAACACATCGTCCTCGGCGAGTTCGATCGAGGAGGACGGAGGCGACAAGAGCGCATCAGCGGCATCGGGGCGTGGGTCGTGGTGCACCAGACGGAGGTCGCCGTCCGCGGCAGCCTGGTATGGCTTACCACCGCTACCGTCCTCGGGATCAGTGATGACCATCTTGCCTTTTCCTCGTTCCGATGCGGCAGCTGCGTCCCTGTGCTTGTTGCCTTTGCCGGTACGGCTGATGAGCGTGAGGCACCAGACGCCCGCATCGTGGCCGAGCAACGTATGCGCATAAAGACCAGTCTCGGCGCTAAAGACGTGGATCTTGGAGTTGGCCATGCCGACGACGATCCACTCGCTGTCAATGGCCAAGCTGGTGACGACATGACCAGCATCGGCAGAAACGTGCTGGGTCTGAAGACGACCGCCTTTGCGCCAGTTGGACTCGGTCAGGTAGGCCATCTTGAAATGGGTGCGGTAACTGAATGGCATCTTTGCGGATCGGTGACGGTGGACATGCGCGGCAGAGGGCGAAGCGATGGAGTGGCGCGAGGGACCGGCGTGGGAGGAGCGTTCCTGCACAGGAGAACGAGACAAGGAGGGGCCACCCAGGCCCAGACCCGTTGCGGGTGTAGCCTCATCTTCGTCAACAGATGCAGAACCCCTGCGACCTTGCCTGGCGTTGCGGAGTCCTTGAGATCGGCGCGGGTCGCGCGGACCTGGGACCAAAGAGGAGCCGCTCGCATTGCTCCTGGCTACCGTGCTGATATTGGTAGATGGGGATGCTGTGGATGCCAATGTTGATGCTGAGAAGCGCCCAGTTGGCGAATCTTGATGAGGGAGGGAGGCCAAGAGGGGAGCATTTGGAGGCTGGCCAATAGGACGAACGCCCGCAGGTCCCACGGAAGAAGAGGCGACGGTAGAGGAGAGGTCGTCCTGATCGTCCATGTCCATGGCGTCGTCGGAATCATGGTTGATCAAGTGGGCGTCGTGAACGCGCTCGGCATCATGTGGGCGGGGTGTAGTGAATGCAGCGGGTGTGGATTGCTGCCAGCCGTTCAATCGGTCGAGGTGACCGGTGGCTGTCCTGTAGGGACCACTGATAGCATGCGGGACGCTGGAAGATGCGGAGGGAGAAGAAGGTGCAACGATGGACCTGGGTTGCTGAGAAGCGGCGGCGGTGGTGGAAGGACCCGCGCTCAACCAGCCGAGGTGAGTCGAGGCAGAAGGGGCTGAGATGTCAGTGGGAGTGGCCAGCACCCTCGAGGCAGCGGATGGAAGGGCATCGAAAGCGTCATCATCAACATGGACGGGCTCGTCGCCGTAACGGGCACGACTCTCCTCTTCGACGATTTCTTCGAGCTGGGCATAGAAAGTAAGGTCGGCCTCGGACATGGTCTCGTTGAGGCCGCCATGTGCGCCATCCTGCTTGCTGAGGAAGAGGTCGTGCAGAGTGCGCAGCTCGTGGAGTGCATTCGAGGGATCAAGACCGCGGTCGCGGTAGCGCTGGTAGAGAGATGCCAGCACAGCAGCATCATCTTCATCTTTCAAGTCGTCTGCATGATCGGCGTATTCACTGGATGCAGTGGGATGCAGCGGTTGTTCGAGGAGGACGCCAAGCGAGCTCGAGGCAGTGGGCCTCGTAGTCTGGGGCGATATCAAGGCAGATGAGGAGGAGGAGGCAGCAGGGGCTGGTGTGATGCGTGACGTCGAGAGGGCGTGAGCAAGCGAAGGTGCAGTGATGGAACGCATGAGGCGATCGTCGAGCGAGTGAATGGCGGCGTTGCTGCTGCCACGTCTGCGATACTTGTGCTTGAGGCACATGACCTTCCAAGTATGCTCATCATTGACCAAGCTCCTCCAGAAGCGGCTGACGCAGCTGGCACGAGCAAGCGTCTTTGGGTCGTCGATAAAGCTGAGAATGTTGAGACTGACTTCGATGGGGAGAGCCGAGAGGAAATCGACTTTGAGCCTCGGAGTGATGACGGAAGAGAGGTGAGCAAGCTCGCGGACGCTGAAGAGATCGACGAGTTCAGAGACGAGCTTGAATCGCGCCGACTGGGTATACTGTGGGAGTATGAGCGAGAGGTGCTTGAGGAGTTGGGAAGGATCCTGCGGGTCAACGACAAAGGGGGGATGGGATGCCGAAGCGGTTGCAGCGGCTACTGCTGCTGCATTGTTGGCGAGCCGGATGGATGTATGCAAGTCGGGCTGAGGTGATGGGGCAGGAGTGGGTGGACTGATGGCGCGATGGCGCGGAGAGATGCTCATGGTGGAGCTGATGCGATGCGACTGCGCTTGACGCCCACGCAGCTCCAGACTGTAACGGCGGTTGTGGTGATGAGAACGAAGCGAGCGATACTTGTAAGTCGGATTGAGGAGGATGCTAATGGGAAGAAGAAAGAGTGTGCTAAATCTGGCGTCTGAGCGATGAGTTGTTAGCTTGATCGATACCAGGTGATGATGGTGGTGGAGAAGTATGGTGTAGCTGGCGATTCTTGCGATGCTGAGCAACTGATGACTGACTGCGACGTCGGGAACGTTGTCGGAGTTGCCGCAACCGATGTGTGATCACAGTGTGATAGAGTGAAGAGAAGAGTGAATCGAAAGGTCGAGATCACGACAAAGTATAAGGATTGGCCAGAAATGTGACCGTTGTGACTGTGACTGTGACCGTCAAATGTGATGGAGCCGAAGCGTCAAGAAATGGACGGACATGCCGATGGCGCCCAACGTGTGAATAACTTTGGCTCCGCGCGATGCGAAAGGAAAGCAGCAGCAGCAGCAGCCAAAAACAGAGTCAGACCAAGTTCCCCACCCAATTTCAAACGGAAAAAAAAGGTTAACTTAGACAGGCGCGTGTGCATGTTCTCTATGTCCCAGCCCAATCGCGAAATTCGAAACTCGAGCTGCCTCAGATGATGATGATGGAGGCAAAGCCCGATTTCCAAGTGTTTGGAAGCACGGCTCATCTCACCAAAGAATCTCGTTGATCAGGCAAGGCAAAAGACAGCGTTGACGAGATTTGGCCTTGGTCTAATTGCACATGCATCAACACACAAAAAAACAGTAGCATAGTTACAGCAACGGCAACATAACGTGGATCCAATGTGCACATGCAATGCACACTCTGAACACCTTGATGACCGATAATAAGATGTTCTCATATGGCGGTCACATCCAAATCTCTCTGATATGGTTGTCGGAGATGCCGTTCTCCGCTGGGCGGGTGCTCCGTCTACCGTCGGCGTGGCTTGATTTTGTGTTGGAAGCAAATTTGCCCAGCGTAGCCATCACGAAAAAGAGAGAGAGAGAGGGGAGAGAGATTCAACTTGACCGGTTGCTCCGACCTGAAACTTTGAACCAGTCCCCTTTCTCACGGCCATGTTGTCATCGTAGGGTCATCTGCGATACAGCATCATTGCGAGTACAGTAGTTTTTTGACAAAATCATCGGAATAGCTGGCGGAGCGACGGATCGAGTTCAAGTTCAAGAGAGAAGCGGCGACGGCCCTTTGTTGCGTGTAGGGGTTTCGGCTATGCTGGTCCACACACAGATAACAGACCGCCTTTTTTTTGTTTTTGTTTTTGTTTTTGTTTTTTTTTTTTTTTTTGTTTTTGTTTTTGTTTTTTTTTTTCGCGTCCTCAATTTCATCTGCCCCAATTTTTGTTTGGCAGTCGGGAGTGTGAATTCGTGCCTTCCGGTCTTTTTCAAGGGCCCAGCCTCATGCGGCTTGTTACAGCAGATGCAGATCTACAAAGCGTCGCAGTCACCAGTCGCAATCATGCCGTGCAGTATATGCTAGATGCTGGCCGCTCAATCTCTTCTACGCCTCTTCCCGCCTAGATTGCGAAACGCTACTCTGCTCTACAGTACTATCACCGAGAGACGATGAAAAACGGGATCGGAAAACGCACTTTCTACTTATGCGTTGTGAGTGCTGTAAAGCAAATCGCCACCCTCTCACTTGGCAACTCCGCCTTACATACATACTGTACAGTACTGTACATACAAGAGCATCTCAGATTTTGACGGCCTGTCCATATTTCTGAGCTTGTGCTGGGTCCCGGCCCGCTTGCTTGCGAAGCCCGAAAATTCACACTGGAACTTCCGACCGGCTGCATCTCTGTTTCTCTTTTGTACCTGAACAGAAGAGTATGCCGTGAATTCGCTTCCGTTCCCGACTTTCTAACAAAGGGGCTCAGAATCAGTCACATTCCAGCCGAGTGCCACTTTGGCAGCAGATGTATCACCAAACCGCATTCTAGCTTGATCATCATCATCATCGTCATCATCATCGGATCATCCGCAGAAACACAGCCCTTCTGTCCATTTCCATTCGGTCACCATCTACGCTTCCATCACTACCATCATATCTCAACTCGGAATGCTCCTCCTCCTTTATCCTTGATCCAGTCGGAATCATCTTGGAGATTCATCAAGACATCACATGCAGTCAACCTCGAACAGTATCAATTCGAGGTCTAATCGGCCTATCACTCCTTCTAGCGACCATGCTAGGCGCACACTCTTTGGCCTCACCCTCAGCCTCAGCAGCACCACCTCCACCACCACCACCAACACCATCCACTTCTTCGCAACCCGTCAAGCGTCGCAGATATGCACGTCGCTCTTGCCTCACTTGTCGATCCAAAAAGACTCGCTGCGAACTTCCAGACGAGTCCGTCCCTTCCTCCCACGATCCTTTGCCCGTATACAAGGCTTGTCACAGATGTAGAGCCCTCGACATTCACTGTGTCGTCTGGGATGGCGACCGCAAACGCAAACCTCGCTCAGTAAACTCCTCCTCTTCCCTTCCGCTCCCAACTTTACCTATCACTCGTCCTTCGCCCGCCTATCCACGCCAACAATACATCCCACGTTCGTCTCGTCCAGACATTGCCTCTTATCAAGACTCTCCTCCGCAATGTCCCAACTATCCATCCCATCCTTCTCGCGAATGGCACACGCAACCCATCTCGAGACGTGCCGATCTCTACGAGCGCGTCAAGCTTCCTCCAGAACTAGTCGCCCCAACTTCCCAATCACCCGCCTCTTCCAAGGCTACACCGCCCAATACATACATCGCCAACTCCGCCTTTACCAACCCTTCTCGTACCGCCGCTCCCAACTCGAACACCACCACCACCACCACCATCACCAACTACAACAATACCGACGTCAATGCTCCTTATGATTCCGCCCTCTTTATTAGTGAAAATCCCACCACTCATCCTCGCAACGAAATCATGTTGGGCTCCGAAGCCAACATTCTCAACAACTCTTGCAGGCATTCTCCCCTTGTCACCCTCGGTCGCTTCATCTCCAAGATACCCTCCTCTACACGCCTCCTCCGTCCCGAAATGGATCGCTCCTTTGATGGCCAGCTCTCCAGTCTGCTCACAGACGAAAACGTTCACGAGCTCCAGTCTCATCTCCCCAGGTTGCGCCTCTGGCATCCTCATATTCCTGACCTCGCCTCCCTACGCACCGCCTACTTCGAGCGTCCCAAACCCTCCACCTCATTCCTCATCGCTTCGGTCTGCCTCGTCGCCTCGAGAATTGCGGCCAAGCGTCACCTCGCAAAGCACTTTGCCGTTCACGTTGATCGCATCGGTCTCCAGGTCCTCGTCTCGGCCCCCAAACAGCTCCATGCAGCCCAGGCGTTCGAGCTGCTACTCTCACATGAGCCCTCGCTCATTGGCGCCAGCGTCGGTCCATCCGGCCACTCGGCCACCGATTCGGCTGTCTTTGGCGAGTCAATGCACTCGAATGCTTTCGCCATTGCTCAAGCCCTTGGTCTCGATCTGGCTATAGACGACGCTTCCCAGGTCGCCGACGACGCTCATCTGGACGCCCAAGAGCGTGATCTACGTCTGCGCTCCCATCTACAACGCTTCTCGCTCTGGTGCAGCCTTTCGCTGTGGCGCGCCAAGTTCCTCTTCCTCAACTCGGTTATCCGCCCTTATGACTTTTCGCGCCTCCCTCAAGACGCCCACCAAGCCATTTCGCTCATCGACAAGCTGCGTCCATCAGATCCGGCTCATGCCCTCGACGAGGCTATGTTCAAAGCAGGTCTTCTGGCACAGGCCTATCGTGTCATCCAAGCCACCGACTTTCACCAGCGTTTGGTCAAGTTCGAGACTCTTTGGCACAGTCGCTCCCTCTTCTCCGAGGCCGAGGTTCGACGCGAGATCACTAGCCGCGTTGACAACCAATTGCAGTTCCTCGACGACCTCAGGTCGACCAAATGCTACAAGCTCTGGAGCCTCGGTGACCTTCCTGAGCTCAGGTTTCTCGACCGCTGGATTGACCTAGAGTTTGAGTCAGACTGGGTCTTTGTCTTTTCCGCTTACATGAATGCATTGCACATCACCAAAGGCAGCATCACTGTCGACGGTGTCTTCCAAGCCTACAAAAGCGACCCCGACCTCTTTCGCGTCGTCTGGGACATTGGCAAGGAGGGCTACTTTCGCAATGAGCGTGCCCTTGCTGCTCTGGCCGCCACTCCGCGATTCGAAGGAGAGAGCATCGACCAGACCGGCATGCCACTTCTCTTGACCTGCGGATATATCCTGCATATTGCCATCACCGTCATGGAGGCCGTCCACTTTTCTCAGTATGGCCTGCACATCTGTTCGATTCGAGAAGGTGTCTATGCGCTCGTGTTCCCTCAGCTCGCAGAACGGCTCTGCGCATCCACGCGCTCGCATGCCGAAGGCTTGGACAAGCTTGTGGCTAGTATGCTGCTCCAGATGTCGCGTAGACTGGATCATTGCGAATACAACAAAGTGATCAAAAGAGGCAACATCACCATGGCCGCGTCGCCATCGCAGGCTGCCTCATCCGGCGATACTCGACCGGATCAGCAGCAGAGCTCAGCCCAAGCCTCAGCGCAGACGACACAGACGACGCAGACGACACAGCATTCAGCTCAAGCTACCAACAATCACTTGACACCTCAGAGCAACGTCACCCCGGCCAGCGACTCGAGCGCGGTGATGGATCCCAACACGGCTTCGCTCAGCTGGCAGGATACGCCCAACACGAGCCAATCCGACTCGGTGAGGAATGGAGAAGCGAGCGCGAGCAGCACCCGTCACAGCAATAGCATTAGCAACATGCGCATGCAGTCCGATCGCAGCCACGCCATGATACCAGCCACCGCTTCTACAGCAGCACAGGCATCACTGGCAGCAGTACCATCGTTTCCGGCCAGTGCAGCAGCCCTCATGTGCTCTTTCGACCCCCTCTCATCGGAAAACATGGCACGCATCATGGACCAGATTCTGGCTTGGGACTGCGTCATGCCGCAGATAGACTCGATGCCACTTAATGATATCATGTGAGCACGTCGGTCTTTGATGCTCGAGCATGGACGCATGCATACGACACCCCCTTAATCGCATCAATTGAGACGAGGCTTATCGATACCCATCCACTTCATCGGATCTTGTCCGAGCTGCCACCGCCTTTTGCGTCCGTCATCATCGACGATGTCGATCCTTGTACCATTAGCAGACAACCACTTTATGCGTATGCAAATACGTATACGTCAATGTACTTGTACTTTTCCATCTCATATAAACCTAGCAGCAAGCAGGAACCGTTGCATGACTAGGACCGAAACCCGTCGTGATGGGATCTTATTACATTCTCACGCCTTTGTCGCTAGCGACTCGGGTAATGTCTCAATGCGTGGCTGGTGCAGTCTGGAGTCGAAGGCTTTTGGTTGGCCGTTAACTAGATCGAAAGAGCATAAGAAGTGGCGTTTTGGGGGGAGAACAAGAGGAAGTTATAGGATGTACAGTATTGTACTGTACAGTACAGTACAGTACTGTACTGTATCTGCCTAGAAGAGATCGCGCTCTTTTTTCCATTTATTTTGAAAAGGATAGAAGTGGCAATCGTGTCATGGTGACACAGCGTGTGTAAGGCTTGCTTGTGTGGTGGGATGGGTCTCATGCTACAGTATGATGACGTTCAAAAGTATGGTGAGACAGTTGAGACAAGCGCTAAAAAGGTACTCCCACGTTGTCTCTCTTGTTTCGAAGAGGGGTGAATTAAACTCGAAATTTGGTCGGGGGCTCAATGAATCGGCGATGGGAGATTAAACTTTATCGAGAGGGGAACGAATCTTGGCGTCTCTTGTCTCTTTATCGCGCGCGCGCGTATGTGTGAGAGAGAGTGTGTGTGTGTTGGATGATGTTGAGAGAGAAACAAAAGAGAGAGCTCGGAGAAGGTGCATGAATCGGACTTTCAACTGGTAGTGCACTTTTCTTTCTTGACCACGACTGTTGAAGCACAAGTATCGGAAATCAAAACACCGACCCCTTATCAAGTCCACAGATGCACCGATCTCGAACGAATCGATAATTTTACCGTATGCTGGTAGCTTTCGGTGACTTTTTTAACTTTGATCGAGGTCGCCCGTATGCACTGCATCTCCATTGATGATTGCCAGCACAGAGGATGCGTGGGACAAAAAGAAGAAAAGAACCAAGTTTAGCGATGTAGAAGGTGGTGATGGTGAAAAGCAGACAACGACCAAGGCGGAGGGCGTCAAAATTGGCAAAAGGGCGGATGGGCGGATTTGCCAGCTGTCAGAAAAAAAAGGGTAGAGAAAAAATCCATGTGGTCCTCTTGCTTCACATTGCTTCCTCCGGGTGAAAGAAGGGCAAGACTCTTTCCGCCGCAACCCATCGCCATCGCCAACACACGCACAAAGGTACTCCGCACATGCAGCTTCAGCAGCAGACAACAACGCCTCCGAAGGCAAAGTCGAAGAACATCAAATCCTTCCAGCCTTCGCCTTCGCCTTTGCCCTCGTCTCCCCGTTTCGTCATCTTGTCTTAGCTCAAAAAAAAAATTGGGCTCGATGGGCGGATGTGGAAAAGGGTACAGAAGCATGGCTCTTGTAGTAGTGTACGTTTCGCCTTGGTACGGTTTCAGTGTGTTTTGATGCTATGTATTGTACTGTACAGTAGGTTATCTTTGGCTTGCTTGCCGTCGGGTCGATGTTCAACTGAAGCTTTCCCTCCCTCTTGAAACGAGGCTTGCTTCTATCGGCTAAATTACAACAGCAGAATACTGACCAAGTGTGCAACGATGCAATGTACTGTACTCTAAAGCTCGAGGATGTACGGTAGATCCTTCCTTCGGCCGCCACCACCGACCCACAGTAGACAGGGTACAGCATTGCAAGCCACCTCTTCTTGGTATTGGAAGCAAGCCATCCCCTTTTAGGACCCCGGTGCTAGGCGAGATGTCTTACTTGTAAACACCATCATCCTTTCCCCCCCACCTCTTCCTCCTTCCTCCTTCTTTCTCCTTCCGATTCCTATCCCTCCCTCCCTCTGCCTTTCCTTCATCCTGGTTCGATAGATTGGTCGGCTCGATCCCCGGTTCTTGATCGAGAAGCTGATTCGGTCTCCGATCCCGCCACACATTCGTTTACGAACCCTTCCCACACTGGCTCCCAACATAGGCGAGACAGAGACAGAGCGGCAAGAACCTTGACGGTCAACTCCGCTCCTCACCCTTCCGACTCACCTGTCATTAGTCATCCAGCTGGTTCTGTGGTGACCTCCGCTCCCTGTTGCTTTGAAAGCACTCGACTGTATCTGTATCCTTTCCAAGCGCTCTTCTGCTGCACTGTATCTGTAGCTGGTTCTACAGTGTATCGTATAGCAAAGCTCTGGTACTGGGTTCGGGAAACATATTTATTCTCCGAACTCGTGCAGCTGTAAACAGCCCCCGAATTCATCTCCCTCCCCATTCATCAAGAACTACTACCTTCAACATTGCTCTCGACCACTTTCTCCACCACTACCACCACCTCCTCTCTACTCTGATACCCAACGTCGATAATAAGCTGATCCCACGGCAAAGCTAAGCTTCGCAGCGATGGTCGGTAGTCGCAACTTGGCATGGAGCGCCCTCACAGCGTGGTGTGCGCTCTTTGCCGCTTCGACGGTCTCTGCTACAACCCAAGATCCGGTCATGTGGATTCTCGTCCACCACTCGCTCAAGACGGCACGCATCGACCCGATCGTGTCTCCCGGCAAAGTCTCTTCGCACGTTCACTCGCTGGTGGGTGTCAACGGCGTCAGTGCCACCACGACGACAGCTGAAGATCTCGAGAGGGAATCGACGTGCACTACAGCAGGTATCGCTGCCGATTCTTCGGCCTACTGGGCACCTTCGCTATACGCGTACAACGCCGACGACACCTTCACGCCTCAACCTTTGGACTATGTCAACACGTACTATCTGATGCGAGGCAACGTGCCCATCAAAGCTTTCCCGCGTGGGCTTCAGATGCTGGCGGGCAACGCAATGAGACAGGGACCCGGTCCTACACGACAGAACGACAATACCGTCTCTTTCGTCTGTCTCAACTATGCCCAGGGTAGCACGCAGACTCCGACCCTGCCACAGGGTCCCTGTCCCCAGGGATTGAGGACGCAGGTCGTCTTCCCATCGTGCTGGAATGGGAAAGATTTGATCTCGTCGGACAACTCCCACATCGTGTATCCCTTGGGCGATAATGCTGACAATGGCCCCTGTCCTGACTCGCACAACATCAGGTTGCCTACGTTGTTCTACGAGTTTGTATGGGGAGTAGGTGACCAGGTCAACACGGGCAATTCGACTTGGGTGTTTTCCAACGGTGATGCTATTGGCTACTCGTTCCACGCCGACTTTATTGCCGCTTGGGATGAGGAGCTTTTGCAAGATGCCATCGACCAGTGTGGAGGTAACCTGTTTAACAATCTGGAATCGTGCCCTCCGTTGGCAAAGACTTTGGATAGGAAGGCGAGCGATGCATGCAGGTCCACGTCGAGCGAGGCGACCAGTGGGAGCATTGAATCTCTTCCAGGTTGCAACGTCGTTTGGAACGGTCCTCATGCGGGTAAAGGTCTGACGAAAGGATGCGATCCGAACAAGGTCATGTTGAAGCCGGCCAACTGGCCTACTAGTTCGGCTTCTGCTTCGAGCGCCTCGGCTTCTTCGACAAGTGCAAGTGCCTCATCGACTTCCTCTACCGTCAAGCCATCCACTACGGATAGAAATGTGGTGATCTTACCCAAGCCTGAGCACCAGCCACCCCAGCCAAAGCCGCAACCCCAATGTGCCCCCGTCCACAAACAGCACCACTCCAAAGGCGCCAAGATCGACTGGATCCCCAAAGCACCCGAGAAAAAGAAACACCGTCCCACCTTCACCCGTCAGAAAGACACCCAGCATACAAAGAAGCACCAGCAGCACAAGGACAACAACAAGAAGCACAATCGAACCTAGCCGATTGTTCACAACTGTATAAACAAAACTCTTCATCCGTACGTCTCCGAATCGTTGAATAGAAAAAGAAATAGAAAAATAACAAGGGAGAACTGGATTCTCCCGTTCAAGTAGCCGTCCTGTTTTGCCAAGTGTGGTCGAAGTATGTGGACCGTGTGAGACTTGGCTTGACATGGTGTGATGGAGGATGGTGGACTCGGCATATGGCCAAACGATGGATTGTCTTGGCATCCGAGTTGTCTGCCGAAGCGGAGGATTGCGGGTGTGACAAATGGGAAATGCCATTATTTTTAATAATAAAAAGAAAGGGTCCAACGATTTCTGCACATTTTTCACCAAACGCAGGCATTGGAGCAGTCTAAGTGTAAATCACGGAAACACTCCGAGATGAGCTGATTTCCGACACCACTCACACACACACACACACACACACACATGACATTGCCTCTCTTGCTCTCTGACCTTCACCACATCGCATCGACTCAGCAGATACAGCATAGCATAGCATAGCAGGATATACACAGATCATACGCCAAGTATAAGGAAACAGGCATCGCGATTACAAGGTGTACAAAAGACCAGGCCAAGCCATGTCGATGCGAGCCATTTCACATTCTGTACCACTCTTCTTCCTCTCGTAGCCTGTCTACACACACACACACACACACACACCCCACCACCATAATCATCAAAAGGTTGCTCAGCATGCCACCGTCCACATCAACAAGATCGCCGCTGTCGGAGCAGTTATCGACACCACCACCCACAAAACCGAAATGGAAAGCTCGACTAGCCTCCCACTGGGCCACTACAGTCCGAGTCGTCCGTCGCCACGTCTACTTCCTCGGTCCTGGCATCGTCGCTTCTGTCGCCTATGCTGATCCTGGTAACTGGGCCACTGACCTCCAAGCCGGCTCTGAATACGGCTACTCTCTGCTCTTCATCGTCCTCCTCACCGGTATCTTTGCCGTCTTTATCCAGATCCTCTCCGCCCGTGTTGGCGTAGTAACCAACGCCGATCTCGCTCGACAGTGTCGCATGCTCATCCTCAAAGAAGACCGTCATGGCTCTCCCACACAGCGCACCGTCTCCCACCCCAAGCTGCGTCGCTGGGCCCTTCTCTATCCGCTCTACGTCATCGCTGAGGGTGCCATTGTCGCGACAGAACTCGCAGAGTTGACAGGATCAGCAATCGCATTGAACCTCCTCTTCCCAGCACTACCGCTCTGGGCAGGTATCCTCATCACTTCTGTCGACGTCATCTTGATCCTCTTCCTCTACAAGCCGCCTCCCAACGGAAGCTTCAGACTGCTGGAAGGGTTGATCGCCATATTGGTCTTCACCGTGCTGTCGTGCTTCATCGTTCTGCTGGTTAGAATCAAGCCGTATTGGCCGGATGTCTTCCACGGATACCTTCCGTCGCATCACGTCGTGCAGAGTGGTGCGCTCTACGTCAGCGTCGGTATCCTCGGTGCCACCGTGATGCCTCATGCCATCATCCTAGGCAGCCACTTTGCAAGCATCGACCGTCTCCCTTCCCTCGACGCCGCTCCCTGCACCACCAATCCCACCACCGACCACGACACCCTTCGCGAGGCGGCACAGCAAGATCAGAGTCGATGGGAGATCATCAGCAGCTCCTTCTCACGTCTCTTACGTCCCAAACCAGAAACCAAGGCCGAAGTCGTCCGACTCTCCCGCGTCATCCGTTCCCTCATCTCCCTCCGCACGGGAACGCAAGATGTCGATTCCGAATCGATCCGCCAAAGCCGTCGTGCGCGCTTTACCCCTGACGATTTGCCGCCCAGAACACTCGAAAACATCCGAATCCACCTCAAACACGCCTCGGTCGACATCGGTATGAGCCTGGTCAGCTTTGCCATTGTCATCAACAGTGCCATTCTCATCGTTGCCGCTGCTGCTTTCTACTATACAGAGTCTGGCGCCGGTGGAAGTGGGCAGGTGGTTGTGGCGAGTCTATACGATGCCTTCTATCTGTTGAAGGATCGATTGGGCAGTTTGGCGGCCATCTTGTTTGCCGTGGCGCTGCTGGCGGCGGGTCAGAGTGCAAGTATCACTGTGACGCTTGCGGGCCAGTTGGTGAGCGAAGGGTTTATCAACTGGAGAACCGATCCTTTCCTCAGAAGGATCGTCACGAGGTTGGTGGCCATCGTGCCCAGTCTGACGGTCTCGCTAGCGGTAGGCAAGGATGGTCTGGACGAGATGCTGGTCGCTAGTCAGGTGGCGTTGAGTATCGCGCTTCCTTTTGTGCTGTTGCCGCTCATCATTGTGACAGGTAGCAAGGCGAGGATGACAGCAGAGGAGATGGATAGAGCAGAGGTGGAGAGCTCGGCCAGTTCAATTCGGTCCAGCATCCAAGCTGAGCGCACAAGTGGCGAAGCTGCTGTGCGTTCTCCTCCTCGCCTTGAAGATATGTCAGACACGGACGGCATCACTCACAGACCTACATTTACAAGAGACGCCAGCACTTGCGCCTCCTTGGCTCTCGTTGAGATGCTGCCCCGCAACCACACCCAACCCGACTCTTCTGCACCCTCTGACGAGCCGTCTAAAAAGTCACCGCCCGAAGAAAACCAACAACAACAGCAGCAGCAGCTCTCGCAATCGCAACAATCACCACTAGCCGCATCGTCGCCCAGCGGGGGAGAACGACAGGTGGGCAAGAAATCCCAATGCTTCGCCTCGGCGTGGTACGTCCAAGTCGTAGCCTACGCCATCTTTGCCGTTATTGTAGTGGCAGATGTGTATGTGCTCATTACGACGTTTATGGGTATCGATTAGAGTCGAGCTTTTTTTTTCTACCATGGACTTTGTTTGTCTCTTTGCAATGTCATCGCATGTCTCTATGATCTGACTGACTGAGTGTGAGCTGGACTACGTGGAACAGGGCGGGTGTGTATTGCACGAAAGCTGTGTGGGAACTATATGTGCGTAGAACGAAGAGAGAAACAAAAGAATCTATGAAGGTGTTGCTTTATATTTGGAGCGTGGTGAATCGTCATGGTGTGTGGGGGAGGAGTTTTACCGACGAGTTGAGTTCTATAGATTCATCCAACTTGTTGTTTCTCTCGTAGCTTTGGTTGTGAGTGTTGTCTACAGTGAGACCTTTTTCTGTATCTTGGTGTTGCTGCAGTACGTCGGCTGCGAATCTCTCATCCACTTGATCGTGCATTTCCAACTCGCGCATCAAGAAGCACAATCCCCAACCGACCGCGGCGAAGGGGATGAGTAACAACCAGACGTGACGCAATGCACCGTTGTATACGCTTCGTACGGCAAAGCTCGCCTCGGGGGTTAGACGACGCAGAGCCGAAAAATGCATCGAATACGGAGACGAGATGTCTTCGATGTTGAAAGGTAGAGATCCGTTGAGGGCGAGAGCTTGGATGGTATCGGATTTGATCGCCTTGTGAACTGAGGATTGGAATACAGCTTCTGCCAGCATGATGCCCAATGTTTGACCGAAGGATGCGAAGAATAGCTGTAATGCTAGAGCTTTCGATGCCATTTCGATCGCGACCGATGCCAAAACGGGGAATTGAGGCGCAACGAAGAGGATTCCACATCCAATGGCTATAGGTATTTGAACGAGAATCCATGTGGTAGGACCTGAATCGACGCCCAATAGAAGCAGAAGAGGAACTCCTAACATGGTGAAAAACCATCCGAGGTGATTCTGAGGCACGTACTTTTGCATCACTTCGATGCTCACTGCAAACCCGATGGCGGTGAAGGCGACAGTGCAGCTGAAGGGAAGGACCATCCAACCCGACATGATGGTAGAGGCGAGTTTCACCGCTTGGAAGTAGGTAGGCATGACGTAGATGATGGCCATGGTGATGACACCGTGTGCAAAGCTGGTGAGATGTGCGCTGATCGCGGTTCGATTCGAGAGGAGTTGCTTTGGTACCGTCGGATTTTTCAACTTGAACAACTCGAGGTAGAAGAAAGCCGTAAAGAGACCAACGGATAACACCAGAGGGATGAGGACCGCCGGGCTTAACCAGGAGTACCTTGCACCACCCCAAGTGAGAGCCAAACCGAGTCCTACGGTAGCCAAGATGAGAAGAGCGTTTCCGGACCAATCCATATTCTTGACTTTGGATTTGACGTCCGCTTTGGGAGTCTTCATGTTCATAAAGCAACTGATCATGATGATGGCCATGACGGTGATTGGGATGTTGAGGTAGAACAACCATCTCCATCTATTCTTACGCGAAAAGATCCCACCAACGGGAGGACCCATAGCACTCGCACCAGCCCAAACAACGCCCAGTATACCTTCGTAAGTTCCTCTCTGACTCAAACTGACCAGATCTGCCACAACGATCTCGGAGAGACTGATGATACCACCATCGCCAATCCCCTGCAAAACCCTGCCCACTATCATCATCTCCAAACTGTGACTAGCACCGCAGATGACGCTGCCGAAGAGGAAGAAGAACAAGCTGGTGAGGAGGATAGCTTTTCGACCCCAAATCTCGCACAACCCACCGGTCCAAGGTAAGATGGCCATACCAGCAATGGTGTAAGCGGCGCCTATCCAGATGTAGGTTCCACCTGCACCACCCGAGTTGGGTTTCGAGATGGGATTCGGCGTATCATGCCGATGTTTGGAAAAGTGAATCGCGTCGTTCTGAAGATCGGCCACAATGGTAGGCAAAGCAGTCGAGACAGTGGTGAGATCGAGCGCAGAGAGGAAAGACGAAACGCACAGTGCCGAGAATACCAGGAAGAAATGTACCCGTGCCGTAAGCTTGGGCTTGAAACTCGTGGGACTGCTCTCGAGAGATGTACGCGGGGTAGGGGTAGGGGAAGGGGATGTGGAGATGGTAGCAGCTGCATGAGGAGTGAGTTGGGTGGTAGAGGCGTGTTCGGATAGAGAAGGATATACGTTGAGTCCAGCTGGATCGTATGAAGACGAGGTATGTGCTGTTGTAGGTGGTGGTGGTGATGGGGGTGGATGCAAGGTTGCCGGGTGAATCTCTTGTGTTTGTGACGAGACCATGTTGTGAATAATGGAGTCAAGATGTTACTCGGATCGACCCCAGAAGCAGCTTTCTATATGTTGAAGAGGTGCACCCTTAGCAGTCGAGTCTCGAAGTGAGGAATCAACCAAAGTCGAAGGATATTCTTGAAGCCTATATCAGGTTGCGCAAAGATGGTGGCTGTACGCCAAACTAAGAGCGAGTGAGAGCTTTCGCAATTGCCAAGCAAACAGGCAGTGCAACCGATGAGGATCTTTGTGGTTTGAACTGGATTTGCTGTGCAATGGCGTTGCGTAGAGAGAGAGAGTCTGTGTGTGAAAATCCTGCGTAGGGGAGGGGGACCGCCTTTTGCAACGCCGAAAAGAGAAGTTGCGCTCGATCGTTGATGTTGCGGTTGCGGTTACGTTTGCGGGGAATCGAAGAGTGGAGATGAAAAGAGAGAAAGAGCGATGGAGACGGGAATCAAGGAATCGCTGACGGAGAGAGGAGAGAGAGAGAGAGAGAAGGAAGGTGAGAAGTGAAAGGCATGAGGCGGTGTGGAGCGGCGGTGTTGCCAAGAATAGGTAGCAGGTTAGCGTCGCTTGAAACTCAGCTGCAATGAGACAAAGGGGGGTGAGGAAGGGATATGATGCACCGGAGCAGAAGCTATCAGAAAGACGGAAGGCCGGAGTAACACCACCTTTTTGCTGAATGCTTCAGACCCGAGTCAAGTGGTTGAGAGGGAGCGCAGCAGGCTGTGTTCGGATCGTAAAGCGCTCTCTGACTTGACGTTGGCTACACTGTAGAAGGCGCTACAGAACAAGATCGACTGGCAGCAGACAGGAGTTGGCGTATCATGATTCGCTCGCTCGCCATTGATTCCTCTTTGGAAGAGCGTGTCTGTTGTGGATGACAATCTCGCTTGTCGGTCTCTCTCTCTCGCCCCGAAACGTCTCAGCGTAGCCTACAATTAGCGCTCTTATGCGCAGACAAAGAGGATGCCGAAGGGGTTATTCAGCTTGGGGATCGTCGGCACAGCACAGCATAGCATTGGATTGCATAACTGACCAGGTTCGATGCTTCGCCTATACCGTACGCTGTACAGTATGCATAAAAAGAAAAACAAGTGACATTTTGCACAGCCCAAAAGAAAATGGATCCGACGTGCAGTACAGTACAGTACAGTACAGTAGGTTCGGCATGCATTTTTTGGCAGAACGCGTCGATTTACCCAACCCAAGAAAGAACGCACGTGGGAGTGTGCAATAGTGTACAGTACACCAGTAGAGTAGAGTAGAGTAGTGTAGTGGATGGTCTGGACTACGCCAGACTTGAAAGGGCAAGAGATGTACGGGATTCGGAGAAGCAAAAGCGGAGTTTGGACAGGTCGACATGTTTTCAAGTGAGCCCAGCTGCTTCACCAGTGATTAGTAAAGAACATAACATTGCAGATCCTACGGAATCATCCGTCGGTCTACGTGTAGCACTACAGTATACGGCCTAGTGCACACCGCCCAACGTTTTGGCTCTCTCTCTCTCTCTCTCTTGCTGTCTTGTCGCTCGCCATAGACCCACGCAAGAACGTGCTCTCTTGTCGGTGCTTAAAAAATGTGTACAATGTTTCCCCATCGAGGCACGAGCAATACACAAGTTTTCCAACATCACAAACGTACACTCTTTCTTGGTCCATTCTCGCCCAACAGCTTTTTTTTTTTTTTTTTTTTTTTTTGCCGCATCGCTTGGTAGACAGGATATGGTATGCGCTGGCAAATATCAAAGGAAGGGGGGAGGTCGGATCTGCATCGCTCGGTGAAGAGACTCAGAGGTAGCCACTCTGATCCGTTATGCAGCAAGTTTGGCAGCTAACAGCCGTGACAACAGGCGGAGAGGGCTTCGGCACTGAGACTTTTCTTTTCAAACCCAATTTGAGTCGGATTTACATGCGGGGTTTGAATTCACGGCGGGGACAGCGGCAGCTGAAATACTGTAGAATCCAAAAAGAAAGGGAGCAAGTTTCCGAAGATGATTTTTGTTTTTACATTGGGCAGAGGGCATGATTGTAAGGCCAGGAGAGGTTCTAGACGCTCTCTTACACTGTATCTCTTTTGCAGATGCTTCAGAGGTGGCGGAATTGCGGAGCGTGATGCAGCCCCACTGCAGCTAACAACTCTTTTTTGGAATTTCATTGTCCGTGCCTTTTGGTTCGGCATCTCAATCTGACACTGTAGCATTCTTCACTTGCATCCAACTCGATGATGCAGTATATATACACGGAGGGGTGGACGAACCGGTTGGGATGGTAAAAGTCTTGTTGCTACTGGTCACTGTATGCCTTTTGCGTTTTTGTTTCCCAGAATAGCACATTTTTTTGTTTTTCAAGGCGGCATGAGACAAGGTTTTTCTTTTTCGTAAAACGTGGAAAAAAAAACAATTTTCCCCCTCACCAATCACAGCTCTGCAGATCTCAGGTTTTTCAAGGGTCCTTTCTCTCCAGCTTCGATCTGTGGCTTACTGTGTGTGGATTCTCTCTTGCCGAGGGCGGACCGGCGGTATACACTACTCTTAAAAAAAAAAAAAAAAAAAAGAAAAGAAAGTGTACATTCATTTCAATCTCGCTTGCACTGCTGGATCGGCTTCCCTTGTTCCATTTTGCTTTTCCCGAACAACAGTCCAACCACAACCACCTCGCCAGTACTGTACTCGCAAACAAGCTGTGATGATAGCGTCGGTTTGATCTTGCTCTCTTGATACTGTATTGCGTTGCGGCTGTGCTAGGTTAGCTTGGGATCGGTTGACATCTGCACAGCACAAACTCGTTCTGCAAGCGTGTTTCACTTGTCCTCGGTGCTAAAATGTGCACAGCCCCTGCATCCCCCTCATCCCTCTTGCACCTGCTTGTGAAGCTATCAATTGCGTCGACATAAGCCATCATCCCATAGATTCCCTTGCTGCCTCGCATGCCCCAGCATACCATACCATCACTGCACTGGAACCCACATGCAGCGGTTATCTGTCCGTATGAACAGTGGCGCTTACTTATTAGATCCGCATCCCACCACGTCCAGAAGAGGGCAAGGCGGACAAACACGTCGAATACGAGAGAAGAGCGGAGATTGGATTTCTCTGTGACTTTTGAGGTCCGGGATGCCGTCTGCCTGTCTGCTAGCAATGTCGTCGCTTTGTCTCTGTGCTCTCGAATCGACGCTGTTTCTGACTAGGTGCCGTGCAGCAACTGAACTGCTCTCTCTTGCCTTTCCTTGAGCCTCCTGTCTCTGGTATTGCTTGCACAGCTCGATAGAGTATGAGCAGACGAATCAGCTTGACATTCTTGCTCTCCGGTCTTTCAGAGATTCCACACTACTGTACCTGCTCTTCTCTTTGCTCTTGTAAATGTGCGCTTCCGCTAACTCGTCGTCACACCTCAATGTATGTGTGTCAAAATCCGTCGTGCGACTCTCGCTCCTTGCAACAACGCATCCAGCACAGCCAACACACCAAACACAGCCAGCAAGTGTCTTGAGAGCTTGTCGAGACTGTGCAGCCGCCAAACCTGTCGCCGCGCTAACCCCCCCCCCCCCCCCCCAGTGTCGTCCCCTTTCAACCCAACCCTTTTTTGGCTCACACTCCGACGCTTCTCTCGCACTCGGCATTCACACAAATATCGCTCACCTCTCCAACTCAAACCACCTCATAAAGCGAGCTTGACTCCACCTTCTTTGTTCCTTCTCTTCAACCACCATCTCCTCATCTATTCACACTCCTCCCTTTTCTATCTGCTAGCTTAAACATTCCTTTTTTTTTTGTCGTCACCCCCTGATTCACCATGGTTTCGACTCGCAGTCCCTCTCCCAGCTGCACTGACAGATCCAGTGTCACTGACATCTCTTCGGATGCTACCAGCATTGTCGACTCCACCGCGAACCTCAGTGTCGACGACGACGCCATCGTGAGCGATCAGACGATTCAGGATGTGCTCGCCAACTCGAGAATCCTCATCACCGGCGCTGCTGGTTTCGTAGGTGCTGCCCTCCTCCATCGCCTCCTCGGCGACGCCAGCTTCAACGTCAAGCAAGTTGTCGCCATCGTTCGAGGCAAAACCGACGACGAGGCGCTCAAACGTCTTCCCAAGGCTGTTCACCATCACACTCTCCCCGAGTCCGAGGGTGCCCTCCCCAAACTCGTCATCGTCAACGGCGATTGTGCCCGTCCCAACTTTGGACTCGACGACAAGGATTTTGAAAAGGTTCGCAAGACCGAAATCGTAATTCACTGTGCTGGTGACACTCGGTTCACCCTTCCCATCTCAAAGGCGTTCGAATCGATGGCTGATCTGGCGTATTTCACCGCTAGGTTCTCGCTCCTAACTTGGAACGTCAAGACACACATCCATGTTTCCACCACGTTTGTCGGATGGTATCTGAAGAACGGTTCGCTCGTTAGCGAGTCCTTGACACCGGAAGGATGCGGTACGCAGGTGGATGGGCAGGCAGAACACGTCAACACTTACTTTCAGGCAAAGACGTACGCCGAATCCGTCATCAATTCGCTCTTCACCTCGCAAGTGGGTAGGAAGCTTCACGGCAAGACGTGTCGAATTGTTCGTTTGGCAACCTTGGGTCCTGCGATTGACTTTCCTCGTATCGCTTGGGGTGCTGGTCATCCTTCGAGTCCTGTTTGTGCCGCACTGGCTGCACAGTGCGCTGAACCTGACATCATCTTCCCGAATGCTGGCTTGGATGTTATTCCGGTCGACATCGCCGTGAACCAGATCCTGGCGATCACTGCTTCGGCACATGCGCTTCAGAAACTACCTACAGCTCATCGTTTGCATCCCAAGAACCCCGCCGCACCAACCTCGAAACATCTCGCCGAGGTCCCCTGCTACCACGTGGCCTGCGGTAGAGGTGACGAATCACGCATTCCGATGACGTTGCTCAACGACGAAAGCGTCAAGATCGAAGAACCTTACATCCCCACCTCGAACCTGCTCAAGGTGTACGATCCATTCATCACCAAAATCGTCGAATTCGACGTCGCTCGAACCAGAACCATCCTAGGTCTTCCAGCTTTGACCCCCGACATTCACCGCAATGTAACAAAATCTACCCTCGCAGATCTCCCGCTCAAACACGGCTCGATCAAACTAGACATCGTCAAAGCCGTCCAGGACAAATTCGGCGCCAAACCACTACAAGGTTGGACAGGCTACCTCCAACAAGTCAGAGACGAAATGGAGGCTATGGGCCCCCGATCCGACTGGGAAACCTTTGTCGACTAAACAAACACAGTCCACCCTCTCCAAACTCCTTATCACATAGACCGGCTGAGCTATGTAGTGTACAGCCCAGCATACCCCCCCCCCCCCCCCTGTTCTTTTTTCGCGTTACAGTAACGTTATTAGGCTCTTTTCGTTGTCTCCTTTCTCTTTTTTTCGGCTGTAAATACAGGCTCCTTGTCACAGAATTCATCCTATTGAGATCAGTCTACACAGTGTGAAAGAGAGTGTAGCGGCATCCAAACGGAAGCCGAGACTGATTGAAGCGAGGGTACGGTAGATTCTGATTTCGAGCAGCACATCGAGGCGCCAATCGAACAAAAAGTGCACATGTGAACAGGATCTATTTCGAGGCAAGGGAATTCAACAGATGCGCTTGGGATCGGAAACAGTGGTATCGGCGAACATCTTGCAGAACAATGAGTTAAAGGTGATCGAAAAGAAGAAAAAAAAAATCAAGTCGTAAGCGTAAAAGTCGTGGCTAAAAAGCCAATTGCAGGGGAGAGGCTAAACATTGCGGAGTCATGAAATGGTGCGATTGAGGCAAGGGTGCATGTGCTGAAGTTGGGGACCGTGTTTTATCCTTGAAACGTCGAGATGATACGACCGGCGACACGTCTTCCCGAGAGGAGGGCGCCTTCCATGTAACCCTGCCAAATCTCGCTTGTAGCGTCACCGGCAAAGAAGAGATTGTCAACTTTGGGCATTTCATCTCTCTCGTCCTCCTCAAAGCTGGTGAGAACGCCTGGGGGGTTGAAGGATCCGTAACCGCCTGTAGCGTAGGGGGCCAGGGTCCAGTTCATCTCGAGCACCTGGGTAGCGTTCTGCGCCTCGGGTCCGAAGAGTGTAGAGAGGAAGTCGAGCACGATACGCTTCCGTTGTTGTTGATCGGGATTCTGATGGAGGAAACGACGAGAGTTGTTACCAAGAACAAAGGCGACAATGGCACCGTGCTTGGCATCGGCAGGAGAGTTGTCGTAGGTCATCTGGACAGGACTCGTCTCGTCGGCGTTGATCATGGCTCCGCTGAGACCTGCTGCTCGCCAGAAGGGAGTCGGATAGATGACGTTGAACTTGATCACAGAACCCATGGGTTGGCGACGGTAGTATTGGATCAGACCTGAGGGTAGAGGCGGCTGAAAATCGATCTGACAGATCAGAGGTCGTGGTGGAGTGATGACGACTACAGGTGCTTTGTACTGTTGTCCTTGAATCGTTGTCACTTGGTATGCAGCTTGTTGGTCCGAGCTGGTATCATCTTCTTGGTTGGCCTTGTGAACGCTGTATACTTTCTGGTTGAGCTCGAGCGTTGCGTTGGGAAGACGGGCGGCAAGGCGCTCGCTGATAGCTTGTGGGCCTTGGATGATTCGGGTCGTCTGAGCGTCGCTGAGAACCTGCTCAATGTCGCCTCCAGCTCCCGCGACGGTGGCCAAGAGATCCAAAAAGCTGATCGACTCGGAATCCTCTGCATACACTGCTTTGATGGCCATCCTGAAGAGCTGTCTAGCCTCAAACGTCCACATCGAGTCGTCGATCCATGTGCCGATCGATCTTTCGTCCCAGAACCGTGCATTAGCGGCACTGCACGGCGTCTTGGCAGGGACCGATTTGGAGAGCCTGTTGATCTTGCGAGTGGCCAAGAGTAGATCGAGAGAAGGGATGATACCGCAAGGGATCATGTCGTTGTACTGTTTGACTTTGCCGTCTGTGGAACGGTAGATGCTTCGACCCTGGTCGTAGGTGTTGTGGGTATCGAGGCCAAGTTGCTTGATGAGTTGGAGGATCTCGGTCTGTCCAGGTCCGATCCACTGTCCACCCATCTCGATGGCATTGCCGTCGTCGAGTCGCATGTCGAGCGTCCTACCTCCCACTCGGTCGTTGGCTTCGAGCACCTTGACGCCAAACCCGGCTCGAGTGAGCTCATCAGCAGCAATGAGTCCAGAGAGTCCAGCACCGATGATGATCACATCAACATCGCCCGTCTTCTTGAGCTTGCGAGTGACACTTGCACTTCCACCCGAACCGTTGATCGATTGCGCCGTGAGAGTGGTCGAATCACTGTCGTAGCAAGTTGGTTGCTGCTCCTTTGTCCTCGAACGTTTCAGCAAAGAGGACTGCTCACCGCTGGCTTTACGCCTCTGCTTGTTGCTCGAACCACCTAGCCAAGAAGGTCGCCCAACCATTGTGTCGATGAAAAGACTGACGATGAGCGAGAGAAATAGGATGTGGTCGTGGTGGGTGGGACAAGAGAGTTGTGGGTGAGCAGGCTGTGTTGGTAGGAATTGCCAATTCAAGAATTTCCCCAGAATCCCTCCTCGGCAGCAAGCACTGCTACCCGACCGGCGGTCCTTCTTTCTTGTGTCTCTGCACAAACACTCGATTCGACTAACATTGCTGTACAGTACACTAGCTTGGGTTCTCGAACCCCCTCTTACCCCCTTTCCTCCTCATGCCATGTCACCTGCAGTCCCTTCCCATAACTGAATGCCGAAACAGTGGCCGAACGCACAGCCTCGAGCCTCGTCGTGGTTCGTATATTTAGAATAATTTCGTGTTCATTTCACGCGTCGAAAATTGCACCGAATTATGTATTTTATATTTTTACGTTCTCATGTGCGCGGGCCAATCGTATAGTGGCTTATTATGCTGTCTTAGGGTATTCACCTCCACTCCAGGAAGGCGATTTCTAAGTTGACAGAGGTCCCCGGTTCGATTCCGGGTTGGCCCCCCTTCTTTTTTTTTTTTTTTTTTTCCTTTTCTTATTCGAGTTATAGATTCCTTTTGTAGAGATGCATTTGGTAAATGCTAGGTAGGACCCACCACTAGCTGTGAGTCAAGCTCTAGGTCATCTGCAGAATGGATGGCAGAGGTGGAAGAGGTGTGAGATGAAGCTGTGCTCTAGCTGTTGTACCGCCGAAAGGGTCGGTTACCGAAGCATCATGCAGAGGTCAAGATAGGGCCAACAAACGTGCTTCCATGCAAGACTAAGGCGGGTTTGTATCGAGCAAAGACCCCGATTTTGTGCAACTCCTATGGAGAATCTGTCAAAGCTGAGACTTTGCCGCGCACGAGCCTTCAGGGTCCAAGCCTGACTTGCACATGTCGTACAGTACAGTACACAGTACAGTACAGTACAGTACTGTACAACGAGACTAGAGAAGAAGCAAGAGTCGGTTGTTCGGCTCCCTGTCAACCGTCCCACCACATATATACAGGCATCTACTGGATCTCCACCATTTCGTCCGTCCTTCATTCTCCACCATACCTGTCCATCCGCCAAGCTGGCTCGCATAACAAAAACATGTTGCCAACTTCCAACAAGGAGGAGCAAGAATTGCCCGGATTGCCGGGAGTGGCTCTTCATCCGCGCCCCCGCGCCAACGGTGGTCTGTCGTGGAAAGCCCGGCTCGGCTTGGCCGTTCTAGGTGGGTTTGCATGGTATCGCTTCGACGTTCGACCTCGACTCCATCAGCAGCAGCAGCATGAACGCATCATCGAGCATGGTTCCAACCACTCTGACCACAGATGGGGCCAGTTCCCGCAGAAGGATGATCCTTTCCATTTTTTACCATGTACCAATGCGACTTTGCCTCCGAGTGTCGACGAATCTCATCCGCTCGAAGCATGGCAGCGTCTGTACGATCCTGACCCGCAGAACTGGTCGTGGGGCAACGCCGGTAATGTAACCAACCAAGCGCTCTATCTATGTGGTTGGCTCGATGTACCTCTCGACTACACCAACACCTCCGATCAACGCATCTCCCGTTTGGCCGTGACCAAGCTGCAACGCTCTCCTCACAAGTCGAACCGTACCATCGTCGTCGAGCCTGGAGGACCAGGTGGGTCGGGGACCAACTACGTCTGGCGTCGCGCGCAAAGCGTTTCGCACATCTACTCGAACGATACGTTTGACGTACTTGGCTGGGATCCTCGTGGGGTCAACGCATCTCAACCTTCCATCTCTTGTTTCCCCTACGATGCCGATCGGGATCGCTGGAGTTTGCTCACTACGCGATTCCACCGCGAAGTCGACCCGCGTAACGCCATGTCCAAAGCCGACGCTATGAACCAGGCCATCTTCGAATCGTGCCACACGAAATACGGTGACATCGCCGGAATGCTCACTACCGCGTTTGTAGCTCGAGACTTGGAAGAGATCCGAAAGGCGCTCGGGGAGGACGAGTTGAGCGGATACTTTGTCAGTTACGGTACCGGGATCGGACAGACCTACGTCAACATGTTTCCCGATTCGGTCGGTAGGCTGATGCTCGATGGGACCGAGTATGTGCGCGATCAGCGTCTTATGGGTGGATTTGGATGGGCTGCACTCGACAACATCACCGCCGCTTTCAACGATGGTTTCATCGGAGAATGCGTCGATGCAGGTCCAGATCGATGCGCACTTGCCAAACCTCTCAAGAAAGGCGATCCGATCCCAACCAAGCAGCAGCTCATCGATACGATGAACAAGCTTTTTGCTCAACTGGTCCAACGACCTATCCCCGGACATACAGACGATTCGGGCCCAATGTTGATCACCTACTCGCAGGTGATTTCGCTCGTCTATTCTGGACTCTACAGTCCTTTCAGCTGGGATGGACTAGCAGTAGCCTTCCACGAGTTGCTAAAGGGAAATCCTTCCATCATCTCTCTCTACTTGGATTCGTGGGAGTACGATCCTACACTCCCTGCTTCTCTGCCTGCCAAACACGCTTCGGACGAATTAGGGATCCTCGTCATCTGCTCCGATCAGTACGATAGCCCCCTACCCCCCGGATACGACGTCTCGACCAACGGCCAACAGTGGTATCTGGATCTTTGGGCCGACATGGTTGAAAGATCCGAATTCGGTGGAGATGGACGATTCTTCGACATCCTACCCTGCCGACAGTGGAATTCGACCTTTGATCCCCCCAAAGAAGTCTATCGAGGAGATCTAAACCATACCCTCTCCAACCCGGTCCTGCTCATCGCAGAGACATACGACCCAGCTACACCGCTACGCAACGGAAGAAGACTGCTGCAAGAGATGGGTGAAAATGCAAGGTTGATCGCACATCATGGATACGGTCATTCTTCCAGAGACACGAGCAGGTGTACCAACGACATTATGCGTCGATACATGATGGAGGGTATCGTGCCCAAAGAGGCCGAGACGCAATGCTATGCTGATAGGAAACCGTACAGATACAACGACAAGACCAAATCCGTACAGGTGATGCTGGAAGAATGGCAGGTTCACTTGGCTGAGCTGCGGACACTTTCCCCGCGTCATCCGCGGTTAGGATAGAGTTTCCTCTTCAGTTAATAGCTCGTTTAGACGCCTAGATCCGTAGAGTCCGAATATCGTGATGAATAAGAGATGCTGATGAGGTGGCTAATGTTCGCACAGTGTATGGGATAGATGGATGCAGCTGTGTGTGTGCGCGTGTGGATTCATCTAAAGTTGCGTTGACGTTTCTTGAAACGATCCAAGACGAGTTGGTCGGTAGCCAGCTGTTTCTTCTCTCCTCTGTTGGTGCCGTCATACCCGCCATTCTGCTGAGCCGCATTGGAAGGACGATGGTGAAAGTCGGAATTGTTGGCTCGTGGGCGTTGGCGTTGGACTGTGATCTCGACGACGAACCAAGGCCAAGATATGGTCAACATCTCTTTCCTCCTTTTCTCTTTTCTATCTCAGCCAATAGGAGCGGGGGAGGGGCAGGGGGATATACTTACATCTGGCATTAGCAAACGCCTCATCCACGGATGCGTCACCGTTGGCATCCTTATTGCGCTTAGTCTCGTAAAATTGGCGCTTTGCCCTTTCGGTGTCTTGGATATTCTTCATGCGCGTATCGATGCCCAGATCTACCTCGGGGATGGAACTCAGCATTGCAGCAGAGAGAGCGACGTTTCCTTCTCGTTCTTCCTGCGTCTGTTCTGGTCTTATACTTCGCGATAGTTCCTTGTACTTTTCGGCCAGCGCGTAGAGTGCGTCTTCCGGATTGTTGACCGCCGAAACGAGTGCGGTTTGGTCGAGGTTGGACGAAGAAGAGGAGGAGGAGGAGGGGTTGGTGGTGGCGTTGCGCTTTTTCATTTCTTCCTCGATGTAGGCCATCCTAGATATGGCATGATGGATATGTGCGAGGAAAGGAGTGGTCAGTGGTTTGTACAGCTTTGTGTGCAAGTAGTCATAGAGAAGGAGGAGGTTTGGCAAAAACTTACATGTGCTTGTCGACATCAACAGTACCGGTTTCACCCTGGAAATTGTTCTTCCTTACGAGTCGTCTTGCTTTCGAACCGTCTCTGCGTTTTACACACCAAAGATAGAAAGACTGTCAGCCTAAGATTTCAAGGCGCCAAGCTTTCCATCAGACTGTATGCAGTGGTGGGTGGTACTTACTCTTCCTCACTTTCCTCATCATCTCCTGCAGCTGTAGCGCTGACGGCCATCAGACCACCCGATTTCATCTGTTGTTCCCATCTCTCCTCCTCGTGCTGTGCCACACTCTTTTCTTTCTGCTGCTTCTTCTTCTTCCTGTCTCCGTTGTTGAGCCGTTCGAGCTCTATCCCGGTAGGTTTGCGCATGAGTGAGCGGAGAGCTATTAGATCTTGTACCGAGATCTCGTCTTCTTCCTGCTGAGTTGTCGCATTCGCCGAGTCTGCCGAATCGGTGGTGGTGGTGGTTGCTGCTGTTGTCGAGGGTTGCGGATCGTCAATGACGGCGGTGCTGATGCGCGAGGTGGTGTGCGATTTGCCTCGCTTCTTGAACAAAGGTGATTGCGAGGGTGCTGTGCTAGGACCTGCTTCCGAGTTCATACTGTCGGATTGGCGGTAAAGGGGGTGAGGAGTGAGGTTGGGGACGATGGTGGTGGTGATGGTGTGTGGTCAAGGTTGAGTATCAAGAAATGTCATTTATTTTTTCAAAAATCTCCACTTTGCCGGCTAAAGACCCGGCTCGAGCCACCATTTCTCAAACATACTGTACACTCGACAACCAGCAAAGGCATCAACATTCGTTCGTTGATTGGGTATCATCGCCACTTGGCCAAATATATATACAAAACGCCTCCTCACCAGGGACATCTACAACGCCCCCACAGACTCCAAAACACTTCTAAGCGCATGGATAGATTCCAAATCGTGCAAATCGTCGTTACCTCCCAGTAGTCGGTCCCTGATCAAGATGGTTGGGAAAGTGGTATGACCCGTCAAGCTCGCTAGCAGCGACTGTAGGTTGTGCGCATCGGGTCGAGTGTCGACTTCGTACACGGTATATGTGGCGTTGATCGAGTTGAGGAGTGCCTTGGCTTTTTTGGAATAGGGGCAGTAGCTCTTGCTGAATACGGTGAGGCCGAGGGTGGGGCGGACGCGCGTGACCCAGTCTTGACGGGATAGGCTGTAGAGCTGATGTGCATCGTCCAGGATGGAGAATTTGTTGGTGGAAGAGACGGTGGTGTTGGATGCGGTAGCGGCAGCTGTAGATGCAGTTGCGCTGCTCGGTTTAGGTTTAGGAAGGCCGACTTGGGCAAGAAGCTGGGTAAACTTGTTGGTAGGGCCAGCATTGAGCGATGCAAAGATACCGCCTTCCAACGGCGCACGGTCAAGATAGATAGCTCGCCAGTCATCATCGACGGTATATCCTTTCGTCTGCATTGCCAGCAGCAGGAGCATCACGCTCTCATCCTTGCTGTTGAACTTGGTCATTTCGTTGACCTGCAGAGCTAGATCATCATTCCTTGGTGCAGTCGAAGCAGATGGATCGTGTTCGATCTTATTCTTGAGTGCAGTGAGTTCAGGTGTGCCTTCGACATGCAGATTGTCGAGCAGGGCGTTGTGCAGGTGGCCATCCTTGTCGAGATGCGCATCATCGTAGTGGAGACCCACGACGGGTAGCTTCCCCGCGAGCTCGTTGATAGCGGGAGAAGCGTGGTGCAGCGCATCGAGCATGCGAGATCCCGCCTGCGATTCGAACAGCGAAGTTGTAGCAGTGCCGTTGTAGATGAGCATAAAGTAGATCGTGGGGATGAGCAAGAGGAAGACCAACACTTTTTTGCGTCGGAGAAGCGCCAGAGGTGGTAGGCAGATGGATGGAGTGCATGATGAGCTGCGAGCGGGGGTTGCGACGCCCGATTCGAGGTCGTGCAGCAGATGCTCTTTTGACTCGGCTCCCATGGTTGGTCGATGAGTGATGATACAAGAGACTGGCTGATGCAAGTAGTAAGTTATGGCGAGTCAGGGTCCAAACAGATGCAATCCATGCTGAAGAGCGCCGCCTTTATAGAAGCTGACTGACTAAGCATTATCTGTACAGTCCCAATTGGACCTCCACTCTGAAATCACTACTGAGCAACTCAGCCAATTGTTTCTTCCTCGCTCTCACACCATCTTTGGCCCCCCCTTTCAGCAACTGCAACCCCAACAAACTCACAACCATGCCGGTATTTCAACCCGCCAACCAGATCAAACTTACAAACGTATCCGTCGTACGTCTTCGTAAAGGCGGGAAACGCTTCGAGATCGCGTGCTACAAGAACAAGGTGCGCGAATGGCGGACTGGAGTCGAGACGGATCTTGACGAAGTAGTTCAGATCGAAAATGTCTTCGTCAACGTATCCAAGGGTCAAGTTGCGCCTTCCGACGATCTTCAAAAGGCATTCGGTACTGCCGAGATTCCGAAGATCCTGCAAGAGATTCTCAAAAAGGGCGAATTGCAGGTGGGCGAGAAGGAGAGACAGCACGAATTGACGAATACCTGGAAGGATATCGCAACCCAAGTGGCTGAGAAGTGTGTCGATCCGGCAAGTCAAAGACCTTATACCGTAGGGATGATCGAAAAAGCAATGCACGATGTTCATTATTCCGTCAAGACGGGGAGGAGCGCAAAGCAACAGGTAAGTTGACCTCACCTTAACCATCCCTCTTTGATGCATTTGGGGAATTTGTCAAACTGACTCTGTTGTCCGACACATTTGCTCGCATGAATAGGCACTAGACGTGATCCGCTTGCTACAAGAGAAAAAGACCATCCCCATCGAACGTGCACGCATGCGCATCCGCATCACCATGCCCAACAAGGACGGCAAAAAGTTGAAAGATAAAATCCTACCTCTAACCGACAAGGTCGAAGACGAAGACTGGTCCGACGAATGGGAGCTAATCGCCTTTATCGATCCTGGTGCGCTCAAGACCATCAACGAGCTGATTCAAGTCGAGATCAAGGGCAGAGGCAACGTCGAAACTCTCAATTTCACCACCATTCGCGAAGGTGATGGTGACGAGAGGTTGGAGTGAACGCTCTCGCAGCTCGTAGGCGGATTTTGGTATAACTTTGCATGTTGTTTGTTTTGTTTGTCTCTTGGGTTTCCAGTTGCAATTGATTGTCTTGTTCTTTTGCTTCAGTTTACAGAAGAGAGAGAGAGAGAGAGAGAGAGAGAGAGAGAGAGAGAGAGAGAGAGAGAGAGAGAGAGAGAGAGAGAGAGAGAGAGAGAGAGAGAGAGAGAGAGAGAGAGAGAGAGAGAGAGAGAGAGAGAGAGAGAGAGAGAGAGAGAGAGAGAGAGAAAGAGAGAGAGAAAGCTATTTAGCTGGCTGGTTGCATCGCATGTTGAGCGATCAAAGCCTTTGTACTGTTTTGATTTGAGGAAGGGGGTTTAGTGGGCACGGCGAATTACTTTGCAAAGTGCAGCGTCCACGAAGGGAGCAATCGCCTAGCATGGACCTCTGCAGTGGTCAATCCAGGCGTGCCGTAAGTGAGCGGGCTCAACCACCAGAAGCACACGATGAGAGCTGCCACAATGACACCCATGACCGCCCTTGCCTGTTTGGGAACAATGTTGTCCATCCTCGGTCTGTAGTCCCTGACCCTGAGCAGTGGGCCGGGCTGCGAGATGGGGAACTGGATCGTCTCGCTCGCCACAAAGTTGAGCACACCTCCGGCAACCAAGCACGCACATACGTGTGCGGGAAGGTAGTGGTGGATGAACAACTGACGCGACATGAGGAAGAACGGAATGTAATGGCAGGCCCAAGCAACCACAAAGAATCCGGTCGAATTGTGCAACCTGTTCCTCACCGCACTCGGGATCGGATAGATACCACGTCGACGCGCGAGCAAGTCGGCACCCAGCACACCGACAAAGATGGAAATGCTCAGAATGGTACCCCACCACGAAACGAGGTTGCCAATCATGTAGATCTGATGCTGACCCTCATCCTGCGTCCAAAACGAGATACCTTGCAAGAGGAAAGGCCAGTTGATAGGTCCCGTGGCGTAAGGATGGCTCTGGGTCAGACCCGAGTTCTGCTGAAGCATCTGCAGCTGAAGCTCGAGCCATTTGCGGAGGAAACTCATCTTGACCACTTTGCGCGGGGGTAGAGGTTTGAGCCTGTCCTCGTAATCAGGGCTTTCGGGGCTAGGGGTGAGATCGTTGACGTACCACAGACACGTCTTATCCATGGCATTCTTGTTACCGTTGACCTCCTGCTGGTTGAACGCCCAATCGGGAAGCGCTTCGGTGTGAGTCCACATGCAGACGCGCGTGTTTTTGTGAACCAGTCGGAACCACGAAGCCTTGCTCTTGACAGCCTTGTCAGGACCCTCTGCCTCGTCCAAAAAGAGCTCAAAGAGCGTATCGTCGTAGCGCGAAGTATCGTTGGCAGGAGTGGTGGTAAACTCTTCATTGGTCGCCATCAGAGGCGATGCAACGTCATGGGTGAGCAAAAACGAGTTGGTGTTGACGTGAAGCAACCTGACGGTGTCCTTGTGCTGAACGACGCGACCGGCGGCATCGTCCTGGGGGATGGGCTTGGTAGGCATGATCTGCCAGATGTTGTTGGTGTCGTTGTGCGGGTAGCCGGTCACCTGTTGGCCTTGACTCGAGATTCGGCCATCGTCGTACTTGAGCGGGTATCGTTCGATGTGCGAGTGGAGGAAGGCCTTTGTGTTTTTGTGAACGAGGGTGAGCTTGTCGTGGTACTGAATTTCGCGCGCGCTGCTGAGCATGGGATTGCCCTGGAGGGTCTGCTGGAATTGCGAGCTCATAAAGACGTCACCGGGACCGCTCTTGATGAGGATGGCAAAGTGAACCCAGAACCAAAAGAGGTAGACGCAGAATGGCAAGATGATGAGACTGAAGAAGCGGGCGAAAAAGTGACGAGCGACATGATCCATCTCGAGCCCACGTCGAATGTCGAGCAACTTCCAGAGATCCCAAGCAACGGCGGTACCGATGGTCATAAAGGTGAAGAGACCGACCATCTTGCAGCTCATGGTCATGGCGAGGTTGAGGCCGGTAGCGAGGAGCCAGAACCACCATTTTGCGGTGAACTCGTTGTAGCGAAGCTTGTAGAAGCGAATGTACGAGTAGATGCTGAGCATCATGAAGAGGATGAGCGGAGCGTCGAGGAGGATGAGGCGATCCTGTGCGATGTGGGCATTGTCAAAGAGCAAAAGAGCGGCACTAAATACGCCGATGACGGGAGCATATCCACTGTGTCGCATGATCGAGTAGATGAGGGGCACCTGAAGACTGCCAATGATGGCGGGGACGGCACGCATGCGAATGTAAGGTACGTTGTTTTCGAGATACTTGTCACCGATCTGGTCAAACTCGAAATGGCCGTCGAAGCCGGCGAGGTAGCCAGCAAAGGCGTTGATGAGTTTTGCCAGAGGTGGATGCACGTCGAAATGAAACTCGCGACGGAGATAGTAGGCGGCAAACTTGCCAAAGTGGACTTCATCAAAGACGACCTGATCGGGGAAGGAGATCTTGTAGAAGCGAAGAGCCGCGGCGAGAACAAAGAGCGAGATGGTGATGGCCGAATCAGCAGGATGGGAGTGAACTTGGGGAGAGATGGCGCTCAAATTGGAGCGATATTTGGAATGGTCGGTGCCGCTTTCGGTAGGATTGTTGGTGAGTTGAGTGGCAGCAATGTGGTCAGCATGTTGGGAAGTTGGCTGTGTGGCATCGTTGCGACGAGACCGCACTGTTTGACCTCTAGTAGCGTCCATGATGGCGACCAAGGGGGGGATGATACGAGATGGTGTTGGAAAGGAAAGCAAAGCAAAGCATTCAACACGCGCACAAATTGTTCAACACCAACCGAGACGCGCACGGCCATATTCTGTGCAAACTATTGATTCCATTCCGCCATCCAATGCCCATCTGTCTCTTGAGTTGAGCTCAACAGTCATACACTCAACAGTAGAAACAAGGCTTATCATGTAATGACGAATGATCACATTCAGAAGAGGCAAAGATGAAACAAGAGAAAGCGCACACTGACATGGGATGTGCCAAGAGTGTGTGTACTGTACTGTACATTCCAAGAAGAACTCGCTCTCTCCCAAAGTTCGGAAGTCGGATTTGAATCGATTCATTCTTCTGCCAAAAGGTTTGGAGAGAGAGTGGAGGCAAAAGAGACCTTTGCTTCCTCAACATCATACTCACTAACAATCTTGCCAAACATGGCGCCGCCCATTCGAGACAGCATGCATGTAGATTCACCCGCCACCACTTCAGGTGTCACCATCGAGGATCTCCTCTCTTCGCGCTCCAACCCTTACTCTGCCACCGATGCTGCTCTTTCGGCTCAGCTCGATGCACGCAAACTCGCTCGCAGTCTTGCCATCCCCACCTCGGATCCAAAGGTAAGGCTTCGTCTACGAGAGCTTGGCGAACCCATCACATGCTTTGGCGAACGTGAGATGGATCGTCGCGAACGTCTCAGGCAGTTGCTCGCACAACGTATTCAACATCAGCCTCAACATGCTTCCACTTCAGGCGCTTCCGTACCGCAATCACAAGTATCAACCAGCGACGACGATGGAAGCGATGATGACGACCAAGACGACGACGACGACGAAGAGTTCTACACCGAAGCTTCACCCGCTCTGGTCCAAGCACGGCGTAAGATCGCTTGCTTTTCCCTCCAGCGCTCCAAACGAAGGCTAGCAGCGCAGCGCAAAGATGCCACCGTACCTTTGGCTTCCATCGTAAAACTACGGTCGCAGGTATTCGAACCCATCAAAAGCTATACCAATCTCGGATCGCAAATCGGCGACGATCGTCCCGTATCCATGACAAGATTCTCCCCCAACTCTCAACTCGTCGCAACAGCCAGCTGGTCTGGCAGCATCAAACTCTGGCAAATCCCCAGCGCCACTCACAAACTCACCTATCGTGGGCAAACCGACAAAATCGGCGGGTTGGCATGGCATCCGCGTGCCACACTATCACAGCATCCTTCCGCGGTCAACTTGGTATCTGGAGCAGGCGATGCCTCTGTCTGTCTGTGGAGTCTCGAAAGTGACCGACCGCTGGCTACGTTGCAGGGCCACGAAGCGCGCGTTGCCCGAACAGCCTTCCATCCGACTGGGAGCTATGTTGCCAGTGCATCCTTCGATGGCACATGGAGGCTTTGGGATGTCTCGAGCGCCGAATGTTTGACTGTTCAGGAAGGGCATAGCAAAGAAGTGTATTCTGTCGAGTTTCAGGACGATGGAGCGCTGGTTGCCAGTGGAGGTCTGGATGCCATTGGTCGAGTGTGGGACATGCGCACAGGAAGGACAGCTATGGTGCTGGATGGACATGCAAAGGAAATTCTCTCGATCGATTTCGCTCCCAACGGCTACCAGCTCGCTACAGCCAGTGGAGACGATACGGTGAGGATCTGGGATATGCGTGCCCTTAAATCCATCTACACCATCCCAGCGCACAAATCTTCCGTTTCAGACGTTCGATTCTTCCGCTCCCTCCCGCATCGCAAACATCCCTTCGAATCCACCGCAGTGACGCCAGAGGAGCACAACATCAGTAACAACGGTCTATACCTCGCCACTTGCGGATACGACGGAATGGTCCGCATCTGGTCTGCAGACGACTGGCAGTTGCTCCGAACTCTTAGTGGCGACGGTGGAAGGGTGATGAGCGTCGATATCAGCTCCGATGGCGAGATGCTCGTCAGTGGAGAATGGGGTCGTACTTTTAAGCTCTGGGGATCGTTGTAGTCCAGCATCATTATGGAAGAGCAGCTTGACACAAACCCGAAAAAAGAATCCCCCCATCGTTCGGGAAAAAAAGGTGCTCGAATACGCGAACCGAACTTTTAAAGTTGCCAGCGAAAAAGAAAAAGAAAAAGTGGTGTTGGTCTCGCATGCCGCACGGATCACGATGACACGCAAGTAACACTACACAGTGGTTCCACCCTCTTTCTCTTCCTGTTCGACATCATTGCTACACTTCATCTTTGCGACGTTCACCACTACCACTACCACTACCACCACCACCACCACCACCGACGATATCTATCCAATTGGAAACAATCGGATTCGATCGCCTTGCTGAAATGAGCCCGCCCACCTCAACCTCGTCCAGCTCCTCTTTCGCGTCCAGCGCGTTTCACCACTACACCCATCAGCAGCAGATGGAGCATCTTCGACCGCGCCTGTCGCGCATGCTGTTCATCCGTGATTGTTTCCGCATTTCTGGTTCTGTCCTACCGCGCATCTTTCCCTCGGTCTTCTGCCTTACGCTCTACGCTACATTTATCGCGCTTGCCGACTTGGTATGGGGGGCAAAGTGGACGACTTCCTACTCGATCACCAGCTCCCTCTCCGTCGTCGTTGGGCTTCTGCTCGTCTTTCGCAACGGTACCAGCTACGATCGGTGGTACGAGGGGAGGAAACTTTGGGCGGATGCAAGTGCTACCGTGAGAAACTTGGCAACTTTGATGTGGATCAATGTCGACACGGAAAAAGATGCCGACAAGCGAGAGTGGAGAATGGGGAGGAAAAGGAGGGCGTTGAGGTTGCTAGGTGGTTATTTGGTGGCGGTGAAGCATGAGTTGAGGGACGAAAGGGGAGTGGGATGGGCGGATTTGAGTGGCATTTTGCCGGAAGAGTGGTTGAAGAGGGATGCTGCGATTGAACGCGAAGCCGCTACCACCGACGGGGTTGCGGGGAAGATTCAAGGTGATGTAGAGCAAGCATCGTTCGGATCAGGATGTTCAAGAAACATTACTGAAACATCACCTTTACTATCCACCTCCCCAACCTCGGTCTTTCATCATTCCAAACTTGACATATCTCTATCGCAACGAATCCTGACAGAACTGCATATCTACCTATCATCCATTCGACGAGCTGGACTATTGGACGATATGGGACCTGCCGGATTTTCCTTGCTCAACACTCAACTCGTCACACTCTCGAATCTCTGCTCTTCCATGCTTCGAATCTCTACCACACCTACACCGCTGATCTATGCGATCCATCTGAAGCAGTCGAGTTTCATGTATCTGTTGACGCTACCGTTGGCGTTGGTGGGAGAGTTGGGTTGGAAAATGATCCCATTCGTCACGGTTTTCAGCATGATGCTCATCGGATTGGAGGGAATCAGCAGCGAAATCGAGGATCCGTTTGGATTGGATAAGAGCGATCATCCTCTCGATCTGTGGTGTAGCCAGGTCAGATGCGAGATTGAATTGCTCATGCGAGAGGTGAACCCGGGCATTAGGATCGAGTAGAAGGCGCAAATATAGTCGAGTTGCAATGCTATACAGTAGACATGCAGCAACATCAGGCTGTTGAGCAAAACTACGTCGTCAAAACTCTGTTCGATGCCCCATAGCTCAGTTGCCAAAGTGGGGCCAATCAGCAAAAGTTGTGACTCTGTGAACCCGCTTGAACCTACTATATGTCACCACCGACGATTTTCACATTCACCCCATCCCCAGATTCTTTCTCTCTCTCTCCCTCTTTCCCTGAATGCCATGAAATCAAGTGACAAGTAAGCCTATGTTTGAGTAGAATACAATTTCACCGAAAAAAAAAACACCGTACTTGTACATCTGAGACCGTATGCAAAACAAACTGAACGAAAAAAAAAAAAAAAAAGAAAAAAGACTCATCGACCTCCTCCTCCTCCTCCTCCATGATGATTTCCACCACCATAGTAAGCCCTTTGATGATGATGCGACTGATAATGTTGCGAAGCTGATGGATGTTGTTGATTCTGATCTGGATATGCATTCGCAAAACTCTGCGGAGACAAATTGTACCCAGAGTATCCACCCGAACTTGCACTTCCACCACTGCCGTAGTTGTACGCATGCGTCTGTGTCGACGCGGGCACTTGCGCTTGTTGGGATGCAGAGTTGTACTGTAATCGAGGTAGAGTATCGCTGCTGCTCAGCTGTCGTTGTGCTGCTGCAGGCCAAGTGTTTTGTAATGGCTGTACCGGGGATGCTTGATACGGATCCCACGGCGAAGTGCCGTGACCATTGGTGAAACTCGCCAACGAAACAATCCCACTTGCAAAGCCACCGTTCTCAACTACAGGATCAAACCAAGGCACATTGTTGGTCCAATCCGTACTAGAAGCAGAACCGAACAGATCAAACATGGGAATATCAAACATGCCTCCATGTCCGCCTGCAGCCACGGTCGGATTAGGCTGCTGATCCAATCCCGAGACAAAGCTCGACTGGAAGCTCTGCGAAAACGACTGTGCCTGACTAAGCGTGCCTTCACCATGATTTGCGAGCTTGGAAGAAGAAGAAGAGGAGGAGGAGGAAGAAGAATGGACAGGAGCGCCATCCTTTCGATCCTTGGCAAAGTTCAGCAGCGGTTCCGACTTGGGCGAGCGTTTGACAGCCACCTTGGCCGCCGGAGATGCGGGTTTGTTCTTCTGCTTGGTTGTGGCTTGCGAATCCTGAGACTGAGACTTGCCGAGTATGTGTCGAAAATGAAAAGGAATGTTGCGCTGAAGAGAGTAGCCGAGCTTCCATTTCTGCATGACTTGCACCATTTCCTCGATAAAGAGGACACCGATCTGGGAGATGCTTCTGCCAGGCACGACTTCGTCGTTCGAATCGATGAGATCGGGCGGAAGACTAGACATGCGCCGGGAAGGTGGAGGCATGCTGCTCTTCTTGGGTCGGATGGGAGGCAGATACTCGTTGCGATCGCATTCTCGGAGCCGGTGGAAGGTGGTGATCATCATGACGGTGTGCATGTCGGCTGTAAAGGGCAAATGGTCGAAACCGTAGAGTCCACAAGCCGTCTTTTCGAGAAAAGTCTTGCAGCCGTCGGTAGCAAAGGCAGTGGTGAGCAGGAGTGGTGCACCGGTTGCCTCGATCCACAAAGCTCCACGCTGCGTCTTGGTGAGCGCACCTCCGCGTGTCATGATGTCAGGCTGCGAGTAGCCGAGGCCTCGATCGAAGAGATGGAAGGCACTGAGCATGGCGTGAGTTTCGACGTCTCTCCTCTCCGAGATGAGGGTGCTCTGAGAACAGAAGCTCTGATCGGCCCGGAGAGCCTCAGCCATCTCGTTGGCAGAAAAGCCGCGGTTGAGTTCACCGGTCATAAAGGCGCAGATGGCAAGGCAGGGCAGGAGCTCCTGAAGCGAGTACGACTCCATGGTGGCCCAATCTTCGAGGAGCAAAGCGGGTCTGACGGTGGCAAAGGGACTGAAGGCGTGGGTTTTTGCAGCCTGCCAGAAGAGCTGTTCACGCGAAGATTTGGAGAGCAGTTCGAGCATCTCTTGGCGTGTTTCCGGAGTGGTGGGAGTGGGCGAGGTTGGTGTGATCTCTTGAGGCTTGGTTGCGGTTGCGAGGATGTGATACATGCCGGCGATGGTATCTTGAAAGCGGGCCATGGCCTTGAGTCGATAGACGAGACCGGTACGACCGGCTGAGCGAAGAATGCTGTCTTCGTCGAGACCGGGGAAGCGCTTTTCGGTTGAGAGGAAAGGATCGCGATCCATGCGTTCGATCTTGCGACCGTCGTTGTCGATGGCAACCATGACTTCTGCCCTTTCGGTGATGTAGCTGAGGTCGATGGGACGAACGGTGGAGTTGACAAAGGAAAAGTGACCTTCCCATATGCGCAAGCTGAGCCAGATGGAGGCGCCGGCGAGATGCTTTGTGAGCGTATCGCGACGAAGCTGAGCCTGTGCTGGATCGGAAGGTGCGGGGCGACGGCAAATGTCGTTGACGTTGTCGAGAGCCTTGTCGAGATCGAGACCTCTTGCAATGGTGAGAGCGGCGGCTAGCAGGGATTCGCCGAGAAGACCATTGCCTCGCTCTGCCTGTGCCGAACCAGCGACGCTTGTGCCGACGAGCGAAGGCTCGTGTGCCAGGAGGAGCTCAAGCGCCTGAACCGTGTACATGTCTCTGGGAGTCGAGAGCAGGATCTGAGTTCCGAGTTGATCTACGAGGGTGGAAAGCTTGGTGGGGAGAGAGTCGGTGAGAGGCATGGCGTGACGACAAGCGACGAGGCACATGGAGCTGAGCAAGAGGGCGCTCGAGACGGTGTGTCTCTTGCGATGTTCGGCAAAGATGTGTTCGAGGCTGGGGAGGTGAGGATGCCAGAGATAGTAAGGCTTGATGAAAGGTTTGAGGTAGGAGAGGGTCTGACGTTGAATGAGGTCGAGAATGTCGAGATCGTTGAGGTTGCGATCGATGCGGCAGAGGAGGTAGGTGGTGAAGCTTGGTTGTTGGGCTGCATAGTCGATGAGCACTGACAGGGGTCTCCAGAGAGAAGTCCAGGTGCGACCGGGAGGCTGTACCTTTGCAGAGTTGGCAGAGGAAGAAGCAGTGTTGGTCGAGGATGCCGAGGCAGGGGTGGTGGGCTTGAGATCGGTGGGGGATGCGGCGGAAAGGTAGGATGGATCGGGAGCACGAAAAGAGGCAGGAGATGGCAGCGAGGTTGGGGTGGAAACGTCTTCGACGACTGGATTGAAGAATTGGACCGAGGCGAGGGTGGAGGCGGCTTCCCTGGAACTGGCTGCATCGTTGGAAGAGGCGGCAGCATGGGGGGACATGTCGGAAGCGTCGTCGAGATGGGAACGCTGGTCGGAGAGGTGGGCAGCAGCAGCAGCAAGCTGTTCCAAGGAGCCAGGACTGCGAGGAGGGGAAGAGGGGAGTCGTGAGGTGGATGGTGGATCTGCTGAAGATTCTTGCTCTAGGTTGGTGGATGAAAGTTTTGGTCTACGTTTGCGATCACCATCCCATACGACGCAGTCGAGCGAGAGTACTTTGCATCGATGACAGGCGAGATGGTTGGAGAGGGGAGTCATGGAAGAAGGGGTGGTGAGACTCTGTTGTGGTAGTTCGCATCTTGCCTTTTTCTCGCGACATTTGAGACAACTGCGCTTTGCATATGCTCTTCTCCTTGCGGTCTGCTTTTTGGATGACTTGTCATGCGGATCAGATGTGTTGTCGGCGGCGGCGGCGGCGACGGCGGCGTCACCATGTGAGGTATTCCTGTCTGCTGGCATGTTGGCGTGAAAAGGGGAGTGTGGGTGTGTGAGGGGGCGAGAGGGAAAAGCACTGGATATATATGGTACCAAGGAGAGCGTTGAATCGCTCAAAGGTTGCGAGTCACAATCGACATTGCTATGTTTGTGTAGCTGCTCTGAGTTGTTGTGAAGAAGAGGGATGAGATGGTGGATGAGATGATGATGGAGGATGGGATGGTGGATGAGATTGACCAACACAATCAGGGTCGCGCATATTATTCCAACCCAAAAGCGGAATCAATCCGACCGAGCGCAGACAGACGGGCAAACGAGTCAGACAACACTGCTCTGCTGCCTTTAATTATTAAAAGAGCAATTTAATATTCATCATTGATCATCATCATTCATCATTGATCATAATGTCTCGCTCGCTGCACCATCTAGTACGGCCTAGGTCGATCTCTCTGTCTCGCTTGTCCTCCAGGTCCACGTTCCATTCCACCACGATTACCAGGTACCGCCGGGTTGGGACACATGTTAGCAAAGTGGCCATATTCGTTGCATTTAAAGCACAGCACTTCCGACAAGTCCTTTCTCCATCCGCCACGTCCATTATCCTGTCCGCCTCCTTGCGAGGCTTGTCCACCAACAAATCCATTGTTGGGTCTTCGTTGTTGTTGTTGCTGTTGTTGTGGCATGTTGGATCCGTATCCCATCTGTCCTCCTCCACCTCCTCCTCCTCCTCCTGCTGCCGCTCCACCGGGCATTTCGTATCGTCCTGGTGGTCCACGTTGTCGCATGCCTCCACCATCTGCAGCAGCAAACTCGTCACGTCCACCCCCTGTACCAAACGCCTCTGCTGCTGTCAAGGGTCGATGCGTCATGATGGGCGAGTTGGATCGAGATGCGCTTGAAGGCGGTGTGCTCTTGATGCTGTTTTTGATTCCCAAACGCAATCGCACAATGTCAGTAGCTATGCCTTTTAAGAAATAAAACTTGAACAACACTTACTGTCCGCGTGGACACTCGAGCCCTTGAGGACAGAATCCTGCCAGATACAAGGGGCATGCAACGCGTCGAATGTGTTTCTTGGTGCAAAGCGGTCCTGTGGTATGTCAAGGCATGTCAGTCGAGTCATTCAACGGTAATCTCGAGAAATCTGGCGTCAACTCACCCTTGGGGCAAAAGCCTCGATTGTACCTTTGACACTCTCGCCTCTTGATGGCAGGGTCGACGTGAAGATACAAACAGTCGTCACCGCTATTGCAGAATCCAAACGTGGCGTAGAATCGACATTCTGGGATCCTACGCATGTCGTACTCGTGCAAATAGTCGCAGTGGTCTCCCTTCTTGCAAAGGCCTCGAAGCCAATGCTTGCATACCGTACGCTTGTTGGGGTCTCGTAGTGCTGTGGAGCCTTGGGGTAAAAAGTTGAGATGGCTTGGCTTGACGTGCCTCCTTGGACATGATGCACCACGCGGGCACTGTAGACGCTCCGAGTAGTCGGGACAGATCTGTGCATCATTGTCCAGCTTGACGTTGAGGTTGGTCTTGATGTGCTGCTCAAAGCTGAATTCGTTGTGAATGAAATCCGAAGGCAACGATGAAGAAGCGCCTATTGTTCTTTGATGTGTGATCAAAGGTCGATGTGAAGAGTGGGAGCTTGGTCCAGCGCCGCCATGATGGTGTAATGTGAGTGGTGCATTCATGATGGCCCAGCAAAAGTACTGTTGATCGCAGCAGAGAGGATGATGGTGATGGTGCAACAAACAACAACAAAAGCTCACAGCTCTTGGCTCTTGCGCTTTTCCTTGCTCCACCTCCCTTGCCCGATGTTTTATTTCCCGATGAACAAAATTGCCAAGCTCAGTTCCGACTTCCGATTTTATTATTAATATTATTTTTTTTGGAGAAAAAACTTTGAGCTTGCGTCGTTGTGGACGCCTTCTTTTGCTTCTTCCATCCACACCTCGCTGTCACCCATCTCCTCATCATCCCACCAATCTCTTTCTCGTCATTTTCTCCTTCTTCTTCTTCTTCTCGCTTTGCACCGTCGCTTTTGAGCTACTTGTTTCAGCATCGTCATTCCGTTGCACCTCTGTCCCGTACTCGAACCGCAGACCACTTTTCACGAAGCACGCCACTTTGGCTTTTTGGATCACTTCGACTCTTGTCCCGTCTCGACCACTTTGTCGCCTTCATCCTTTCGATCAACACGCTTGACCGACCATCTTGACCCTCGTACTTCCACACACATAGCACCGCCGCAATGAGGATCGAGCACTGCTTCTTCTGCTCCGCCCCGTGCTACCCAGGCAAAGGTATCACTTTTGTTCGTAACGATGCAAAGATCTTCAAGTTTTGCAAGTCGAAATGCCACAAGAACTTCAAGTTGAAGCGCAACCCACGAAAGGTTCGATGGACCAAGGCCTTCCGCAAGGCCAACGGCAAGGAGATGACGGTCGATTCTACGCTCGAGTTCGAAAAGAAGCGCAACGTCCCCGTCCGCTACGACCGCGAGCTCGTCGCCACCACCCTCCAGGCCATGAAGCGTATCCAGCAGATCAAGACCCGCAGAGAAATCGCTTTTTACAAGGCACGCATGGCAAACGCCGGTGTCAAGGCAAAAGCAAAAGAGGCAGACCGTCTCCTGGTTCATCGCAACGCTCACCTTCGCGCTTCCATCGACGCCTCCCGACAACTCGCCTCTTCCTCAAACGACAAGATCAAGCTCAAGGCCACCTCGGCCAAGCCCAAGTCTGCTCTCGTTGGTGCCGGCAACTCTGGCATGACCATGGGAATGGATACCACCGACTAGAACCATTCATTCCCTACCATTCCCGCCCTTGTCTTCCATGTTTCTTTCTTTTCCCAGATCCTCAGCATACATACAATGCTTGTATTATACCTCTCAACTCAACACAGACTCGTCTTTGATTGCATCCCATTTTCACATTAGCCCGACACACGACTGTGTGTGAGAAAGAGAGAGAGGTTGGGCTGCTCTAACACATTCTTCAGCCAACGCATCACAACCTCTATTTCGGCAATCCTCGCCCCTTTGGTGCATGCTGTATGCTGTGTGCTCCCGCCCCCGCCTTGTCTTCGTGTTGTCACAACATCGCCTACTGTCACACATCGTGCTTTGCCTCATGCAGCCACCCAGCCACCGGGCCACGTCAAATGGGGAATGGTCATCCAATCCCTCGTCGCCGCTCGAGCTCCCTTGGGTCTCGATGTGGGCGCGCCCAAGGCGAGCAAGGCGTCATGTTGCTATGTACTATGGCCGCCGACATGGTCGCGAGGTCCATGTATCAAGGCCTACTTAATTGGAGCATGATGCCCGCTGCCATCCCAAAAGACATTCACGTAGGCCATCGTTGCCCCTATTACGCTTGCCAAATGGATCGAGACGCTGATCGGTGCAACCTACGTCGAGGTTCTATGGGCGCCACCCTCATCTCCATACGCTGACGCCACGCTTGGCCAACCAGATGCGTCTTTGTCGGGCATTGTCGAGTATCGGCTGTGGGCAGAGCGTGCCCGGATCAACTTCAAGCAAATTGTCACACTCGAAAAGCAGGTGTCTCAAGTCAAGGAGATCGATCCATTGCTTCTGCCCGAGCTTTGGCTCAGGCACGCTGCTGCACGGGGTCCAAGCGGACAATCTGGGTGGGACCTTTTGATTCCTGTCTACCACACCCCGGAGACCAACAAGCCCCCCATCGGGGAAGACCGCTTTGATCCAGAAAAGCTGTCCTACGTTGCGAATCAGGTCAAGAACTGCATCAATGTGCCGAAAGGGACCAAGCAAGAACCGGTGCGACCGCGGCTCGCAGCTCTGCCGCTGCCAAGACAGTGTGTCGAGCTTTTCATAGATCTCAGGAGCCCGCATCAGCACGATGGACACCAGTATTCTCGAAGGCGATTCACTTTACAGGAACAGCCAGCAGGCGACGAGGTTCCAAGCAAGCGACCACGCACGGAGCCGCAAAGTGCCCCACCAGACCCATGTCTACGCCATCACTGGTATGTCAAGCGTTCGGGTGAGACAACCTTCCCGCTGCTGGAGGGACTGCACAGTCCAGCCAAAGAAGATATGTCGGTGATCCTTGGTCAATTGGACTCGATATCAAAGGCCAAGTTTGAAGAGAATAAGGGGAGGTTCATCAAACACTTGAGCTCATCTCATCAGCTTGCGTGGCATGACAACGAGCTTTGCATCAACGGCAAGCTCGTGCGCTTGCATCAGGACGAAAGCGAAAGCGCAGGCTAGCGTCAAGCACTTTGACGCAATGTACAGCACAGTACAACCTCAAGCAAAGGCCGCCATCGCGACTTGGCTAGATGTGTCTCTTAAAATGCTGTGCTGGTTTTCGTCATCTCATCGTTCTCTGTCTCTGTCACTGTCTCTCGTCTATCCTATTCATCCGAACCCAAGCTTTAAACGACGGGACGGACGAGCCATACATATGGCGAAATGCGTGAAAAGTTCTTTTTCTACATCTAAAATGTATATATAGAGGCGCATTCTTGTTGTATCAAAAATCTTTGGTTCCCCCAGTACGATATCATGTCGCAGGAGCACGAGGAGCAGCAGTCGTCGTCGTCGTCGCCGCCGCGGCTTGTGGCGGGGATCGTGCTTTTTCCAGGCGTAACTCAGCTCGACTATATTGGACCATTGACAACGTTTGCATTGCACTTTCAAACGTATTTGCTTCATCATACGCTCGATGCGGTTGAAACTGACATTGCTCCCGTAAGAGCTTTGCCTACGGCGACATTTGACGAGTTGGATCAGGTGGATATACTTGTCGTTCCTGGTGGACCACTTAGCTCTATCAATCCTTTGTTATCGGATGCTAGTTTTCTGGGACAGTTGCGTCGATTGGGTAGTAGAGCAAGATACGTTACTTCGGTTTGTACGGGATCGCTGCTACTTGGTCGTGCAGGACTGTTAGACGGTTATAAGGCCACCACTCACTGGACTTCGCTCGACGTACTCAAAGCTATGGGCATCGAAACTCTCAACCAGCGCGTGGTTCACGATCGCAACCGTATCACAGCAGGAGGCGTCACCGCAGGCATCGACTTTGGTCTAACCCTCCTCCAACTCCTCAAGAGCGACGACGTAGCAAAATTAACCCAACTCATCATGGAGTACGATCCAAATCCACCCATCAACGCAGGCTCGCCACAAACCGCAGGTCAACACCTCACATCTACCGCAACCCAACTCTTCCGGTCAGATACAGAGAAAGCCCTCCAGATTGTAGCAACACCCGCTTTGCTTTGATCGAGAATCCCGTCAGAACTGCTTGCAATCCAAACACCACTACTCTCCTCGAAAGCCATCGACGTGCGAGATTTCTGTTAAAATACATGCACAGTACAGTACAGGGGCGAACGCGATGAGGCGGATTGGTTGAGAAAGCAAAGGCACTGCATTGTGAGGTGTACCAATCACAAGACGATGGTGAGAGAGTGTGAAGACCGTCGAGCTTGGTACCGCACATGAACTTGGACCACGCCACTCGGCATACGGTACAGAAGGATAGTAGGATGTGTAATTGTGCAAAATTCCTTCGGTTCCACATAAACGATTCACGACCTTCCCGAACGAAGCCGATTTTGTGATTCTGATCCTGTCCGGCGGAAAAAAAAAAAAAAAAAAAAAAAAAAAAAAAATCAAAAAATCAAAAAATCAAATTCTGCCGAGCCTTGCCGAGAGTCGGAATGATTGTTTGTCGCCTGAGATTCCGCGCTAATTGATTCCCTGACAACACAACATGTGTACAGTACACAGTACAGGTTAAGCTGCAGCAATGCCGAACCGGACTCGACCGGAGTCCATGTGACATTGCCACTTCGAGCTGGCTTTGTGTTTCAACGTTGACACGGCGTTCATGGCTGGGTAGGTATCTCGGCTGCTGTCTTGGGTGTGGGTGTCGCACGTCGGGTTGTGCATGGAATCGATCGGTACAAGCTTGACATTTCGCGGAAGGTACCGGCGCAAGGTTGCTGTTTCATCCAATGACCCACATTGATCGCACAGTGGCACCATTTGCAACCGTCATGTTCCGTCAGGGTTTTAGCAACGAGAATTGAATCCACCCCACTCCTCGAACACCTTAATCTTTGTGCTATATAACAAGAGCGCCGTTCAAGCCAAGCTCAAACACTCTTGTTTTCCCAAACCACGCCTCGATTCGACTCGACTTGACTCGACTCGGTCTCTCACCATGCCACTCAATCCCGCCCAAATCGAGCAGATCAAAGCGACAGTCCCTGTACTTCAAGAACATGGCAAAACGATCGTACTCCGCTTCTACTCGACCTTGCTTTCCGAAAATCCATCGTTGAAGTCGGTCTTCAACCAGACTAACCAAGCGAACCACCGACAGGCGTCCGCCCTTGCATCTGCCTTGTACGCCTATGCCACCAACATCGACGATCCCAGCATCCTCACCCCTGCTCTCGACAAGATCTGTTCCAAGCACGTCAGCCTCTACGTGCAACCGTCTCAATATGCCATCGTAGGCAAGCACCTGCTCGATGCCATGTCGCACGTTTTGGGTCCCGCATTGACCCCAACCCACTTAAGCGCGTGGGCAGAGGCATATGATCAACTGGCACAGATCATGATTTCTCGAGAAGCCGCACTGTACCAAACATTCGACTCAGACGGATGGAACGACTGGAAACAGTTTCAGGTGATCGAAAAGAAGCAAGAATCGCAAGAGATCACCTCGTTCCACCTATCGCCGTTGGATCGGAATGCGCTGCCTGTGTATCGTCCAGGCCAGTATATCAGCGTGTTGGTCGACGTGGAACGTCAGCCTGGATTTCGTCAGGCGAGGCAGTACTCTCTCAGTGCGGCACCTAATGCAAAGTATTATCGGATCAGTGTGAGGAAAGATCGAGGTTTGTCGGGAATGCGTCCTGGATATGTCAGCAACGCTCTGCATGACGACATTCAGGTTGGAGATGTTGTGCATCTTTCGCATCCAGCAGGCGAAATGTTTTGGGATGGGGAGGAGGATGCCAAGAGACCGGTGGTGATGATTTCGGCCGGTGTAGGAATCACCCCGTTTATTTCGATTTTGGATACGATGGTAGAGCAAGGGATAAGCCAGCAAATCGTCTTTCTCCATGGTGCAAGAACCTCCTCATCGAGAGCCTTTTGGGACCATCTTCAGGCGGTATCCTCCACCCACCCCAATATTAGGTACAAGAGCTTCCTAACCTCCCCCACTAGCAACGAGACTAAGGGCGTACACTTCCACGAAAAAGGCAGACTCACAGTAAAATCACTGGACATACAACAAGATCTTCTATTAGGAACCCAGCCAACTAAGCCGGTATACTTTATCTGCGGCCCGCAAGAGTTTATGTTGGAAACCAAAACAGCACTAGAACACCTCGGGGTGGAGAAGGACGACATTCGTCTGGAGCTGTTTGGAACCGGTGCGCCTTTGTAATGCTTGAACTCTTTCATGCTGTTGAGATCGATCGAACCACCACTCTTTTAAAGTTGCAAAAAATCCCAAACACGATTTGCAGTTATGTGTCACCGGCAGCTTTGACGACGGATTAGATCGGTGTGAGTGAGAGGTCTGGTATCGCACACGGCAGAACAATCTGGATTGGATAGGAGCAGAAGCAGAGGTCCGTGCGATTAACGGATTGGGTTGGAGATCTGATAACCCGCCAGATAATGTCGTCTGCTCGACACCTCGACAAATTCTTCGTCATCATCATCGCCTACTCGTCTGCACCTGTCGCTGTTCGCTGTATGCTTCTCGTCCTTGCTGCCTTCGTGGTTAAAAAGCCTTTCCCTTTGTTGGGGATGCAGCAGTGGTGATGAAAGCCCTTTTTGTCGGTGCTGGTGCAGCGATTTCGTTTTGTGCTGCCTCCAGCTCTCTTGGTCTCTGTACCCTTTCACGGGTGATTTTCAGCATCGTAGACACAGACACAAAGCTAATGATCACATCTCCGTCCTCCATTTCGACACGATCAAGCACGGCTTGCTCTGCCCTGTCTAAACTCAACATGTCGAGATTCTGTGCCTGGATCAGCTTGGCTAGGTTGACCGGAAAGGAACAGAAGAATCGCAAGTCGGTACGATTTGAACCCGAGGATGCTCTTGCCCGCGCCAAGAGTCGTGGGAACCAAAGCTTGTGCACCGGCTTGTGCTAAGGTGAGTTATGCCGCCAAAGATCAGCGACGCACATGGCGTAAGTTAATTACAGCATGCGAACCCTGTTTTTGTAGAAATTGAGCAGCGCTACCGGTCACTCACTCTCTCACTCTCTCACTCTCTTCCCGTCTCTAACTTGTATGTATGTGCTTGTGGATGCGGTCGGATAAAGTGCAAGAAAAAGAAAAAGAAAAAATAAAATAAAAATAAAAAATGGAAGCACGGGACTGGGAAAATCTAAACAAAGTTGCAACTCCACCTCTCCACACATGCGTCTGCCACGATCAAACACTGCTCTTCTGCCTCAACCTGCATCGCTAGCCCGAAGCGCAGCCGTCTCATGCAAAGGCACACTTGGACAGCGCTTTTGGACAGCGCGTGCCTGACATTGACAGCTTCCCGCTATGCTCAGAATCGTGAATGGCAAGCCCCCACTCTCCGTGATCCTTCCCGCGCCTGTACACACACCTCGCACGATTATCCGGCCTTGTTTTAATATTGACACTTTCCATCCCTCCCCAGCGTCGTCGTCATCCCTCTCTCGGACTGTGATGCGTGTCCATAGCGAATTTCATTTCGATTCCGCTGTGTATCTGTGGGGAGGAAGAGAGAAAGAGTGCCAGTTGGTCGATGTAGCTGCTCAGTCTGAAAGGCTGGTCAGCCAGGCGTAGATAGAAAGCTTATAAGGAGCTCTCCACAGGGCATGAATCACCGAGAAACGTTCCCCCTCAGCCATCATCTTATACCCTTGTCTTCCCTCTCCCAGCACTACCGTCTTTGGAAGCATCACTGTCCCCTCTCTACTATTTGCCATCACAGACTAGATGAACGTCCTTGGTCTTGGACGTAACACACTTCGTACGTTGTCACTGCTCCTCCTATCCTCGTTTTGCTTATGACTACCTACTCACCTCCTTTTCCCCCCCTTTGAACCCACATCAGAAAAGCTGAGTCGATCCACCTCGGGTGTCAACATGCCTGCCCAAGCTGACTCCAAACTCGACACTGCGCTCGGCACCACCAGCGCCATCAAACCTTCCTTTGAGCGGATGGAAAGCCACTTCACCGAGCTCACCGAAGCGAGTGACACCATCAACAACGATACCCCTCTCACCACTCCTTCGGTCACCGACCAACAGCACAGCTTCCTCACCATGCACCAGCCCTCGATCGACATTCGACGCGCCTTTGTCGTCCTCATCGATGACCTCACCGAGCAGGACTTTGTCGACTGCGACCTCGAGTGCTACCTCGAGTTCCTCTCACACGAGCGTCTCCTTCACATGCCTCGCAAAAATTCGGCCTGGGACAAGGTCTTACGCCAAGCTGAAGAGGTCGGTGCCCAGCTCAACCACTTTGCACAGCTCGCTGCCAACGAGCATTCCCTAAAGACCTCGCTCGTAGCCATTCGCCTTTTGCTCGACATCGGTCATCATCAGGCAGAGGCGCTTCGTCCTCTCTTTGAACTTCTCTCCCAGATCGCCAACCTCCTCATCCGATCGCTCCACCAGAGCCATCCTTTCCTCATCCATGCTTCTGTGCGCTCGCTGCTGCTTTCGCTCTTCAACCGCTACATGTCGCTCAGCGCTGAACTTGCTCGCCATGTTAGAAGCCGTATGAGCCGTCTCTCCCCCACCAGCGCCGAGGCCATCGATATCGGCAGTCTCTTCTCCGGTGCCATCGATTCGATCGACGTCGAGGTTGCTCAGCTCCACCGCATCGTATGGCGTCTCTCCCTCCAGCAGCACAAGACGCCCCTTGTCTCGACCGCCACCATCTTGGCCGAGCTCGCGGGGCCTGCTGGCCTCACTCTCAAGAGCCGTCTCTTTGCCAGCCTTCACCGACAGACAGCTGTAGCTCCCGAAACATGCGAGTGGTTCCAATCGCCACTGCTCAACTTTCTTCGCAGTCACGACGATGTGCTGCAGATCACCGGAAAACCAGGAAGCGGAAAGTCGACCCTTGCTGTGTGGACGCAGGAACGTCTCCGCAGGACACTCGGTCGCAAGTCCTACGACGTGCTCTTGATCGACCAGCACGACTCGCACACTGAGCTCGACCTAGCCAGGTCGCTCCTCTACCAGATTTGGCAGCAAAACATTGGCGACATTCAGCTGCACTCTGACCTCGCCAGCGTGCTAGTCAGGGACAACGATGATGACGAGCTCGCCGATGGTCTTTGGCAGGTCCTCGAGCAGACTCTCGCGCGCAGCACAGCTAGCAACGAGATCCTCTTGCTCGTCGATGGTCTAAGCACTCGCCACCAAAAGGCCTTCCAGCACCTCCGCAAGTGTGTTCAGAACAGCCCTCGCGCTCGTATGGTCACTTTCGGCAGCGCATTCTCGGATGACCTCGCCGATTACAAGATCACTCGCGATGTCAACGCTCGCGACCTTGACACGTATCTGCGCAGCGGACTCACAAAGTCCTCAGTTGCATTTGACGACGAGCTCATCAGCTCACTCGTCGAGCGCGCCGACGGTTCCTTCCTCTGGGCCTTCCTCTACCTCGAGCTGCTTCGCCTGCACGGCGACCACAACGTCGACTGCACCCATGACCTTCATGCTCTACTTCATGAGCACGCCAAGCATCTCGGCGAGGCTGGTGAGAGGCTCCTACAGTTTATGCTCGTAGCTAGACGCTCCCTTTGCTGGACAGAGCTCGAAGCGCTCATGCGACCTGAAATGCTCGAGGCAGCTCGCTCCTCGCCTCACGTCGCCATCTTCTTCCACGAGATCCGCGGTCACCTCCACTTCCGCCACGCCACCCTTCGCAGCTATGCCAAAGACCACCTCCTCAAGGACGAGCAGGACATGCAGAAGCGCATGCTTCGCAAGCTTTTGCTTTCCGTCGGCTCCGACTTTACCGACATGGCACTGCCCTGCCTCGACCTACTGGTCGGTAAGGAGCTTGAGGCTTCGCTCAACCAGGGCAACGTCGTCGAGTACACGGTGCTCTTTTGGCGCCACCACTTTGAACGATCCGGTCTCGAGGCCAAGGATCTTGCCGATTGGTTCCCGCGATCTACGCACTTTGCTCTCCTCGAGTGGTCCTACTGGAACCACCATCGACACTTGGCACACCACACCACAGGACTCGAGGTCCGCAAGGCCTGCTTTGGCAAGGATCACCTCTCAGTCATGCAAGTCTACCTTGCGCTCGCTTCCATCCACCGCGGTCACCACCAGCTCACGGAGGCCGCCGAGTACTTCTACTACGCCTGCAAGATAGGCCAAGAGGGTCGTTGCATCGATCGTTTCTCGCTCATCGTCACCACTTGTGCCTCTCTCTTCCTGGTCTGTACCGAGACGCTTGTCTTCTCCAAACGTACCGAGATCTGCACCATGCGCGAACACATGATCCGTTTCACCATCGAGATCTGCCAACGTCAGCACGGTCAGCACAGCGAACAGGTCATTCACTGGTACCAGATGCTCATCGAGCTTCTGATCAGCATCAAGGATCACGCCTCGGTCATTATCGTCTACCGCGAGCTCTACCACATCTTCCTGCACCTGCACGGCCCACGTCACGAGCGTACCAAGCACATCTGCAACGAGATGGCCGGTCTCGAGGTCGTTGTCCATGGCGAGGACACCGAGCTGATCGACACCTACGTCACTTCGATCCTTGAGACCGTCGATGTGCACGATGATGAGCACGAACACGATGCCCGCATCATGGTCTTGCTCCGCCTCGCTCGTGGCTATGCCAAGCATACGATCCACTGGCATCACGCTTGCAGGCTCTACCTCCTCATCTGGCGTCGTCTCGGCGAGGTCTGCCGCCGCCAATGGTCTCTCGAGATGACTTTGCTCAAGATCGACATCTGCATCGAGTACGCCATGTTGCTGCACAAGCACGATCACATCACCGAGGCACACGATGTGCTCATTGTGCTCTGGGCCGAGTTCCACCACGAGGAGTGCAAGGAGCTCGAGATCATCCTCCGACTCAAGCAGCTCGGCTGCGTGCTCCGCACGTTTGGATTGCTCTCCATATGCTACGAGATCTTTGTCAAGCTGTTTGGCTGGTTCAAGGGCTGCGGTCGTCTTGATGACGATGAAGCTCACGAGATCACCGTCATCGTGACAGAGGTCACGGAAGAAATTGAGGAGATCACGCGCAAGACCAAGACGACCACCAAGGTGACTGTCACCGAGACCGTCACGCGCGAGATCTTCGAGACGCACTATGAGCGCTGCATCAGGAAGGGCGACAAGCACCTGTACAAGGCTTGCATGTTGCTCATCGACCTCCTCATCAAGGAGAGCCGATATGAGGAGATCGAGATCGTCATCACCCGCACGCTTGAGCTGACCTGGTCGAGCTTCCTCGACATCAGCGTCGATATTTCGATCCCTGAAGAGTACGTATTGGAGGTGCTGGTACTTGCCGGTAAGCTTGCCCACTGCCACCATAAGCGGGGTCACTTTGATGAGGCCGAGCGCTACTACCTGCGCATCTGGTACGCTTGCCTGCACAAGTTTGAGATCCACCTCGAGCACGTCACCCACGCCTTCTGGGCGCTCATCGGCTTCTACGAGGAGCACTACCGCTACGACAAGGTGATTGTGCTGTATCTGGATCTGGTTGCGCGCTACCGCAAGCACTGTGGAGCAAGCCACAAGCTCACCATCCAGCTTCTTTACAAGCTCGGTCGTCTCTGCAAAACGATGGGTCGCCACGACTACGTGGATTACTTCCTCGAAATCTACACCGTGCTGCAAGGTCACCACGGTCACTGCCACCCTGACGCCTGGGAAGCTGCATGGGAGGTCTGCGGATGGAGATACGATCACTGCAAATGGGAATCGCTCATCGAGATCTGCGGTTCTCTCTGGCAGCTCTTTGTCCACGGCGGACACGACCATGGCCACCACCACCACGACTTTTTCAGTCCCGACGTGATTATCATGCTGTACGAACGGTACACCAAGGGTCTCGAAGTTCACGTCGGCTTTCACTTTGAGGAGCACTACAAGATCACACTCGAGTTTAGGGACGTCGTCAAGATTCGCTTCGGTGTCGACCACAGCCTGCTCATCAAGGCGCTTATTGCACTCGCCAGGGTTTGCGAATACAGCGAAGAGCACCATCACGAGGCCGTCACCCTGTACGAGGAGGTGATTACGCGCACCCGCACTGTCACCGTCGAGACCATCACAGAGGAGGAGGTGACCGTGGTGAAGAAGCGCCTTACCAAGGTGTACGTTCAGATCATCGAGAAAGGGGGTCATCACCACCATCCCGAGCTGGGCGACAATGCGCTTCGCATCTGCATGGAGATGTACCTCAAGTATAAGGCTGAGCTCGGATGCTGGCACGAGTCGACACTGCACGCACTCGAGATGGTCGTACTGATCCGCTTCAAGCTTGGCGGCGATCACCATCACGCTCAGATCTTGATGCTGATGCAGACCATCATCGTCGAGGTGCTCGAGAGCCGCACCGAGTCTCTGCTCGTCTACAAGGCCGCAGTCCACATTGCCAAGATCCTGTTGCGCGTCAAGGTTCAAGCTTGGGCCGAGAAGCTGCTCTGCAAGTTACATCATCTCCTCGTGCTGCCGGGCCTGCCTTGTGAGCACGACTTTGACATCGAGTGGGCACATCCCCACGGCGATGACTACAAGAAGATCTCGCTTGTATTCATCGTCGGCTGCCTTCACAAGCTGGGCCACTACGAGAAGCGCTCGTACTCGGAGGTGATGGCTGCCGTGCTCCTCGAAATGCAGCTCTACCGTCAGTTCGTCTACCACACGAGCACTAAGACGGTCGAAATGATCGTGTTGCTCCAGGCTGGTGCCCGCCTGCATTGCTTCTGGCAAGAGATGGGCCGCATCGAGCTGTGCTCTACCATCCTCGGCAAGATGCTGGCCCACTTCCGCGCCTCGAGTATCGGCAATTGTCTCGGCGATGAGGTATCTGACGAGGTGGTCCTGGTGCTTCTTGAGACGCTCCTCTCCCACACTGACGGCGAGAAGCGGATCGACGACGTTGGCAAGGTCATCTGTCATGCCATCAACCACAAGGTCAAGGTGCTTCTTGAGGCAGGCGAGTTCTCCACAGCCCACGAGCTCGCCAAGTGCGGTCTCAAGCTCGCTCGCCACCACCACTACTACCATGCCCACGTCTCGCTCGGATACAAGCTTGCCGAGTACATGGCCGGGATCGATGTCCCTGCCACCACCAGCAAGAAGCTCGGCAAGGCCATGCGACAGACTTCGCGCGCCATCACGGACGAGGTGCTGTGTGCGTTGCGCGAGTCCAAAATCGAGCTGCTGTCTCTGCGCTTCGAAGACATTCGTGGACTTGTGCATCTGCTCGGTGCGCAATCCAACTACGTCGAGCTTGAGAATCTGCTGTTGCAGCTATGGCGGTCGCGAGAAGTGCAGCGCAACTGGCAGCCGGAGACGGTGCTGTCCATCGGCCACGCGCTGGTGCATGCTCACGTGGCTGCGGACCATCTGGAGGCGGCTATTGCGCTGTGCGACACGATGTGCTACAACTTGCGTCACTCGGGAGACGGCTTGGACGACGAGGCGGTCGAAGCAAGCCAGTTGCTTGCCCGGCTGTATACTCGTGCGGGTCGACACGACCGAGCCATGGGCATCTACGAGGAGGTGCTGCGCGAAGTCGACGAAGATGGCACCTCGGAGCTGTTTGACAAGTGGGCTGGGCAGCAGCTGCGCATGCTGAGATGCTCTTATGGCAGGAATGGCGGCTTTGCCAACAACAGCGCCACCTACCGCGATCTGTTTGCCTCGCTCTCGGGACGCGGACTCGAATGCAAGCACCAAGAGTGGGAGCTGCAGGCGGTCGACGCGGGAGGCGATGTCAACACTGGAGGCTACAGCGCTCCGGACAAGTGGTACCTGATCCGTACCGCACCCATCATGCCAAGTGGCCCCGCTGATGCTCACGGCCACATTCACGAGCACAAGGATAGCAGCAAGGGTATCGTGCGAACACCCACCCGCCGCAGCCGCGACTCGCTCACCCGCATTGCGCTTCGCCGCTCCCGCGGATGCCAGCTCGCTCCCGAGATCGTCGTCTAACCGAACGAGATGCTATTTGTGTTTCCTTCCACACTCGAATCTAGATTCTTTCATTCAAAACTTCTCGTGGTCAGCAACAAGTAAAGAAAAAGTGTGTGCGTTTGGAACAGCTGGTGCGGAGACAGAGGTAGAAGGAATTCGAAACAGAAGCTTGAGGGACAGATTGTTGAAGGAGTGAAGCCGGACAAGTGCTGCTCGCGCTTGGCCTGTGGACGCCTCCGAGGTTCTCAACAAAGAATGGAGATGCTTCTCAAAAAGCTGTGATGCGGTTTGTCTGGTCTCACGAACTTTTGATCGTAGGCCATCTGCGCAAATCGCATTCTCGCAAGCAAAGGCTCTGGCCAGAGTCCAGACAGAGTTTGGGATACACACACCGACGTATCGTCTTTGTTCAAGCGGTCACTATCACTATGTGCTGATTGACAATGCGATTCATTTACCGCCTTCGGATCATACAGATAGGAGATGCTGTACCGTAGCAGAGGTTTCGGCAAGGTCTGTAAGACTAGACGGTGCTACGAGCGGTCCCAGTCTATATTGCGCAAAGTTCCTTCAATTCTGGGCAACATTGTACCAAATAGAGCGTCCCACAATCTCGTCTGTTTGCCGTAATTGCCTGACTTCTTCCAGCCGTGACGATGGTGAATGTCATGATCCTCAACGCAGAGTTCGACGCCGAGATACCTCAGAGGCCAAGTGGTGGGAACTTGAAAGTAGGCACGAATTCCCGAATGTCCCACAGCCTCGACGTAGACAATGTAGCACATTGTGACCCACCAAGTGGCAAAGTCGATTGGCCAGGTGAGCCAAGCTAGGATGGGAATGACGAGGATGTCGAAGAACTCTTGCTCGTGACTTGCGAAGGCACCGAATGCTGCGGTTGGATGTTTTGTAGTGTGGTGTTTACGGTGGAATGGCCATAGAAAGTTGACCTCGTGCATGAGACGGTGGTACCAGTAAAAGTAAAAGTCGAGAGCAACGGCGTAGCAGAACACATTGATGGGGAGCAAGAGTAGCGTCTTGATGTCAAAGATGGGCGCAAGGGGATCGTAGAGGTAAGGAACAGCAACGCCGGTACGGACCAGCGCAACGGATAGAAGCTCGAGCATAACACGTGTCGTGTCTACATCCGGTACCGCATCGCGCTGCGCCTGTCCGTCGAATGTGCCCAGCTCTGCGGCTGTGCCATTGCACCAAGATACGTATCTCGTGCCGATGATGACAAAGTAGACTATGTACAAGGGAGCTACCCATGCTCGGCCAAGTTGGATGCCGGTCAAGTAGGCGAAGGAAGCATGAAGCATGAGTGGCGCGAGAGCTTTGGGCGCCACAAAGAAATGCATCTTCCAAAGGGGATACACTGGAACAGGGGCATCTTTGGCGAATACGGGAGGTCGAGACTTGTCTGCCTCTGTAAAAAGTTTCGGAACGAGTCCCAAGCTGACCAGCGCTCGTTCAGAAAAGGACCAATCTTTGGGATGTTTTCTGCGCCATGTTGAGGTCATGGCGTGCTTCTTAGGTGCGGCGGTTGCGTCCACTGTCCTGTGAGCCTGTTCCGCCGACTCTGGTTGAGGCTTGGTTGCAACTTGACATGGACGGCGAGGATCCACCGCTGAATTCGACATTGTGGAATTACGGAACGGTCTCTGTCAAAAGGATGATTGTCGAAAGGTGAGTCGGCGGTACTGCAGGCCCAAACGAGACTTTATACAATTCGAGATGTGGAGCCTGAGCGAAAGGGTAGCCATCATAAATACTGCCAAGATCATGTTTGTGTTGTGAACAGAAGATCGAACAAACTCGATTCAGTCATTGAGCGCAATCTCTTGATGCTGTGCAGTGAACATTGATTGCCACCAGGGTAGGCAATACAGTATGATCTCGAACGGCGGATCACGCTTTCAGACTCCAAAGTGGTTACCGTGTGGGAACCGCAGGAATCCTCGCAGAATAGCTTACGCCAAAGAGCAGGATTGCGAAATTACGAGCTGTTGGGCATACAAGCCTGCTCATGATGTCGCCAAGACAGAAACACCCGCATGCGCGACGCAGGCTCAGACGTGAGGTCATGAAACGTACTGATACTGTAGTTTGCTGCAACGAGTTGGTTGGGGCGGGTGGGGATGTAGGATGTGGGGCGCAGCAGATATTGCCGAACGCGTGAACGAGGACTTACTATGCAGTGCTGCATGTCGGTGCCTAAAAAAACTGCATCACATTCCAGTTGTGGCAACCTTGATTCTTATAGCGTACCTCTGGCTCGACCGTCTATCACGAAGGACGGCAACTACGCTGGGTCAGCCAAAACATCTGAGGTGGCGCCCAAAACTTTCATATCCTAAAAAAAGGAGGTATCCACCTCGGAGCCACCCCCCGTAGCCACCCCGTTTCCTTTTTTTAGGATATGTTTCAACTGGTCTGTGGCAGTCAAAGCGCTTTCGTGACGCTGGCCGCGCTACTGGACGTCGCTTCAAACCTTGGCGTTTCGCTCGAGTGTGAGGCAATGACAGTAAGACAAATGTCTTGTCCGACAAACGAGGCTTTCAAGAGACAACGAAGCATCAGCCACGATGCGAAACGAATGATTGTTCGTTGGATTCCTTCCTTCTTGCTGTCCTACCCTTTGATCTACCTTCTGGCGTGACTTGTCGCGATCTTCTCCATACCATCTGCCCAGGATGTCGTCGTCAACCGCATACCTTGGATATCCAGCTGCAAAGTATCACACACTCACCCTTGCCGCCGACCGAGTTCTTCTGCTTTCCTTTAATCGACCGCCTGTCAATTCGTGGATTGATGCGAAATGGCAGGAACTCGCGCAGATCCTTCGAACGGTTCGAGATGATCCCAATGTTGCGGCGATTGTAGTTGCTGGAGAAGGACGTTGTTTTACTGCAGGTCTAGATATCAACGAGCCGAGTCTTCCCGAAGCCTACATTGAGGCTCCTGATGCTGCACGCAAGGCTCTCGCAATGCGTGCACATGTGCGAGACTTTCAACAAGCCATCTCCTGGTTTGAGCACGTTGAAAAGCCGGTGATTGCCGCAGTTCACGGTGTCGCTTTTGGTCTGGCGATCGATATCTTGTCGGCATGCGATATCAGGTATTCCACCCACGATGCCAGGTTCAGCATCAAGGAAGTCGACGTGGGTTTGGCGGCGGATATCGGAACGCTGCAAAGATTCCCCAAAATTGTTGGAAACGATTCGCTAGCCAGAGAGCTGTGTTACACTGCCAGAGATTTCGGTGCGACAGAAGCCAGGCAGATCGGCTTCCTCAGCAAGATTGTCCAAGGTGGCAGGGATCAAGTTGTCGGTAAGTACCCGGTTCTGCCTTCTTTTGGGTATCTTGTTGCAAAAGCAGATACTCACGCAGAGCATTGTCTTTCTCCGTTTCCGTTCGGAAATTCTCTCGCAAATGCTCAACAACGTAGCTGCTGCTGTGGAAACTGCATCCATCATCGCATCCAAAGCGCCTGTCGCCGTACGCGGAACCAAGATTTACCTCCTTCACAGTCGCGATCACAGGTAAGTCAACCAGCTCTCTTCGCTTCCCCTTGAGCAACCTCATTGTAGATCGGGTGCACTGACACTTTTGCTCACTCCTTTGGTTCCAAATGCTTCAGCGTTGAAGAAGGTCTAAAGTATACACAGGCGCTCAACTCTGCGCTTCTTCAGTCGGAAGATATGCCCGTAGCCATGCTTGCGACTATGCAGAAACAAGTCCCCAAATTCGCCAAGCTTTGAGTCCATGTTTCATCAGGACGAAGGGAAGCCCAGTGACAAAACATCACAGAAGCGGGGGTCAAGAAAAGACACGTAGTCACTCAAGGGAGTCACCTGCTGGCTTCCAGCCGTGGCTGTCGATATAAACGAACGTTTCGCTTGCAAGCTAGTGGTGGCGGTGTAACCCTAGCCCTTCAGAATGTTCTCTGTGTGTGTGTCTTATCGTCCTCCTGTTGGCGCGACGTCTAGAAGCGAGTCTCAACCGCGTCACCGCTGCTTTGATAGCTCAGTAGCGTGCAATCTATCTTTCTCTGAGCTAGTGTACAAAAGCATATCTTCCAAAGCCATCCTTGTGCCTCGCTTCCTTCCTCGTCATGCCACCGGAGAGCCAAACGCCCTTGCCTGCATCTCCAAAGATGGCCCAACGATTGCGCTGCGTCATTGGGATCTCCATGTGCGCTCCTATCGCAACTGGTCGTATCGCTTCCTGCTCTGCCTTTTCTTTGTTCGTTTCGGCAAAGGCGGCGGCAGCAAAGTCGATGGACCCAAACTTGACCGAACGCCATTCGGTGCAGCCGGACCAGTAATCGTCGGGTTCGGCGAAGAATATGAGTTTGCCAGAGGGCTTTCTCCACAACGAGTGCTTGAGGAGGGTGACAATGTTAGCTTGGATATTTACCGGGTCGACTTGTTCCTGGATCGATTCTCGGATATGCAGAGCGACCTGACCAAGTGGGAGGCTTGCATAGTCTTTGCAAGAGAGCGGTTTGAGGGGTAGGCCAAACGCTCCTCCCCAAAGTTGGTGTTTGGGGTAATCTTGCGTATCACGGCCGGCGGGAGGTCGATGTTTAGCGTTGACGATCGTCAGCACTGTGCTGCGTTTCTTGGGGTTGGAATTGGCAGCGTGGATGTTCTGCAAGAGCCAGGCGAAGAGCACATTGAAAGTGCTCACGCTTGGTGGGAGGGATGGTTGCATCTCGACACCTGCTTCTGTCACGTTGTTGTTGTAGAACTGTTCGAGGTCTGATCGTGCTTCGGCAAGCAGCTGCTGTACCATTTCGTCGGGAATGTATATGTAGAACTGCTTTATGCACTTTTCAGGTCGCTTGACGGTGATGTCCCACAGCAGATTTGATACCAAGCGCAACTTCTTGAAGAAGCCAAACTTTTTCCATCCCAAAGGGAGGCTGAGTGGTCTGCCGTCCTTGTCGACGGCGTTTTTGCCATGAGGAGGTAGGTAATCGAGGTAAGGATCCTTGCCCAGGTCCTCTAATGGGGCTGGTACGTTGCTGTTCAAGCTATGCTGCCAGCCCTGGAAGATACTTTTGATCGCAAACGCGTCTCCCAAAGCATGGCTAAAGGCGATTGTCACCGTCGTTGAGTCAGAATAGCTGGTTGCTTGGGCCGTTACAAAAGCTTGGTCCGCCTTGAGCAGCTGTTTCCAGGTTCGGCACGCATTTTGACACGTCATCTGATCCTGAAGGGCTCGGTTGGGCGCATCTCCAAGGACGATCTCGGTACGCGATAGGCTATTAGACACCGCTTTCCCAACGATGGGATGGTACGATGCGATTGAGCGGTCAGAGGCTTTGACAAGGGCAATGTGTTGATCCAGAGGCTTTGAGCTGATGCGAGAGCGAGCTTCGAGCGTCTCGAGGGTGCGAGGTTGAGGAATGCAGTACGAGATGCCCGAAGGTGTTGCCGGCGTGGTTCGAATACGTGCTGCGAGAATGGGCCAAGCACGCACCAAGGCGTACCATGAATCCTCGAGGTACGATAGAGAAAGGGTTTGTGGGAAGGTCAATGTGATTCGAGCCTGAAGAAATGCACAGAGGTCACGAACCAGGAATGGTCAGCAAAGACGCTTCGATTAATGATACCGGATAGCGGGGTTGGGCACAAGCAACTTACAAGAATATCTGTACTGCGGTTCAGAACAAAGCCGGAAAGGGGCGTCAGAAAGGCTTAAGAGCTCGAGGCTGGCAAGGAATGAACCGATGGCGATGCAAAACTTACTTGCCAATGGTGCTATCCAGCACGGGCACCGGTACGGCATCGTAACCTTCCATCACGTGCATCTTGAAATCAAGTTCGTGTATGAGATGCTTTGCTCCGTAGTGGTTGAGGTTCTGATCTGTTCAGAAGGGGCGCAGATGATGGTGGGGATGTTGGTCGTGGAAAGAGTATGTTCCATCATGCGTTTATATCGTCCTTGGTCGAGACGATTTGGGTTCTGCCGTCACTTCAGTGGCCTTTTGACAGCGGTCCAGCGAATACTGCATCTGCCTAGCTCTTGATCCAATCTTATCGCCTGTAAGAAGCGTGACATCCACGGCTAGCTAAGTAGCTAAACTCATAGTCCCACCGTATCCGGCCATCCAGCAAGAATCGCAATCGGTGCACACTGTGATAGTTCTTTGGCGTACGCCAGGCTCGGCTAAGCGAGGTTTTTTTTTTTTTTTTTTTTTTTTTTTTAGAAAATTGGTTTTCTGCATCAGCCTCTTCGCGTCCAAAAGTGCATTTCTCCAAGAGTGTACATACTGTACAGTCGGCTCTAAACGCGGTTGGGCAGCCGTCGAATAAAGTTGAAGTACGGACCGTTGGGACGGACAAATTCGTGATTGGAGGAAAATGCCCGTCCCTTTGGCAAAAGTTGGATTTTCGGCTCAGATAATGCCGTTGTCTGCAGAGTAGCTTGAATGCACAGATCTTGCTGTACAGTACAGTACCAATGGCAGCAAATTGAAAACGCGAGGTGTGGCCGCCGCTTGCCCGGCCTGACCAATGTACGGAGGCAGACCAGATCTCAGACCGTCAAAGGCTATTCGAAGAAGCAAGCAAAATATACATATCAAATCACGAGACACGGTGCAAAAAAAATCAATACGGGCAACTACAACATCGTGTTAGGCAGTTCCTGCGCCTAGCGCCGGTAACGCATCTTCCTTCTGCTCAAGCCTTGCCTCTGACTTGATAAAGTCTGGAAGAGGCAGAGCCTTCATTCCGAAAGTGCTGAAGAATCCAATGATGGCAAGAGGGACGAAGAGCCAGAATGAGTACGAGATAGCATCCGCATAAACCTTTTTGACGGTCGTCTCGAGTGCCGAGGGTAGCTGGTCCAGATGTTCGCTAAACGCTACGATGGTGAATTCGTTCAGTCCCAGAGGATTGAGCAGCGGATAATACGGCTTGAGATTCTTGGCGGCTTGGGTGGAAAAGATGGTGGTGGCGCCAGTGATGCCCCATACTGCGCCAAAGGTGCGAGTGAAAGCATAGGCGCTCGTTGCGCTTTCCAGCCGTGATGCCGGCAACGCCGCTTGGATCGGAGGCAACGTAATTGGGAACAGAATCCCAACTCCTGCTCCTGCAATGATCTGCGAAAAGATCCATTCCATCTTGCTCGTGTCGACGTGCCAATGCGTCATCCAGCCGATTCCTGCAGCCATGAGCACCCATCCCACAAAGATGAAAAGCTTGTACTTGCCAGTGAGCGAGATGGAAATGCCCGCAGCCATGGCAAGCGGGAACGAGGGCGCAGATAGAGGGAAAGACCATATCGCCGATTCGAGTGGCGTGCGGTCTTTGATCGACTGAAAGTAGATGGGTACCATATAGATGATACCGTAAAAGATGACTCCGTGGATAAACGTCTGGACATATGCAATGGCAGCTGTGCGCTCCTTGAAAAGATCCAGAGGAAACACAGGCTTGGGCGCCAGGCGATTGGGCACCCATTCAATGACGAGGAAGAGCGCCAATCCCAGCAGTCCCGCCACCAACGGCACCCAGACGCGCCAATTCGACCAGTGGTACTTTATGCCTCCCTCTGTCACTGCGATCAAGACCGACGTGACCGAGCCAAACAGGATCGTGTTGCCAAACAGGTCGAGCCTCTGCCACTTTTCCTTTCCCTCGAGTAGCGGCACCTTGATGTTGAGGAATAGTGCAAGAAGTACTAGTGCGATAGCGCCGATCGGTAGATTGATCCAAAAGATCCATGGCCAAGAACGCTCGCTGAACGCACCGCCCATCACTGGCGCTGCAAAGCCCGCGACAGCAAAGACCAGCGCAATCAGTCCGAAAAACAAACCGCGCTCGCGAAGCGTCGTCAGGTCAGACATGATGATCTCGCACATGGAATGAATGCCTCCGCCGCCGAGTCCTTGGATGCCCCTGCCGATGACGAGCACAAGCAAGCTCTTGGCACATGCGCACACGACCGAGCCAACGAGAAAGATGACGAGAGCGGCGTTGATCGAAGATTTGCGGCCAATGGAGCACGAAAGACCGCCAAAAATGGGCTGCGAGGCGACCATGGGAAGAAGAAAAGCCGAGGTGACCCAATTGGCGGCAATCGACGACTCTGGAAGATCGGCGACGATTGCTGGTAGAGCCGTGCTGATCATCGTCATGTCCAAAGCTGGTTTTGTATCAATGAAATCGTTTGAATCACAGGAGTCAGTACTCGTATTCGCCAGAATCGTTCAGCTTCTGCGCGGAAGGAGCAACTCACCTGCGCAAAACGCGACCAACATCAAAGCAGTGAAGATCACCCAGAACCGCCAAGTTTTCTTGACCTTGGCTCCCCTTAAGCTACCTTGACGTTCGCTGTCCATATGCGCGGCAAATTCATGGTCGGAATACGACGTGCCGGCGCCAAGACTGGTCGGTGTGGCGGGCAAGGTGTCGCCGGTTTTCTCATTCATGATGTGCATGACAGCCCAGTATGAGTCCTGTTCGCTGGGAGATCTGCGCAGCTCTCTGTGACTGTAAGGGGGATAATCTCTTCTGAAATCGTACCTTGGCTCGCTGCTGATTCTGCGCTGTTGGTAGCTTCGAAAGTTGCGCTGTGCTCTGTAATGAGAGGTTGAAAAATTGCTGTCCTCGTCCAGGTCGTTGGACTCGCGATACTTTGCAGCGATTGACGCGGAGATGGAATGAGTAGATTTAGATCCCTCAAAAGGAGAAAGGGGTACGCTATTGCTCGTGTCGACAGAGCAGGTACGGTTCTGGCCACCAACGCCGTTGGCGGAAGAGAGAGCAAGGTCACGGGAAGAGAGCTTGTTGCGGTGCGAAAGAATCAAGAGTGAGCGCAATTTGGGACGCGATCGCGTTCTGGTGGTGGAGATAAGACTGGATACCGGAGACAGACCTATGCCTCCATCGTCGTCTGTGGAGAAAGCAGATGCGTAAGAGCTGTTCGGAGAAGCAGAGGTGGATTGGAAGCAGCGATCCTGTGACTGCGACCAAGAAGTTTCGGCAAGACGGTCCCGATAGAAGCCCGGCGGCGAATACTGTGAAACAAAGGCACGGGCTCTGCTACTGCTGCTCGCTCTGTCTTGCTGCTGTCGACGATCAAATCGATGATAATGGTGGAAAGCAGAAGAGCTTGCACTGTCGATAGGAAGAGGCGATGGCTGCTCAGTGTCTCTACAGCTCTTCACGCTATAGAATTCGCCGAGCCTGTCGTCTTGACTTGTGGGAGCAATGCTCGCCATTCTGTGCATTGTCGCCTTCTCGTTGAGCCGCTCCATCTTGGCACTATATGGAATGTACAAGGAGTACTTGCCCCAGCCGCTGTTTGGCTCACACCGTTGGGTAAGCGAGTCGCTGTTTTCAGTTTTGGATACCCATCTCCGAGGCGCATATCGCAGAGCAGCTTGTGGTGACGATGAGGATGACATGTCGATGCGCTGATCCGTCGGCTCCGTATCCCTTTGTTCTGTTGCAGTATAAAAGAGGGGGGCTCGGCAAGCCACTTGAAGTCAAAGATAGGATGCAAAGATTTGGAACAAGTCGGAGTTGAAGAGTCAGATGGTGTTAGTGTGGGTGGCTTAGGCCGCATGAGAAAAAAACAAAGATAAGTGCAAGAACGAAAGACGGTGCTGAGCGAGACGAAACAAAGAAGAGAAAAAGGGGTGCACCCATGAGAGATGAAAGAGTAAGGCTGACGGTGCTGGTAGTGACAGCTTACAGACGGAAATGAATGGTCGACTCGGTCGGGGTTGGCAGATTTAGGCAAGGTCGGTAATCTACAAAGGATATGGGAAGAAAGGCTGCTTCTCGGCAAAATAAACAGTGCGTCGGAGCCTCTCAAGCGATGGGAAGATCTACACAATCATGAGTCTCGGATCGCCTATGCGAACGATCGAAAAATAGCGCCAAAATGCCCAGAGTCTGAGTCACCACGAGGACTTCTCTTTGCAATATCAGCACAAAGATCTGATGGAAAGTGAAACGACGGTAGTTTGTGCGCGAACTCTATTGCTATGCTGCCTGTAAAAATGCCAAGCTGGATCAAATAGGCGTAAGAAGTTGCAATATGACTTTGTCGAGCTCCTACAGCTGAGGCAGCTGTAAATTGAAGAGGCAAAACTTCAGTAGAAGGCTTGGTGCAATGAGGTCCAGCAAGGGCTCTAGACGTTGTTTGTTGGTTGCAGTTGGGCGTACTCTCCAAAAAAGGAAATAGCAGAGGAGCTCGGCTCGCTAGACTGTTTTCGAGCTAAGCGTCATTTCGTTTGATCCAAGTAAAGACATCCAAGGTTGGTGTGCAGCGCGCCTTGTTGAGGCGTACTACGCGATCGAGGTGTCCAAGCCAGTTCTACGAGTATACTAAGCCGAGGAGGCTTCGCTGCTCCTCGTTTCATCCCATGCAACAAGGATGGGGACCGAACAGAATCATGAAAGAAAACCTTGACGTGCATTGCCATGACTGGACGTGTGGACGCTTCGTCTGTACTGTACAGTACACACCACGATGCGAAATTCAGATGCATATACCATAGCATGAACAATTTTGGGTGCAGCTGAGCTTTTCTGCACCTCTCAGCGTGGGAACGGTCTCAAAGAGCCTTTTGTTTGCTACTGATTGTTGTTTTGATATTAAAGCGCTAGTCAGGTGAAGAGCCTCGCCTAGTACCATAGTGCCACACCTTTAGCTGCCAGCTGGCTGGATCACCATGTCTCATGTCTCAAGCTAACAAAGCCGAGCTGCAACCCTATCATGCTTGGGCGTGATTTCCGCGGCTGCATTTAGGTTTTCTGGGTTGATTTTCCTATTCTCCGGCAGCCAGTCAAGATAACACCGGACTTTGAAATACCTGTTCCATATTTTCGAATTATGGGTCGTTATTCCTTTCATGCGCAATTTGACGCGCTTTTGACGCTTTTTTTTCCTCATGGCAGATGCCGGGCTTCTGGTCACGGCAGAACCAAGCAAGATGGTGATAAAGAATGGATGCGATAATTATAATCACCCTGACAAAGGATTGCCCGAAAGTCAAAGACGAGCTACGACGGATGTAAGATCAGAAGAGCTGTTGGCAGCCCCGGCAGCAGCGCACTTCCTCATCCAGCCAAACGTAAGCTCCATGAGCTGTGTCATCTTGTCCGCGTCGTGGAACTTTGTGTCAAAGCCCAGCTGGAACTTGAGCCTGCCATCGACTGTCACCATGCTCATCCACGGCGATGCGTTGACCTGTCTTCCTCTGTGGATGATATCCAAGAACTCTAGACACACACCCGAGGCGCGAGCACTGGCAGACGCGGGTTGGAAGCGAGGCTTGATCTTGAACTCGCCCACCGACGAGAAGCCAGGCGCCTGAGCGCCAATGATGCTCTCGAGTTGGCTCTGGCTCAGAGGTGGAGAAGCTGCGCTGGCAGATCTGATCTGCGACCATTGCTCGGTCAGAGCCGAAATCTGACCATTCGCCACCGTAGGAAAAGCAGAAATACAGTGTGGAGTCGTCAAATGCTGACCCAGCTCGTACCTAATCTTGCCTGCGATTGAGACCAAATCATCAAGCCGTTCCAAGGTCGGCTCAAGCGAGCCACTCGCGTCTACCGGGATCCAGAGAAACACAGCATCCGAGCCAAGCGGTGTCGATGTGCCCGTGACTCCGTCTACCGAGGTGGTCGAAAGCCATCGTCGTGAGTTGCGGACCATGCCCAAAAGTGCACCTTTGCTCGAGGCCTTGCGCTCTGGATACGTCTCTGCCGTGGCCATGATGGTGGCCGCAGATGCCAGGTAGGTGATGCCAGTTCCCATCTGCTTGGCAAACTTGAACAACGCTTTTGCCTCGGTCGCTTCCATGGTCTTGAGCAGGCAGATGGTCTCGTGTTTGCGGCTGGGCCACGATGCAGCCGGTTGGAGTGCTAGCGACTGGCTCATTTTGTCGGAAATGAGGCGCATGTTGGCCTGCGCAGCTTCTAACGCCTTCTTTGTCTCTTCTGGCTTGGGCTTGAATTGTTGACGGTAGGCGGATACTACACTGCGTGGCAGACGCGGAAACACATTCAGCTCGAACGAGTTCGGAATGTAGATCGAGTCGTAGGGCGCTGATGGCACGGTATCCACCATACACTGGAGCAAAACGTTGAAAAAGTCGACTATACTGCCTCCATCAGTGACGGCGTGTGAGACGTTCCAGATGAGATGAGCACTTTGATCTGTTTCATCTCCCAGCCTCGGGTGAACCAGGTAGAGCATCGATTGTTTGCCTTCGGTCGGTAGAGGGCGATTGTAGGTGTATGCGCAAATCTCCTCGACGCTATTGGCTCCTGGCTGTCCCAAGTGTACCACCACAAATGTCTCGTTGACCCATCGTCGCAATGATTGCTCATCGCGAAAAACTTGATACTTGAGGGTCTGTGGCACAGTTGGATCTGTGTGCGTGTCCATTTGGACCGCCACCTCGGGTCGAAGGTAGCGCATCTGAATCCATGCCTGTCGTGCTCGTTGAACGAGTTCGTAGAACTCAAGCTCGTAGGCCGCAATACGCGACGATCTGGGCCGATGCATGCGGAAGCCGGTCACCACAGAAAGCTCAGTGTGGCCGTTGGCAATGTTTTGGTTGAACGAGGCCGAGGCTTCGAATCCTAGACAGGTGCGCCTCCATACGTCTGGCTCCGACGAGTGCCATTCGTAGATATTAGTCTGAGGCGCCTGTGTTGCCATGTTCCAGTCGTTTTCGTAGGTGTTGTTGAGCACCTCTTCGGATACAGATAGTAAGAGAGACCTGTGTGCGTTGTTGATGATGGTAGTGAACGAAAAGAAAAGAGTACACGAAGGTAAAATGGACGGTGGAACAGCGGGAGACAGCACTGCGACCCTTCTTCTTGTGTGCAGGTCGAATTAGAGTGCATGGATCGCAGATGATATTCGCTCCGCTTCGGACCACTATTTCGAGCAGAGCTGGCGAAGCGGATCCGTGCTCACAGGCATTTACATCATCTGAATGCAACACCGGCCTGTGCAGACAAAACCACACTGCCCCGACATGAAGGAAGGATATTGGCGTAGCAGCACAACACCCCTAGTCGCTTCGCTTATCGAGAGGTCAGCTTGTGTCAGTGGATAGTTCAACACATTTAGCATTCGTTGCGAAACTCAACTCGATCGATGACGGGCGGAATAATGCACACTCTTTCCAAGCCTTCAATGCTGTCCCAAGATCAGCGAAACCAAAGTGTCTGAAACTGCAAAGAGCGACTAATCTTAAAACCAGTTCAGTCGGGTTCTTCACCCATCCAGGTTGCAAAGCAACAAGCTTGACGGGCAAAGCAACACAAAATACCGTGGAAAAGATGAACGGGGGGCATAAAAGCAGGCTTGGGAAGCGAGTTGGGATTTCGATCGTCTGGATTTTTTATTGATTTTTTTTTCTATAAAAAAAGAACATCTTTGTCTGCCAAAAGCCGCGTTCAACAGCCTGCTGAATTGAGTGAAATGGCCGAGATCTGGGTTTTGGTTGTTGTGCAGAGATACAGTAGCTTGCCAGCGTGTATTCCATGTTGTGCTCGCTCCCGTGCAGGGCTGACGGCCGCAGCGCCTTTGATGCAACGCCGTGGCCGTAAGGCGCATCCGGGGCAACTTTTTGCCATTTTTCACTCGACTCCACGCTGCAACAGGACAGTCTGTGCCCACTCCGAGCATACCAGAGATGCTCTTTCTTTTACCAGAAGTCACAAATTAAGAGGGTAATAAAACAAGGCAGAAACGACAGTCTGGTACGATACATGGCTGATGTGAGGCTCGGGGAATGGAACTTGACTAGATACTGACTGGGCGACCGAGACCTATGAGAAGTTTTCCGCTTTGTCTTGCTTGCTCGCAACGGTCGACGCCGCACTCGACCAGATCTTCGTCGACACATCAGTCTCGCTTTCCTGGTCGCTAATACAGGGGGAGCCGAGTTCTGAAACGCTGATGAGCTTCTCTGAGCTACCAAAATGAGCCCGCTTTTGCTGCTTGAATAGCATGGCCTGTGTCTCGATGAGCCTAGCAGCCGCAGACGCGCCACCAGCGTTACGACTTCGAGTGGACCACACTCTGGTGTTACGTCGAATCTTGTCGGACTCATCTCCTTGCAGGAGGCGCATCATCTTTGCCACCATGTCGTCTTCATCGATCAGTGGTGCATGTTCGGAGCGAAGGCCGATGCCAAAACGCTCTGCCAAGATCGCGTACTCGTGCGTGTCAAACCACTGCGAGAGGATCATTTGTGGCAGACCGTAGTGAACCGCCTCGTTGAAGGAGTTGCCTCCACCATGATGGATGACAACTTTGAGTGCGGGATGCTTATAGATGCGGCGCTGGTCGTGCACCCACCGGGTGAATCGCACGTACTCGAGACCTTCGAACTCCGAAAGCGTGAACCGAGAGTAGCCCTTCTCTGCATCCGTCTTGCGCAGAAGCTTGATGCGGTTCTTGATCAACGCACTGAACTTCTCGGAAGCCAGGACAGAAGCGCCGCTAGCTCGTCTAAGGTCAAGCACAGGTGGCTTCTCTTCGAGATCCGGAGAGGTAGCTGTTGATGGACTGTAGAGCGGCGATGCTGGCCCTGGACCGTTTGGGCTACGTTGAGGCTTGTTCAGCTTGAACAGAAGCTTGACCGTGCCACCGCTCTGGCGGTAAAGGCGATCAAAGGCTCGCAGGCATGCTCGAACCTCGGAATCGGTCCAAAGAAACATGCTGCCCATGTTGAGATACACGACCGACTGTCCCGCCTCGTACGCCGCGTCCATCCATTCAACGTCCGGATCGCGTTCGCCCTTGGAGCAAAGTGTCAGCTTGGGGCGGAAGATGGTCGAAGACGGCGAGCTATTCAGCTTCAAGAAGCTAGCCGAGTCTTGTGCGGGTGCATCATGGTTCTCGAGCTCGCTAGTCACCCCGGCTCCGACAAAAGTAATCTGGTGAGGCTGTCGGATCGAGTCCCATAGACCGGGTGTGTTGAAGTGGATTCCGCCTACGCAGTTGGGGTCCTTCCACAGAGGAGGAACGATGGCGCTGTCGGCGTTAAAGCCCATCGATTTGAGTCCAAACTCTTTCTTGAGCAATGATCGTCTTGCGTAGAGATCCTTCTTGGTGGCGTTACCATAAGTCTCGATGACAGTGAGCTTGAGGTTCTCGAGCGCCGACATGATGGTCCTCTCACGTCGACGACCCATAGGATGTGGGTCAAAGAGACTTTTGCGTGTTGCGGTGAGGGAAGGCGAGCAGGGGACGGTAAACATCCAAGGCAGGCCGGTTAAGCGACAGCCAGTGACCAGATTCGGGGAGAGAGCGTCGACGACGACTAAACACGTCCAGTGTCAAGCAGAGCGTACGAGGAGATATGTCAGCAGGGATGTTGCCGGGATACAGCAACAGAGAGAGAGCGTCCAACTTACTCATATCAGGATCAATCTCGAGCAAACGGTCGCAAACATTGGTCGCAGCATCGCGGAACTCTTGTTCTGTGACGAGAGCGACAATTTGACAGATTTCCATGCTGCTGTAGTCTCCAGGTGGTTTCCTAAGATCTTTGAGGTGCGACTGCATTCCTCTTGTGCTGAGTTTGATTTTTCGAGATATGAGATAAGGTTGAGCAGCCGACGGTCAGCAATGACATTGGACCTTGAGTAGATACTGAAGCCGAGGATATAGGTATACTCACAAATCCTCTACTGCCCGTGCACCGCCGAGGTCGCAAAAGTGGATGCGTGCCTCCAAGATGCGATCGTTCTGTTCGTTTCGGAATTGGTCAATTGCGCGACGGAAGGAAGATCCAGTAAGAAAGGTGACATCATGGCCAAGTCGAATGAGCTCGTACGATGTTGCAAGAAGGACGTTGATTTCCCCTCGAGCAGGGTTGGCGAGAAGTGCGATCTTCATGGTGATACAGCTGCGAGGCAGCGAGGCGATCACTGTAGACAGAGCAGGGACAGGAAAGAACGACCTGAAAAGAGAAGCTGACCAAGCGGTATCGGTGCAAACAAGAGGGCATCGAGTTGGGAGGAGCCTGTTGCTTTTAAAGAAAAGTTGCGAAGCAGGGCACTTTGAAGCATGGAGGCCAAGAATTCAAGGGACCGAGCTGAAGAACATGAAAGATAGCCGAAGCTAAGACCAGACCGTAGGTAAGGTGGGGCACTCAAGGAGAGGTTGCGGATACGGAAGGTGCTGCGCGTGGTCAAGCGAAAGACAAATCTTTCTTTCTTTCTGCTTTTGTCGTTCGGTTCCAAGCAGAGGGTGGGGGTGGCGTGCCGCATCCTTGAGCTTGGGAGGAGGAAGCTCAGGACCCTAGTACATACAAAGGGCTTCCGAGTGCCCAGAAATGCGAAAGGGGTCTAATCCAAGGCAAAATGCTTCAGGTAGGTAGGTTCCTAGTGCTACATTTGGACTGTATTGAGGACCGAAGGTGCGTGGCTGTACACTCACCAGGCACGAGCCTGGTCTTGGCCCCAAACCGCCACAGAAGCTTGTGTGGCCTGCTTTCAACTCTATCAATGCATGATAGATCGCGAGAATCTGGATAATCAAAGGCGGGATGGGAGTGAAGACGCTTTGTCGAGACCGAGGACGTGCATTAGACTGCGTATGTTTGGTTTACAAGGCGCACGGAAAGCGGCTCGGCCACTGTAGGCGGGTCACAGCTGCAGACGCGACAAGCTGTAGAAGAAGAAGAAGGGATGTGATAGCAGGTCAATATGCTCTCGTGTCGGATCTCAAGAGTCTCGTGGGAACGTGTTGCCTTGTGGCACCAAAGAGACTAAGGCCAACTCGAAAGCGATGGATGCTACTGTGCGCTGTGGTGAATTGACCGTCTCGTCTTAGTCTCGGACAAACAGTTGTACGTGTGTCAGAAGGCCCATTCTCTCTGTGACGGCATGACATTACAAGTGGCTCAGACGCAAAGAGGCGCAAGAATGTGGCGGCGTTTGATCCGCCTCGGTATCATTGACTGACCAATGCTTCCTCGTTGGTATACTTGAACAAAATATCAAGGCTAAAAGGATAAATAATAAATAATGAATACAGTACATTACATAGAGTATGGCCGCTTTACTGTACAGCAAGCCCCCGCTCGGGGTTTTCTTTGTCATCCCGATGTTCCGTGGTGGCAATACAAACTTCTGACGGATAGCTACCTTGTCTCTAGAGAAAGGATGCTTGAGATTGCATGCATGTAAGACAGAACTAGGGTAGCTTTCTTAGCATCGCTGATGTGTTGCAGGGAAGGTCGGGGTGGGGAGCCCAACGGCTCGGCCAAAAAATAGATACAGTAAATAAATAAACGGATGAAATTACAGTATACTGTATCTTCCGAAACAGCTTCGTGATGGACCCAGATTTGTACATGTGGCGAATAGAAATGACCGTTTGTCGGCTGCAGATCTCGTCTAGACAGATTGGGATTTAGTGCAATCGAGACTTCAGGCCGTTGCTGATAAGCCAGCTTTCACGCAGGACCCCGCTTGGGTTGCCTCTGTGTCTCGGTCTCACCCTCTAGTGTATGTTGTAAGTGTATGGGCTCGCTTAGCTTACTTTTCGCATCAAGCGCTAACAAACATACAGTGCTAGCTCGCTCAAGTCTTGGCAAGCGAGGAAATAAGTAAAAGTCAAAAACAGCCGAACTCGTTAGCTTGTGCGACGTTAGTAACAATCAAATTGTTTGTTTGTTTTCCTTTGGCACCTTGACCGAATGGGGACGTCGACGCAGTTTTGATTTGCGTCCAAAATGTGCAGCGTATCTGCCATGTATACGACAATGACAGTACGAGAACCACACTCGTTCGACTTGATCTTTCGTGCAAGACTGCTGCCAAAACTGTACGTATGGTTGAAGCATGATCACAGCGATCCGTCGGCTTTGCAAAGAAGGGACCTGCTTTTCTCCAAGAAAAGCCCACCGCCAACTGCGATCAGAACGTCAAATAGCCGCAATTTGTAACCCCGCTCTTGCCTTTGATGCCCGTTGAATGGTATTGATTGTATTCCAATCTCTCGGTCTCTCAATCCGGCCTTTGATCGCTGTCACTTTATCGAGCAAGGTTCGTGCATTTCTGTACGGTAAGGCATAGACGCAACTGTGTCTGCAGGGGTCGACTTGCTCAGCTTTTTTGAGCCCTATCGCTTGCCCCGCTTCTCGTCCTCACCGCCTTTACATATCACAACCGTTGCTCACATCAATAGCTTCGTACTCTCACCTCATGGCCGACATGCAAGAAGAACGGGCTTGGAAGCAAGTCTCGCCCAATCTGGCACGCCGACCTCTGATCGGCGTCGAAAAGATCCTCAACTATGCCGAGCACTTCCAGGACGGCAACGTAAGTGATGATGCCTCTCGACAAAATTCTACACTTTTGCAACTTGGATGCTAACACTTGCTTCTCGGCATATCGTCACTTTTTTGGTTGCCAAAAGTTCCAGTTGTCGCTCGCCATGATCTTTGAGACTAATCTGGCTCCGGAAACGCTCCGACAGCGCTTTGGCTTGGCTCTCTGGAATGTCAGGGGCTTCTTGCCCGAGATCGATACTTGGACCGTAGCAACTTCAGACACCTCGTCGGTCGACCTTGATCACACCACTTTCCAAGCCATTCAGACCATCGACGAAGCTCAAAAGTGGATTGACGAGACTGCCATTCTAGTCAAGGACGGCACCACTGTTCAAGAGGTGATCGACTACACCTCGAATCACCGTATCGAGCCAGCTGGCAAGCAGTTTCGGGCTCATCTCGTAACCAACCCACGAGAGGGAAACCCAGCCCTAGTCCTCAACGCTTCCCACGTTCTCAACGGCCACCGTATGCTCGTTCAGGGCAGTGCCATCCTTGAAGCGCTCGTGGATGGCCAATTGGCGGCTCTGATTCAAGCCAATCCGGATCCGCGCGCTGCACTTGAGGTCGTCTTTGCACCCGATGACCTCTCACACCTGATGCGTAAGCTACCCATCAGCCTCAACACAGCCTACAACGATAGGTTTCATCCAGGTCCGTCGGATCTCGAGGCTGGTCTCGAAAAGTTGGGAGAGCGTTTGATCAACGGCACGAAACCAACCATTGGCATCTCACGATATTTGACGCCTACAAAGGAGATCGAGCATTCGCTCGGCACGGCTAATGGCCAGCCCATGACGATGCTCAATTTGAGGCGAAGGCTTGGTGCTGCCGAGCACCGAATGCTGCATCTGGCCCTCAAGAGACGAGAATGTACGCTACCTTCCTTTGTCTACGCCTGCATCGTCAATAGCATCGATCGACGCTGCAGAGCCGATACTGTGGACCATGGCGAAATGCCGGGCGCCAACCTGATCTATTCGGCACACGCCAGTCGATGGTTGGCTCCAGAAACTTTTATGAAGGATGCGCCCGTCAATATGGCCATCGTGCCAGGATCTGCCTACCTTTCTGCGGAAGAGCTAAGATCGAGGCAGCGAGGAAGCGACCTGAACGAGGAAGAGCTGTTTGCGCTCGCCAAAGTGATTCGATCGAAGCAGGAAACTTACCTCGACAGTCCTCACATGATCTCTTCGATGGAGCAAGTAGCAGATGACGTGTCTGTCATGATTGCCGAGACTGCTTTCAAGCAACGCAAAGCTGGCCTCGACCTGAAGGTAGCTCTTTGCGAGAATTCTCCCGCCATCTGCCCTCCAACGTTGACATCCCAAGGAGACGTTAGCATCAAGAGGCTCTACACTGCCCAAGGCGCATCATTTGAGCCCAAGCCACAGCAACTAGAGGCCGAATACAGCTACTTGATAGAATGCATGGAAGGCGGCAGAACTACCGATGCTTCCGTCTGCTTTGCCATGTGGAGCTTTGACGGCATCCTGACATTACAGGCGCACTTTGACTCGTGTTTCTTTGACGCCAACCTCATCAATGCGATCCTCGACGATGTCACTTGCCAACTTGGGGGGTCGGCTAGTAGCCCACTCGAACGTTTGCCCGAGGCCAAGCTCTAGTCTCTGGATCTGTCTTTGTTTGCATAGCTTCGCAATAAGCGTAGGACCCCTTGCGTCGGCTTGTCGAGAATGCTTTCAAGCTGTGTCTAGCGAGAGAAGCAGTGACAATCCGAGCTTGGTATCTGTTTGATGTTGATCACACTACTGTGACTTTGGCCCGAATTGGAAATGTCACAAAGTACAGTTATTCTAGAGTAGTCACTTGAACAATTGAGGACTCGAAATTCCCGCTTCAAGATCTCTGGCGAAGCAGACTTGCGACAGCATACATTGCAAGTATCTGAATCTTTATCCTCTATTACCAGAGAAAGCAGGGTCACTCCAAGCTACTTCTTCGGCGATTCTGACCGAATACATGCCGCCTTTACCAACAACGTAGATACCTCCTCCTTTGCGGAACGCAAAGTTGACCGTCGAATCGGTGGGTGGCACCTTGATAGTTCCTAAAACGGATCCGGTGACAGCGTCCAAAAAGTCGAGACCTTCGTAACTTCCGCCGACGATGTATTTGCCATTACCTGTGTACCGCAGGCCATCATATAATCCTGCGATGGGTGAGGCTAGAACGGAAGATGAGGTGATGGCGTGTCCCCCGTCTATGCTTTGGATGTCGTATTTTGTCACTGAGCGGTTTCCTGTTGCGTCCTTTCCAGTAGACCCGGAGGCCCCAGTGTCGGAAACTGCGAGATGTCGTCCATCAGGCGAAACGGTGACACCATTGCCTTTGGCTAGAGTGTTACCAACAGCCCGCACCTCGCCGGAGCTGGGTTCGTACATCCACGTGTAGCCCGGGTTTCCCGGCGTCGAAGGGTTGATGCCGTGATCGTATCCCGTGCTTGTGTCAGATACAAAGATGGTCCCATCCGGCGCAATCGCCAGGTCGTTGAAACCGTCAAATTGGTGCCCATAATAGTTGTTGAACAGGACTCTGCTCGTCTTGTTCTTGACGTCAACCACATGGACAGAAGGTGCAGTTCCGTTGCCTCCATCAGTGGCGATGTACAATTCGCCCTTGTAGTAAAAACTACCGTGGGCATTCTGCACGGGTGGGTCCAGTGTCACGTTATGTACCTGATCGCATGTCAAGGCAAGACAAAGGGTTAAAAATATTCGTCAAGGTCAGCTTAGCTCAGCTGAATGTCAACAGTATTGGTATTCACCTTGATGTGGCTGGCATCGTCCTCGAGACTTCCAACATCCACCCAATACTGCCAGTTGTGCTGGGCGAAAAGGTCAGGCTTGAGCTCACCCCAAGCGGTGAAGAACAGCTGGTTGGTATCGGGAATGTAACTCGGAGCTTCGTGGATGCGTTGATCCAGATCGATCAACTTTTTCATCGATGGTTGCTTCCCAACAATGTCGAGGAAGCGACGGTCATACGCGACAAAGGGGGTTGAAAGCACCTGAGCATATTCTGAAGTCGACAGTGCAGTGGAGAGCGTGTCGTTCCAAGGGCTAGTCCAGATCGATCGATTGAAGGTGCCGTGCAGCACGCTAAGTTGGTGTCGGTCGATGAACGAGATGAGACTAGAATTGTAGCCTTGAGGCAGCTGTTGGAGCAAGGTCAGATTGCCATCTGTCGCTCTGCTCACCAGAGGGAGCAACTCTGATAAAGTCTTGGCAACGGGTGCCATCGTGTTGGTATCGGAAGAATCAAAGGTGAGGATGTGAGGCTGAAGCTCGGAGTATCTTGGGTACGATGAATGACACGAACAAGGCAAATCTGGCCGTTGATATACACCTATACGAGGCACTGATGAAGGCGAAAGACTCACTCGCTGATCCAGGGGCGAAGCCACTGGACAGGTTCTTGTAGCAAGTATCGTGGTGCAATAGCTGCAGCTGTTTCAGCTGCAGGGTCGGCTTGGAAGCATGAGCCAAGCCCAAATGCCTAGATCAGCGCAACTTGATTTTCGATGTGGGGTTCAACTCTGGTTGCTTCGGTGTCTTTCCCCGCGCTGTCAAACAGCGACAGGGTCACGCTGGATCTCGTTGATTCGCTCGCAATTTGACCGAGTCGCAATTTGACCGGCATGCATGCCATGCCCAAAGACAGCTTCTTCACAGATTGCTCGAGAGAAGCGAGAAGGGAGGGTCTTTTCCGTCACAGCTCGTGGCTTGAAAAATTGCACGGCAAGCTCGCCTAGGACGGAAAACATTGCTGGCATCGACACCAAGGTGAACGCACGCACGGTGCTAGTTATTGAAGTCGGCTCATTGATCGTATCAGGTCATGCTGTCCAAATTCGTCGCCAGTCTTTCGAAAGCCATCTATGGTTCACACGTTTCCAGATCTCAGTCATGTGTCGCTCGCAGGCAAAAATAAAAATAAAATCAATCAAAAAAATATAGGCTGACGATCGAGTGACTCCCCACATCCGAAGCGTACTACTGTATGTCTGCGCTTATACGACCTTGTTGTACTGCGACTCTGGAGCACCGCTCAGAACAAGAGCCAGCTGTTCAGCAACGGCTCTGGCTGAGAGCTCTTGAACCTCGCTGGTCGCAGCACCCAAGTGGGGTGTCAAGACAACATTGTGAAGCGTGTAGAACGTCTTGCCGTACTGGTCTATGGAAGCTGGCTCGCACTCTAGCGCATCGAGGGCGGCACCGGCAATGCGACCAGACTTGAGAGCTTCGAACAGGTCAGCCTCGTCGACGATGCCACCACGAGATGCGTTGACGATAACAGCACTGCTGCGCATCTGCTCGATCTCGGCTTTGCTGATCAAGCCTCGCGTGTTGGGCGTCAAGGGCAGATGAAGCGAGAGCACATCGACGTTGGCAAGCATATCTTTGAGGTCTGTGACTCGCGTATGCTGGAGATCAGACCAGGAGTCCTTGGGTGCGAAAGGATCGTATGCAATGAGTTGGCATTCGCTTGCCAGCGAAAAGAGGCGTGCGGTGGCCTTGCCGATGTTGCCCATACCGACGATACCAATGGTCTTTCCAAAAAGGCCGGAGCCCATGCACTGGGTAGCGATGACCTGCTCTCCGCTGCGCATGCGTCGATCAGCTTCGGTGATTCGTCGCTTGAGGCTGATGACCATACCGTAGACAAGCTCGGCTACGGCAGAAGCGTTGATGCCTGGCGTGTTCACTACAGTAATGCCGCGTTCCTTTGCAGAAGCAATGTCAACGGTATCAACTCCGACGCCCTGTTTCGAGATGACGCGCAGCTTGCTTGCCGATCGAATTTGTTCGCCTGTGATGGGGATAGCACGGCTCATGAGACCGTCAGCGTTCTTAGGCCAGTCTTGCACGCCCTCGTCCCCCATCGCCACCACAGTTGCGAAGAGCTCGCGAGCACGCTCGATCCCGCCGGGATGGAAGTTGTCTGGAGCATACACCTTGAAGGGCAGTTTACTATTTGGCTGGCCACTGACTTGTCCGTTGACATGCCCATTTACACTGCCATTGGTATGGCCGTTGATGTGGCCATTCGCCTGATGCGCCACTGCAGGCACGAAGCTCGACTTTGAACAAGTTAGATCGCGGTTCATAGGCTGGGCATTGGGAAGCGTGATGTGGGCCGGCCTCTTTGGCACCGCGGTAGTGAGCTCTGGCAGGGCAGCATCTTTGAAAGGAGTGGTGGTGGCGCGAGAGGCACGAATGGGAGTGCCACCAGGGCAATGCCATTGGTACGAGAAGACGTGTCCGTTCAAAGAGTCTGTGAAGAAGAGAATGTCGTTCTTGGGACCACCAAAAATGATGTTGGTGACGAGAGTGCTACCGCGTCCCTTGATACGGCAGACGGGAAGACCGTGCTTGTCAACTACAAACACTGTGGCGAGCGAAGGATGGCAGATGAATAGGTTGCCCTCAGAGTCGATGGTGAGCCCGTCTGGACCGCTGTTGCCGAAAGATTGGAAAAAGAGGTTTGCTTTGGTGGTTGTGCCGTCTGGATGAACGGGCATCCTCCAGACGGCGTTGGATCGGGTCATGGCAACGTAGAGCCACTTTTCGTCAGGAGACAGAACGATTCCATTGGGAGAGGCACCGTTGCTGATAAGCTGGTCGAGCTTTCCGTCGGGGTGAAGTCGGTAAGCAGCACCGGTGGGATCGTTCATGCCAGTCTGACCCTGATCAGTAAAGTATGTGCAGCCGTTGCTGTCAATGACAAGATCGTTGACACCTTTCCAGCATTCCAAGTTCCTACGTGGGAGGTAGGGGAGCACGTTCTTGGATTTAGGATCGAAAAGGAGAAGACCACGCTTGTAGTCGGCGATGAGCATATAGCCATCGTGAGTAATGGCCAGGCCGTTGGGTTCACCATCCCATTGCGCCTCGACATCGATGCGCTTAGTGATAGAGTCGATCTTGAGGATACGACCAAAAGGAACATCGACTATGTACAGGTTTCCTTGAGCATCGGTTGTGGGACCTTCGAGGAAAATTGAGAGGGTCGCGGGATTGGAGCCGCCACGCCAGTCTGTCTGCTGACCAGTACATCTTAAGGATTCGGGGATAGTACAGAAAATGTCTGCAATGTGCTCTGGGGGAGGTGGGAAAAAGTTCATCTTGTCGAGTGGTGCGAGTGGTGCAGATTCAGTATCTCTAGATGAACGTTTGATGGAAGAGAGAGAGCGCTTAATCTGGGGGGCCTTATATGAGCGACGATGGTGAGGACTACCTGTCTGCAGCAGGAGGCAACCTTTTGAGCACGATCCACTCACAACGACTGCGTGAGCTGTGCTGCCATGTCCATGGGTTCAACTGCTTTCACTGAGCTCAATAGACCACTGGAAAAGGTCTGCATGCTATCTGAGCGATGAGTGCGTTGTTCTTCCAACAAGCCAAGTATAACTAATTGCTACACAGTAAGTTGATGCAGTGGCTAAACCTCAAAAGCATCGTTGGTTCTGCATCTCGGTCAATTTGCGAGAGCGCCAGATTGGTCAAAAATAAATAATAATGATAATAATAATAAAAACACAAAAAAAAAAGTGACACCGCGTTCCTGTTGAAATCTAAGAGAAAAGAAAAATGTGAAGGTTTCTCCGCTCCGCTTTTGCCGCTCTCCACTTTTCAGTTCCGACGCTCACTCACAGTGTCACACCAAAAGAGTTGCTTCTCTCTCATTCTGCTGCTCAACATTGGCTATGCACCACCTTGTAGTACCAAAAAGCATGCTTGCGGTAGACGAGCTTTTGCAAGATGCTTTGAACGGCATTGACTTGCTCGTAGCCATGATCAGGTCATGCCATTAACCATATGTGCCATCTCGAGCCCCCGACTCAATCCCTACCTCGTCGCAACTACATGGTACTTGGAATCCTCACTCGTCAAGACTGCGCCGAGCTTGTGCTCTGCACTTTTTAGATGTATCCTGATGCATACATCAGGCAAGGGCCGACTCATCTTTCGCACCTCAAGCGCTCACCATGGCCCCTCGAGACCAACGCGTCATTCCCAAGGCATGTTCCAACTGCCGAAGAAAAAAGATCCGATGTGATCTCACCAAGCCAGCATGTCGCCATTGCACACAAGTCTATCACGTTGATTGCGTGTACGATGCTTCCCTCTCCTATCGCTCCACCGAGGTGCTACTAGCCCGCGTCGCAAAAGCTGAAGGTCTTTTAGACATGCTTTCCCAAGATTCAGACTCTCTTCCAACAGTGTTGGCTCAGTGGAGATCCAGCAAAGCTTCCAGCGTCGACTTTGAAACAGCTTCCACAGGAGATCCTTCCAGTACCAATCCTGCTGCTCTCCAACCATCTTACTCTTGTATCTCGCCATTGTCTTCAAGGCCACTCGCTCCATTGCCCTCCACCTCCTCGAACGCCCCCCCGCATGCAACACTTCTCAGCTTCCCCAGACCCGACTCGGATGCAGATGTAGATGAGCAGATGAGCTTCATTCGTCAGCTACCCCTGGACCTTGTCTATCATCTTCAATACATTCACTGGACTTGGCAATGGCCACTTCATTGCTTTGCTGATCGTGAAGCAGCCATACACGACCTCGCTCGCTTGCACACTGACCCACCCCGATACGCTTCGCCGCTCTTGCTCCTCACCTTGTTGGCACACGCAGCTCGACTTTCCAACAGAATCGCGGTTCAGACTTCATCGTCCACCGATTCCTCCAAGATGGGCGGTATATTCCTCGCACGTGCCAAATCTTTGCTCTTCAAGCAGCTCGACGCCCCTCCCACGCTTCCTGACACGTCTGCCATTCTCATGATGGCAAGTCGTCAGGTCGCCTGCGGCTCTTTTACTCAGGCATGGGTCTACTTGGGCATGGCCATTCGTATGATCGAAGATATGGGTATCACCACCATGGCCGCCTCGATCGCCTCCTCTGCCAACCAGCTTCAAGACTTACAAAACCCAGAGGCTCGTCGCGCATGGCGCTTGTTCTGGAGCGCCTTTACCTTTGACAAGACCGTCGCCTTCGGTCTGGGACGCAAACCAGCCCTCACTTGGCAAGGCGAGATCAAGAGCGTCTGGCTTGGTCAGCCAACCCGCGACGCATCCCCTTCCTGGCCTGAAGCCTCTCAAGCTTCCACCATTCACGATCCGTCCGGCCTCAAGATCCCCGTCATGGCAGCCACCACAAGCAGCTTTGAAGCAAGCCCAGACGAGCCCGTCTTTGGACGTGTACCCCATTACCCATACGAGACGTTCGGTAATTGGTGTTCTCTCTCTGCATTACTAGGCGAAATTCTCACACTCCGTACCGAGGCAGATGCACAGGCGAGGCTGAAAGCTTTGCGAAGTCGCCTCTCGCAATGGAGGCGAGACCTACCAGATCACATCGCCATCTCGGACCCAAGTTGTGAGCCAGGCAGCCGTCCTCCGAACATAATATCTCTCAATATGGTCTATCAAATCTGCCGCATCCTTCTTCATAGCAGCGGCCGAAACGTCCCCGCAGCGTCCGAGCCCATGCGCATCGAGAACCTTGTCGACTCGAGCCCTAGTTGTATGCAGACTGACCATTTCGAAACCCGTGTTCAAGACAATCAGGTCTGCAGAGCTGCAGCCATCGAGATCCACGCATTGTTGGAGATGTGGTCGCGCTCGTACTCCTTCGACCGTATGACATGGCTCATGGGTTGTTGTGTCTACACCGCTGCTGTCGTCAATGTCCACGATGTTTGTCATCCAGATCTCAACATTGCGCGACAAGCGGCATCGAGGCTCAATTCTGCATCCCGTGCGCTCAGTATCTCAGCTAGCTTCACCCCTGGCATTCACAAGAGTACTTCAGCGCTTTTGGAGTTCGTTGAGCGAATTAACGCCGAGCACCAGTCACGCTCTCACAACCTTTCCTACGCCGGTTCAGACCGCGTCAACAATGGCATCAATGCGACTACTCCATCCCTGTATTCTCCTGCACCATGGGACACGAGCGAGATCTCAGCCGTCGATGAAGAGCTCGACCAGACCAGCGCCATCGCAAAGGAGGCTCCTAGGCGGCAAAAGCGCAAAGCCAATGAACCTGCGGATCATCCTTCACAAGGGCATTTCCCAGAGACTGCAAAGCTGCACCAAGGCGAATGGAATTTGGGCATAGTCGATCTTGACACTATGTTCAAAGAGGTGCTCGAAGCAGAGAGCACCCACAAAAGTGGTCACGCAGCGAATCAAACCACTCCACCTAGCCAGCATATTCCTAACAATCCGGACATGACAACGATCGCGAGCACAAGCAACATGCCTGCTCTCACAAGTTCATCAAACTCGATCTTGTGGGACAATACAATGGGCGCATCGCACTGGAATCTGGATGCACTTATCAACGACAAGGAGCTACTGGATGCACTCGGCACCTTACCTTTATATCCAGGAGATCAGCTTTGAAGTAGGTGTCGTTCGTCAATCTATTGGAATGCTTCACATGTCACCTAAAAGACGTTTTTTGAGCAGGTAATTCTGACACTCCAGAGGATTTTGTGAGAGTAGCAGAATATCAGAGTTGATAGTGTGCTACGAGAGATTAGGAAGAATGTATGATACCGCAGGTAATGGAGAAGGAGGAGCCAGTCTCGCTACGGAGTCAGACTGTCGCCGAGCTCCTTCATCTCGGCAGCGTTCTTTGCGGCGGCAGAGCTGAGCAGAGGCTGATCCGTAGCTGCCATGACGAATCGTGCTCCCATGCGAGCGAATTTGGCGACAAGATCGGGTCTGGAAGCGAGACCTCCGATGCCTACCGAGAGATTGTTTGCTTTGGAAGCGTCAATGACCCTCTGGTACGCCTCTGTGAGGCGAGGGTGATCGTATTGGCCAGGGATGCCCATCTCTGCTGTCAAGTCGTTAGTGCCGATGAGCAACTGATCAACTCCGGGCACCTGGGCGATCTGATCGACGATTTCGAGCGCCTCGAGCGTCTCGATCATGACAATGACCAGGGTGGCATCGTTGCAAGCTTTGTTGGCTTGGGCGACCGGGTAGCTTCGGTAGCCGAGGTGGGGCAAGCCAGCTACGGCAGATCGTTGACCGATGGGCTGAAAGCGAGAGTATGAGACGATCTGACGTACTTCTTCGACTGTCTTGACCTGTTGTAGTAGACGAGAAAGGCGTGAGCGTCAGTATGCGATTCCGTCCAGCGGTTGACTTGGCGAAAAGCTCACGGAGCACTCACATGAGGAACCAAGATGCCCAAGGCGCCAATGTCGAGGGTGCGCGATATCCAGTGCCTCTCAAGCTGTGGAACGCGAACGATAGGGCACATGCCACGTGCAAGCGCAGCAAGACAAATTTGTCCAGTTTGCTCGAGCGTCAGAGGTGCATGTTCGAGATCGATGAGGATGCTGTTGTAGCCGGCTGTGAAGGCGATCTGCACTGCCTCGATGGAGCGCAACAGCTTGACAGTGAATGCATAAGTGAGTTGGTTCCTCGCCAGCGCTTGCTTTACCGGGTTGGGGATGTATGGCTGGTTCTTGAGCTGCTGGGAAGTATTGGGTTGGGGCGCTGCGGAGAGCGAAGTCGAGGTCGGTGCCATGGTTGCAAGTTGTCTTGAGGTGCGATATCGAGTGAGAGTCGAACAATTCGCTCTGAACGGTCTGAAGGGAAGCAGCGGTCCGAGGCACATGGATTTAAAGGAGATATGGAGAGAGACCCAGTTCAGTGGAAACGAGATGAGGAGCTCGGCGTGAATGATGTGCTGCAACGCCTGATTCGTTGTTTGGTTCGGTTCGATTGCGAGTAGCCAGTTGTGTGCAATGACCATACGCTTTAGCCAACGGGGTCTAGGAGCATCAGTTCCTTCGAGATGGCTAGCACCGCTTGTGGCCCACAGGTATTGGTATCGACTTGATATGGCCGCGCGATATCCGAGAAAGAGCCATGCTCATGCTGTCTGCTCACTCGCGGCGCAGGCTTGGCTTGCTCAAAGTGTCAAATACAGCAAGCATCATCGGTGAATTTCAAGCAGAGGTGGTTGATGCCCACCATTCATTGATTATGATTTGCTCGCAGAATGACCGAGACGCATGAGTTTCAAGTTTGGCAGGCAGCGAGCCATCTGCAAAGAAAATTATGATTTTATTTTATTATTGAATAAACTATTATTAAATATTGGGCCCCACAATTTTAAATCTCACCAAAGACCACACCACACACGCATGCCCCGCGGAAACGAGAGACCCTGACTTTCGCAAAATGGCCGACTTGCATTTTTCCTTTGAGCTTTTCTTTTTCTTTGGATCCACACTGCTCCTTTGTTAGCGGGCGAATCCGAATCCGAATCACATGGATACAGTACGCAGTCGAAATCAGACACGTCTCTTCACAGACGCCTCTTGACAAGAAGCGCTGCCTTTTGGCCTACTGTACTGTACAGTACAGTACGACCAAGTTCAGTCGAATAAGGCACCACCACAATTGCAGGCCACCTTTACTCCAATCTGCCATCACGAGGTTATAGACTTTTCGTTCGTTGGACACCCTCTTGCCAATCATTCTGTCCTCTGCTGTCCGTCGAGTCAGCCAACTCGCTGTTTGACCGAGACAGCGCTGACAAGCACTTTTCCTCCATCATCCCGCACACCTCTTTGCATACACGCAATGGCTTGGCACCACAATCAGCTCTGGTGCTCTATCCCACAGTCACGGATACTGTACGCTCGCCCCGCAAATCACCGTGTGTGGGGCTCCGCCCACATCTTCGAAGCGCAAAAATCTATATGATCCCTTCCTTCTCAAGACCTTTTCGTCGACTCTCTCCTCCAAATCATCTAGACTCTCCTCCTCCTTCACAACCATCATGACCGAGACTATGATCCAGAAGACGGCGAAAGCCATCAAGCAAAGCCCTCGCGAGATCTTCAATTGGCAAATCATCTACAGCGTACTTATCGTCGCCTTTGCTGGTGTAGCCAAAGGTATCGACGAGGGCAATATCGCCTCCGTCGTTACCATGAATTCCTTCCGCAAAGAGTTTGGCTGGACCACCCTCACCAAGACCGCCGAAGCCAACGTCAAAGGCTGGGTCATCGCCATCGCAACTGCAGGTGCTGTTCCAGGCGCCTTTGCCAGCATCAAGCTCAACCAAATGTACGGTCGACTCTGGTCTCTTCGAATCTTTACTCTGATCTACATGGCCGGAGTCGTCGGTCAAGCGTGTTCCAACGGCAGCATTGGTGCTTTGTACGCATCTCGATTCATCGGTGGTATCGGAATCGGCGCTACCACCGTCATGCCGTCGGTCTACATTGCCGAAATCGCTCCCAACTGCATCCGAGGTCTTGCTGTTCTTCAGTACGCTGCGTGCCAGCAGCTGGGTGTTGTATTCGGTTTCTTCTTTGCCTACGCTTCCCAGCATCACCAGTCCAACAATTCTTCCTTGCAATGGCGGCTTTGCACCTTCATGCAGCTCATCCCGGCTTTCATCTGGCTGATCGGCTCCCTTTTCTGCATCGAGTCTCCTAGATGGCTGCTGAACAGTGGCAGGGATGAGCAAGCGCTCGACAACCTCTCTAGCTTCCGCAACCTCGACGCATCTCACCCCTACATTGCGCAAGAATTCGAAATGATGCAGCGCGGCGTACTTGAGGAGAAGCACGCATCCAGAGGTGCCAGCATGTGGCAGCTCACCAAGGAGGTCTTTGCCACCGCCAACTCGCGCCGACGTTTCTGGATCCTCACCGCTGCTCATCTCTTCGGACAATGGAGCGGTGCCAACTCGATCACGCAGTACAGCCCCACCATCTTCTCTTATCTCGGAATCACAGGCGACACCACTAAGCTGCTCGCCACCGGCCTCTACGGCGTTGTCAAATTCACCTCGACCGTGCTGGTTGCCTTCTTCGTTGTTGACTTTATCGGGCGGCGACGCTCATTGATCACGGGCGTGATCATGCAGATCATCACGCTTGCTATTGTCGGTGCTTACCTCGGTGCCACCAACGGCTATACGGCAGCCCAGATCGAGGCATCCAAGACGCTCACCAATGCCTCTCGTCTCGCCATCGTCGCCATCTACTTCCATGCCGTCGCATGGTCCATCGGTTGGTTCTCTTTGCCCTACCTCTTGTCTGCCGAGCTCTTTGAGACGCGGGTTCGCGGCCTCACTTATGGTTTCTTCATGGCATGGCACTGGCTGCTTTACTTTGGCTGCTCGCGCGCTACCAGCTCCATGCTTGTGGCTTTCAACCGATGGGGAGCGTTCGCCTTCTTCGCCGTCATTTGTGTCTTTGGTGTTAGTTTTGTTTTCCTCTGCATCCCCGATACAACTGGTCGATCGCTCGAGGAGATTAAGCAGATCTTTGACACTCCCGCGTTCAGCATTTGGCGCGTGGCGTACCCGAGCCCCGACTCCACCGTGGCTGCGGACTTGGACGAAGCACAGGTAGATGGCGCTGCGCAGACAGTCTCTGCTTCATCTCACAGCGACAGAAAAAGCCTTGAGAAGGAACTCTGAGCGATTCATGTGATTGGTTTGTCGGATTGTTTGTATTGCTAGAATTGACTATGTATGACAATCGGAATATCGAAGAGCACTTTGTAACCCCAAAGATCCGACACGAAGCTGAACCCCTCACAACAGGACTAGTCACATCGTGAAAAAAATAAAAATCAACAAATCCACCCGGGGTGGCTTCGAGGGTGGCTTCGCGACGGACTTTTCCTTTTTTTACGATGTGACTTGGCCGGCTTCGCAGAAAGTCAGCTGATCGGGGGTGGTTTCGCAGCTGGGTTCGTTGCGATGCCACCCGGGGTGTTGGCGTTTTTCCTTTTTTGAAGATAACGGGACTGGCCCATTTGTGGGTCACTAATACAAATTTGAGGAGCTTTTGTATTTCAGCTTCAAACCTTTTGAACACTTTTCGCCAAAATTGTAGTGCTGACCCACTAATGGGCCTGACCCGTTAATGGGCCAGTCACGTTAGTTATGAATGTGTACAAATCATAATGTTTGATATGTAAGAGTCAGGCCCATCAAAAGATCAGCGAGACAAAATATGGATGCTTTTGTATCCATACTCTTTAGGGAAAAATAGTATTTGTGATTCTTTGATGGGCCTGACTCTGTTATGGGCCAGTCACGTTACATAACATGCATGCTTTTGTATATCACTTGAAATTTGTGATTTCTTGAACTTTCGGGGAACACTTGTTTATGACTCTTTGATGGGCCTAATTCTGTTATGGGCCACTCACGTTATGAGTCACATCGTGAAAAAAGGAGAAAACTGTCACGAAGCCACCCTTGAAGCCACCCCCGATCAGCCTGCTTTCTGTGAAGCCACCCTAGGTGGCTACCAAACCCACCCGGGGTGGCTTCAAGGGTGGCTTCATGACGGATTTTTCCTTTTTTTACGAAGTGAGTTCCTCTTGAAGACAAACTGACAAGCGGTGGTACCTTCGAAGGGCGGTTTTGTCACGAATTCTTTTCTTTTCATTTGCTGTGAGTAACGTGCTTGGCCTATCAACGGGTCAGGCCCATTTGTGGGTCACTAATACAATATTGAGGAGCTTTTGTATTTCAGCTTCAAATCTTTTGAACACTTTTCGCAAAAAATGGATTGGTGACCCACTAATGGGCCTGACCCCTTAATGGGCCAGTCACATTAAGTAAACGTAAAGTACGACCACTAAACCACATCGGGCGGTTTTTTCGGATGGGTCTCAAATCAGTGAATGCCAATCCGATGTTCTCAAATAATGGGAGTGGCCCATAACAGAGTCAGGCCGATCAAAGAATCACAAATACAATTTTTCCCCAAAGTGTTCGAAAAATTTTAAGTAGGAATACAAAAGTGTGCATATTTTGTATTGCTGATTCTTTAATGGGCCTGACTCTGTTATGGGCCACTTCCGTTAAGGATAACTAACGTGACTGGCCCATCAACGGGCCTGTCACGTAAGCACGCAAATGAGATCATATCACACATGTGCAGAAGACACGCATAATTTGACACTGTTGAACTCTGGATTCATATAACGGGAGTGGCCCATAACAGAGTCAGGCCGATCAAAGAATCACAGATACAATTTTTCCAAAAAATGTTCAAAAAGTTTCAAGTAGGAATGTGCACATCGTAAAAAAAGGAAAAATCCGTCATGAAGCCACCCTTGAAGCCACCCCCAATTGGCTGGCTTCCTGCAAAGCCACCCCGGGTGGGTTTGGTAGCCACCTAGGGTGGCTTCACAATAAGCCAGCTGATCGGGGGTGGCTTCGGCGGGTGGCTTCGTGACGGATTTTTCCTTTTTTCACGATGTGAATACAAAAGCGTGCAAATTTTGTATCGCTGATTCTCTGATGGCTCTGGTATGGGCCATTCCCGTCAACGTGAGTGGCCACAATCGTAAAAGATGGATTAATCCACCTCGCAGCCACCCGCCGAAGCCACCCCCCGATTGTATTCATGATTTGTGATTCATGTTGTAAAAAAGGAAAAGTTGGTCCTGGGAACCACCCTCGCAACCACCCGAATGGCTTCACCGAGCAGCCACCCCGCAAGCACCCCCGATCTAGGTGCTAAGGTGGCTTCTCATTTGTGCCACTCTGAAAGCCACCCAAGGTGGCATATTGAGTCTGCCAACCAATCGGGTTTGGCTTACGGCTTGCGTCGTGCATTCACCACCCAAGGTGGCGTCGGGGGTGGCTTTGCTGTCGTAATTCCACGTTTTTCAGGATATGATTTGCATTTTTTTTCATTCATATCCTGATGAAAAAAGTAAAATTACGCCACCCACCACTGGTCTTGAAAGAGAGTGCTTCTCAACGCATTTGACACTCATGACTGCGACCAGGTGCTTCAGCATCATCACACCACATCAAGGGCTGGCTGCTCACCACTTGGGTTCTCGCAACCTCCTTTCGACCGTTTTCGATGTTTCCGGTCTCACTTGCTCAATTCGGCCTTTGTGCGCTCAAGTAGACGTCCTCGCGGTCGCCACAAGTCCTTTCTGCACACCCTCAAGCTCGGGAACCCCGTTGAGCTTCATTAACGGCCTTGCGAAGTCGATTCACCATGCCCATATCCTTATTGTCCAACACCACATCCACGTCAGTCACATCCTAAAGAAAGGAAAAATCCTTCGCGAAGCCACCCTTGAAGCCACCCCCGATCTGGCTGGCTTCGAGGGTGGCTTCCCGACGTTTTTTTTTTTTTTTTTTTTTTTGCGATATGAGTAAGTTGCATCCTTTATAAAGGAGGAAAGCCAAGCTTCACAAGACAAGTGAGTTCTTCCCCTGCTCTTTTGTGTGTGCTTGTGCTCATCCTGACTTGGGCTTTTCGGTGTTTCTGAAGGTCAACTCCTGTTTTCTGTTTTAGGCGCATCAAGCTTAGCTAATTACAATCGCAAGCAACTTGTCCTATGATTCCCACCCTTCCCGCTTGTGTGAAAATTTGGAATGATATACGGTCCAAGCGCCACCGACAAAGATCATGACAGCTCTTCAAGTGTGCAATCGTACCGCGTAGGCATCTTTGCCGTTTTCAACATTGAATGAGACTGTAGCCGCATTGTTGGTCACAGCAATCGTTTTTGTGGAGTTGGTTGCCCAACCTGTGACGACGTCGCCGTTGCTGTATGGTAGGAAGACAAGGTCAGCTCTAAGCTGAGTAGCGCTGCCAAAGTAGGAGTTGATATTCTGAAAATTGACATTCCAGGTGCCAGCAAAGTTTTGGCTACCAACTAAAGCAGTGACGTTGTTGGTTGCAGCAACAGCGTACGAATCGATGCTAGATCCTGAGTCGGTATCGCAAGGCGCTCCGTTCATAAGCTTGTAGTACCTATAAGTCTGATACTCGCCCGTTGTCGAGTACGAGCCGTCTGAGTGCTTGATCAGAAGGTCGGCCAGGCTATCAAGCAGAGCCGCACCACCAGCCCAATTGCCGCGCAATGCGTTGAACTTGAGACGCTCGTAGCGGGCGTGGAACCAGGCTGCCCATCCGGGTACCTGCTGCTCTCGAATACCAAACTCGTTGTTCTGGACGCCAATGCCGGTGGTGAGGCCATAGTTCTGCACGTACGCAGGAAGGGCTTGTGCCGGAGGAATTGGGTCATTAGGAAGGCCGCCCTCCATGTGCCAGTTATAAACATCGGGCTGCACCGCGATGCCACCGTTGGATTGGATCGAGGACAGCCAGCTGTTCCACCAGTCGTTGTTGTAGCCGGGGTTGCCTGCAGTACTAGGACCGACAATGGGCAGGTAGTTACCCGAGTTCGGACCAAAAGCGTTGCGGAGGGCGACGGTGGTTCTGCGCCAGAGTTCGTTGAATTGCGACTGTGGGCGACCACCAAAGTTGATGTCAGGCTCGTTCCATGGCTCCAACTGCAAGACATACGGTGCAGTCATACCGTTGGCCTTGATGTCCGAGATGAATTGCTGCACGAAGGCGTCCCATTTGGTCCAGTCACCATTGTCGCCCGGCCACACGAAGGAGCTTAGCGTGGTCTCGTCGGCACCGTACAGATCCGCCATCTTGGCGATCGTAACACCTCCGACCTCACGCATGCGCTGGTAAGCTCCTAGAAGCTGGTTGAACCTACGTTGGTAGGAGACCATGCTCGCAGCGTAGCCGGATGGCTGAGAGTCAATCTGCGCACCACCTTCGGAGAGGTAGTTGACTCCGAGGTCGATGATGTACGACTGAGGGGGATTTGTGCCGTTAACGCCGTACAGAACGCCCTGCGCAAAGTGCTGAGGTGTACCAGAGCAATGGTTGAGATGAACGGTTGTAGTGTCTGAAGCTCTCTTGGCAAGGGGGGAGGCATTTGCAACCACGGCCGCGGTGGCCGCAGTAGCAAGCAGGTGCATTGGGTTGGTCTTCATTGTCGAGGCAGGTAAGAGAGAAGGCTCGAAGGTACATTTTGGGTTGCCAAGGCGACTCCAAGCAGGATATTTATATGCATGAAAGGCTCAAAGAAAAGTGCTCGCTTCTCCAGCATCGATCATACCATTGACTGGGACGTCTTGAAAACATGAAGCACAGACTGGAGGGTAGCGAAGTCTGGCTCTGGATGTTCGCTAGGCGAGTGGAGCCCCACAGATGGAAAGCGCGCCGGAGATCTAAAATCTAGTACAGTAGTTACTCGTGCACTAAACGCAACCAGCAGCTCTCTTGCGCAATGCAAAACTCGCACCAATACTACAAGACTCTGTGTGAATCCTTTTGGTGAGCACATGATGTTTGCTGTTCGAGAAAGCCGGAGAAGAGCAGATTGCCGTGATCGCAGCGGGCAGCTAAGGTAGGCGGTTAGGGGCTTCATACAGCTTAATACAGTCCGACGTTTAGACAGATTTCGGCAACCGGTGGATCACTGGCGAGGCAAATGTTCAGAACTTGAAGGGAGGAAGAAGGAGCAGATCAGAAACGTGCGACGCAGATCGTCAAGATACAGTGTGAGTATTGCAGGAGAAGACATTTGCCGGTTGTGCTTGAAAGCAGAAGAGGCTAATTTGCCGAGGCTCGCCGCGTAGGCCACCGGCAAAGTAATTCTTACAGGATATCCGACGCGTTGCCGAAAGATTCCCGAGCTCTTTGTTTAACTTTATTATTATTATTTTTTTTTCAAAAAAAAAAAAAGAAAGAAAGAAAAAGAAAATGCGGCCGCCGGAAATCTTTGGAGCGCGTTACCGGACATGCGGGGGAATCAGACATGTCCCCAGAGCAACAGCGTGTGAGCAACCGAGTGACAACGCAGACACACGACACAAAGCTTTCTCTCTCTAGACTACTGTAGCACTTTGTTCCAGTACCTATATGGTTAATAAAGTCAGTTGGATTCAGTTCTTTCGAAGCGCTTTGAACTGCTCTTCTCTACTGTACTGGATCACCTCAACAATGGCAGGCGACTACCCACAAGAAAAGTTCATCCATGCCTCTCTAGAGCGCGGCTCCTTCTGGGAGCGATGGCAGTCGGTAGCCCGCACCGTCACCATCCCCGTGCAGCTCGATCTGCTGCGCAAGACGGGCAGATACCATGCTTTCGACCTCAAGCACATCCCATACTATGATCGAGTGCCCACCATCTGGCCCGTTCCCGATCACCTCTTCTGGGAGTCGGATGTGGCCAAGTGGATCGAAGGCGCTTGCTACCATCTTCAGTCCCACCCGGATCCTCAGATCCAAACTCACATCGAATACCTCGTCGAGCTCATTGAGGCAGCCCAACAGCCCGATGGCTATCTCAACATTCACTTTGTCGTCAACCAACCAGAGAAGCGTTGGTCCAACCTTCGCGATTTGCACGAGCTGTACAATTTTGGTCATCTAATCGAAGCTGCCTTGGCGTATCAGGCTCAAACTGGCTCACACAGACTCATCAAGGTCATGCTGCGCTTTGTTGACTACTGCTGCACCGTGTTTGGCACAGATGCTGGAAAGCTAGCCGGATACCCAGGCCATCCCGAGGTTGAGCTTGCTTTGCTCAGACTCTACCATCGTACGGCTTATGACAAATGTCTGCAGCTTGCCACCTACTTCCTCACAGAGCGCGGCAAAAACCAGGGTCAATTCTACAAGCAAGAACAGGCCCGACGAGGCGAGCATAAACATCTCATCCCAGGCATGATGCCAAAACCTTACAGCTTCTGGTATATGCAGGCGCACAAACCTATCGCCGAGCAAGACACCATCGAGGGTCACTCAGTCCGAGCCATGTACCTCCTTACTGCAGTACAGGACCTCGTCGCCTCTCCGGACAGCGCGCGCTTCACAACCCAACAGCAGCTTGACGGTCTCGCAGCAGCGGCAAGGCGGCTCTGGGAAAATATGATTCGCACCAAGATGTATGTCACCGGCGGCATCGGCAGTATCAAGCAGTGGGAAGGCTTCAGCCTGCCTTACTCGCTTCCCATCAGCACGGATGAAGGCGGATGCTACACAGAGACCTGCGCAGGTATCGGCTTGCTGATGTTCGCCGATCGGCTTCTGCACGACAAGCTGGATGGCCAAGTCGCTGATGTTGCAGAAAGGGTCTTGTTCAACTCCAGCATTACCTCGGGTATGTCGGTCGATGGAAGGGCTTTCACTTATGTCAATCAGCTGGCCAGCTCCCACGACGAGCCTTGCCAACGCTTCGACTGGTTCGAATGTGCCTGCTGCCCGCCCAACGTCATGCGCACCTTTGGCTGCTTGCAAGGCTACTTCTTTGGTGCCATCAAGGGAAAACAATCCGACGTAGCTATTCACCAGATCTTTGCTGGCCAAATCGACTATCTCGGCAACAAGGTCAAGATCGAGACCAAGTACCCTACCAAAGGTGAAGTGATGATCAGAGTGGAGCAGCTTGCTCCGTCGGCCACTGTCTGGCTCCATATACCAGGCTGGGCCCAGTCCGACTTTACATTTTCCGCCAGTGGTGCCGAGCTAGTTCACGGCTATCTTCCTATCACTAGCACAGGCGAGTACCACCTCCGCTTCCACATCAAGCCACGCATCCTTCTGTCTCATCCAGACGCCGGTCCTAGTCGTGTCACTTTGGCCTTCGGGCCACTGATCTATTGCATTGAGGACGTCGACAATGCTTGGGTCGATGAGCTCCCCGAGAAAGAACAGCACTTCAAGCATCTCTGTGTGGAGCATATTGGCGCTGTTTCCAAGATTTGTGTGCGTGCCCCTGGGCAAGATGGCGTCATCAAGCTCGAGATGCCCAGATCAGGGTACAATCTCAAGGTCGATGACAACAGCGGGTTTGCAGCCGCCTTCGAGCAAACACATTTGCCTGGCTTCTATGAGGAGCCCGGACAAGGACGCGACTTGGTCTTTGTCCCCTACTACTATCGATGCAACAGGCCAGGAACCAAGGGCAGGATGCGCACATCGCTCCACGTCAAGCCCTAGCTCGAGCTTGACATCATTCAAAGACTCGAATGAATAGAATCTTTCCCTCGAAGGTCTTGAGGGCGTGCTTGTTTCGTCTGACTAGTATGACTGTTTCTCCATAAGATAGACCGGACATATCGTTGATGCCCTGGCTATGTCGGTCTCGTTGTGTGAGCAGGTTGGCTGGGGCACCGCGAGGTGCGATTGACTGCCATGCCGGCTGGTATCTCGTGAACATGAGCGACAGTGGTATCCCAGCAAAAAATCGACCATGCCCATGTAACCTTTCGCGCAGCTAACTATATTCTGCACGATCGACGCCTTGGACACAAGCGACGTGTAGGCAGCCCTGCGACCAGTCAAACGAAAGAACGCCTGGCAATGTCATCGCCGCCATCCTTGGCACTTCGAGCTGTGCATCCGCGTGACCAGTGAGCATACAGCAAAGCCTTGGTTTTGGCCCATGGACCCACAGAATTGGTGGTACGCTGCTTGAAAATCGTTGATTGCTGGATTCTGACATTACGCAGATTGGCCGTTCGGACATCACTGGAAATCAATCTTTAGCTCTGCAAAGGTTCGACACAGTCTGTATGTCTGCAACATGCTCGTTGTTTGGATTCAATAGAAGACAGCTCTCAATCTGCTTCGTCGACAGTGCTGCAGCGTAGTGGCCAATATGAATACATGTTGGATGAAAAGAAAGCATGAAGGAGAGACTACGGAAGTGTGCAGACGAAAGGTTATTAACAGATGCGTAAGGTTTTTGGAGGCAGCCATTATCTTGGAGGGAAGACAACCTCAGGTCAAGCCTCGGCAGTCACGGTGCGCACACCACCATCCTTCTCATCATCCTTACCATCGAGACTGTGCGCATTCTGCGGGGCGTAGGGGAGAGTAGTAGTTTGGTTGCCATAATAGAGATCGAGCTCGGCAGAGGCGAACTTGCGAGCAGGAATTCCCTGGGCAAAAAGTTCGTCCATCTCGGCCGTAGTGCGGTTACGTGACTCGGGAAGTTGGAAGAACAGGATGACGAGGATCATGCTGCACGTGCCGAGGTACAGGAAAGCCCCCTTGGAACCCCAATTCCAGGCATCCGGCGAAAGCATGCGTGGGGTGAGAGTGTTGGTGACAAGTCCAGTGAGGACGTAGGTCAGTCGCGCAAGCACGATGGATTTGGCAAGTAGACGGCTGGATGGGATCTCGGCAATGATCGTGTAAGCACCTGGGCCGATTGTGCAGTTGTAAGCGAGAGCGAAAGTGATGAGGAGCGATCCGATGCCCCACGAGATCGAAGTAGAGTCGAAGAAGCCAAGAGCTCCGATCGTGATCAAGTGAATACAGCAGGCGACAGCGCCAGACAGGTAAAGAGTTCGGCGACCCATAGCGCGGAGGAGGAACCAGGACAAGACGGTACCGATCATATAGGTCGTGTTCATGATGATGTTGAGGTTGAAGGCGTTGTCCTGGCTAAGACCAGCTCGACGGAAGAAGGTAACAGCGTATGACATCAAGGGGTTTCCGCACCACCATTGAAGCGAGTAGACAATGCAGACCAGGAAGGTTCGTCGCAGGGAGTCTCTGCGGAAGCATTCAAAGTAGGATGCACCGGCCTGCTCTGCCTTCTCGAGGGCGTTGGTGTGTCGCATCAGGCAAATCTGGTCCTCGATGTGCGACTCGTCTTCACCGCTTTGCGTGGTCTGCATTCTTCGCAGACTGTTCTTTGCATCCTCGAACTGTCCCTTTCGAGAGTAGTGCCACGGCGATTCAGGAGCAAAGTAGGCGACGAGAAAGAGAGGAACCGGCCAAACCCATTGGAGGGCGAAGGGCATCCTCCAAGCCCACTGACCAGCCATGTTGAGTGTGGCACGAACCACAATCGAGCTGAGGAAGATTCCAAGACCCCAGCAGAAGCAGACGTACGAGGTCATGTACGGACGAAGCATGATCGGACAGATCTCGGCCGCGTAGGTGGTTGTGAGAGTCTGGAACACACCCCAAGGGATGCCCATGAGAACTTCACCAGCACTGAGCATCGGCAGGGATTGCGCAAAGACTGGGATGAAAATGGTGAGAGTCATGAACACCATGGATGCCATGTAAACAGGCCGGTAACCCCAGCGGTCGGAAGCCCAACCCTGCAAGAGCAAGCCCATGACCTCGCCGACCAAGGCCGAGTTGGAAAGGCCGGTCTGCCAGGGGGCGGTGATGACCTTTTCGCCGTTGGACAGAACGGTGCCAAAGCGGTGGATAAATGCATTGGAGCCGTAGAAACTGTTGATGACTACCACGTCGTAACCTTCCATGACCAATGCAGTGGAGAGACCAAGACTCCAAAGAGCTGCCTTCCAATGCTTGCGGAAAGCAGCAACAACGCCGAGATCTTGCTGTTGATGAGCAGCAGCGGCCTGCGCGCCGGCCAGCACTTTTTCGTAATCGGGCCCAAGCTCATTCTGGATCAGAACAGCCTCGTCGTTTTGGATTCGCACCACATCTTGGGCTTCGACACTCGAGTGCGCCATCGTGACGGTACTTTGGCTCGCTGAAATTAGCCAGAGGCCGGAAAGCAGGAGGTATGGGGTGATAGGCGAGCGACGTTGATAGGCGGCTGCAGTGTCGTACAGTATTTATGACTTTGGGGCTCGTGATAATGTTGGCAGATGGTACGGATGCGTGTGTCGTTTCTCGACATACCCGAGGAAATAGCAGTCGTGTGCGGGGCTCCATGTGCCTGACAGTGAGGAACGTGATCCGGGGTGTGGCACCAACGCAAGGGTAACGAATGAGAGTGAAGTCAAACAACCGCCAAACGCACGCAATCGAATCACAGGATTGCCGAAAGCAGACGACATCCGATGGGTCGGGTCGGTACTGCACAAGCGGCAGGCGGGGCTGCACGGTCGGCTGACTCGGTAAACCCTGCGAGGCGCATCATTAGCAACATAGCCGAACTAGGATTCATGCCGCAACCGAACGAGATTCCCCGATGCACGTCGTTTTCGGATATCTCTGAGATAAAACGGCATTTTGGTGCGAGCTTGCTGCGTTGCATTCCCCTCGTTCAGCTACACTTTGGTCAACAAGCCTAGACCCTGTGCACGTCTGATCTGATCTGATCCGATCCATCGGAATGGCCAGCACCAAGTTCCCCTATTTGTTTCCACGGCAATCTCTCCGTTCAGTCGTAGCACCGCATGATCGAGCAAACCGTCAGGGCCTTGCCCAACAGCCAGCAGACAGTTGGGATCGTAGGGCATCCGCCGGCTTTCTCGACCAATGTTGCTCGGTCCAGCGTTGCGGTCGTTCGCTGACCTGACACAGTCCGTACAACTTTTCAATCAATTGATGCATATGCAGCCAGCCGTTCTTGCCGTATCGCAGGACCTACAGTATGTCCATTCTCACGAGGCGCAAAATCCCATGATTCATCTCAAGTCGCCGGTGTAACCTTACAATTGAGAAAGGCGTCCCCATGTTCCCTTTCAGATCTCATTCGTAGACTAGGATAAGTCGTCGACGAGATCGGTTGCCGGTCACCCGCACAGCGAGCCGCGCAATTTTCTTATACCAGGCAGTCCACGGCCACACCATGTGGCTTCTGCGACCGCATCGACCTGACAGCATCCGTGCGAAGTCTGTTGCCGGTTGACAAAGGTGTCTGTCCATGTGCTGCTATACGCTCGGAAATCTCCCTCAATTTACTGTAATCAGCTTCGCTTTTCAAGTTGACGGACTGATCTGTGCACACCTCGGGTGTAGGATCGTCGCAAAGGTTCTGCATCGCTTTTTCCTGAGATCCTTTGGCTTTCTAACTTTCATGTGGTCGGCCAGCTGCCCCGAAAGTGCTCATCGCAACATCCCCTATAACAAAGCTTAGGTGCGGCCTTGAAACTTCTCCATCGCAGATCAATCGGCCACCACTTTCTGCAAGAAACTGTCGATACCATGATCGAGTCAAAGGAACAGGCGATCGAATATCGCTATGACGGCGAGCTTCTTCGGATCGAAGCTTGGGGGCCAAATGCTCTCAGAATCAGGTCCACGCGTATGGCAAGCCTTTCAGACCAAGATTGGGGCATCTATTCCAAGCCGCAAGCACCCTCCGTCGACATCAGGCAGCAAACACATCAGTTGGCTGGTAAGAAAACAACCACATGGCACCTTAACAATGGCCACATTGAAGCTTCCCTTTCCAGCTCTGGAAAACTAACAATTTTCAACAAACGCACCGCCAGAGTCCTTCTCGAAGAGTACAGCAGGAATCGTCAAGATCCATGCGATCCCAACTGCAGTGCTCTCCTGATCGATGCCAGGGACTTTGTCCCAATCATTGGGGGCGACTACCAGCTCATCGCGCGCTTCCAGACCCAGGATCCAGACGAAAAGATCTACGGTATGGGCCAGTACCAACAACCGTTCCTCAATCTCATGGGCGTCGACTTGGAGCTTGCTCAACGCAACTCGCAGGCGAGTGTTCCTTTCTTCCAATCGAGCCGTGGCTACGGCTTCCTTTGGAACAATCCTGCGGTCGGCAGGGCTGTGTTTGGCAAGAATGTGATCACCTTTGAATCGCGGTGCACCAAGGTCCTCGACTATTGGATCGTTGCTGGTGACGCACCGGCTGACATTCAACGCGCGTATGCGGAAGTGGTGGGCAAACCGCCCATGATGCCAGAATGGGGGCTTGGGTTTATCCAATGCAAGCTAAGGTATGAGACACAGGAGCAGCTCCTCTCTGTGGCTCGTAGGCACAAGGCCCTAGGCCTTCCGCTCGACGTCATGGTTTGCGACTTCTTCCATTGGCCCAAACAGGGAGACTGGATGTTTGACCCCCTCTACTGGCCGGAGCCCAAGGCCATGATCGAGGAGCTCAAGGAAATGGGCGTCGAGCTCATGGTTAGCATCTGGCCTACCATGGAAAAGCGCAGCAGAAACTACGAAGCCTTCAAGGAGCAGGGACACCTCATCAGAACCGAGAGGGGAGCTCGAACGGCATTCGACTTCCTTGCCGATTGCTCAATCGTTGACTTTACCAATCCAGCAGCAAGGGAGCATGTCTGGTCCATCGCTAAGAAGAGCTATTTTGACTTGGGTATCAGGATGTTCTGGCTGGACGAGGCCGAGCCTGAATACCTTAAGTACGATTTCGACCACTTCCGCTACCACGAAGGACCCCTTTTGACCGTCGGCAACGAGTATCCTCGGGCCTATGCCAGATGCTTCCACGAAGGGCAGACGGCCGATGGCCAAAAGCAAGTTGTCAACCTTCTACGATGTGCTTGGATCGGTTCTCAGCGCTACGGAGCGCTGTTATGGTCTGGTGATGTCGCTTCTTCATGGTCCAGTATGAAGAATCAGCTTGCAGCAGGTCTCAGCGTGTCGATCGCAGGCATTCCGTGGTGGAACAGCGACATTGGTGGCTTCCATGGCGGAGACCCCAACGACCCTGCCTTTCGAGAGCTGCTCATTCGTTGGTTCCAATGGGGCGCCTTTTGTCCGGTCATGCGCCTTCATGGCGACCGAGAACCTCGCCAACCCAAGCCCGACATCGCCAAAGACGATCCCGACTACTGTCAATCCGGTGCCGACAACGAGGTCTGGTCATATGGTGAAGAGGCCTTCTTGATCCTCAAAAAGTACATTCTCGTCCGCGAGGCTTTGCGTGAATACACCCGCTCCATTCTGAAAAATGCGAGCGATAAAGGCGATCCCGTCATGCGCACCCTTTTCTACGAGTTCCCTGCGGACCAGGCTGCGTGGAAGGTCGAGGATGAATACATGTACGGGCACAAGTATCTCGTCTGTCCCATCTTGAAGCCGGACGCTCGCAAACGCCGAGTCTACTTGCCGGCAGACGCCAAGTGGGCTCGTATCTCGTTCGATGGAACTCTTCGCAGGAATTCAGAAGAGCTGGAGGGAGGTTCCACTATCTTAGTAGAGGCTCCGATCGATGATATGCCTGTCTTTGAACGCATCTAGTACCTCATCTAGAAACGACCAAGGTTAGTATTCTCTGTGCAGTCTGTCTGTGAAGGAATCAAGAAGTGACAGAGCTGTTTCTCTGATAGCAAGGTCGAGCACGTTCTGTCTCGCTCTTCTGTGAGAGTCTCTTTTGACTTCCACCACACGTGCCGAATATCGAACCAGAGAAGCTGGTCAGCGAATTTCTTGAGACTTGGCAAGAGAGAATATCGCAACCTTTTGTGTTGTGCCTAGGCCTAGACTTGTTCTCAATTCGACTGAGGTTGATTCAGTGAGTGATACTGCAACAAACAAGGATCCGAGAGACCTCAGATACCTCTCTCACAATATTACACCAAGCACGAACGTCAACGTAGGCACAAGATCCTGCTAACCATTACGCATTCAGCAGATTCGACCATATCAGCACAGGGCATCATTGTGCTCACGCTTGAGACCGTTCACACGGACGACATTTGACGAGGTTGACCACGTTCTTGTCGCGACCGGCAACTTGCGGCCCATTCGGAATACCATGAAGTTCGGGATTTAGTTCTGTCCGGCCATGAAAGACTGCGGGTCGACATTTCCGATTGCACGAAGATGCACGAGATCACCGAGCGCCCCGGAGCAATTCGGCAATGCGGCGCATTGATCGGGTATCTCATGCATGCCCCGCGCGGTTGCCGCATCACTGCTACCCTCTAGCCTTAGCATGAGCTACCCCCCACAAACGCGCTCATGTGACGAAGCCGATAGCAAAGCAAACTCCGCCTGAGCCGATGCTTGAGGCTGCATGAGATGCACTGTCACGCTGGATCTATCCAAGTCGGCAGTCCGCAAATTGTCAGCAAGCACTCATCACCGTCAACCGACAAGGTAGCCAATTGCTGCTTACACCGCCGGGCCAGATTGATCCGCTTCTCACTTATGCGCGACATCTCCGCAAGTGGAGCCCCGCTCTTTTCCAGGTGACGCCGGCACTCTTCGAAGAAACTAATGTCGGCAATCTCTAACCCTGGGGGCTCTGTTTTTTTTTTTCTTAAAATAATTTTAACTATTTCTGCATCGAAGATGGTCCACCATAGGACAAGATCTTCTCAGAACCCAACACATTGTTGCGAATGTACTTCATAGACTTGGTCAGGGTATCCCTTGACTAACCACATCACCGGGCACCAGTGCCCGGCAACCTGGAGTGGCGTTGGTGCTAAAACCAGCTAACGTACTGAGTCAGATTTCGCGACACGATTGTTGCCAGCTTTCTCCGACGAGGTCTACTGTCATCAGCGTGGCATGCCAGCCTCCAGCAGGACTTCGATAGCTGCTTACAATAGGGATCGATTGGTCTGATCATGCTGCATGTCGTCGTGTCTTCTTGTGTTGTGGACGCTTTTGCCCTCTGTGAGGATATATAGCAAGGCAAATTTGCCTGAATCTGTCGTCCCCACATCATCGGAGCACCGAGAAACAAGCAGCACCACCCCATCAAGCAGAATCAGAAACATGCTGCGATACACCAAGGCAGTGATGGCCTTTGTTAGCATGGCCTTTGCCGCCACAAGGGACTCAGGAGCAATCAGTCTTGGTGGTCAGGGCTATGTCGACCTTTCCGTGTACGGAGGCGTCCCCGCGCACCTCGGTGCAGGTATCTTGTACGGTCTGCCTGATGGCCCGGCGTTCAGCCCCGATTCAGCCCCAACTCTGCCCTCTACCCTCTTTCCCGGCGCTGGAATCAACTTTGAGCGAGCCGGAGGCGCTCAGATCCCTTTCGCTGGATACAACGGTGGTAACATCACCGGGTACAAGGAGCGCTTCCAGTCAACTTTGCAGAATTACCAGTATGCCACCGCAAGAGGCGCCAAATTCGTTTTGCTGCCTCATGACCTTTGGGGAGCCGATGCAGCCACCGCTTCAACCAACGTCTACCCCTGTGACAACAACGACTGCTCTCAATATGGCGTCTTCCTGGAGATGCTAATCTCCGATCTCAAGTCCAACAACATGCTCCCTGGTTTGCACATCGACCTCTGGAACGAGCCAGACGGATATAACTTTTGGCCACGCAGTCAGGACCAGTACCTCCAGGCTTACGCATATGCTTACAACAAGTACAGAGCCGCATTTGGTGACAATGTTCCGTTGCAGGGCCCTACTGCTGCTGAGCCTGCAAATGCTGCAAGCACCTGGTGGCAAAATTGGGCACAGTACGTCAGGGCAAACAATGTGGTTCCTGACATCTACGCCTACCACCAGCTCTCCGGCCGCGGGTCTCCTAACTGTGGCAACGATCCTGTTGAATCCAACGCCCAACTTCAGCAGATCAAGAAAACATACGGCCTTCCGGACCGTCCGGTCCAGATCAACGAGTATGCTGGTAGCGATGAGCAGACTCCCGCGTACACAGCATGGTTTATTGGCCGCTTCGAAAGGACAGGTATCACCGGTCTTCGCGCAAACTGGGGCAGCGGAAAGGGATTGCACGACGATCTGGCTCGTTTGCTACTTGTGTCCAACAATTACCAAACCTTCGATAAGATGGGTGACTGGCATGTCTTCAACTACTACACCCAGTCGCAGCCCGGTCTCATCACTCTCGCCGGTGCAACAGGCTCTTCGTGCTACGATCTCTATGTGACACAGGACCGTTCTGCCAACCAGGTTCACATTCTTGCAGGTACTCGAGGCCAGGACGGACCTTATCCTATCACCGTCTCCAACGTCAACAACATGCCTGGATTCCAGGGAAAGTCGAGCCTACGTGCACTGGTGAAGGAGATTCCTTACAACAACGCTGGAGTGGTCAATGCTCCCAATGTTTTGTTCAACTCGAGCGTTTCGGTTAACAACAACCAGCTCTTCTACAACCTGACCATGAACACGGACAGTGCTTACACTATCGACCTGTTTGCTGATTGATTCGAAGACATGTTGGACATGCCGACATCGCCGGAACACAACCTTGCAGAGCTTCCTTTCTTTTGTTCTGTTCTTTACGCGCATGCTGCAAGCGGTCGGAGATTTGTCTTCAGAGCTTCAGAGCTTCAACAACATCACTTTAGTTTCTCAGAGCCAAGGATATGGGCTGATTCGGAAAAAGCCGAAGGACTCACTAGACCGCCGCGATGTGTCTCGGTCCAGCATTGTCGCGATTTGGCCTCGTTACAGTACTCAAGAATCGTTCTTCGTTTTTATTTATCTATTTATTCATTTCACAAGAACTTTGTGTGGCCGACTCACATTGTGAAAAAAGGACAACTCCGTCAGGAAGGTTTCCCAACAGCAAGTCCTCAGATAGGGTGCTGTTGGATGACAGGGGCAACGGTTTGTTGGGGTCAGAAAGGTCGGAGTTGCGGTTGCCCAGCAGCGTGTCACCGTTAGCGGTGAAGCGTCGTGCTGCATGGGTTTGCAGGGTCTTGACCTCCTTGTCGTGTGGGCAGTCTCGGCAGAGGTGGTTGCCTCCGCACCCGTAGCAAACGTTATTCTTGCATCAGTGGCGATACTCTCGCTCTGCAACTTTAGAGTCCCCTTTCGTCTTCCGGCGCAAGGGAGGAGATCCCGCGCCAAGGGAGCTTCGCGGCACATGTGCAGTAAAGAAGAAAAGCGTACCGGAAACAATAGGACGACTGGGCCATGATGCAAGCCAACCCTCTTAATCAAACTCCATGCTTTGTTGGTCTTCACCCGTCTCGCCACGAGTGGAGGACGACGGGTCTACAGCCTCATGACGAGCCTCAGCTTCGGGCAAAGTGGGCCTGACACTGTTGTTCCACAAAGGATGAGAAACCGCGTTGTCGCTGTCTTCCACCAGCCTGTCTGCATGCGTGTCGTCCAAAAGCCGATGAAAGATGATTCGAACATCAAAGTGATCGAGGCAAGGATAGGCGTGCGGATCAGTGACTCCACGGATCCAAAGGCGAGGGCAGTTGGTTCCACTGATGATCTTGACTTGCGGCCTTTGGTCTCCAGTCGACTGGAACGTCTTGGCGGTGCCAAGGTCAAAGAGAATACACAGCAGAGCACGTTCGGTCAATGGTGCCGCGATGCCTCCGTCCCGGCCATCTGCACCAGCAGCAGCAGCAGTGACCAAGGTAGTGGGCCGTCTGAGCCGCGGTCCTGCCAGCTTTGGTTTGAAATTTGCCTCTCCAGTCTGATCGGGCCGCGTTCGCACGCTCGTCTGGGCATCTTTGCGATTCTTGGCCTCCCATGCGACAAATGTCATGCGGCGCGCGCCATGCGCCACGTCGGGAGCGGCCGAGCCGTCGCCGGTGGCGGTCGCCACAAACGGCGCGTCGAGATCGCCGACAAAGACGGGAATGATGCCGTCGATCCCATGTTGCTTATGGGCCATCTGAAGCGCCACTCCGCGCTTCCAGCAGTACCAGAGGTATTCGGGAGTGATTTCGGAAAATGGATAGGGAATCACGTCAAAGTGGGTGAAATGCGTCCAAGCCTGCACCTTGTCAGTTGGGTTGAGGGCCGAGACAACGGCTTGTATGGATTCGATTCGGTTCTGCACGATGGACGCGTGGCCAAAATCCAAGTGGGCAAGGCCTTGGACAACGTCGTAGAGGAGTACAGGCTCACCGAGCGTCCTGACGGTCGAGTCAAGACCACGAGACGCTCCATTCCGGAGCGCTTTCTCCTTGACTGCATCCCAGGCGGTTGTCATGGCGATGCGCGCAGCGAGCTCTCCGTCGGTACCCTTGAAGATTGGGATGTGTTGGGACAAGAGGCAGCGGGTGCGAAAACTTTCAAGAATGAGGCCATAGCGGTTGGTGGCAATGGTCCTAAGCTCTGGCGCATCCTTGGCCCGAGGCAACATGAGGAGCGATGCAGCTACGGCGAGCACAGGCTCTGAGGGAGAATCGACGTGCATGCCGGCAGTATCGGTGACGCGGGTGACGATGCGCATGTGTCGGTCGACGGTCTGGTCGACAAAGGCTTTTTGCTCGCCCATGAACGGCAAGTCGCCCCAATGGGCGGGGACCAAGCAGAGGGCCAGGCGCGATGCCAACACGCTGAAGCACTGTGCAGGCTGGAGCGGGTCAAATTTGGGGGTGCCTTGCAGCTTGAGGGTAGCGGTGGTCCAAAAGTCGTCGGGGTCGAGCGACGCCCAGAGCGGTCGGCCATAGGTGATGATTTGGTCAAAGTGGCAAGCGTCGGCGGCGCAAGTGAGACTGGGACGTTCCTCTGCAAGCACATCAAAGCCGACGCCGACAAAGGTGGGCAAAGCGGCTGAACTCTGGCGCCGATTCGAGCTCTGGACGCTGACATGTTCGACCAAGGCAGCGGCGCTGCTGCTGGTGCTGAGCAGGACGAGCCAGAAGCGCTGCGAAGTGGCGCACTGGTCCTCAAGCTGTCGTATGTAGTTCCAGGCGCGGAGGAGACTGTTGAGCTGATTGTTGCCCTTTGGTGAGTTGGAAACATTGATCTCGACGCACTCGTCGAAAGCTACCAGCACCGGAGGCACCGGCGCACTGGTGGCGTGATGAATCGCCTTGTGCAGATACTGCGAGACAAGGGCGAGCTCGTGATTCAGAGCTAGGATGGGCTGGCAAAGTACGCCGAGAAACACATGGTTGGGATCGATGGAGGCCTTCAAGGAATGGGGTCTGCTTTCGTTGCAGTCGGTGGTGGGTTGAATGTGGTACTGTTTCTCGGATTTGTCAATGAGTTGTTTGGCCTGCTCCGAGACCGCTTGAAAGAAAGCGATGTGACCAGGGTTGTCCTGGTTGAGACGGTTGAGTTGCAAGAGGTAGGAAGCTTTGTCGGGAAGCTTGGACAGGTCGCCGAGGGTCTTGGCCAATGTGGTAAACCAAGCCGAGAGGAAGCAGGCGACTTGAAGGTCGCAGAAGTTTGGATGGCTCTCTTGGGCATCTTCAAAGTACTTGCGTACACCTTCGTCAGGCAGAGGGTAGCCAGCCTTGGCGTTGCCCTCGGCTTTGCGCTTACGAAAGCAGACGTAGAGGAGCGGCGTGAGGGAGCTGAGCTCGATGACCATGCGCGATTTGCCGGTGCCGCTGGATTGAACGATGGGAGTGCCTCGAAAGTAGGAAAGGGGCTCGCTGGCATCGATCGGATCCGGCTGGCTGTTGAGCTGCGTGACAAAGCGGAGGAAGCGAAGCGGGGCATCGCCTCGATATCGACGACCGAACTGCGTCCTGAAATGACGGTTGGCCGACAAGACACCGACGTCGCCTGAGACGCGGGTAGAGGACTGGGCGAGGTGAACGAGAAGATAAGCGACTTGGCGGTCAGGCAAGGCGGACATGTCGGATTGCTGGAACCTCGAGGCGAGTTGCGAATACGCTTCGGTGAGAATCGAGGAGAGCGAAAGCTGATCGCTCAAGGGATTCCTCAGCTCCGGCACAACCTGAATCAGCTCCGTTTTTCCGTCCAGCAATAACGCTACAAGATGGGCCGTAGCACCTCGGAAAAGACTCTGCCTGAAAGGTCCGGCTTTGGCGGTCATGATGGAGCAGTGGATACGTACCAATACTCCCCATGCTTCTAGTCTTGAAAAGGCTTCGAGACACTGGTTTGCACGTTGGGTACGCGGTGTATTCCTATGAGCTTGAACAGTTTTGAGGCGCGCGCGCGGATTCGAGGTCGGCGTACGAGGTGGTTGCAACGCATCTCTGGCGCCGTCGGTTGGCGCTTGCACGTCGTTGTTGGTGTTGGCGTTGGGAGGGGAACGATCTAGAATGTCGTCGAGAAGGTCGCGAAGCTGCGGTAGGGGCAAGTCCGAGGGCTGAAAGCGCGAGGTGAGGCGATCGTGGAGATAGGCGGAAGCCTGACTGTGAAGCTCGGCGGACAAGGTCGCGTGCGTGGCTTGTGGATCTTGCGGAGCCAAGAGGATGCTATCCCAACGCTGTTGACGGGTGGTGGATGCGTCGAAAGCGTGAAGTGACAACGACATGATGGAGAGAAACAATAGCCAAAGCAGCGAGTCGAGAGCAGAAAGAGAGAGAGAGAGAGAGAGAGGTGCACGCGCAAGTGTATGCGCGTGAACCCAAGATGAGACTCAGCCATTCAGTGCGTCAGTTACAAGTCCCAATGCAATGACCGAAATGTCGTATTGGATCCAATGCACTGGGCGTAACACAGCATGGGAGGATGACTCGGTTGATGGGGCTATGATGATGATGATGATGGTGGCTGTGGTGGTGGTGGAGAGAAAGAGAGAGCATTGAGCGCACGTGCACCGACTCAGCGAAAGATGGGACGGCTCAACACAGCGTCTCTCCGAATCCCGAGTTCCGAGTTCCAGAAAATTGCCCGATTCCTGCAGCGGCTACGGCTTTGACGTTGCATCACCGTCTTGAACAGCTTGACTCGTATCTGTTGGTGGCAGACCAAAGGCAAGTGGACTGATGTATTGTCTTTTTTTTTGTTGCTGCAGTTACTTGGCTTGTCTTACAAATTGTGTTGCCACAGGCAGCGGATGGGAGTACAGGCAGTGAATCACTTCAGCAGCCTGGAAGCCAGCCCACCAGTCTCAGCGAGCTTTGCTAGTCTTAGGCAGAAGAGTTTATTGAAAAAAGTGGAACGATCAAGAGGCCAGAGAGCCAATGCCAGACTGCCCGTTGAAGAAGGCATGCCCTGCGATTTTCAAACAGCAGCAAAACATTTGCCGTATAACAGCCAAGACGTCGGGCAGCTGCGATTATTGCATGGACTGTAGGTACAGTGCTACAGTACACTGCATGCACGCTCCGCCCGCCAGTTGCTGCTGATTCGATGCAGGGTCGATTTGAGTGTAGCCTGTCGTAGTTGAAAAAAGCTCGGCTACCAGATACTCGGCTTAGTTGTCTCGCTCGCATCTACCCCTTTGTGACCGATCCTTTCGATGGGAACCTTTCCACTTTGATATCGAATCGACCGAACTTGACGAGTCTCTCCGCTAGTCTTTGTGCTCCAATCAATGCAGGTGTCAATACGCCTCCTCGAAACTCGGGCTCGCTTGCGGTGCTCTCGCCGCCCGGGGCATGGTGTATTTCTGCAATTGTGAGTGCGGCTTCGACGATCATCCTCGCAGTCAACGTATAAAACGGATTGCCATTCGCAGTCATGGTACAAATGGCCCTTGTACCGTCTTTACCGGTTGCCAACGTTTCCACCCTCAGCTGGGAATGGGTCAAACCGCGTTCGTTCGGACCCGAGTTGGCAGGAATGATTCTCTTGGCCATGGCTCGAGCGATTTGGACATTCATCAGTAGCCAGACTGTGAAGCTTCCAATGTACGCGATCAGGATGCCGATGAATTTGTTCGGAACGATCCATCCTTCCTTGTAGGAGAAACTGCTACCATATGCTTGAGGGGATCGGGTCTGCTGTAGCAGGCCCCAGGTACGGTTGACCAGCCGGATGTTGTGGATTGAGAATGGCGCGTGTGCTCCCCATTTCTGACACTGAGGGAACCAATGAACGGCCTTGAAGGTGAGAGGGTCGGGAATCGAGATGGGAGAAAGCCAGTCTCCTCGAGCAGTCGACAACTGTTGTTTCTCACTCGACAACGAGATGGCACTCGCCAGAGTTCCGGCAGAGATAGGGAGGCCCGAGGCAGGATCGTAAGGAAGATAGAAAGCGCATTCCGCTAGATCCACTTGTACGTTTGGGTCGACTTGGAGCTGTTTGACCTTTTGCACTGCGAGGAAAGTGGTTAGATCGAAAGGCAGCGAATCGAAACCAACACTGCTCGCGACGATTAATTTCTTTTCGAGAGCTTTTCGATGGAACGAATCGATGATGTCGGCGTTGGATCCGGTTTCGCCTGAAAGATCGACGTAGTGGCTTCCAGCTTGCATGCATGCAGAAACTACGTCAATCGCGTTGAAGGGCCGGTACGGCCCCACGAGATTGAGGACCACTCTAGCGCTGGCCGCCATTCGAACGAGGGAAGAACGATCCGATGTGTCGGCAACAATATGAGCGACGCTGCTTGGAAGCGAAAGCTCCGTTTGAGTCTCGTGCAGTCGAGCTTCAGAACGACCTGCAATGGCCCAGCTAGGAGCCTCGGGATGATCGAGAAGGTATTTGCAGACAAGCTTTCCCGTGAAGCCTGTAGCTCCAAAAATGACCAAATCATATCTGTTTGACATGGTGAGCTTCAGCGGAGGAGGAATGGCGAGAGAAGAGTTTGATAAACGAAGTTGTGAAGGGGATCACGCAGGTCAGATTTATGTCGTTTAAGACAAACATGTGCACCGGCTCATTTTGAGCGGACCGGTGGAGCAACGCAGTGCGTTTTTGTCGTGCGCACAACGCTCTCCTCACTCTCGAAACAGTTGTGTCGCAAATGTTGGCAGACGTTTGACCAGGATGCTTGCATGGGATTTGATTTCCCAGATACTGTACAGTAGTGTCCATGTGCACTACAACTGTGTGGAGACTGGTGGTAACCAAGCTCGAGCACAGTTGGAGACTGGTGGTAACCAAGCTCGAGTACGGTGCTTCACGGAGCTTGGGTGGCATCCAATCTAAGCTGACTGAGGCAAACGAGCGAAGATGTTCGGCGTGCTAATCTCGGAATACAGTATGTCATGGCACTGTAGCGGCCTACGGCATTCTCAATGAAGACATTCGCCCTACTCAACGCAACTATCACCTAGGCTCAGACAAGAGGACGCTCGACTGAGGACATAGCACACTTTGTCGTGTTACAAAGTTGTGGAATTTTCACGCGCAACTCCTCCATCGGCAACATTGACACCTGGCTGAAATTTGTTGCTTCAATACTGAGACAAGACGACTGAGAAACAGCTTCTCGTGGTTTTGCTTTGTCTTGCGTCTCCTACAGCTGGCAACATTGAGCTTTCGCCCAAAGGAAAAGCGTTTGGAGCCAAAGCCCAACGCTGTGTTTAAATTTTCTTTGGCAGGCCCAGCTTTGCTTCTTGTGCGTTTTTCGGATCTCGGAAGCTCAGATCGCGCACATGCACTATCAGCACTCGCACGCACGCAGTCATTCAGCTGCTCATCAATGTTCACAGGTTACGAGATGACCACTGCTTTCTCGATGTGAAGAGGAAACCATAACGCGAGGATAAAACGAAGAATAATATTGCCTAACTCTAGGGAGTCGCTTGCGAGCTCCCAGCCGTGGCCACATGGTGTGTGAGTGGCGTACCGCATGGTGTGACGGTCACGAACTGAGGCTGGAGAGCAGCGGAAGACGACTCCCAGGAAAGAAGCAGTTGAGGTCACAAATCGCGCCAGGCGACGGTGTCGAGACGTAACGGGGCTGAGGTGTTGACATACAGAGCTGCCTTTGTAGTGGCAGCTCTGTCAGCGGCTGACTTGTCGACATATCGTCGAAAGCAGTCGCTGCGCCAGCGACCGAGGCCTCGAATTGTGTCGGTGTCAACTCCGTTGGAAGCAGCCCAGGTAGCAGCTCCTCGGCGAAAGGAGTGGCCTGAGTAAGACTGTGGCAAGACGTGGCAGGTCTCGAGGCATCTCCGGAGGGTGCTGACAAAGGCTGAACGCGTGAAGGGTTGGCGGCCCTCCAGCGTGAAGAGAGGCTTGTGCGGCTCACGGTCGTGACAGATGACGCGGAGAGCCAACACAGCGCAGGTGCTGAGCTTGACAGCAGGTGCTGTGAGTGTAGCACCTTGCCGGAATGGATCCGTCTTGCTGGCCGGCAGCGTGACGGTGGCATGTGAGAAATCGTGCGCAAAGGCAACGGCGGCGACTGTGAGCACGTTGGGGCCTTGCGCTTCCCAAGTGAGCTCGCCTGCGCGCAGGAAGCAGGCGAAGGCGAGGCAGAACGCAGCTCTGTACATGCGCCTGTCATGCTGCAACGGACAGACGGTGTGGAGAGCTCGCAAGAGCTTGCGCAGAAGGGGAAGGGTGATGGGCAGCTTCGCGACTGGGAGGGGAGCGCCGACGAGTCTCTTGAAACCTCTAACGACACGCTCGAGCCTTGCGTCTGCAAAGGCGGCTGTTGAGAGGCCCAAGTCGATGTGCGACGACTTGAGGGCCGAGAGGTTGCTCTTGAGCGTGTTGTACGACCTGCCAGCCGTGTGGTGGTGCGCAACCCACTCGATGAGCAGCGTGGGCGAGGCTGGAAAGGGATTGACCTCGCCGTGGGAGGTTTTGGCAAAGGAGACGAAGTCTGAGCACACAGCTGAGGAGCGAGCGCGTGTGCTGGCTGCGAGACCGTTCCAGAGGAGGTTGGCGGCGGGGGAGGAGAGGCCAGAGGCTCTGGTGAAGCTCTCTGGCGGTTGAAGTGCAGTAAGGCAAAGGCTGCCGGATACTGCTGCTGGACAAAAGCAAAACGGCGGCGGGAGAGAGCGTCAGCGAGGATGTTGTCTTCAGAGCTGACTCTGACTGGGACAAGGTCGATGTGCCGCTTCAAGCACAGTGAGAAGATCTTGCGGAATAGGACCTGGGTCTGGGGGTCTCGTATGGAGCCTTTGCGAAGGCCATACTCCACGTTCTCGTTGTCGACATGCATGACAACACGACGAGGTCCAGGCCATCTAGGAGAGAAGAGACGCAGAGCCTCGAGGACTGCCAGAGCCTCGAGGAAGCGAATATCCTTTTGGCGGTGGCGACGAGACAACTCTTTGGAGAAGGCAGCAGTGGGAGAGTCCATGCAGCCCAAGTGTCCGCCAATGCAGCGTTTGGAGGCGTCCGTCCAGATATGCTCAATGACGAGCAGCGAGGGCTGGAGAAGTGAGACACCATCCCAGGAGTTGAGTGTGTCGATCCACCAGAGGAGCTCTGCGCGAGTTGCTTTGCTGATGCGCCGGCCGAAAGGTGCCTTATAATGCGCCTTGACAGCATCGTAGAGTCGTCGAAGGAAGGCACGACCATGAGGAGCCACTCTCGTGACGAACTGGAGGTGGCCTGCGACTTGCTGGAGTTCGAGCAAGGAGGCACGACCTCGTTCAATGATGCGTGAACAGAGCTGGAGGATGCGCTGGCGGCGCTGCAGAGTGATGGACGCAGTCTGAGCGACCGAGTCGAGCTCGATGCCGAGCACTTCAAGCTTTGTGGTGCTCCAGAGAGTCTTCTTTTGGCTGAGCTTGAATCCGAGTGCAGCAGCGGCCAAACTGAGCACCTGGATGGGAGTGGAGGGGTCGGCTGTGGCATCCGAGGCGCCGAAGAAGTCGTCGAGATAATGTGATACGTCGGAATGCGTGGTCGACGACGGTGACACAGCCTGCAAGGCGAAGGCAGAGAGCCAGTGCAGGAACTCGGCGAAGAGGTTGAAGAGGAAGGGGGAGGAACGGCCGCCAAAAGCAAGAGCGCATTCCTGGTAGTATGTGCCCTCGAAGTGAATGCCCATGAGGCGAGCATCACTGCTTGCGACGATGACGTGTCGAAAGGCATCCTCGAGGTCGGCCTTCCAAAGACTTGCGCTAGGATGCTCACGAATGTATTCCATTACAGCGTCTAAAGTCTCGTATCGGATGGCCACGAAGGCTTTGTTAATGCCGTCGTTGACAGATGGCAACCTTGAGCCAGGCTTGCGTGGGTGAGAGAGGTGGTAGATCGTGCGCCTCTTATTGCTGTGAGGCTTTGGCACTACGCCGACAGGTGAGCAGACAAGGTTGATGTCTGCAGGGTTGTCGACTGGCCGAAGGCGACCTTCTTGTACCCGAGCTTGAATCTCACGACGCAGATGCTGCACGTCATCGTCGTCCATAGGCAAGTTGTTAATCTCCAACCTTGGTGCACTGCAAAGCTGGCCAGAGTAGCCGAGCTTGACACCGTGTTGGAGAGCTCCGCGCAGTTGAGCAGCGAAGACTTGGTCTGGGTAGAGGTCGAGGAAGGGAGACCAGTACCGGATGTTGAGTGTGCCGACAGTTGCTGGAGTGTCGGACACGTCGAAGATGGGCTCCTCACACCAAGTGTTGGGTCTGGGTGGTGGTGATGGACCTGTGAGGATGCGAGAGAGAATCGCCGAAGCCTGGTCAGGAGACATGTCGACGATGGCAGCGAGGGAGGGTATGGCCAGTGAAGGACTGGCAGGACTCGACAGCGGCCTGAGCTGGACACTTGGAGGCGGATCGACCTGTGAGAACGCACTTGGTGGCAGCGTGGACCAAACGACGCGTGGTGGTAACGCAAGCTGACCAGCGCTTGGCTGCGACGAGGTCAGGGCACTTGGAGGTGGGCCAACCTGAGAGAGCGCACTTGACAGCGGCGAAGACTGGGCACTTGGAGGCGGGCCAACCTGTGAAGTCGCACTCAACAGCGGCGAAGACTGGGAAGCAGCACTTGGAGGTGGCGCAGACCTGTGACGCGCACTTGAAGGCGGCGGAGACCTGAGGCAGTGCCTGCGGCTGATGCTGAGCATGGCACCTGAGTGAGAGGGCAAACTCACCACGTTAGTTGCCCTGCTTGACGGCTGAAGGTTGCTTGCCGGACCTAAAGTTGGTGCAGGTGGCGATTGGGTGGGAGCCGCCACAGTTGAGACAGGCATGAGGCCTGGGACAGCCAGTGCAACCGACGAACGCATTGAACCGTCTGCAAGGGTCGTTGTTGGGAGTGCCTTGACCGCGAGCACTTGCTTTGGATGACGACAGGCCGGGATGGCTCTTTGAGGAGCCTTGGCCGTGATCGCGCCGTTGGGAGGAGGAGGATGACGAGGAAGGCTGGCCGGTAACGACAGCCTTACGAAACGGGGAGAGCACCGAGCTGTGTGCCTCTTGGTCGGGTGTGGCCCACTCCACCACAATTCCGGAGCCAAAGCGAAGGCGACAGACCGTGAGGTGATAGTTGACCACCGCTGGCCAAGTGTAGAGGCCGTCGTACTCGATGAGGTGTAGGAGATACCTTTGAAGGCCGACGAGGAGCTCCTGGTTGCCCGACGTGTAGACTCTAATGGTCGTGTAGACCGCCCAGATGTGTGCCAGTGTCGTAAGGTTTGGAACGGCCTTGAGGAATGCCGAGGAACGTTGAGTGTCGTCCTCCTCTGTGACCGCCAGCGAGCCGCCTTCGAAGACCAGGTTCTTGGTCTTTGGTACGTTGTGCACGATGCAAGAAGCAGGATTGCAGAGCTTTGGAAGTTGCTTGGGCTTCAACCTGTCCTGGGCCACGAGCTCGACGACGTCTGCAGGAACCCACGGGAAGCGGCGGGAGATGGACGAGAGAGTCGACTCACCAGCGGAGGGGGCTACGGCGGTGGGTGGGTCGGTGGCAAGGGGGAGGGAGGCCGTGGCGGGAGCAGAAGGAGCTGGAAGTGGTGCCGGTGCTGGTGAAGGCGGCAGGGTGTCGAGTCTGGTCAGCAGTTGGCTGAACCTTTGATCCAGAAGAGTTAGGGTTAGGGTTAGGGTTAGGGTTAGGGGTTAGGGTTAGGGTTAGGGTTAGGGTTAGGGTTAGGGTTAGGGTTAGGGTTAGGGTTAGGGTTAGGGTTAGGGTTAGGGTTAGGGTTAGGGTTAGGGTTAGGGTTAGGGTTAGGGTTA